>JAWMRA010000042.1:6782788-6922291 GCA_035584735.1 Pseudotriccus pelzelni
GGTTTTGGCAAGACCCCCGCCCCCCCCCCCCCCGACAGCCGGGAGAGCAGCCCCCGCGCTCAGCCGGTTGTTTCACCCCTGCATCTATCTCTCCTTGGCGGTGTTTCGATGAGCAGAAGTTCGTGGCACGCTTGGTTTTGCCCCCCAGACGTCCACCTGTTCTGCTTCCAAAAGCTGTGATCCATATAGATCCTGAGTTCTGCTCGTCTGTTGTTCGGGAGCTTTCTCCTGTCAGGGTAACATGGGTCATTATTGGTAAGGAAAAGCCTAATCAATCCCAGTTAAAAATACATAAAGCATGAGAAGTTTGTCTTAGATGATACTATCTACCCAGAAGGTGGGTAGAGAGGAAGGAAAAATCTGTGGGCAGGAGTGAACAGTGTTTTAGTTACACATTTAAAACTCACTGAGTTTTCACAGGAAATTTTGTGCGACAGAAGAATTTCCTTAAGTTTGTCTTACCAATCTAAAAAGTTACCAAGATAACAGCAGAGAGCATAAGCACCCACCCATCTTCTTGAGGCAGCTACCCAGTAATAGATATTTTCACACTTTCTGAGTAAAGGAAGCTACTGAGGCATGCTTGTCTAAAATCATATTATTTCCCCCAACAATTGTAGAATAAAGCTCCTGGTTGAACAGACAGCTCATACACAATGAGGTACAATAGCACAGTAGTACACGAGCTCTTTGAAACACTTTAGGTTACTTAGAAATGTGGGTTTCTATATAAACAAACTGTTACTCAACAGCTGCTGTACTGCATTAAACTACAGGGCTTGCTGAGATGTAGCAAAATGTGAATAACCTAGCAAGCAAACTGAATTTGCTTTCCAAGAAGCCTACTTACTGTAGGCATACATAAAAATAGCTACACGATGCTAGTTTTTTATGCAAGATATATTTTGTTCTGTAGAGGAGTGGTTTATATTTCTCTCCTATCTTTTACTCAAGCACATAAAAAAATGTACATGTTCTTCTTAACCATGGCCTCTTAAACAAACACCTCGCCAACATTTTTTACCTGATGAGAGGATTAAGGTATTAGTGCTTTTAGCCTCAGTCACAAACCAAATCAATATTGCTACTCAACTGGAACCAAAAAAACAAACCTTCGTCCTCTAATCTTCACATTACAGCTCCATTTATGTCTCTATGCCTCTGAGATCTCTGAGTCCTACCCAAACTAGGTGCTGGAAGCCACCACATCACACAAAGACCTGCCCGCTCCAGGCAGAAGCACGGCCCAGGTTAGGAGGAGGTGGGTTGGGAGGGTTTATATCTCCCTGTGGCTGGGTGGGAGCAGGGCCAGGGGCCACGGGGGATTGGCCAAAAGACAAGTCCTTCTGTAGGGCTGGACCAAAGAGAGTGTCCTGGGCTCGGGCAGCATCGTCCTGTACCCAGATCTGTGGGAGCAGCGTTTGCTTGGGGTGGGGTGGGATCTGTGATAATGCATGGGAGACTTTGTACACTAAATAGGGCACACTTTGGATCTCTGGAATGCTCTTGAGTGAATAGTGGAGACAAGTTCTTAAGGAGCTGCTGTTTTCCTTTCACAGCAGAGTGAGGCAGCTCACTGCCCTATTTCTAGACACTGCTCATCCTACACGTGTTCATCATAAAACTTTCATGGGGTTTGTTGTGAGAATAACAAAATATACAATCTGCTGAGCTACTCAGTGTCTTTTCTACAGAAGGGCTGTGCTGTGCTTTGAATGAATGTATGAATTTGATCTTCATGGCCTTCAGGTGCTGGGCCTGCTCTGGGGAACTCCCAGGAAACACCTTCCCATGGCATGGTGTTTGTTAAATATCTCCAAATGGCAAACGCTGGTGTTTTGGTGTTTTTTTTTTTTCACTAGATTTACTATCAACTGTGCATACAACACCCTTATTTATAAACTGGAATGGAGAGAAAAAGCTGCAGTTTTTATCTGTGAGTCAGTGTATATCAGCAAAAACTGATTTGCTAGAAATTCCTGTAAATACAGCACGAGCTTTTTTATTTTTTTTTGGGCCACTGCCTTTTTGTGGTTTTCTAGGATTTCAGGATTATTCCTTTTTAAGTCGAGGTAGTTATACAATCCTGGTTACCATAATAACCAGTGCCATGATGATGAATGACAGCTGTCATTTTTGCAGTGAATTCACTCATGGATTTGCTGTAACATTTTCTAGTTGTCATTCAAGACGTGGTGCCGCAATACAGATGATGTCTCATCCTTCTGTGGGAGCTGGAGGGGCTCTTACACCTTTCAGAACTGTACCTTTTGTTGCATATTTCACTTTAATCCAGACTCTCTACATGCTGTGTCTTTCTGTGGCAGGCAGTACCTGAAGCAGAAAAAATAAAGCAATCCTTTTATTCCCAAACACTCTTTTCTCTTTTTAACCAAGTAAGGAAATATGAACACAGCAAATATTTTTCAGATTTACAATACCTTAATTTGAAACAGTATCAGCCCCTGTGGAAACAGTATGGTAGACTAAACTAGTTTGATCATTCTTTTGATCATATTTCTTTTGATCAGTTGCTTCTCAACTCACCAGAACAAAATTAAAACAAAAAATAAAAGTGTTCTTTTTATTGTGGAACATCTTGTTTTACCAATCGTAATCTTGCAAGTAAACTGAAGGTCTGACTCTTACAAGTGTTCCAAAGTCATTCCTTTCTCCCCTTTTCCCTCTTTGTTGCTCAGGTTTCATTTTAAGCCCCAACTGTCTTTTGAAACAGTCCAGTGTGCAAGTCCTGAATATGCTGAGGAAAGAAGGGAGGAGTCAGAGATATTTTTTTTTACTGGAAAGATCTCAGCAAGTAAGGTTTAAACAAAGAGTAATTTCACCTCCAAAAGGCACGCTTGTCCGTTGAAGACAAACTTTTAGTTCATTTCAACTTTAATATTGTTCCTGATTCAATGTAGAACAAATCTCTCTCTGAATCTTCTGAATTTAGGAAGGGAAGTGGAGCCTGTGTGAAGTCAGCTCCTGATTCTTCCCAGTCAGGCTCGAATGAGATATTTGACTGCTGCTGAGTTGATAATACTTAGCACATACACAACACAAATTCAGAAGATCTCACTTTACAGATACTAATACATTTACTTCACAGTCTCCCTCTGAAGCAGATATGCCTATCCCTGTCTGCAGTCTGGGGTTATTGAGGCAGAGAATGTTTAGCTGGCCCAAATTTTAACAAGTTTTTTTTTCACCAGCACATACTGAGGCCAAGAAGTGTGGCTGCCAGCTCCCTCGCTGTAATTATTCTGTGCTCTCGGTGGGTCTCAAAGCAATTGACAGTATCACTTGATGCACCTTTGGAAGCCCATTTGTCAGCAAATGTGCCTTTGTTGCAAGTTATCAGGCAGACATCAGCTCCTCGTGAGTAGGAGGCCGTATGGTTGTGCTGGTATCAAAACAATCAGCCCCAATCGAAGCCATTTTCTCCAAGGCAGCTGCTTTTTTTGGTTATTATCTGTTCCCCCGTGTTTCTATTCTCGGTGACAGATCAGGCTTCTGTTCTTGAGGAATTCACTTTTGGCAGCAAGAAGTGTTCACACTCCCCATAATTTTTCATAGACTGATCTGTGTTGGGAATTTTCGGTAAATAACATGAAAGCATCAGTGATTGAACACTTTGGGGAAAACAGTATCATTAGGTTGATTTATTTTTCTCCCTAAAGACAGCAGTTTCTGAAACACATTTTCTTTCCAAGTGTCTATAGATTCTGTAATTATCTGATCTTTCTGTTTGCTAGTTGTTCTGTAAGTTCTGTAAGTAATAGATCACGCTGTATGGTTTCTTATTAAATTTCAGCTGCGATTGTGAGGTTTGATTGAGTTATTGTGTTTTGAAATCCTTGGATTTCAGAGGAGAATCTGAAGCATAATATTTTTACCTATATAAATACACTGCCTGTGTAAGACAGTGCTATTCAAAAGGTGATTAGGTAAAGAAAAGGGGGAATGGACTCTTGTAAAGTTCTGTTTCTGCTGTTCAGAGGGATGTTTCAGACACCTGTTGATACTCAGATCAAGCTACAAGAGTTATTCAGAGCACTTCCAAACAGAAGTGAGTTTGTGGGGATGGGAATGTATTTTCTGATTTGAAAAGGTCTGGGTATCAGATACACATGGCAACCCAGGCACTGAATTAATTAATCCTTATAAAACAGAGGTATTGTGAAGTGGATTGCACAGCTCTCCCCACAGCTATGGGCTGACATTGGCTGAGTTTGGCATACAGGACTGCCAGACAGTTGGCTTGCTGGTAGGGATACATGCACTGGATTGTTTGGTGAACCCTGGGTTTGGTTTCACTCTTACTCAATGATTTGGAGATATTTCTCAGGCTGAATGCAACGTGATGACACCTGAACACCACATCCAGCCATTTCCAGCTCTCACAAACTGCTCTAGGCATGAAAATCCCGAGGAGGATGGAGCGTGCTGGGAAAGTGGAAGGGGCAAACTGGCTGCACTGGGACTCTGAGGTGTCTGATTAGAGCAACCACAGCTCCAGGCACCTCTGATTGTCTGAATACTTGACGCCCTCTAACATGTTCCAGCAAAGCAGCCCCACTTCGTTTCTGTCCTGCAGAGTGTAATGTGTCACTGTGACTAATTGCCTGGGCAGGCATGGGAGAGATAAGAACAGGGAAGGCAGAGGGAGGCAGATATTCCAGTGTGGAATAGCAGTGCACAAAACTCCTGGGATGGGTCCAGAGGGTGGTGAGTCCCTGCAGCAGGACAGGGATGATGGAGGTGGGAATTACAGGAGTGCCTGAAACAGGAGTCTGGGAGGGGAGCGCACAAGGACCTTGCAGGGGCTGGAGTGAGTGGATGCACAACTCTGTGGATACACAGACTGCCCCCAGAATTTATTAACTACTTCACCCTCTTTGTGTGAAGCTGTTTTCTGAGTGTTTACAAGACCTCTGTAATGCATGTGAGGTTTTTAGTTGGAATGACATAATTCTTGCAGACATTTTATTTTGATAAATTCTGTGTTTGAAAGCAAGCACACAAATCACATTTTATATGGCTCCAGTGCCAGTCCAGGCACAGAAACTGAGAGAGGTTGGTTTACCATTGTAGCCTGTCTTTGCTCTTGGCTTCAGGTGTTCTAATACTAAGATATCCCAACCTGCCTGGGATTAGTTGTGTTTGGAATTCTTGGTTTTAAATGAAAACCCATTTTAAATTGAAAAGTGAAACATTCTCCTTATTTTGTATATCCAGATTGGCACAGGAAAGACTTGCCTTCTTGCTTTCTCTGTGTGAAATGTCTACAATCTAACCATTGCTGGTACCTAAAATTGGGGATTGTGAGAAAAACCAATCTGCTTCTGGGCTTCAGGTCAGTTTGTTAAAATTTTGGAGAAGCCCTGAGCACGTATGGTGATGAAGCAGTGCTGTAGGCACCACTGATTATTTCCACAAGCTTTTGTTATATTGTCCATTATAACAGCTTTTAGAATTTCTCTAAATAAGGAATATTCACTTCTTCCAACCAGTCTTTAATCTTTTTAACACCCTTTTTGTGTTTCCTGCTTCCTAACACTGAAGGACTTCAGGGTGGTGTTCCCAAGCATGCTGATGATGTGCCTTGAACTCTAAGGAATGGCGTGTTTTGCATTCAGGATCACATTTCAGTTTGCTGCCTGAGCCAGAATGTCACTGAGGGCAGTGCAGAAATCCTGCCTCCTGCTCAGTGCCTCCCTGCACAGCCCCTGCCCTCCAGCCCACCCCAGCTGATGGTCTGGGCTCCATGGGATCAGCACAAACAGTCCAGGATCTTTTTTTCTTGTTCTCCTTTTGTGACTTTGGTTTCCCAGTTACCCAGTATTGTCACAGATAACTGTGCTTTTGAAGTCCAGATCCAGAGAGAAATTCAGGGAATTAGCTTTGTTTGAAGGAGTGAGAGCACAGTGCCTAAGTCTTCAGTAGTTTTACAAATAAATTTTCTGTTGGAGGGGAGTAAAAAGAAGAATCATGGATTTATTTCTTACCCCTTTTATTGTTAGTGACCATTTTCTCCTTAAAATCATCTCCTCTTGTCTTCCCTCATACTGAAGTCACTCTCAAGATAAAGGCAGAGGCTCTCAGCTGCTGTGTGCAAACACACAGAATTACATTTTCCTCCTTCCCATTCCCGACCCTTTGCTGGGAGCTCTTTGTGAGCTTCGCTCCAAGTAACTTTGGCTGATCCTCTCTTTGCAGTTGCTAATTGGACGGGCAGGGATATGAAGTGACTGCAAATAACTTCATTCCCTCGGTGTGTGCACATTGGAAGGGTCACAGAACAGAAAAGCAGGGCAGAGTCCAGACTGGTGGCTCGTGCCAGCCAGCCTGGCAGCCAAAAAATGGCACTTGCAGGTGCTGGTTGTGCTACTGCAGGCAGGGCTTTGATAACCGGCACTCTGAACACTCAGTGTCTGCTGCTTCCCGGAATGCAGGTGCAGGACTTGCCTGCAGGAGAGGAAATTCGGAAATCTAACTCTGCAGAGTGGGAGAGTGGCTTTCTGAATAAGCTTTGGATGCCTTTTGTTCCCCTTGAAATGCTGTGGCGTTGTGGAGAGCTGTGCTGTGACTGCCACAAGGATGGGATCTGCAGAATCTGCCTTCTTTGAAGAAAGCAGTGTGGTATAGACCAGGGTAGTAAATCCCAGCTGGCAAAGGCCAATCCTGTTGTATCTGGGAGATGTGTGGGTGGTTTGGGTTGATTTGCATATCTTGCTGCTTCCTTGTTTGTTTGGATTTAGGAGAAGTCTGTGTCCAAGCCCTGAGCTTGTGTATGATATTAAAAAACAGAACCAGGAGTTGCTAACCAACAAAAAGACTTTCCCAAGACAATCGTAACATAATCTTATAGTCTCTCATTGTGTTTTTATGCAAGAGAATCCTCTAGAGCAATGCACACAGGTCATTTGTTTTGACCAGAAAAGGCATTTTGCACATGTGGCAGGAGAACAAATTTGTGCTATGGGAGGTAAAGGAGAGGGTGAGCTAGAAGAAATTCCAGAGCTGCTTCCTACCTCAGTTCTGTTAGAGTCCCAATTTTGCTACAAAGAGAAAAGATCCCTGGTCAGCTGGAGTTGCTTTTAGGATTTCTGGCCTGCTCACTGGTGGTCAGACCCATGCTCAGCCCAGGAGCAGGGCCTTGTCAAAGGCTGGATGTGTTGTTCAGCGAATGGGAGAATCATTACTGCTGGCTCCGTTAGAGATTAGCTGGACAAAGCTCCTGGTAGATAAGGGTAACAAGACAAACAGCCCTGGATGACAGCATGCTCCAACACCTGGTGGAATCCAGAGCTCCATCAGCTTTTTTTGGAGGCTTGCCCAAAAGCCTGTCAGGGCTGCAATAATACTCTTGCTCTGCGCTGCAGGGAACTTAATTCATGTACTGATGCCAGTTTTTGGGCAGACCTAAGCTAATGAGGTCAGTTCTGAGTGTGGGGTGGGTTGATGTACTATTAGAAGCACTTTCAGCTCCCTGGTTTTCCTTCTTTTAGAGACCAATCCTGTAATTTGAATGCTGTGAATTCCATCACTTTGTTGTCCTAAAGGAAGCGATGTGGGAGACTGACTGAATGCTTCCCCTTCTGTTTCCACAGATGGTGATGTGGTAAATGTAGCCAAGCTCTTCTCTACCTAGGAGACATTCTCCCCTGAGGAGCAGTCCCCTTCTGCTGGACATGCTTACAGAACTGCAGAGCCATGGACCTCAAGGAGAAGTGTCAGGTAGGTTTCCTGATAAGGGCCACACCCGAATTAAATGTGAGTCCTTTCAATTGCCTTTCATTATTGTGGGTCAAGACTCACCATTTGGCATTGTTGTTGTATGGTTTCATGTTAATCCGTGGTTAGCATCAAAGTTGAGAGTTCTGTCACCTTCACATCCCTAGGGATGTCCATGCTCGTATCAGCAGGGAAATATTTCGCAGGCTGGGACTGAGGCACCACAGTGGAACAAGGTGAGGTGCGCACTGTCACACCTGCTGTGTCTTTCCTGAGCTCTAAGGTAGGGCTCCATTCCCCTGGACACTCAACTCAGCTTTATTTGAGGGGCTGAATTCACTGAGAAGATTTTTTAAATAAACTTGAGGCAATAAAATCACCTGAGTCCAGTTTTTCTGGTGGTGACTTGAGGTCTCAGCTGGCTCTGGTGAGAGAACATTCTTGGTTTTCCTCTTTGGTGTCCCTCCACCACACCATGAGCTTTTTGTCTGTTGGCTGTCTCTGTTTTTCTCTTTGCATCCCTTCCTTGCTGTTTTGTTTACAGCGCTTCCAGCAGCAAGGAGTGGTTTTGTTCATTAGTGCAAAGTACCCATTAGGGAACCACCAGGACTCCGGTGGGCTCTAAGAGGTACCACAGCAGTGTAAGTGACTTTAAAAGGTCAGTTTTCCACATCAGCTCTACTCTGCTTCCTTGCTGGGTGTCTGTTCTGAGCTGTGCTGGACCAGGAAGGCCTGGGCTCCCTCCTGCCCGAACCTCTTGGTGCTGCTGTGCCCGGAGGATGTGTTTGAACTATGTTGTTTTATATCAAATTGCAGTATTACTACGGAGGTAACATTCCACTGAGGATGGTTATCTAATTATTGTCTTGTTAGTGACATCATGGGCTGATCTGGTATTGATTATTTAAAGAGATGACGCAGGGGTGTGTTCTGTGCAGGATCTGAGAGCACCGAAGAGAGCAGGGCACAGTGGGGACACTGTCACTGTAGGTCACTATTTTTGGTTCATCTCTGCCTTTCCCTTCTGACATTCTCCACTACAAGGCAGGAAGAGCAGATCAAATTGCTGGGCAGGCAGCAGCGTGGCCAGTGTTGTAACAGACCTTTAAAAGGCCTGTTGGAAAGTGTCCTGACAAGGAGATTACAGGGGGAATCGTGGTGTCCTCAAGTCCTAACCTCCCCTCCTGACTTCCTGAAGTTTTTTCTCCCTCCTTGCTGAATGGGAATTAAAAGTGAAGGCAGGAAATCACCACATTCTTTTCAATAGGATTTTAAAAAACCCATAGACACGTCCAGCTGCTTTTACAACTTGTTTTGTTTTCAACCCCATGGGAGAAGGTTGGAGCTAGATGGTCTATAAGGTCCCTATGAACCCCAGTCATTCTGTGATTCTATGATTCTATATTATTTGGGGTTAAGGAGGTTGCTCCTTTTTTTTTTTTGATACTGCAGATCCTTGTTTCATCCCCTTTGAGTCAGAATCCATCTTCATTTCCAAAGTGAAGAACTTGAACACATATATACTGATGAGGGAACAAATTAACCTTCTTTATAACCTCAGTAGTAAATCTGATGTGCGAGGTTTATTTCAAAATGCTAAAAATAAAATGAACCCAAGTGAAAACATCAGTCCCAAATCTAGCAGAAAGCAATCTCTTTGCTCTAATATATGTGTGTGATGAAGAGTGAGCACTCCTGGAGCAGGAGATGTGCTCAGAGCACTGCTGCAGCACAGACATCTGTCACTCAGATGAGAGACTTGTCCTCTGGCCCCAGTCAGCTAATAAGTTCCATCGTCAGAAGGCTGAGGATCAGTCTGTCAGGTGTAATGTAGGCTGCCTTCCAGTTTTTGCCAGAAGCCAGAACCCGCAGAGAAAGGCAGAGAGTATTTTAGGAGCAGTGCCAAAACCTTCTTAAATTAAATGTGCTGGTATCTTGTTCTTTCTCCTCTTCTCCTGACTTTTTAATTTTCTGTGTGTTTCTGAAGTGAATTTAATCCTTGTGAAAGGTGCCAGAATCTCTGCTCCAAGACCGCTCAGCATATATGGACACAGAGAGCAGTGCCGACGGCCACAGGACAGGGAGGATCCTGAGTTTGCATTGTGTGAGACGTGGGCTGTGTTTGCAGCAACACAACTATTAAAAATTATTGACATCATCCATTCCACAGTTACCAATAACAACTGAGCTGTATTATCCTGGTGTAATTGCTGCAGCCTGGATACAGCACCGTGCCTCCTGGCCAGAGCCTGGAAATGTATTCAGGGAGCCTGTGCTGTGCTCCACATCACTCCAGTTCCAGCACTGTTGGTCCTTGTTCCAGGCTGCCTAACAGTCCTACCTTTGGACTGAAAAGTAGCCCAAGTCCTTTGCCTCTTCTCATCCTCCCAGTGGCTGTACCTCTGTTTTTATTCCCTGCTGTACTCTAAAACCTCACCTCTTTTTCCAAGGGCTTTTTCACAGGCTGATCCTTTTCCCACAGGCGTCTCTCATCCGTGCTGCGGTTTCTGTATAGGTCAGTCCCTGCCTTTATACTCAGCCTTCTATTTCAAGTCCCAGTTTTATCTGCAGATCACAGGCTTTCATTTTTTGCTCTTTCACTGTGTTATTTAATGCACAAATGCATATCCAGATGCAATTTCTGATACCAGTTGATATCAGAAGGAAAGTGCATAGTACAAATTACTGCCCCACACAAAACACTTTACAGCAATGTCTCTCATCAGTGGGGTAAATGAGAAGAGGCAATTTGATCCATTTCCATTTGTGTTCATGACCAAAGCTGGAGGTTTTGAGGTGGGAAAGAGTTGTGTTGGGACCTCTTAATTGCAGGAAGCACAAGGGCTGTTCCTGGTATTTGCACTGTCACAAGCAAATTGTTTTATTCACTTTCATCCAAGTCTCCAGGAGTTGCAGAGCCATGGAAAACAGGTCAGGAAGCAATATCATAAAGGGAGAGTGTTACATGTATGTTGTGTGAGGGTTTGTCCACTCTTACCTCATCTTGTTGTTGTTGATCCTTTCTTTTTTTCTCTCCTTTTTTCTTTGTGTTGAAGGGAGTAGGTGAGCACTTTCTTAGCAGGAAAGGAGGAAGGAAGGAAAAATTGTGCCATTAGGACATTTTGTTCCTCTCTGCGGTTTAAAATTGTTGTCTAGGAAACAAAATGCCCTGCAGAAGGATGAAGGTTGTCTTGCCTTGTCTTGCCTCTTTCTCCCCGATTTTTCCTGAAGTTACATTAAATAAATACAAAGTGTCTGCTTCCCTTCAGCTTTGACTGCAAGAGCTTTGTGAGGTTACACACTGATGTGTCGCTCAGCGCCAGCCCACAGGTGATAACGAGACCCTGCGATGGGTTTATTGTGAATACTGAGACCTCTTAATCTCTGCAGTTCTGGCTTTAAACGCAGAATATGGACTGTGCCTATTGAGGCGTTTGAATCTCAGGGCCGGACAGGCAGTGAAGAGCTTGTCCAGGGAGGGCAGGTGAGTCCTGACACCTGCCCGTGTTCTTCAGGGCTGCAGGATGTGCTGCGACCGGCAGCCTTTGCAGTGCCTGTTCTGTTTGGTACCAGCCAGCTGATCCTTGGCACACTATTGATGTGGTGCTTGGCCAGGCCAGTTCTTCACCCCTTTCTGTGCAGAATGAAAGTAGTTGTTTTAGTGATTGCTCTGCAGAACTGGGAAGCCCCAGACAGAATTAGGACAGCGCTGAAATGGGAGCTATATAAAACCTCACTTATGAAGGTGCATCTCTCCAACATGAGTAGGAAGCATTTCTGTAAAAGATGAGAAGGAGGGAGAAGGCTCGTTCTTTCCTCACCTTTTTGTCCCATTACCTGCTGTTGTATGCAGCCCTTCCCTGAATACACTAATCCTTTGCCTTCTGTCTGCCGTGCCCAGGTAAACAGGGAGCCCCAGGCAAGGCTATGAAGAATTTATATGCACCTTTTAGCTGAGATTGTGTGGCTCAGGATGTATGAAGATTGGATGCTCAGAGGGGCTTTTGCTGCATTGTCTATCAACAGGAGAAGAGGGAGGAAACACTTCAGACTGGACTGTAACTGTCTCAACTTGTTTAAATAGCAAATGCTCATATTCTTGAACTGAGCTTGAACCCAGAGCTGTGGAGTCATCTGTGGGGAGTTAGTATTCACTCTGTCTCAATCTAATCTTTTTCCTTGCCTGCTCAGGTGTTCCCTCCCCTGTGGTATATTTTATAGCACTTTGTCCTACCTAATTTGCCATCTGCTTTTCCACAGACCCCTCTCTGTCAGCATCAGCCCTTACTGTGCATGCATATGCAGCTCTGCAGGCAGGGAACGTGGGGATTGTGATGCCTGTGTGAATGAACCATTCTTACCGACATCTGGTGCTATCCTGGGCAAACTTTCTTCTTTCTCTGCTCTCCCCCCCTCCCTCGTTTCTATCCCTCATCCCCCACCCCCATCCACCGCCTCCTTGCTGGATCTGCAGCGTGACTGGAAACAGGCTGAATTAATCAGCAGACTGGTGCTTCACTCTGCTGCTTCTGTCTCATTCTCTGCAGCGCTGGGCTCTGCACAGTCTTGCTCTCTCTCCCTCTTTGCTCTCTCATTTTTGGAGAGCAGCAGCAGTGCAAGTTGCTGGGGAAGTGGTGCAGGAATTTAGCCCAGATGCTCTTCAAACAGGCCGATCTCTGGATCCCCAGCCAAGGCAAATGTCGCAGAGTAAGTTCCTCTCCCTTAACATTTAATTTCAAAATGGCTTTCCCTGCCTCCCTCCCCAGCCTGCGTCCTGCCTGATGTGATGGTGCATGAAGGGCTTGGATGTTTTGGGGAAAGAGGTTATGGCAGGACATGAAGCAGTGAGTGATGATTTTAGCTGGGGAATAGCTTTTTGTTGGAGGTGGCGGGGAAAGAAACTGTATTAAACTGCAGATTTAACCCCAGAACCAACAGGAGGGTCCAGACAGGATTTTAGCTGCTGACTCCTGTTTTGCTGCCCCTCTGCCTTAGGACTTAAATTTGCCTGTCTCTTCTCTGGGCTTTGATCTGTAGCTGTTGGAGCTCCTTATCCCCGTGAAGCAAGTCTCGCTGTGCACCTTCCAGGCTGTATCATAGTTTTAGTCCCCAAAGTCTTCAGCTGAAGGAGTAGGGATAGAAAGGAAGCTAACGAGGGGATGAAAGATGTGCTGAACTTGGGTGGTTTTCTGAGCACTGCTGGCCTCTGGGAGGGGATTAGCATTCCCTGGAGTAAGCTGTGCACTGGCATAAAGCACTACACTGTGTGTTGAAGCTGGAATAAATACAGACCCCTAACCTCTGAACTTGGAGGAATAATGCAACTGGCTAAATTACAGTAATTAAAGCTTAATAATTGTGCAGTACAGGTGAGCTTCAAAGCACTGCATAAACCCTGCCTCATCCTGCCAGCAGCCTGGTGGGGCAAGTAGCTATGGTTGGGGATTTGCTGCTGCAAACAGGACCAAAGGGACAGACTGAGGAATGTGCAATTCCAAACTGGGCTGTTTCCTGGGGAGCAGCTGCCTCTTTCTCTGCTATGGAGCTGCTGTGGGGAGAACCAAAGTGCTGGGCTTTGTATTACCTGTGTAGAAAGGCTGATTGTGCCTGTTGGCATCTTGCTCTGTGCTTTATGGAGACCGTAAACTGTGAATGTCATCATCAGGGTTAGAATGGACTCTGTTCACAGCGAAGCGCAGGGGGGATTCAGGTGGGTGGTGAGTGTTGCTTTGGCCAGATCTCAGGGATCTGTGCTCCTGCAGCTGTGCCTCTGCACAGTGAGCCATGAGCTGTGGGGAGCCTCAAAGCATCCACACTGGAGCCCCCACAGTCACCCAGTTACCAACTGTGGGGGCTCCTTTGTCCTGGGGCAGCAGGAGGTCTGGGCTGTCTTTCATCCTGGGGCTACAGGGGGAGGAAGGAGGCGGTTGCTGACTATTCCTCTGTCCATTAACTTGGGCACTGCTGTGCTGAAGACTTTGCTTGTTTCATTTGATTTGAGACCACCAACAGCTAAGCTGTGGTTGCCAAGCCAGTGCCAGGTGCATTTAAACCAAGTTTAATAGCTGTATGTGTTCCTTGTATCTTTCCCAGCATGTCCAGTTTTAAAGGCAGTGGTACCCACAGAGCCACAATCTGCTTGGTGGAGCTGCCTGAACTGTGCAGATATCAACATATATTTCTTTTTTCCTGTGTAGTGTTCAGGTGGGTTGGTCCATATTATAATCTCCACAATGACTGAAGTTGGTGGGGAGTTGGTAGTCCCATTATGGAGATGAGAAACTAAGGCACAGAGGAGTATCTGATTTTCCCAGTGTGGGGCAGAAACTGGTGGCAGAAGGAATTAGAGAATCCTGCTGTCCTGACAGTCCAGAGTCTGAAAAGTTCGTCCTGTGGAGTGGAAATGTGTCAGGGGGGATGCTTCGTGTAGCCCGGGTCACTAGAGAAGCACTTTTGCTTGGAATCAGGGATCAGATCTCTTGGGAAGACAAACCAGGAGAGCACCAAGACAGACAAGACCCATAATCAAGGATTTAAGTAATAAAGGGATACACGGGCTTTGCTGGCTACGTCTGTATCGCTCTGGAGCAGGGATGTGCAGTTTCAGGCAGTTACAGCACTAACTCTGCAGCTGCAGGTGTACAGAGCTGTAGCATCCCGATGTGTGATTTGCTTTAGAACAGGAATAAATCCCTCTCTAACAGTAGCCTGCTGTAAGAAATGCTATCCCAAGAAATTGTGTGCTGTCATGTATAGGGTGTCTGCCATCCTCTCTGATCAGACCAAAAAAAACCCCACTATGTGTCATATTGTGCCTTATCCTAAGCAAGAATCTGACTTAGATTACTAAATGCAAATATATTTGGTGGAGTTACTCCTTCTTGTGTGTTTTTGAGCCTATGAATAATGCTTACATGTCAGGAGGTGTAATCACTGACCTAGATTAATAGCCTGCAAAGTGTCATTGTTCAATTAAAAACTGCCTTCTTTTCCTGCTAAGGAAGGCAAAACAGCTCTTGGAAAGAGGAGGAACATTCTGCTGCCCAGTTTTCTACCTCCAGCTGTTCAAGTCTGAGAAGCAATTGAGTAGAGGTGTCATAGAAGAAGCCTAGTGGGTGCAGCCTGGAAAGGGGGAAACAGTCTGTTAGCTGCCTTGTAGAGGTTTTCCACCACTCTGAATCAGAGGGGTGTATCTGCAGTCTGTGAAAATTGAAGCTTGTGGCAAATATTTTGTTTTCTATTCACTTATTTGTTTAAACAGTTTTTGTAAAGGCAGTTACGTTCAAGTGTGTAACAATCTGGGTGAGAAGCCCTTATTCTGCAAGAGCCTGAAATCCACAGAGGATGGAGGATGATTCAACCCACTTTGCTTTGTAAAGCAAAGTATATATTTGTGTTCCAGTGCTACTTAAAAAAATGCCTGCTACATATTATATCAACATTTACTGGTACAACAAATAAATATGCTACTATGGATGTGTAATGGCTGTGAGAAAATATAAGAGGACTTAATTATACTAATATTTTGTGTCCATTTCTCACCTTTACACATTCTGACTCTGCTTGTCTGTTCCTCTGGAAAGAAGGTGCAAGACCTCTGTCTTTAATTGGGTAGCAAAGACTGTGAGATAGCTGATAAACTTGTAATCTTAAATGGTTCTGTGTGTAAAAGAACAGGATGTGAATTTTAGGAAGAGAGATGAGTGTTGGTTTTGTGTGAGGGTGAAGGTGGGCTGCAGGAAGCAGACATAGGTAGGTGGTGTTGCTCGGGAACAACTTCACTCCTCGTGGGAGGGAAAATCAGAAAGTAACCTCTCTGTTCCAACCTGTCAGCCTGAAAATGCTCCTGCAACCCCTGAGGAAGGCCATGTGCCAGGCAAGGCTACAGGTAAACAAGCTCCTGGGTATTTGCCAACTAATTTACCCCTGTCAGACTATGGAGGGTCAACTGAAGGGAGAAGGCAAAGAAAAGTGTACAGATTGTGTGGCTGCCTGTCTCCTGCCTCTGAGCAGCTGCTTGTTTCCTTCCCGAAGAGCCAAACCAGCTCCTAAACCTGGGCATTTGATAAATCTGTCTCAGGTTCCCTTTCCCTGATGGTTGCAGGCAAGCCAAGCAGTTATTCAACACGTAGGATGTTTACTAAGAGTGGAGGAATTCACACATCTTTTCGTGCTCCCATCCAGTCCACACCTCACCATGTTCGTTGCCTCTAGAAAATAAAATCCCACGCACAACAAAAATCTCCCGCGCAGTTTTCCCTTGACAGCCACCCTGCAGATCACAGCCCCTGAGAGCCGTGGTATCCCCCAGGAGGCAGAGAGGGTTGCAATCATGCCGTGTTTACCTGGCTTCAGCAGCGCCTCCCACGCTGAGGCTGTGGTGGCCAGGGCAGGGGTCAGTGCCAGAGGAGCCCGAAGTGCACTAAGAGGCTCGCAGGCTCTCCGGCCTCCTGAGGCAAAGGAGCAAGCAACTGCTCATTTTCTCCCTAGGACTTTTTGCCTTTAGGCACGGGCAAAAGGAAAGTACAGCCTTTTAAAATGTCTCCTGATACCCATCAGGGGTTTGCTTTCACTGTAACCTGGAATTTACTGTCTGCTTTTTCTTTTTTGTTCTTCAGAGGAACCCCTGTGCTAAGGCAGCTGGGTGGGAAGGTGTCTTGCTGTTTTTGTTTTGACCACAGAATTAGTGGGTTTGTCTTTGAATGTAGGTTTCCAAAGCAAAGATATGAATGTTGAGGTTTTTATTAATGAACTGACACCTCCTGTGAATGGCTTCTTCACCCTGGGGTGCTCACCTACCGTTTTGTGGCAGGAAGAGCGCTTGCAGCTGATGAAAGGTTGGGAAGATCCCTCTGGGACAGCTTAAGAGCGCCTGGGTTTGCCATATACAAAGGTTTACTTTAGGGCACTGGAAAAATGCCTCATTAGCAGTTGATGACTTAGCAGGGCAGCTCTTGCTTCAAAAACCTAGAGCTGCCCCTTGCCAGGAGCTCAGGGTGGCTCTTTTGGCCTGTCCCTTTCATTTTGGGTCCAGGCTCTGTCCGTGGGTGCAGCAGGTGATCCCAGTCCTCTGGGGTCAGCCCTCACTCGGCCCTGCTGTGGTGTTTACTTACCAGACTGGCTCTGCCTGCTTTGCCAAATACTCCATGTTTTAAGTGTCAGGATGGGTGTTTAACAGTCCCTGCCCTTCCTGCCGTTCCTCCTCCCCAGCCCTGACACTCTGTACTTGTCCTTTCTCACCTGCTACAGTGCTTTCTAACCACCTTCCTTTGTGGTTGCCCTTAGCTTGACTGATAGTGCAGCAAACCAGGAACTCCTGTGTAAAGTCTGGAGCAGGTGTGCAAGTATTTCAGGAACCTTTTTGATTACCTCTGGATTTGCTGCCTTTCTGTGCTCGCTGCCTGCTGTGCTGTGACAGTTTCTCTTTCCAGACACTGTGTGACTGTACAAGATGTTGGCATTAAGTGCAGCTTTCCTCTCCTTTCTTCTGTAGCTTCTGATGTATCCGTTGGAATCTGCTCAGCGTCTAAGCAGCCTTCGCTTTTCAAAGTCCCTCTTTTTATTGCTGCCTTTCATTCTGTGTCTTTTATTTGTCTGCCTGCTTTCCCTGTGTTGGAGAGGATGAGAATTTTTGTGGGTGCTTTGCTGAGCCTGACATGGGCAGCAGCCAGACAAGAGAAAAACCTGATTGTCCCTTGCTCCGTGTTGCTCTCAGACACTCCTGTTTGCAGCACTCCGTGGTGCAGCAGCAGGTCAGTTGCCAGCTCCAGTGCCTGCCATCTTCTCCTCTGGGAGTCTTTGAGAGACTCCTGTGTTTAGTCCTGTGCTGATGTTACCTGGGCTGCTTCCAAGAACAACACAGAACTGCTTCCTCTATTCCTAAAACTGACACAGAGAATGAAAACTACAGCAAGATTATTTTTAGTTCTGTAAAAGTGCAGCTGAAGCAGCATTGCTGGACTATGCCTGGCCAGAATTTGCTGTCTCAAGATGTCCCTGGTAGGTGGGGAGTGCGTGTGTGTGTGTGGTAGATGGTATTTTGAAGAGAATTTATCTGCTATTCCTCGATGCTTGTGTTACAGTTTTGGATTGGGCCATCTATGCAAATGAGTCTGAAGTCCAAGATTAGTTTCCAGTAAATGTTCATCCTGAAACCACACAGTTAAGGAACAGGAAGAAAAGATCAGAGCCAAGCTGCACTTGCAGAGCTGGGTGTGTGCAAGCAGCTCCCAAGGAGCAGCAATGCTGCAGTTTGAGACCACGGTGGGTTTGACAGGGCTGGGAACAGCTACAAGAGCAGGAAGAGCTGCAGCTCCTGCCAGAGCTCTGGGCTGTGTCACACTGGTAGGGACCAGAGGGACAAGCTTCCTGCCTGTTTGTGTTCAGTATTTCTGTGCTCAGCACACAGCATGACACACCTGAACACTTCTAAGGCAACCAGGACATCCAGTGTGCTGCACGTGCTCAAGGTGTTTGTGTTAAAAGCTGAAATGCACATGAGAACTTCTCCTGACAGTTCCCTGCCGCAGCCCGTTCACAGTCACCTGCCTGCTCTTCCCTGTTGATTCACTGTCAGTGACCTGGTGACCTCACAGCAATCTCTGTGATTTGAAAGAAAGGAAGGTGCTTGTGTTCCTGACCCAAGAAATGCAACCCCCACTTTCTTGTTACCAGCATCTTTTGGCGGTGTTTTCCATATGGCACACTCCTGGGTTGCGTCCTTTGGGGCTGCTGCCTTTTTAGTGAGGGAGCAGTGAGGGAGCAGAGCTGTGAACACTGTGTGCTTCCTGCAAGTCCAGATGCCTCCCTTGCATGTCTGTGCAGCTCAGCACTCAAAACCTTAGTGCTTTCTCTCGTAGAAGGAGTTGATGGTGGAGTCACATCTGCTCTGAACTGATCCACAGATGAGCGCTCAAATCCAGGAGGTTCTGTGTCGAAGTGGCCACAGAGGCAGGATTCATAAGCAAAACTCCACAGTGAGCAGTTGTGGAAATTGGACCACTCTTGTTTAGAATTGCAGATATTCCACTTCTATGTTGTTTTTACTGTTACCAAAATCCATCCTGTATCATTAAAATTCCACCATAGCTGTCTGTGTTCTGTTGTCTCTACAAGCTGATACCGGTTCAAGCCTGCATAAATTTGAAGCTGAGCAGCCTCCCTTCGTATTGTCCTCAGCCTCTGCTGATTAGATCTTGTTTCACAGAAATGACTTGGTATTGTGCTTTGATAAGGTATCTCTCAGCACAGTCAGGACCGGTTTGTTTACCTGATACTATCTAAGTGCTCTAATTCCAGCCAGCAGTCTAAAGTTCACAGGAGGGGAGATGATTTCAGGAGAATGGAGAGTCAGGCTGGTGATGATGAGTGCAGGGCATTCATGGTTGGCTGCTTGTTCAACTACCAGGAAAAAAGTCTAAAAAAGAAAATAGGGAACCACTAACCAGTTTGTTTTTCTGGCACCTCAGGATGAGATGACCTCAAGTTTGGGCCTTACCACAAAGAAGGCCCTCACAATCCTGAGAGACCAGTTGTCAGCACTGCTGGAGGGGCATCAGAAGGAACGGAAAAAAGTGACTTCATGGAAGGTGAGGCACCAAAGGGCACCAGGGTTGGGCACTTGGCCTCCCCTTCTCAAAGTAAAGCTGAGGATTAAACAGAAGTTGGCTATTTTCCACCCCAGAGTGCTGCTGCAGGGTGTCTGGGTGTAGAACTGCTAAAGCCCTTGGGAACAAGGCAAGAAATCCACCTGAGTGTCTGTTTCTGTCAGCACTTTTCTCCTGGATGCCAGAGCTTCAGCTTTACCTGTAAAGGATTTAAGGACTTCAGGAACCACTAAGGGCAGTGTCCATCTCAGGTGGAGATAAAGAGCTGTGAAGCTCAACAGTTTCCCCCTGTCCACTGTGTTTATCTGGCGTGTGTGTTGAACACAAAGAGCTGGTGCTTATGCACAGTACTTAAATGCTAGAAATGTTCCTGGGTGGGTCAGTGACAAGGGCACAGCCTGGCACAGGAGCCTTTTCATTCTTCCAAGCGAGAGTAAAGCAGGAGTGTTCACCCAGACACTCCAGCTGAGCATCCGTAGGTGCTGTAGGATTCACACAACGATCAGGGTGCTCTGTGTCGTGTTCAGGGCTTTGGCAAAGTTATGTTCACATTGCAGCATCAGCTGCTGCCTTCACCCTCTGCTTTTTCAGACGTCTGGCTGTGTGTTCTGTGAATGCTGACTGTCTGCTGCTCTCCTTTCGTAGGAGGTGTGGAGGAGCAGTTTTCTGTACCATGGTAACCGCTGCTCCTGTTTCCACTGGCCTGGTGCGTCTCTGATGCTGCTGGCAGTGCTGCTGCTGCTGTGCTGCTATGGGAGCCAGCCACAGGGGAGGTGAGCAAAGCATCCTGTGCTGCTTAACTGAACCAAGGGGGTAGTTTTATATCGTCTTGATACTGTGTGTGATTGACATAACAGTGTTGTCCCTCATTCTGTCCAGACATCTAAACATCAACATGCTCACACTGGTAATTCTGTCCCTATCAAGCCCTTTCACCAAACTTCAGCCAACTTAATTCTACTTCTGATAGACCCAGGGAGTGTCCTGTGGAGAGAGTGAAATTTTTTTCTACAGCATTCCTACATCTTTAAAAATCCTAAGGCATTATCAGAGGGTTAGGAAGGATTTTGAAACTGGAGAAGTTATTGGCTCATGGGAGAAGTTACTGTGCTGTCATATGCACCACAGCATGCCTTGACCATATTTGTTAGGGATTTTTAATTGAGATGGGTCCTTTCAGACCTCTCTGGTGTCATTATTCTAAAGAAGTGTGACCATACTTCCCCTGCATTTCATTTTTAGCCCTAAGTCAGCGAGGTGTAGGAATAAACAACCAGGCAGATGTGTGTTAATCTCTGTGGGTGTCTGGCTCAAACCTCATCTGTTCTCTGCTTTCTTCTGTTTTGCCGTGTGAAGCCAAGGTGCTGAGATAGTTAATGCTCTGGCACTCTTCCTCCTGCTCCTCTTGGATCTCCTCATGATCGGGCGCCAGGAGAGGCTGAAGTGCAGAGAGGTGGAGAGGAGACTTCAGACAATCGTTGATAAGATAAACGGTGAGGCCTCGTTCACCTGTCTCAATTGCACCTGTCTTTTCCTCCCACTGAATTTTTCTCCAAACCTGATCACACACATTACTAATTAAGCTTGCCAACCTTCCCCTGTGTTGCACAGAAACAGGCTGTGAGAGTTGTGTTCCACTCGTGCCTGTCCTGTAAAATAGTTATTTTGAGCTGTCATGTGGCCATGCGCTTCCAAGCTCTGTGTTACCAGGTGGGCGTCTGTTATGTCTGTGCTTTGGAGTAATTGGAATCCTCAGATTCTCACCAAAATATCTGCCTTGCAGCAGATGATGACGGGAGAATATGTGGGGTTGTACCACAACACAGAGCAGAAGGAAATAAATTGCTGTGCGTGAGCATCGTCTCAACAGGGGCTTTGGCACCTGAGGGGGCAGTTCATTTCAGTGTGGCAGTTTTAAGGACAGCCTTTAGCTTTTGCATTGCACAACTATGTGTTTAAGGTTATAAAATGACTGTTTAGTTGTTACTACTGGGTGTAGGAAGAGGGGAAAAGCCATCAAGGAGAAAGACAGGGATGTGGCCCGAGCTTAGCGCTGGGGGAAAGTGCTTAGCACTGAGCTGTAGCCACTACAGGATGTAAATGACTGTGTGACTGGTCCCTCCAGAATTGTTACCGCTTAGTTCTTTCACGCTTTTGTGCTTTCAGATACACTTGGCAAGGAGGTGAAATGGCCAGACTCCATGTACCCTGACCTTCACATGCCTTATGCCCCATCCTGGTCCCTTCACTGGGCCTACAGGGATGGGCATCTTGTCAACCTGCCCGTGAGCCTCTTGGTGGAAGGAGACGTCGTTGCTTTGAGGCCAGGCCAGGAGTCATTTGCTTCTCTGAGAGGGATTAAGGTAACTTGCTTGTCTTATTTCCCTGGCCTGTAACAATATATTTCCCAGGATTTTCTTGCTAATGCTCTAATTCCCAGCGTACAGATTACTGGAGTGTTTGGTTTCTTCCGACCTTGGAAATAGCTTGAAATTCCAGTTCAGTCAAGGACAGTGCTTTGTTAGCCAGACTGCATCTTCTCCATGAACTCCCAAACCCAATGGACAGCAGACTCTAATGTGATACAAAAGCACCATATTTCCATCTCTCCCAGGTCAAGGGGAAATTGTAATGTGCTGCTAAATATAAGTGGAGTGAATCTATCTAGTAGGATAATATGACATACAAACCCCGTACTTTATCCTGCTTTTTATGTGGAGAATTAAAGTTTGTCTGCTTTGACCTTCTCCTTACTACTGATTTATTGTAAAAGAAGGTGATATAAAGTTTCTGGGGTAGTAGTAAATTAACAAATTGGTTACAGTATCTATAGAAAGATTTTGTTGCTTGAAGAAGGTTGGAAAAAGTTAAAGCTTGAAATTTACTCTTTTTGGGTTTTATTGTAACTTTTACTCCAAATGCCAGTTTTTTGTGAACTAACCAGGTGTGCTTGAACACAAGCCTTTGGCTCTCTGACCCTTTTTCCTAGGATGATGAGCATATAGTTCTGGAGCCAGGAGATCTCTTTCCACCTTTCTCACCCCCTCCCTCCCCAAGGGGAGAAGTGAAGAAGGGACCTCAGAACCCTCAGCTCTATCGTCTCTTCCGTGTCTTGAAGACCCCAATAATTGATAACGTCAGGTGGGTTTTGACCGTCATCCCTCATGGGGGGGCTAAGCACAGCGTTCTAATCATGGGGTTTATGTCCAAGGGAAGTGCAGGCTTAGGATCTTGGTTGCTGAAATCTCAAGCTGGTTTTCATTCCATTAGGTGGTGTCTGGAAATGGCTTTGTCACGGCCTGTGACAGCCCTGGATAACGAGAGATTCACTGTGCAGTCAGTGATGCTGAAGTACGCCGTCCCCATTGTGCTGGTAGGTCTCATTTCAAGCCTTTGTCCTTGAAAATAGCCATGTTTTCTCAATAAAGGTGAAGAATCTGCAGCCATCAACAGGAAACTGTGGCCAGGCCCTAACTCATGCAGCTGACTCCGTGTGTACCTTGGGCAGTTCAGAGAAACAAAGATGCTGAGCCTTGTAACTGTGAGACTGGACACAGGAACTGCAGCAGCAGATCAAATATATCTTCCAAACTTTCCCAGGGCTGAGCATGTTACAAGGCACTGAAAACTTCTTCCCTGCAAGTACTAGTAAGTTAGCTGACAGTGTCATTTCTGAATTGCAGGCTGGATTCCTGATCACCAACGCTGTGCGCTTCATTTTCAAAGCTCCTGGAATTGCTTCTTGGCAGTACACTCTTCTTCAGCTACAGGTAAAGGAGAGCTTTGAGCTCCACTACACCTCCCCAGAGCACCACTGAGACTGATTCCCTCTCTCAGCCACTTGCTGCATCCTGTGACAGCATCCTGTGCATGTTGGATCCAGGAGCATTCAGTGGAGCAGGACAACGGCTCTTCCCTGGCCATTCCTCCTAGACTGCCCTTTGCATTTTTTGCTCTCTTATTTGCCATATATGTATAGATATATGTGTGCGTAGGTATATATCGGTATGTATTACATATGGTATCCTTTGCCTTTAAACTTATTAGAGTTTATGCCAAATTCAGGAGGAAAACCAGGATTTATTCACGGCCTCCTTCATTCCATCTCCATGAGGTGTGCGTTTCCCTGTGTGGCACTTCTTCCAGTCTCCTTCCTTTCTTCCCTGACCTTTTACCCATCCTCTCACTGTGGTGCAAAAGATGTCATGTGAGAGGTCTGACTTCTTGTTGTTTCTGGGCTTGTTGGTGATTACAGGCTGTTTTTTTTTCAGGTGAATGGTGTCTTACCCATCCTTCCGTTGCTCTTTCCCGTCCTGTGGATTCTTGCTACAGCCTTTGGAGAAGCCAGAGTCTTGGCCCAGCTGAGCAAGGCCTCATCCACCTCACTGGTAGGTATCTCTCCACATCAAACCATTGCAGAGAAAAGGACAGGAGGTGGAAAGGCTCTGTGAAGTGAGCACAATGAGTACAGAAGATGTGTCCACATAATTGTAAAACCTTGTTGGATCTTTGGTTGTCCCCGCTGTGCCCTCTCCCAGGAGTACAATATTACTTCTTGAACAGATGCTTTTATTTTTTCAACCTTTTTACAGATATCCCAAGGTCATAGGAAGCTCTGGAGATTCCATAAAACTCTTCAAGGCTTGTGCTTTCTATCAGATAAATAAAATTTGTCAGAGAGGTCAACATGGAGATAAATAGGTGGTAGCTGTAACTTGGGAATGTTTAGCCACTGGGAAGGAATGGGATGCATGAGATCCTCTGCAATCCCCTGTTTTAATGTGTGGGCTGAACAGCCCTTTCCTGAGACTCTGGGGTTTCACTTGCAGGCATGGCATTTGCAGTAGGTCAGGGAATGAGAGGAGTTTCTGGATTTGTGCCTATTTGAGGAGTGGAGTTTGGTGGTGTGATGGAACGTGATGCCTGCTGGGTGTCTCTCGTTCTGTCCGTGGTGGCAATGTTGTGAGGTGCGCTGAGCTGTGTTTATCTTCTGTGCTGTTTTCTCTTACTTGGGCAGAGTTTCTCTCTCCTTGTCCTCCCTTGGCCTCTGTGGCCCTGGGTGTGTGTTTTCTATTCTTTACCCTGTAGGTGTACATGACACAGCTTCCTGTGTCCTGGGAGGGAGGAGACATATTACATCCCTCAGTGCCATTTCCACCTTTACCATTTCTTCTCAGTGTTTTCTCCACTTTACCTTTCCTAACCATTCTCAGCATCACTTGGTTTCTGTCTTTGGAACCTTCCTCTTTCCCTTCACACCTTGTTTTTTGGGAAAAGCCGGAGCTCCTTGGCTTCCTTGCTTCATCCCAGTGTACCCATTTGCCCTGTCACTCATACTTGCACCTTCCTTGTGTTCTTTCCTGTCTTCTCCTCTTTCTTGTCCAGGCAACTCTCTCTGTCCAGCCAGCTCTTTCTGTGGCATCTCAAACATGATCCTCCATCCTTGCTGCTGCAGAACAGTCGTTGGGATGTGCCTTAGTCATTCACCCCCTGACTAAGGCAGTCTTGGCCTCTCCATTTCCCTCCTTCCTTCTCTCTTCTCTGTTCAAAATGTAGCAGGTAAGACTCTTCCCCTCTCCAAACACTTGGCCTGTGTGACACTCTTCTCCCCTCCCTATCATGTTCAAGCCGTTTGATTCCCAATTTTTCCAGGCCATAGGTGACCCCTGTGACTGTTTGCAGGACACAAACTGGTGCCCTCCCAAACAAGCCCCTGCCTCGAGTTGCACTACTACAGTTGGACTACAGCAACATTCCTTTCAGAAAGGAATTTGCTGCTGGTTTGAGAACATTTGTACTGCCTTTGGTAGGTTGTTTCAGTCATTATTTATCTTCACTGCTAAAAAGGACATTCTGTTTTAGTGGGAATTTTTGCAGTATCTCATTTTCAGCCCTTGGAACATTTACATCTTTTGTCTCCTAGATTTACGAGCGTGTCAATCAAAATTCTGGTCTATTGTAACTACTCACATTCCCTTTTACCACCTCTGGTTAAGTAAACAGTTTAAGCACCTTGAGGCACTGTAAGCATGTTTTCCAAACCTCTGATCTTTCTCTTGGCTTTCCTCTTAGCTTTCTCCAGTGTTTCAGGATCACTGTAGAATTATGAATGTCAAAACCCACAAAATATTCCAATAACACTTGTGCTTGTGCTAAATTTCAGAATGATTTGGACTTTCTATTTTATATTCCCTTGTTTGTGCAACAAAGGATCATATTAGATTCTTTAGCCATTGCTTTAAAGGGCCAGGCTTTGTTCAGCTGCAGTTACTGCTTTCTAAGAGTCCTCATCCTCTAAGTCCAACCTTCATCTTTGCAACCAAATATACAGCCTTAGTTTTGTGGCTGTTGGGATACATGTTTTTGCTTATTACCCAAGCAGTCCATATTGCTCTGTAGCAGTGGTCTGTTCTCCTTATATTGCACCCTGCCCCAAACTTTATATAGTTTACAGTCTCTGTCAGTATTTTCTTTTTTCAGTTTTCTTTCAGGCTATTAACAAAATACTCACATTTGTCCCTGCTTGAGCTAGTGACACATACTATTGCAAATTATTTTTCTGTTCCATTTAGGGATTGTCTATTTCTAATATATCTAATATGGGCCCTGTTTCCCTGCTATTTTTGTTAGAAAACCAGTAAAGTATTTATAATCAAGTCAAAGTACCAAGTGGTTTATGTCAAAAGCATTACTTTTATCGGTCAAATTTATAATTTTGTCAAAAAAAGATATCTCAGTAGTCTGATGAGATTTGCTGCTCATATACTTGTGGTGTTTGGCACTGGTTGTATTATTCCATTTCTTTTAATTAAGTCTCATATTAGCTGCTCTGTTATTCTGTCTGAAATCAAAGCCTGTCTGGGGTCCTGTGGTAACTTGGATGGTTCTCCTTCCCTTTTTGGGCATTGGCACCACTTCCACTGAACTGGGACTTAATCCATAGTTCAAGCCTTGTGCAAAATCAGCAGTAACAAGTCATTGTCCAGACCTGCTAATTTAAACATATTTACTTTCAGTAGCTAGTGTTGGAATGGAAACTATTTCATAGTTATCATATGGTATGATTATATCACTGAATACGGAATTGCAATATTTATTTAACACGTCTGTCTTGCCTCCAATATCGTTTGCAATTTCACTGTCTTTAGCAAGCAGTGGACTGGTTTTAATTTACTAATGGTATACTTTCCCCTAGTTTTTATGTTAAATTTTATTTTATTTTCACTTCCACTCAAAACTGGATTCTTATTTTTACTACAAGATTGTTGCTTTTTAAAATGGTGACAAAATATTCTTAAACAGTTTCTAATTATCCTTCATAGTTCTCAGTTTAAATTATTTCTGACAAATTTCTCTTGGCTTTTTTCAGCTTCGTTAAATTGATCCTTTTTAAAGTGTCAGATATATGCATTATTGTTTGGGCTGCTGTTTTATTTACCTATAATTGTAATTGCCATATCCACTTTTGCCTATGAATAGACCTGAACTTTTTCAAGATTATACGCACTGTGGAATTCCTTTGTGCTGGAGGCACACACATATTTTGAGTTAGTGAATTTCTCACTGTAATTCCAAGAGCCCCTTGGTAGTGCCCTGCTATAATTTCTCTTTGTTTTCTATCCACATCCCATTCGTGTCACCTCATTCCTCTGTGTCCATCGTGTTCCAGGCTCCTGCTTTTCCAACCCCTTTTCCAGCTCCCTTCCTGTAACTGACCCATATAACTTAAAATCAGATCAGTCATTCCTGGCTCTTTCTGTCTAAAAATACCCATCCAGAAAAGAGCCTCCTCTGGGTCTAATTGCTATTATTTTCTCTGCAGACATTTAGGTAATGACTGTGTGTTCCTCTGTGATGTACAGCACCAAGCACTTTGCCTGTGCTTCACAAGTAGATAAAGACAGAGTCCATTAAGGATTTAATTGCTTTGATGAGTTATTGGTCTGCCTCGGTACAGCGACTCCCACAGAGCAGGACTCCTGATTTCTCCTCTCTGAAGGCACATACTGAGGGATGGATGTTCCTCATGACACATTTCTGAGCACAATTATAGTAACTGGTCTCTTCTCTTGCTGCAGCTTGCTAAGTTTTCAGAGGACACTCTCAGCAGCTACACAGAGATGGTATCTTCTCAGGTACTATTATTATGAATTGTTTACTTCCATCTTCACTGCAGAACTTCATGGTATCCTTTCCCTTCCTCCCTGATCTCCTGCTTGTTCCTAGACCCTTTTGACTCGTGTCAGTTGTCCACTGTCACTCATTTATTGCTTTAATTTGCAATGCATGCAGGTTGCATGTCTTTCCCCTGCACCCTCCTGTGTAAATGCTGCTCTGCTGACCAGAGATTGAGGTGACTTCAACACTGAGTCCAGTTGTGCTTTTCTGAATATTGCAAATGGTTTGAAATCAACATTTTCTGTGCTGAAGACAGTGCCTCTTTCAAGTCCTGTTCCAGGAATAAAATAAACTTTTAATGGTGTGTGTCAGAAAGAAGGGAAGCATTTTGTTTATACTAAAAAACCTTCCTTTTTCAAGCCAAAACTAAAAACCAGAGGGGATGATGGTCAGCAAGACCAAACATACAGAGGGGACCACGGGATGTTCAGGCTTTTTAAAAGTCTGATCCTGTTTCGTAGGCTCCTTATCAGCTTTAAGCACATTATTAGTGCTTCCAAAGCTGGGGCAATTAAACATATAGAGGAGCTTTCTTCTGGTGAAGGAGCTGCTCTGGCCACCCATAAATTGCATCATCCAGATTAAACAGGTGGGTAGATGAAAGACACTTCTCTGTCTAATCTGGAATTAAGATTCCCCTTTCCATAAGGAGGCAGATGGACTCCAGCAGTGATTAAAAATCCCTAGTATTATAAGAATCAATTCCTATCTCCTTGCTCCCAGTCAGTCAGAGGAATGTACATGGGTGCACTCACATGTGCTTCCTTTGATGAATATTTTGGTGTCTTTCTGTGCCAGTTCATCATTTAGCTGAGATGTTTCTCAGGTTGTAAATGGCAGTGATTTGAGTTGACATCATTGATAAGATTTGCTTCTTTTGTACCTATATCACATTTTTTGCTTAGAAGAAACTGGTTTAAATAAGAGCTTTTTTTTTTATTTCTGGTGATAGCTCATGATTGTTTTGCATTTGAGCTGATTGCTGTACTAACCCTTAGGATCCAAGGAACGTGAGATCTAAGGAGCTTCGGTGATGTGAAGCCCGAGGCCTCAAACTCTTATAATCCAAGGGGATGAGTTACTTTAGGAAGAGATACTGAGAGGTAGCAACTGATTCACTTGAAATGAACTCACTTCAGAATTCCATTCTGGGTTTTTGGGTAGACAGAGGTAGTTCCAGTGAATTCTCTATTCAACAATCAAACTGTCTGTTAGTGTTCTGGGGAAGGAGCGCTTTTCCCTTGGGGACATCAGCACTGTATCAGGTAACTGGTTCCCACAGAGACTGATGTTTATCTTACAGTGTATCACTGTGTTGAAACTGAAAGCAGGTAATGTCATACTCCCTTTTTTTCCTTCTCTCCCTTCATCTTTCACGGAATGAGTCTTTAATTGGCTGATGTCCTCTGCTTCCCTCGTCAGGAAATGATACGCTGTATCTGGAGTCACTTCCTCTGTGTTTTAAAAGGCAAATCCCCAACTCTGAGCTTCACTTCCAGCTTGCTCCACAGTCTGGGGTCTGTCACTGTGAGTATTGCTGGGTTGTCAGAAAGAGGAGCTCTATGTGGATGCTGCATTTTCACTGTTCATGTCCTTCCCTGAGCACAGACTGTTAGCAATCAGCTCACTGTGCTGGAATTAGAAACCCTTCAGGCACCTGTGTTTGTAGAAGAGTTTATAACTCTTTTGTCATGTCCAAGCAGCACATTTACAGGCTAAAACAATGGTTAGAGATACTCTGTGACATTTGTCAGGATGTCTGTGTTTTCCAGCTCTGGTTCTGATCCCATTACCTTCTTAACTCCTGTTCAAGAACCAGCTGGTTTGGGTCCTGATAAGGTACTGGCTGGTGAAACAGGTTGAGCAGTTGCTTCCTTCCCTTGGTCTTCATGCTTAGTTTTGTAATATTCTGAGATAAAACTGGTGTTAAACTATCCATCAGTCCTGGTAGAGGAAGGAATTATTGGATTTCTTGGAGTCTTATTAGGTGCATTTTCTTAAGAGATAAGGTTGGGGAAGAAGACACTTGTCTGTCTTCCCTTGTGTTTATTAAACTCATGATATTTACAACTATGCCTGAACACTGAGACATGTTTTCACTGAGATTTTGCTTTCTTGGGGGGATTGTGGGATGTTCCAGGTGCTCTGCTGTGTAGACAAGCAGGGGATTCTTTCCTGGCCAAACCCCAGCCCAGAGACTGTTCTGTTCTTCAGTGGGAAGGTGGAACCACCTCATGATAGCCATGAAGATCTGACTGATGAGCTCTCTACACGGTCCTTCTGCCATCCTGAGATGGAAGATGAGGTGAGTGTGCCATAATTCTTTGCCTAAAATGTGAAGAAGCAGCAAGGATGAGATCCTCTTCTACAGGAGCCCTGAAGCAGCAGGTGAATCAGCAGTGGCTGGGGTTCCACTGCCGAAATCACCATTTGTTTTGTCGGTCTCTTGCAGCCCCATGAAAGAGATGCTTTGCTCTCTGGGCCCTTGGCAGACACAGTCCACATGACCAATGAACAAGAGAGGAACAACTGGTCTAGTGACCCTCCAAAGCCTCCCGATGCCCCTGCCCACCGAAAGCCGAACAGCAGAAGCAAACATCCCTCTGGGTCCAATGTGAGCTTTAGCAAGGACACGGAGGGTGGAGAGGAGGAACACACTCAGGTAAGACACACTGGAGGGGCACACGAGTAGGCTTTTGTGGAGCCGTAAGGCAGACTCAAACCCACAGACTTCCCACTTTTGGGGAATTTACCTGGGAATTCTCTGCAGGATTCTGGGCTCCAGCTGCATTCTCTGTAACCAACTGGAGTTTCCCTGTCTGTTGGACCAGGTTGTCGGGGACAGCGAGGTGTTGGCTTGCGAGGCTGAAGACTTCGTGTGTGACTACCACCTGGAGATGCTGAGCCTGTCCCAAGACCAGCAGAACCCCTCCTGCATCCAGTTTGATGACTCCAGCTGGCACATGCACCTGAATTCCCTGAAGCCCCTGGGCCTGAACGTGCTGCTCAACCTCTGCAACGCCAGCGTGACGGAGCGGCTGTGCCGCTTCTCCGACCACCTCTGCAACATCGCCCTCCAGGAGACACACAACGCTGTGCTGCCTGTCCACGTGCCCTGGGGCCTCTGTGAGCTTGCCAGGCTAATAGGTGAGGAGAAATTGGATGAGCAGACTCAGAGAAATCAGAGCTGTCGATAGACACTTAATCCTTAGAGAGCACAAGAATATTTCCCCGGTCCTGGCTGCTGAGAAGGTGGAAATACAGAGCTGACTCTGCTGTTGTTCAGTTGCCAAAAGGGTCTATTAAAGAGATTGCTTTTGGCAAGTTCTGACATTGTCAACACTATCAAAGGAATGAATGTCATCAAGGATATTGCCAGCCAGCCCTGGCTAGGCTTGGTATTCTTCTGGCCCAAGTCTGCCAGTCTCATCAGGGGACAAAGAATACCTGCTAATGAACAGATATCTGCCCTGTCTTTACTGTAAGGCCTTACAGGGAGTTTGGGAATAAATGATGGGAGGTACCTCAGCTCATTTTATAGACTGGAAAACTAAGGCACAAGGAGAGATAAGAGGTTAAAGGTAACACTAGGATTAAAATCTGAAAACTTGAACTCACTTCTATGCCTGTCCTTTGATGTTACAGTTCCTTTCTTCAGTGAACCAGAAGCATGAACGCTGTAATTACTAATAACATCCAGTCCTTCTGAATTTTTTTAATCATAGATCTTGAGCCATCTTTGTGTAAATGCACAGAGAGCGCAGCTTACCTACCAGCTCCTGGGGAGATGTCAGAACGAGCACAGGCAAAGTGGGTGGCACCAGAAGCAGGAGAAGGGACCTCTCTTTTGCTTTGGTTGCAGCTTAATTTTTCTCCTCCTCGTGTTCATGTTTCAGGTTTCACACCGGGTGCTAAAGATCTTTTCAAGCAGGAGAACTACCTGGCCTTGTACCGCCTGCCAAGTGATGAGATGGTTAAGGAAACAATCCTGGGAAAGCTTTCATCCATCACCAAGAGGAGACCCCCCCTGAGCCACATGATTAACCTGTTTGTGAAGGACACCACTACCAGTAAGGCTGCCCCTTTCTTTGGACATCCACTTGGAATGGGGGGATCTTTTCAGAAGAGAGCCTGGAAAATGTCAGGCTGGGAGAGTCTGGAGTCCCTGTGGGGTGGATGATAGCCCTGCTCTGCCCATGGCCAGCACAGACCTTAGTGATCAGCTGTGGCATACTGAGAGGGGGAATTCTTCCCAGCTTTGACTCACTCCAGAATCATAAATATTTTTTTTAAATTATCTTAGCACATAGTAGGCGTCATGCCTGGGACCAAGTGGCAGAGCAGAGCAAGGTGTGGGTTTACTGGCTTTTTAACAGACTTCATGATGGTAGTGAAACTGGTACTGCACAGGGTTGAATATTACTCAGGGTTTTAGTTAGTGATGCTCATCTTTCTGATAATTCATAATCTTTGTGAGTTGTCTAGTGTATTATATTGCATACCCCTATATTGCATACTAATAAGAAATCACATAAATCCCGTGCAAACTCACAGTGACCATGAATGCAACACCTGAAGCCATGCTGACTTCTCCACTCCTTCTACTCCTTCCTATTCCTGTAGGAATGGCCTGGGATGGAAAGGATGTCCAGCTGGACACTGTGAGGTCTTAAAGCACCTCAGCAAGATTTAACAGCTTGCCTGTCAGAGCTCTTAGTCTCTTTGTAATTCCTTAAATTGACTGAACTTGGCTCTCTGGAGCTGACATATGTTCAGTATTGAATCTGAAATATGAACATTATGCTGGCCAGAGTTTTACCAGGTTAACTGCCTTCCCTTGCCTAATTCTGCTTAAATTTGTATCTTTATCTGAGGAGGAGCTTTTTCATTTGTTCTGACTGCTGCTATCTTGCCTTTGTGAACAGGAATTATGTTGATGCTGAGATTCTTAGTGTGGGGAAAAAACCTGTAATGTTGCCTCATTTCAACTCCTTATCCTCACTTTTAAACGGTTTAGTTTAGAGGCTGGAGCTCAGACGAATATGTGTGTGACCTGGATTATGCTGTCTAGAGTGAATTCTAGGAGGAATTTTGCCAGTTGGGGTTAGTTAACCATTGAACACCTCTCACACAATAGTCTTGTCCCTTGAAGCTTTCTAAAATGTTACCATTTTAGAGCCAGAAATACTGGATTGTGCAGATAACATTGGCTGAAATCAAATGGCTCTGCTTATGCAGAGGTCAGACCAGATGATCATAACTAACCTCTCTTGATACCTTATTTGTGAATAAATCTTTGAATCCACCCACTCCCGTGACAGGCTGCAGTCAAAGGGAGATGCATAATAAATTCTACAGCTGTAGCAGAAATAGGAGGCAGATTATCTGTACGTTCCCTTGCCATTCCATTGAAATATGTGTCTCGCCATCTGGCAGCATTCATCCCAAATCCATAGTAACCACATGGAAATGAGGGGCTCACCGGCATCTCCCATCATCTCTGTCTTCCTTTGCTGTAGCTGCACTCCTTGATTCCTCCTTCTCTGTCTCACTGGCTCAGCTGGAGTGGTTTGGCTCTTCCTAGTAAGTCCCAGCAGCCATGAATGGCTGCTCATACTCCCTGCCTTATTCATGAGTTTTTTTCCCTTTTGCCAGAGAAATCCTGGCCTTCAAGTCCGCTATTTGGGCAGGGAAGAGGCTGAGCTCACTTCACTGGGAGTGAACTCCTTCCAGTTTATAATGTGTGCTGTCACTGCCACTTACTCCGTAGCAGGACTGTGGTGTGGGATGCTGATGGGATTGAATGGGAAGTGGATTGCCATTGCTGTCAGGCATGAACGTGGGTACATCTCTGTGTGTGTGTGGTCATCTGCAGGCTCTTGCCCTGCGTCCAGGAGATAGGTTCTGCATGGATCAATAAACATCTCTTTGTTCCCTCTTTCCCAGCAAGGACTATCTGACCTTAGGAGCAAGGTGGGAAGGATTAGGTGTTTATACGATAAAATTAACCAGAGCTCTGCACAAGTCCTCCTTTGTGTCCCTGAGACAGGTTCCTTCTCTCACACACGGCCCCTATTCCTCTCGGAGGGTTGTTACACCGATAAACTTGGCGTGTGATGACTATTTATAGCAGAAAGCAGAGAGCTGCTATGTTTTGGAAAATCCTCTGGTGTTCCTGAAGGTCCCTGCCTGGTTTGTGCAAGTGGATATTCTTGGCTCTTGAATTCAGCCGGTGTGAGCATTAGCAGTCAGCAACAATGCCTGCAAGAAGCCTCTGGGCTCATTTTTCTTGGCAGTCATTTTTTTTTTCATTAGCTCAGCTTTGAAGCTGTTGGGGGCAAAGTCACAGAGCAGCTGGAGGAGGGAACATAGACAGAGAGGTCTACGTGAGTGCAATGTTAATATGCTGATGCAAATGAGAGGGAGCGGGAGCTGTGGAGGGGGAGCAGCCCCACGCCCTTTAACTTGTGTCCTGTGCCTGGGACCTGCATCAGACAAGTGATATCACACACCTTCGACAAAAACTTTTTGCCACCTCTGTCTGCAAGAGGGAACAAGAAATTTAAAATCTGTATTAAAGAGTAAAGTAGGGAAAGAAAAAACCAGGACAAGCTGTGGTGTCCATTGATTTTTAGTTCTTCCCTAATCACAACGTGAGTTACTTTTTTAGAGTCTGTTACGTTGAACTTTTAACCCATCCTGATTTAACATGTTTTCATGACTTTTTGTGAAACAGGCTTCTACCTGACAGGTCACACTTTTAAATTATCTTCTTCTACCTGAATGAAAAGTATTCAAGAATAGCTCTTACCCTTTAGTTCTGTGTCTGGCCTAAAAATGAATGCACTTTCCAGCGTAGGCTGCCTTTGATCCCCGTAGGCTCATCACTGCTACTTGTACTTTGTTCAGAAGAGCTCACAGGAATCTCTTTCCTTCTGCTCTGTTGGATACAGAAGCAAGATGTTATCCCACCTTTGTAGGAGCAGGATTGATACACAATGTAATGGGGGAATAGGAAGGGACCACATGGCTCACATTTTATCACAGCCTTGTTTGAACCCACAGTTAGACAAAGAGCAGCAGCAGGTGTATCATCATCCTTGAGGCATTTCTCAAGGGAGACTGAAGACTTTCAGCAAAGGAAAGGGGATATCTGGGGCGCATCAAAGCAGTTTGTGGGAACAACCGCCTTTGACAAATAAGGGAACAGTTGGTGTGAAATCCCTTTCCTGGGAGCCTGTATGAGTGATGCTGACTCACTGTTCTCCTGCACTTCAGGCACTGAGCAGATGTTCTCCCATGGGACAGCTGACATCATCCTCGAGGCCTGCACAGACTTTTGGGATGGCACAGATATCTACCCCCTCTCTGGCTCTGACAGGTGGGCAGCTTCCTCATCTGGGGTATTCAGGAGCTTCAGAGAAATTACAGAGGGAACCTGGTCACTCTGCTAAAATTCCCTTTATGGTGCTTGTTAAGCTGCTTAAGAGCAGCTTCAAGTAGGTTATGAATGTCAGCCGTCTCTGCTTATAATTAATTGTTATTATTACAATAATAACAAGCAATTTAAGAGATTAGATAGCAACAAGCACTCAGTTGGACTGTAAGAGCGAGCCACTTCTTACAGTATCTGTTAAAGATATTGGCCTCTTGTAAGTGGATTCTGACTGCACTGTGCAGCAGGGCCATGAATTATAATCAGGCCATGCTGGTGGCAGAGAATTTTTTGTTGTTGTTCAAGACAAGTGTCTTGTCTTAAATTAAATGCAAAATAGTCAGTTCTGCCTGAGCCAGTCCACACAATGCATCACACACCCTTTGAGTCTTGCTGCAATATCTGATAGTGTCTGCTGCATTTCCATCTATAGCTTGATTCTCTGTCCCTGTTAGCAGAGCAAACCAGTAAAGTTTAGTTTCACTGACTAGCAGCACATTGTTCTTCTAAGTCTGCTTTCCTCAGGTTTAAGAAAACTCCCACTGATCCTTTTTGGAATATTTATCATCTTAGAAGCCAATGAAAAGTCCAATATATAGTCTAATTTTTTACCTTTTTGCTTTCAGCTCAGAGAAGGAACTTTACCTAATTCTAGTGACTGAATAGTGACCAAATGGAGAACTCTGAAGGGGGATAGGAGAACAGTCTGTTACTGCAACTATCTCTGCCATAGATACTATTGTCAGGGTTGTCAGTTCTCTCCTTGGTGTTTATCTCCCCACAGATAAATTATCTTTGATGAGTTAAGCTTCTGCTGTCATGCAGGGAACTTTCTTGGAGTCATCTGGCAGCCATACAGAGCATATTGCATTAATAAGTGTATGGAAGGAGCACTGTGTTCATACTCATCAATCTGAGGAGCAAACACTGGAGCAGTTCACCACTGCTCCAATGGAATATGTGCTTTTGTTGTCCTGTAGTGCCTGCAGCTTGGAGAATGCAGAAACAGCAGGGAAAAGCTTATTCAGGCTCTGACCACTCCTCATGGAAGACATCTTTCAAAATACATGTAACTGCAGTGCACACCGTCAGACAGGTGGCACGTTTTTGCTAACCTTGCCTGCTTTTTCCCTGTCCCACATAGGAAGAAGGTGCTGGATTTCTACCAGCGAGCCTGCCTGTCAGGATACTGCTCTGCCTTTGCCTACAAGCCAATGCATTGTGCCTTGTCCTCCCAGCTCAATGGGAAGTGCATCGAGCTGGTGCAGGTCCCGGGGCAGAGCGCTATCTTCACGTGCTGTGACCTCCCTGGGACAACCCCCATCAAACAGAGCAGCAGGAGGAATAGCTGGAGCTCAGATGGTATGTGTCCACAGTCCTGTCTATAATAAGGTCTTGCTGCTGGGCCAGGTCCTTGATCTGATCAGTCTAGAGCTGTAAGAACACTGTTATTCAGAGTAGCAGATGGAAATTGAGAAGGAAGGGTTTCTGAAGCGCGTTTCCAGAGGAAGTAGCGATGTAGCAGCTGGTAGGTGTATTTCCAGTTATGTTGTTGAAGCTTGCAGAGAAAGTCTTCTCCTTGTGGGAAGTCTGTTTCTAAAGCTGGCTCCTGAGAGTCAAGACTTCTGGCTATTTTGATACTTGGTTTGCTATTTATCTAATTTTGTGGAAATCACATGTGTTAGGTTTTTCAAAGGAATGAAATGTGTGGTGGTATGTGACTATTCTCCCTTGATGGATTTTATTTCTGTGCTGAAGGAACTGATTCCAACTAGATGAACTGTACATCTTGTCCAGAACAGCAGTGGAAACTGAGAAATAAGCACATACCATTACATAAATCCAGGAGGCTCTTCTGGGAAGCCAGTCTTAATCTCTCTCTGCCTTGGTCCCCCATTCTGTAAAATGTGACTAGTGGGCTTTCCAACAGCTGGGGACAGCTGTGACTGAGTGTTTTCACAACACTTTTCAGTCCCACCTGTGGCAAGTTTTGCCCCTGTGTGAAGTGTGTTACTATTTCGTTCCTCATGCTGCATCCAGCTCCCACTCACCACAGGCCGATGTGGTGATGGTGAAGGAACCCTGTCAAAGAGCCTTTACAGGGTCACTGGGAGTGTCTGTGGTGTCATTGGAGGGGACACGATCCGGTTCCTTCGCATCAGCCCCTCGTGCTCTGATGCCACTCTGCCTCAAGTAGGCTCACCATGTTGTTTAAGCACAGTGGGATGTGTTTAAAGTGCACATGTGAACGTTATGCAGCACACACCCTTTACCTTTCTGCCCGAATTCCTCGTGACTGATCCCTGTCTTCTGTTTTGTCTTTTTTCCTTTCCACGCTTGCTCTTTCCCACTTGTACTCTTGGTCACGTGTGTGGGGATATCCTGAAACCGCTCCTGTGACTGGGTATGCTGGGACAAATGGATGTCTCTTTCCTCCTGTGTGTGTGTTTCTGCACGTTCCTGCGTGTCTGGGTGCTGTGCCCTTGGGCGTTACCTTGGTGGCCTCCCCACCACATGTACCTTGTCTGATGCACATGTGGCCCCTCATGTCTCAATGTGATTGCGTGTTGTTTGCATGCCTGAAGAAGGGATTGGGGAAGTGATGGAGAAGGAAGACTGTATCCAGGCTCTGAGTGGACAGATCTTCATGGGAATGGTCTCATCTCAGTATCAGGCCCGTCTCGACATTGTCCGCCTCATTGATGGATTGGTCAATGCCTGCATCCGTTTTGTCTACTTCTCCCTGGAGGATGAGCTCAAAAGCAAGGTAAGCTGTCTCTGCTGAACCCCCTGAACTTGCATGGCCCCTGGTTGTCTGACTGAAGAGTTTAGCTCCAGTGCAATCTAAGGTTAATCAGATTCAGCTCACTAATGAGTCCAGAAGGTACCTGGGCTCCAATATGGCATCGGTCTGCAGTACTCTGGCCTGAGCAGCCACACTAAAACCCTTTGTCTGCTCACCCACAGGTGTTTGCTGAGAAGATGGGCCTGGAGACCGGCTGGAATTGCCACATATCCTTAACACCCAATGGTGACGTGCCTGGCTCAGAAATCCCTCCCTCCAGCCCCAGCCACGCTGGCTCCCTGCACGACGACCTGCACCAGGGTGAGAACTGCTCCTGGGCCACTCTGAATGCCATGTGTTTCCTGGAGGGTTCTTTTAAAGCCACTCATAGGCTCCTGTGTCCACACCAGACACCTGATCCTGCAGAGCTTTGAGCACAAAACTGGAAGGGCCTGAGGTGTGCGTGTGAGCAAGAGCTCTTTATATTTACAGTCTTTCTATCCAGCCAGTACCATAGTTGTTGGAAACAGACATCCAGCTGTGCACCACCTGCCATGAATTTGCAACTGCTCGTCAGGGCTTTTGATTCTTTTTGGGGCCCTGGTCAAGCCACTGATGGTCTCTTGCCTGTGCATTACTTTTTTTCTTACTTCAGGTGGGATTTCTGCTCTCCCTTCCCCTAGAAGGACAGCAGAACACATAAACTATCATGTCTTAAAAAAGCAGAGACTAGGCTCACATATCTATCTCTGAACAGATTAGTCATCTAAAAATACAGCATTTTAGATGACTGAGTGGGAGATCTAAGTGTTGCTAACCTAGAAAATCAGGCCTCACGTTTCCTGGCTTCTGCAGTGCCATGTGAATATCCCATGTGGGTGGCACAGGGGCGGCAGAGGCAGGTTTGGTGCTTATTGTCTGTGCTGCTTCTCTCTGCTCCAGTTTCTCGAGATGATGTGGAGGGGCTTCTGCTCATGGAAGAGGAAGGGCACTCGGATCTCATCAGCTTTCAGCCAACAGACAGTGATATCCCCAGCTTCCTGGAGGACTGTAACAGGGTGAGGGCCCTTTCCCTGTGCACCTTGTACTGTTGTCATGGTCAGCACTGCCACCTCATTACTCCCAAAGGAAATTCTTCACACAGACTGGTTTACACTGGGACTCCTGATTTCCCCCAGCCTCTTCCAGCTAGGTACCTAGAGCCTGGGAAGTTTGGGATTCTCTCCCCTAGTCACTTCTGCTGAACAGCTCTTTGCCTTGGAGTTTAGGAATGGGATTTCCACACACAGAGTAGCCTTGAGAGCTGCATCTCATTTCCTCTGGGTCCTCATCCCATGGTCTGGGCAGGGAGTGGGAACATCCCCACATTCCATGCAGACAAAGGAAACTGTCTCTCCTCCAGCTGTGAGCCATGGCTGGTGCTGCCCAGTGGTCAGTGTGGGACAAGCTCTCCTTTTCTCATAAAAATCTCATGCTCAGCAGAGGTTAGAGGAATATCAGAGATAGATCCAAGTTAAAAGAAAAATAATAAAATCTCTTAGGTCTGGTTTCAGAAGGCAAGAAACCTTCCCTTGCTGCAGTGTTGATATGGCTGCAATTGAAATAGATCTCGTTGCTGGGAGACAGCACATGTGTCTGACTAGACTCTCCATACAGGTAAAAAGCCCTTAGAAATCCTTGAGCACAGGTTTATCACACTGACCTTACAAACCCTGAGAGCAAGCACAAACAGCTTGCATTTTAGTGTAGAACTTTTATCAAAAAACCTTTGACAGTGGCTTGGGACAGTCAGTTCTATCTACAAGGACATGAATTTGTATCTGGTCTAGCAGTTGCATAATTCCAGGAATCATCGCTCTCATTTCAGCAGTTCGCTCTGAAATGCCTCTTCCTCACACACACACACACACACACACTACTGCCCTGCTTAATCTCTCCTTTCTCTTTTCCAGGCCAAACTCCCTCGGGGGATCCACCAGGTGAGGCCTCACCTGCAGAACATTGACAACGTGCCTTTGCTGGTGCCCCTCTTCACAGACTGCACCCCGGAGAGTAAGTGGCACAGAGTGTGAGTCTGCCCTGCTGCTGCCCATAAACACCTTCCCCGGCTATTTGCTCTCGCTCATCCCAGCGTGGACACCGGTGAAGGGAAGGGAACACATTCCAGAAGTCTGCAAGGGCATATTGGTATTAATGACCCTCTGTTGCTACCTGTGGGAAGCCAGGTGTTATCTTTATTTTAGTCCCCAGCTACTGAACTGGGCTGGGAACCACTCCTTTCCATTTGCATTCATAAGAGACTCAAAATGCTGCTGCCTTTTATTAAATAAGTGTTATCAGTGCACCAGGAGACTTTGATCCCTACTCACAACCCTCGCTGCCTTATATAACTCAGAAATCACTTCCCAGAAGAATTTTCCCCTGGCAGGTGCTGTTAACACCTTCTGCAAAGCAGCAGAAAAACCAGAAAGGGCAAAATTTCTTTCCCTCTCTGAGGCACTACTTTGTCTGAGAAAGGGGCTGAGTGCTCTGCTGGCTAACACCTGCTCAGGCTCCAGCAAAAGTGTGAAGCATCGTTATAATTTGGCATTTTAGTACCTCTGGCCACAGTTTACAGTGTGCCAGTCACAGCCCACTTTGTGCCCAAATTGCCTCTCTCTTTAACAAAAGTGGCAGTTCCCCACTCAGCCCCTCACTGGGCTGCAGATCTGTGTGCACCGGGCATTTCAGAGAAGTTGTTTACACAGGAATCTGTGGAGGGGAGGCTTGAGGTTTTCTTGCCTGGAGCATTCCAGAAAATCCATATATACACACAGAGCACTGTGCATGGAGCTACAGATTAAAAATCAGATCAAACAGCAGCTTTGATTTAGAGGCCCCAGGGGGTGTTGATAAACATATTGATGAAGGCTAGAGGTGGTGGTGGGTGGGAGTGCAGGAACAGGGACCGGCTCTGAGGATGGCTAAGCGTGGCACTGCTTTTGGAGCAGTTTGCTATACTCCCTCTGTTCCTTTAGGCTTGGAAGAACAGCAGTGATGTGCTGCTGAGCAGAGTTTGAAATGGTGTATTTGTATCAGGTTTATTTTGTTTTTGCTGTTTTCTAACGAGAGCATTTGATGCTGAAGCTCTCTAATGCACCAGCTCTGGTCTGGAAGAAATGTGCTGGAGAGGCAAATCTCTGGGTCACAGTTCTGTGAACCACAGCTCTGTTCCTGCAGTGGCAGATACACCTGGTCTGCAGTTAATTACCTATCTAATTGTGTACTTTGTGGATCTCACTGTACATGACTGGCAGTTGGGGCAATTTTAAGAGATCCGACTGCCTGTTATCCAGGCTGGAAGGAGCATGTGAAACACTGCATCTCTGTGTGCATGGTGACATGACACACTGTTCCTCCTTCTGTCCCTTTCAGCCATGTGTGAGATGATCAAGATCATGCAGGAGTATGGGGAGGTGACTTGCTGTCTGGGAAGCTCTGCCAACCTTCGGAACAGCTGCCTCTTCCTGCAAAGTGATATCAGGTGGGGCAGGATCTGTTCCTCCTCCGGCTGCCTTTGCCTTACTCTTAGTGAGTGCCCAGCCCTGGGTCACACCACACCTGTGGGTTGTGCAGGGGGATCCTCACAATTGCTCTGTCCATTATTAGCTGCTTTTTTTGTCTCCATAAGGGAGACTACATAGGTCCCTTAACCAGAGAGATTTTTGTCTGTCTTTAAAAGGAAGATGCTCTCTTGCATGCTGGTCTCTTATGCCCCAACTGTCGTTACAGATGCTTCCCATTGGGTGAAAGAGTGGAAATACCCCTTTGGATCAGCCAATTTGTTGACCTTGTGGCACAAACCCAAATATGTTGATTATTTCTTTGGGAATAACTGAAAGTTTAGGGGCACTGATCCTAAATTAACGTCGTAGCTCCAGGCTTCTCTACAAACAAGGTAGACAGAGGTAGCCTGGCACAACACAGTGTGACTTTAGAAGCTGGACTGCAGTGGAATGTGGATTCTCCTCTGGGATGGGGACTCTTACTGGTGCTCCTGTGTTGTTTTTGCAGTATAGCACTGGACCCCCTCTACCCATCTCGCTGCTCCTGGGAGACCTTTGGCTATGCCACCAGCACCACCCTGACCAATGTCTCTGACGAGCTCACCCCCCTGCAGCTCTCAGGGCAGCTCAACAGCCTGCCCTGCTCCATGTCCTTCCGCCAGGAAGAAAGCACCAGCATCATCCGGCTGATAGAGCAGGTGAGCCAGGCACATCCCCTCTCCAGGACCCACAGGGAGCAGAAATGAGCCTTCTCCTTGAGGTGCCCATGGAAAGCTTCCAGCACTAGGTTTTCTTGTGTCTCCTGTCCTTTGCTCGGGAAGCACAACAGAGAGAAAATCTTCCTGCCAGGCTCTGCTGGTTCAGGGTGTAGGGGATGGTTTGGGAATGGTGCCTTGTGGCAAAATAATGTGATTATTGTTCACCTGGATGGAGTATAATCTTGCAGAGATCCCTAGAGAGCCAGACAACAGTGCATGATTAGGGAGAAGCGTAACCCCAGAAAAACCAGGAGTTTAAACAAATTTAACCCCTTGGCAAAATTCCGCCTTTTTCTTCATATCCTCTACATCCAGGCAAGAAACCTTCCCTTTTTGCTTTCAGTGTGTCCAGATCCTTTCCCCTCCCACTTCCCCTGCGCGCCACATGTCCTGCCAATAACTGCCAATAACTGCTCCTGGCTGACAGCTGCTCCCAGCACTTGGAGGGCTCTGAGGGCTTGTTCTTCCTTCCAGGCCAGGCATGCGACGTATGGGATCCGCAAGTGTTTCCTCTTCCTGCTGCAGTGCCAGCTGACCTTGGTTGTCATTCAGGTGAGTCCTGGCCTGGCTGGGGACACCATTTAGCTCAGAGGACAGGAGAGTGAGTGTGGATATGGGTGGCTGCAGTGGGGCAGCCTCGAGAGAGGAACGTGGCCTTCAGTCAGGTTTGGTGGAACTACAGATAAAGACTATGTGTTCTCAGCCTGCCCCTTCTCCCTGACCCTCATGCAGGGGTTTCTTCTCAAACCCTTTTTCCCCTGGAGAAAAGCACCCCCCTGCAACACTGCAACATGTGAAGGGGCTGTGCTGTGGCAGCCCAATTACCAGCTCATCCCAGTGTTTTGGGGGAAGTCAGCAGCATCTTGGGTAACAAATCCCTCCTAGCACTGCTCACACTTTTCACTCTGAATTGTTTCTGTCCAGTTCCTCTCCTGCCTGGTGCAGTTACCCCCCATCCTCAGCACCACAGACATCGTGTGGCTCTCCTGTTTCTGCTACCCACTGCTCAGGTGAGTCTGCCAGGGTGGAAATCTCCTCCCACCCACAGGATGCACAGACCAGTCCCTCAGCCTCGCTGTGTCCACGTTAAAAGAAAGCTGACTCCACCCACAGCATGCCAAGAAGGCTGCAAGGATTATTCCAAGCACCTGCTTTGGACAAGGTGCTTGGAAACAGCAAAAGGAGCATTTATGTACTGCTGTGTTAACCCTGACAGCTGTCTGAGAGCTGCTGTTATGTTGGGGCTTGAACCTCCAGCTGAAAATCATGTGACCCTTCACTGGCTGGAGTTTGATGGAGAGCCTGGGGTGTCAGGTGGAGGACAAGGTACCAAGGGTGGATTTTTCCCCATCACACATTTGGAGGTCACCTCTCTCCCTGTCTGCTCCTACCATGAATAAAACCTTTTACAGCATATGCTTAAGACAGTGGCCAGATAAATGCTAATGGTTAAGGAGCCTGAGGAGGTTATTTGGGTTCAAATAATAGATACAGGCAAAAATGCAGTAGTTCTGGTGCCTGAACATGTTACTGAAAGACTTAACTTACCTTTCTCCAGTATCTCGCTCCTGGGCAAGCCTCCCCACAGCTCCATCATGACCATGGCAACAGGAAAAAACTTGACTTCCATTCCCAAGAAGGTAGGTGGCCCATCAGATTTTAGTTGTTCACACATTTTTCTGTTCTGTTTTGTCCCAGTGTTGATGCATAACTGAGGCCCTGTGCCTTTCCAGCTCACTTGGTAAATTGATCCGTGGCATGAGCCAGGAAGGGAATTCCTTAGTGCCAGCATGCCCACAGGGCAGATCCACAGTTCAGCATCTCATCTGAACCACAGCTTGTCTTTTGCAGCCACTGATTCTCTGATGGTTCATGGAGAGGAGGTTGTGCCAGTGACATGCCCATGTCATCCTCCTTCCTCTCCCTTATTCACAGACTCAGCACTACTTCCTGTTCTGCTTCCTGCTGAAATTCAGCCTGACCATCTGCTCCTGCCTCATCTGCTTTGGGTTCACACTGCATGAGTCCTGCAAAGAGGTGAACACCACCAGCCTCAATCTCACAGCCTGCTCCTCCATCATGCTGCACAGGTGAGGAACTGAGCCTGGCACACGCCCCTCTTAACTCTTGCCCTTCCAGGTAGAACTGATTCCCCTCTAATAAGCTTCAGCTTCTTCCCAGCTAAAATGGCTACACAGAGGGCTGGGTGCTGTCCCTATAGCCTTGACAATTGCATTGCTCACTGTCACCTCCTGGTAGGACAGCCTGACTCTGAGCTCATGCTTAGTTCTCTCAACTGTTAGAGAAGGACATGGCCCTGGTGAGGACAGGGCAGACAGTAAGTCCTCACTGTTGACTTCCTTCCTGTGTCCTCTCATTCACTAGCAATGCTGATGGTGCTCCTGACTGGTTTGGGACATTCTCCAACGCTCTTCTTGTAGCCCAGAAGCTCACAGCTGGCCTGATTGTTTTACACACAGGTAAATCCTAAGTCCCAGAACACCATTTACTACTCTGGGGAAAAACTTGCATCCTTTGCCTTGTTCTTTGCCCTTTCTGTGAAAGCACAAACTCCCTGGTAGAAGCATTCACTGCAGTGGCCTCTCAGCACAGACCCTGTCTCTCTAAACATTGCCCTGACAGATTAAAAACAACACACTCAGAGCTGATTCTGTTTCCTACAAGCCTGCTGAAGTGCTGGTTCCTTTCCAGTCTCACCAGAAGAGCAGCATCCCTCTTTGCCCTCTTGCAAATCAGTAGCAGCACCTGTAGCTCTCCAAAAACGTTCCTTGCCTCAGCAGTCCTTATATCCCTGCTGCCACTTTGGCAAGCACCCCATTTCCATCCCCCAAAGAGCACTGGTGCAGCTGTGACTGTTTGGGAGCTGCAAGCCTTTTGAAACTCTCTGGAGGGGTGTGGAGCCACGTCCTGCCTGATCCTCATCACCTGCACACCATGGCCTGGCAGAGTCGGTCCAGCTGCTCCCTGACAACCCTAAAGGGCCTCTGCTCCCTGTCCATGTCCTGTGGTGCTGGGCAGAGCAGTCACTGGGTGTTGAGATGTGCGGGTGTCCAGGTGAGCAGAAATGCCTCCTGATTTGAGAGGCAACCCAACTTTGGAGAGAGGGAGTGCGCAGTACTGTTTTATGTCCCTCAGACCACTGAGGCAAGGCAGGGCTGCTTAGCCTGGCAGCAGTTTAAATGCTCAGTTCTGTGCAGACAGCTCTGCATCTCTGGCTAAATACGTCTCTGGGCTGGAGCTTTCCTCTGGTGCAGGCCTGCAGTGACACAGAAACAAGAGCACACCCACCCCTGCCCTGCTCACCTGGTCTGGGCCTTTGCGTGCTCTGTTCTACCTCGCCAGGCTGTGAACTAACCTCACCGGGAGTAACCCTGTGCAGTACAACCACTGCTCCCCCCACCCACGTATCTGGGGGCTTGGAATTGCTGTGGGGGGCCTTGAATGCGAGGGCCATAAGCCCCACACCCCTTTGGAGTTAGAGCTGTTGGTGTGTCTTGTGAAGTGTCTGTGTGGGATGCCAGTAACCCCCTTTCCCCTGCAGTGTTCATCTCCATCACCCACGTCCATCGCACCAAGCCCCTGTGGAAGAAGAGCCCCCTCTCCAACCGCTGGTGGACGCTCACTGTGGCTGTTGTGTGAGTATCCCCAAGCCCTGGTGAGGCATTCCAGAATGCTGGAGCAAGCAGGGCTCTAGGCCAGCTCCAGCACCAGTTTGCTGGTGCTGAAGAGACAGCAGTTGTGTCCACTGCCGAGCTGGTGAAGGGTCTCTGTTGTGAGCATTTCAGCCTGGACCCTGATCTGCAGATCCTGGGAAGCTTGTGAGCTCTGCTGAGGTTTCCTGTGTCTGTTTTTGATCTTAGATTGCTGGGACAAGTGGCACAGACCGTGCTGGACCTGAAACTCTGGGAAAACCTCGATTCTTCTTTGACCTTTAACCACGTTTCCATCTCTCCGGTATCATGGCTCCTGGGTTTTCTTTCCTTGGTCCTTGTGGTTATCATCAATGAGATTGTCAAGCTGCATGAGATCAGGTATGGGGGTAGTAAGGAAGATGAGGAGAAAGGTCTGGAGCCCCACTCCAGCCTGGACTTGAGCTGGAAAAAAAATCACGCCCAGGGAACAGGGTGGGGAACAAAAAGGAAAAGATGATTGCATTGTGTAAATCACCTGGTTATTGTGTTCCACCTCTCGGGGAGGAAGCACAGGGGAGGAAAGAGGGTCAGGGAAGGGCAGTGGCAGTGATTGGGAGCAGGAAGGGAGACCAAAATGTCCTTATCTCAAACCAAAGAAAGGGACACAGCCAAGGGCAATGAAATACCAGTGTAGGACTGGAGGGGGCTGTTCTCTCCATCTTGTCCCATGAGGACAGAGAGGCATTGAATCACAGCAGAGGAAACAGGCCTTCACACAGTACCTGGACTGTGGGACTCGTTTTCACGGGAAGTGGCTGAAGCCAAGAATTAGTAGCAGGCAGTGAGTGGCTGTTCTCCCCAGGACAGGGCTGGGAGTTAACGCTGATGAGCGTTGACTCAGGAAATGGGCTGGTGAGGACAAGGAGCAAGGATTACAGGGAGCCCTGGTGGGGACAAAGACACAATCTCAGTTCCGGGGGAAGGGTTTCTGGACCTTTCTGTGCTGTGTCAGGTGTCCCTGGAGATGGGATTTGGCTGGATGGGGTAGGACTGAGACCATGGATGAGCCTTCTGGATTTGATTTCCCTCCCAGGCTACCACAGGGCCCAAGCCAGTGCTTCCCTGCTTCTTGGGACTGCCAGCTCAGGAATGGCAGTGGGACAGCCTTGCTTGCCTTTCACCTCTCCACCTGCTGACTCTCTTCTTTCTTCTGCCTTCTCCAGGGTCCGGGTCCGTTACCAAAAGAGGCAGAAGCTGCAGTTTGAAACCAAGCTGGGGATGAATTCGCCATTTTAAATGCTCCCAGCTCAAGTCCCCTGGAGCCAGGACCAGACAGCCGCATCCTGCACCGGGAGAGAGGCTGCACCAAAGGCTCAGGGAGTTATCCCTCACACGTGCAAACCAGACAGCCTCCTGGCAAAAGTACATCAGCACCTTCCCAGGGCCCCAGGCAGGGATTCCCCCCAGGTATGCTGCCCCTCCCCAGCCTGCCAGGAGCCTGCAAGCTCTGGTGCCTCTTCAGGCTGCTCTTCCTTTATTTATTTATTACTAGAGGTATTTGTTAGTATCATGGTGATGCTGAAATGAAGCGACTCCTTTCCTCTGTGTGAGCAGATGGGTCTCCTGGGCCTGGCAGGAGAATCTGGGGCCAGCAGAGGAGATGGAGGTCTGCTGAAACAAGAGATCTCTATTGAAACCCGTTTTGTTTTCCCATCTCTGTCTGCTCTCCCTGTGTGCATGCCAGTGCATGCCCTCACCCGCCTCCCTGTCCCTGTGTCCTGGGGCAAAGGAGCCATCCCTCTTGCAGCTCCAGGAATGCTGGGAGCCAGGTGGGGAGTGGAGCTCGCATTCCTGCGGGGACAATGGGAAGGGTCTCTGGCAGGGCGCTGGGACAGCCAGGCTGGGCCAGGCCTGCCCTCTAGTGTTGTTGCTGAATCCTTATCCCGGTTGCTGAGTGCTTCAGAAGGGGGATGAGACACGGCTTTAGGAAAAGCTGCCCCCGTTTGACCGTCTGATCTGGTGCAGAGGGAGTCAGGAGGGCAGCTCTGCCTGCCTGCAGGGGGCCAGCATGGCTCAGCTTTCTCCAGCCCTGTTGAACGAGCTTTTATCTGCTTTAACAACCCCAGAGAGGTTTATAACCGTTCTCCTGTTTGTGATCCCAATTGCTGTTCTGCTTGAGTAACACGCCTGCTTGAGAGAGCCACAGCCAGAGATAAAACCTGAGCCCTGCCTATCCCACCCTGGAGTGAGGGGGGTGTCTTTCCTGGCAGGATATCTGCAACTCGCAGTTGTGACTAAGACAGAGCTGGTGGATGACTCCTTCCCCAATCCCAGGATTGTGCTGCATCCAGTACGTTCTCTGCAAGGCACAGGGAACTCCCCCCCATCATGTCGTTCTGTGATAGTGCTGGGAAGTCTCTCCCCTCCTTGCTAATGCCTTCACATAGAATCACAGAATGGTTTGGGTTGGAAGGGACTTTAAGGCTCATCTAGTTCCACCCCCTGCCCGTGGGCTGGGATGTCACAGACCAGGTTGCTCCAAGCCCTGTCCAACCTGGCCTTGAGCACTTCCAGGGACGGGGCATCCACAACCTCCCTGGGCAACATTTGTTCCCTGTTTTTCTGGAGGTCTCTTGGTTTGCCTGCGGGGACCCTCCCCTGAGGATTTGCTGCAAACCAGGATCTGCCCCAGTGCAGCACCCCTGCTCTGAGCTCTGAGCAGACCCCAGCTGTACTGGGAGCACTGGTGCTGTTGTGGGCTGACAGACAAGGGCCGCACAGGAGCACACAGGCTTGGCTACCGGAGTATTTGCAGCTCCCTCCAGTGGAGATGTTGTCTCTAGTTCTAAAAACTGACCAAACCTGGTAAATCCTGGCCCTGTTTTTGCTCCCAATATTAACACTACAATTGGCTGTTACTTCTCTGTTGGTACCAGGGGCTAACAAATGGTGGCTGGTCCCTCCTGGGCGGGCAGGGAACTCGCTGGAACCCCCATGTTCTGCCTGGCTGCTCCACCTCGTCTTCCTCACTTTTCAGCATAACCAGAGAGCACAGACACGCCTTTGTGTCTCTAAGCAATACCCTCTCCCCACTGTGGGCCTGGTAGGGGAGCAAAGCTGGGCGCAGGCAGTCCTTGAGCTCTGGGGGCACATGGGGGATGCTGGAGGGGAGCAGCTGGGGGTTTTCCAAGGCCTGGACCCTGTTCCTGCAGCTGGAGAGTGGATGTAGAGATCCCGTGCTGGCAGGATTGCATGGGATTGGGAGCCAGCAGCTCACTGGCAGCTCCTCTTGCAGCCTGGGTCTGAACTCTGCCCTCACTCCCCTGGCACTTGCAAAGCCTCCTGGCTCGGGGAGAACAAGCTGCACCTTTCCCAGCCTCAATTCACTGAATGCCAGCTCCAGATCTGTTACACCTGGCACCTGAGAAATCAGCTTTCCTTCCTGATGCCAGGGTTTGGATCACAGGTGTGGTACGATCTCCTCTGTGGCCGAGCTGAGCTGGAGGCAGAGGCAGCACAGAGCTGCTCACTGCTGTCCCTGCAGAGCAGTTTTCCCCCCACCCAGACCTCAGCTCTTGCCCTGTGCCAGAACTGTCGTAGGTGATAAAAGGCAGCAGATTCCAGAGCTTCCTGCTGGCCACACCTTCCTCTAGAGGAGGCACCTCCAAGGTTTCCTTCTCTGGGTGATCACAAATGTTTATTTTCCTGCATCCTCCTTCCCCTGCTAGACTTGGAGGGAGCTGAGGCGTATGAATGGAGCCTTTTGGATGGTCTTGCCAATGCTTCCCTCCCCTCATCCACCTTGAGGTGTCCAAGGGTCAGGGTGCATGGCTTCAGAAGGAAGTTCCCTACATCAAGATGTTTTTAAATGCTGTATATTTTATATTAAATTTTTTGGGATGTATGTAAAAATATTTCATTTGTATTAAAACTTGTAAAATTATATTAAAAAAAAAAGATAAACAAACCCAGACCCACACGCATCCAGTATATGAATGGCAATAAATGATTGTCTTGGATAACACACCCAGTGAGAGTGGGAGCAAGTTTGCACCAGCAGAGGAAGGAGGTAAAAATGTGTGTGGCTGCTCAGGTCACAGGGTGTGAGTTTCCTGGCTCGCCTGTTGTAGGGACACAGCCCAAGTGCTTGGATGCTCCGGGGACCCGATTCTGGCCTTTTTCCCACTTCCTGCTCAGCTTTGGGCAAATCTGTGCAGCTCTGAATACCTCTTCCTACAGAATAAGTTTGCTTACCTGGTGGTTTCATGGATCCCAGGCACCGCTTCAGTCGAGGCTGGTGGCACGGTTTGAATCCCTCGGGATGGATGAAAGGTCAGGGTGAGCTGGAACAGGCACTGGGAGCACTGGAGACAAGAAATGTGGAGGGATGAGGCGGCCTGGGATGCTTGTCTTGAGCAAAGCAGGACCTGGGGGCTCTGCCTGGCTGGTGGAGGGAGCTGAGGTGTTGGGATGTGCCCAGAGCTGGGCAGTGGGACACTGGGGAGTGGTGCTGGTCCCCAGCGCTCTCACCACGTCACTGCCATGGTGCTGAAACTCAAAACTGAACGTTAACCTTGCAGGACTCACCAGGGGAGATTATCTGAGGAAACCCTGGAATACTCAAGGGACAGGATAAAACTGATCCTCCATGAACTTCAAACAGTAGGCGACAAGCCTGTGCAATCTGACACGAAGGACACAACTAGGCAAAACTATCAAAAGGGTAAAATATGCCCCACTGTTTAATAGAATTTAGTCTTAATGGATGTTAGTGGAAAACAAAACACATGATTAACACAAACAGAGCAGATGGTTTAAAATCTGTTGTCAGTCTGGTGATTACATGGGCTATTTTTTCCCCTCACTGTCTCGCTGCATGGAGCAGGTGCAGCTGGGGTCAGTTAGTCCCAGTTGCAGTGTACATAACTTACACACCATACAGTAGCTTCAAAATAGAGATCTAGAGCTTTTAAAAAATAGGCGTTCTTCTGCAAAATCGAATGTTTAATTCCCTTATTGACAATGAGAGCAGCATCGTGCTGCCCTCAGGTGGCTCAGACAGCGGCAGCTCCACCCCAGTGTCCTCTTATCCCTGACCCTACAGTCCAAGACTTGCAGTTCTGGTTAGTAAATATATATAATAAATCACATTTAAAATATATACATTGGCCTTTTTTTTAAAAAAAAAATCACATTTACAGTTTATCAACATTGGAAAAAAAAAACCAACTTGGTTTGTCCCAGGTTGACTCGTGAGAGTAAAAATCAGTTTTAAAAGGTTTCTGTGAACCTCTTGATAAAGTGCCACTGGTTGTAGCTATTTGAAAACATCATGTCCGTGATGTGGCACTTGCCTGTCAGACATGGGCAGTGGATACACTCAGAGTGGGACAGAAATCAGAGTGACCAGTTCATCAGGAGAGAAGTGTCTTAGCGCCTCACAGTGACCTCAAGTCCCAGCCAACAATAGGATTTTAGGTTTTTTTCAGGACTCTTTTTGTCTTTGCTTTTCAGCCCAGAAGCCAGGCTGGCACCTCTCACCTGCCCAGGCCACAGCACAACTGCCCTCAGGAGCAGAGACCCTTGGGATTGTCCAGCTTGGGATTTGCTCCCCTTCCCGTGCAAGGGGCTGCAAACAGTCCAAGTCAGCCACAAACTCCCAGAAGGATTGGGAAGCAACTTCCTCCTCAGCCACCTTCTCCCTTTCCAGTTTGGCTTTGCATTGGCGATTTTTTTCAAAAAAAAGGAAGGGAATACGTGGGTTTTTCTTTCCCTTTGTTCGGATTTTTTTTTTTTTTTGGTAGCAAATGGCACTTCAGCACAATCTTTCAGTTCCCTTCTGGTGCTCCGATGCTTTCATTTGCTTGGCATGCCGGGCTCGAGCCAAGTTCGGGGCTCTTGGACATATTTAGCCATGCACTACTGAGCAGCTCCTGCGAGAGAGAAATCTGTCTCCGAGCGCTGCAGCCGCTTCCTCCCGCCTGGATGCAGGGAGCTGTCGCTGCAGCCACGGGCTGCGGCCGCATCCAGCGCACGGGAGCTGCTTCCCGAGCCGCGTTCCCGCAGTGCATGCGGGGTCAGCTCTCCCGCCGGGCCCCGGTGCCGCGGGGAAGGATCACGCCGAACGCTGCTGCTGTTGAACAGCGCTGGCGGCGGCGTTTGTGCCAGCAGCTCCCTGTAGAGGGGGGGGGAACTGGGAAAACGGGTTGTTTTCTCCCAAAGAAAAGGGATAGGGGAGGGCAAGAAAAAAACTAAAAGGCATCAACACGCTGCTACTTCACTCTGGAAGGACCAGGGTGGGAGTTTGTGTAGGCACGGTGTTGGCAGAGGGCGAACTCCATTGAGCAGCACGACCCAGACGGACTGGCCCAAATTCCCAGGCCTTTGGCGCTGCCATCACCATCCTCATCGCTCCGGGAAGGGGCAGGAAGGCCCCCCATGTCCGGCAGGGCCGTGGCAGAACATCCGCTGCTTCGGAGGCTGTGCCAGCCCCATCCCGAGGGGGTTGTGGGTCCCGCCAGAGGGATTTCGGTCCACTTGGATTACACGCTGCCTGACGCTGACGCATTTGGAAAAGCGGCAAATAAAGCAGAAAGGTTCCTTCTCGCTCCACAGGCTGCCAAATTGCGACAAGCCCTGTCTTCTTTTAGCTGCTGTCAGGCCTTGCCGGGACTGGGACTGCTCAGTAAATCGCCAGCTCGGTGGCGGCTGCCCAGGGAGGTCTCTCCTGTGACACATTGTTGGCAGGGGATAAATAATAAGAGGCAAGACTTGACAATGCAGTGGGGAAAGAGAAAGGTCCCTTGTGGAGGCTCCTCAGCTCTGTGCAAGGGAGCGAGGGCTTCTCCCTGGCCTCCAGGACAGCATGTGCAGCCCCCTCTGGGCTCTCCTCCTGCTTCCAGTCTGGTGGGAAATGCTTGACCCCCTCGGAAACCGGCCCGCGGCCGCGCTGGCACGTGTGACACGGAGCCAGGGGTGAGCAAGGAGGGCAGCTGCGTTCCCAGCCGCAGTGCAAAGTGCGGGGAGGGAGCGGCTGGAGAGACCTGGAGGCGCCGCTCGGTGCCGCATCCGCTCCTCCCCATGGCGAGGGGCACTGGCGGAGCAGCCGGAGGCGAGGAGGGGAAGGAGGGAGCAAGCCTCAGTCCAGCATCGCGTCCAGCTGGTCGGCCAGGTCGTCGAACATGTTGCTGATGTCTTCCAGGATGTTCTTGGCCGAGTGCACAGTCCCGGGGTGGCTGGGGAGGAAAGGGAGAGAGTCAAAGCGCCGCCCAAAGGCTGCGGGTGCTGACAGGGAAGGTTCGGCCAGGCTGGACCCGACCAGTGGCAGCTGGAGCTCAGCACACAGCTGGGCTGGAGCACGAGTGACCTGTGTGGCACAGGCAGTGCCCGTGCACAGCTGCCAAATCCCACCTCGGGGGGTCCAGCCCCAGGATTTCCCTCACCTCTCTTCCTCCTCCACCGTGATCTTCTTCTCAGCCGCCTGCAGCGTGGCTGCCAGCGTGGAGTTGGTCTGCTCCAGCCGCTGCTGGGCCAGGGTGGCCCCCGGGGCAGCTGCCAAAGGCTTTGCCAACACTTTGCTGCCCGTGTCCAGCGTCAGTGAGCTGGGACTGGGCAGGGACCCGATTACATCCGGCACCGCCTCAGTGGCTGCCCAGGGAGCAACGGTGTGGCGGGAGGGCTGCAGGACCTGCTGGTAGATGGTCTTGGGCCCAGAGAAAACGAGCTTGGTGGATGCCACAGAGGTGTGCTTGGTGGGGACATCTGCAAAGGAAGGGGACTCATGGCACGTGGTGGAACAGGTCCTCCTCGCCTCCCAGACCAACACGGGAGGGAGACCCAGGCCCTGCCACCACCCTGCGGACACCCCCACAATCCCCCGTACCTGGAGTGGGTGTCCTCACCACGGCCGTGCCGACCAGCTCCGTGGGGCTGGGGGCTTTGGTGGGGCTCGGTGCCTTCTTCATCCCTTTCTCCAGCGACAAGATGCTTTTCTCTATCTCGGCAATCCTGAACTCCACGCTGTCGTCGTCGAAGGCATCCCCGGCCAGCCCAGCCCGTGGTGCCTGTGCCGGTGTGGCAGGGCCTGCGATGCTCACTGCTTGTGCCTGGGCATACTGGGGTGCGGGGGTGCCCCCCGGCTCAGCCTGCCCGGCCATGCTGAACGCCTTCAGCACCGCCTGCAGTGGCTCCCGCTCCCTGAAGCGCGGCCGGCGCTTCACCGTGTCCGACTCGGTGAGGTTGAACTCCAGCACGGGCGGCTCCTTGGTGACAGCGGGAGCTGCTGGCTCCTTCCCAGCAGAGCAGGGGGGCTCTGCTGGCTGGGAACCAGGCTCTGCATCCAGCACGGCCGTGTCAGCCTTGGGATGCCCAGTGGGCTTCGGCCGCTGTTTGATGGTTAAGTTGCCTTCTTCTGCGAAGGGGATGCACTCACTGGAGCTGTTCTGGGAGGATGAGGAGGAGACCCCAGGCTTGGCCTCCTCCTCCGTGTCTGAGCAGGCGTCCTCCCGCTCGCCCTGCGCAGCCACCTCTGTCTTGGGACCGCTGGGTTCGCTCAGTGTCCGTCTCCGTGGCTTTCCGTTCTCAAAGGGGTCCCTGCTACCCTCAGAAAGCGTGGCATTGCTGCTGTCACCGCCAGCGTAGGACTCATCACCCACATCTGCCCGAGGGAGACAGTCCTGAGTCAGGTGCAGTGGTTTTGGGGCCAGGAGGGGCTTGGGTGGACTCGCCCCCGGTGTTCCCTCCAGCGCAGCCGCCAGGCTCTTCACTGTCCTGCCATGGCCAGCGTCACCGGGGGTGGCACCTGCATCAACCACATCCTGGGGGGCCGTGGGCTGCTGCTCGGGGTTGGGGGGCTGCTCACTGTCTGCCTCGGCAGCAAGGGCACTGGAGACGGAGCTGAGGCGCTTGGGAGGCGGCGGCGGAGGGCCCTTGCGCTTGGCCCGGATGGCGAAGGACTGGCTGCGGGTCACCTTGGCATCCACCTGCAGACAGGCCCGTGGCATCTGGCTGCGGCCCGGCCGCCGCGTCAGCGTGGCGTAGGAGCCCAGGGTGCTGGTGGGAGCCCCCTCCTCCTCCTCGTGCTCCCCGTCTGACAGCGCGTAGCGGTTCAGGCTGTGTGAGCGCTTCTTGTGCTTGAAGCCTTCGCCCCCGTTGTGCTGCTCCCCGGCCGTGGGGGACGTGGCGGGTGGGTCCGTGGGGCCACACTGGCTGTGCAGGTAGGAGAAGCCTTTTTGGGCTGATGTCTGCAGGCTGCTCTTCTGCCCGGGCGAGATGGAGGGGTACGGCTGTGCCAGGGCCTTGGGCTGCTCCGCTCCCAGGAGGGATGGGACCGTCGGGGATTTCAGGGAGATGTGTGGGTACATGAAGACGTACGGGGCTGTTCCCTTGCTGGGGGTCTGGGGAGGGGTACAGGGGGTGACTGCTGGAGTCCCGGCTCCTTTCTGAGCCGCGGGCCGGGCGTACTGATCCGTGCCTTCGGGCAGGTTCCTCTCCTTGAGAGGGCTGCCTCCGCCGCCGTTGGCAAAGCCGTTCAGCCCCTCGGGGGACACAAGCTTCCCGTAGGGCTCAGGACTGGGCCGTCCTGGCAGGCTGGCCGGGCTCTCCTTGCTGCGGGGGGGTGCACAGGACTGCCCACTGCTGCTGCTGCTCTCCCCGCTGCCCAGGCTCTCCTGAGAGGGGCTGGAGAGGCGCCGGGACAGCACGTTGTCCTGCGAGTGCCCCGAGCCCCGGGACCGCACCCCGATGCTCTCCTGGCTCCGGGACATTCCCTGGCTGCTCTTGATGCCGAGTGTTTCGTGGCAGCTGTTGGACATGGCCGTCTGGAGCTCGTAGCTGAGCTCGCTATCCTGGAAGGTCGTCATTTTGGGGGTGTGTGGGGACTGGCACTCCCCGTTCTCCAGTGACTCGATGGTGACAATGTCCAGGGAACCGGGGACTTTCCGTCTCGCCAGAGTTGCTTCTGCTTGGTTGAGGCTTTTGCGGAGGTCTCTGAGCTTCTTGACGGCCAACATGATCTTTTTCTGGTGGCCTGCGGGAAGGAAAAGGACATTAGGTTGGCTCCAGCCCCCAAGGCCTTTGTTTTCTGGCCAAGAAGAGTCATGGTCACGTCACCAACCAGAGCAAAGGCCTCCGGGTTATTCAAACCCTGCCTGTGGGAGGGAACAAACTACCTCCAGCATCTACCTGGCTCAGCCCAGCTCCAGCCTGCCAAGGAGAATCCTTAGGGACAGCCAGGAACTGCCCTTTCCGGGTGCTCAGGACATGCCTGCACCTCCCAGCCTGAGGGAGAACGGGGCGTGGGGACTGGGTGGGAAACTTGGCTGCCCTGGGCCACCCCAGCACGGCGGGAGGGACTCACCCAGCTTGTTGATGCCAATCTCTTGCAGATCCTCCCACGTCAGGTCCGTCACGATGGTGATGGAGTCATAGCCATTGTTCACCAGCTTTTTGTGGTACTGGGGCAACCCGATGGCACTGAGCCAGTCCATCAGGTCAGCCTGGAAAGAGCACGGAGATGCTGCTGTGAGCCTCGAGGTGTTGGCAGCACCTTCATTACCCCCTCCCTGTCTCTGCTCAGGAGATTGTGCTTTTAGGGTCTCCCTGACCGCATTAACACAGTCAAAGCCATTGCAGTGTGTATTTACTTAGACCTGCTCCTCTCCTGTTCTGGGATGAGAGAGCTCTGAGGAAAACCCAGAAAACGAGGGTGACCAAAGCCCCGGTGCCAGGGACTCACCGGGATGTAGTTGGGCAGCCACTCGGCGATGCTGAGCTGCCCGATCTCCGTGGAGATCTTTTTCCTGTGGCCTGGCTTGGTCACACCGATGGCTGTGAGATCCTGAGGGGAGCAGAGTGGGGCCATGGTCAGCTCAGGGAGCACAGAGCAGTGGGTACCACTGTCAGCAGCTCAGGGGATGCCGACCAGGGCGAGGAAGGACCTGCCCTACCTCCGGGGTCATGCGGCTGATGGTGGGCACGTCGTAGCCGGCGTTGAGGAAGTTGGCAGTGTACGACTCCAGCTGGAACTCACGCAACCAGTTGTAAATGGCTTCTGCATCCTGAGGAAAGGACAGGACACAGGATAGCCCGTCACGGTGGCTGCAGGGGCTGGAAGGACCTGTCTGCTCCAGGCAAGACAATGGAATCCCCTTGGGCAAGACTCACTTGTCCCCAGTGTTCTCAAGACCCACTTCCCTGTGTCCCCAGTGCAGTGAGAGCTGGGCTGAGCGCCCCAAACATAGCCCGCTCACCCAGCACACCATTTCCCAGTTGATCCAGTTACCTTCCCCTCAAGGAGCTGCTCAGGACGCAAGAACTGGTGGGAGAAGACCCTGTCCCCAGGGGGGCAGCTGCCTGGGGTCTGTAGGCTCTGTGACCCTGGTCGAGAGGAGAGAGGAGAACTGTCACGGGGGCACTTGAGCAGCGAGCAGCACCCAGGGCTGGGGGGACACCTGTCCCCAAGGTCCCACGGAGCTGGGACAGCCCTCACCTGCTGTGGTTGTCACCTGCCCATTGCGTGGCTCTGATCCCAAAAGGTGTTGCTGGAGGTCGTCGCTGGAGGAAGGCAGAGGCTGAGGGAGAGGAGGAGTGAGTGGAGGAGGGACCCCATTCCAGAGACAAGCCCTGTCACACCCCCAGGAGCAGAGGGATGGTCCCTACACTGCACTGGGCTGCTGGGCACAGTTCCCCCAGTGAAGGGCTGGTCCCCAGCAAGAGATCTAGACAGGATTTGGCCCAGGGCCCTTTTTGTCTTCTCAGATGACACAGGACACAGCGGAGATGCTGTGTGGTACGAACCATGGCCTCCAGCTCCACTCAAAAAGACCAGCTGTGCTTTGGGGAGCAACTGAGGACCCCCCAGAAGCATCTCCCTGCTGAATCCTGGCAGCAAGTAGGGGTTTGTTGGAGGATGCTCAGCTCCAGCAGCCCTTCCTTTGAAAGGAGGGATACAGGTGGACAGGGAAGGGGCTGGGGCTCCATCTCCACCCTGAGCTGGCTCAGGGACCGCCTGGAGGAGCAGGGGCTGGTGCCTACCCTGGCGTTCTCGATGAGGATGCTGGTGCTCTGCCCGTTGGTGCCCTCAGTGCTCTGGCCACTGCCGGCGCTGCGGATGCTGCCGATGCTGCCCTCGCTGCCCACGCTGTTCCTGTCTCCTGCTGCTCGGGGCAGGCAGGGAGGCCGTCAGGAGCACCCCGGGATCGGGGCTGACACAGGGCACAGAGGTCCCCAGCAGGGACCCAAGTGCCAACACAGTGACACCAGTAAAAAACAGTCTCCCACAAGATCCCTCCAGCCACAGATGATACACCAGTTCCCTCCCACCTCCCAGCATGCACGACACAGACAGGGTGACCTGGGCTGGCGAGGGACACACAGAGGGGACATGGGGATGCAGCCTGGCTGAGAAGGGGCTGCTCTACGGGCTCCTCTAAACTCCCTTTCCCTGCGCCTGCTCCCTCTCATCTGGCTGCTTCCCCCTGAGAGGTGGCAGGAGAGTCTCCCCCCATGTCCCCCTGCCCGGGCAGGACTGGGAACAGGGGAAGGTCCCCAGCCCCTCTCCCTCCCCAGCTGCTCCCCTGACCTGAGCTGTCAGGGCCTGGGGCCGTCCGGGTTAGGGTGAGGTGGCCACTTGGGGCTGCCTGGTGAGGACACTCGTCAGGGAGGTGCTGCAGCCCACCGGGGGGTGCTGGGAGGGCCCCGGGGGGACCCTGGCGCTGGTGTGCGGGTGCCACACGGGGGACAACCATGCCTGCATTCAAAGACAAAACACGTGTGGTCAGAGCTCATGCAGGAGGCAGGGGGAGGGAGATAGCTGAGCCTCAACTCCCAAATTACCACCCCACCAATGGTACAACCTCCTGTGCCCACCCGAGTCCTTCTCTTCCCCCCTAGATAGCCAGGGCTGCAGGGCCTGTCCTACAGGAGGTGCTGGGAAGGCTGGGATGGTTTCACACAAGGGACTGTCCCCAGCACAGCCACTGACCTGTCCGCTTGCTGATGACCTCAGCGATGGAGGGGGGGAAGTATCCGACACGGTCGGTGCCTTTCTGAGCGTCGTGGATGTGCCCCTTCCATCGCCCGTCCGGATGCTGCTCCAGGACCTGCCATGGGGACGAGAGGGATGGGATTGGTACCCAGGGCCATCGTGGGGCAGGGGGATGGGGAGCAGGGAGCAGCCTCACCGTAATGACGTCTCCTGCTCGGACGTTGAGAGCAGTCGGGTCGTGGAGATTCCAAAAGTCCTTCAAAGCTCGGACCTTCAGGATTCCTGATGCCTCTGAAGGCAAGGGACAGAGGGAAGAAAGAAGGTGCCAGAGCGCAGGGAGGAAAGAGAGCAGGTTCAGGGAAGACAGATGGAGAAAGCAAAAGCAAGGAGAGAAGAAAAGAAAACATTACTACTGCAGGAAGGACTTGATCCCCACTGTTCATGTGTGGGATGCTGACACTTAAAGCCACGCTGGTTTAGGCTACTCAGGAGCACTGGGAGCCCAAGCAGGTCCCAGGGGGAGGAAGCCCCTCTCAGTGCTGTCCCCACCTCACCTCTCAGCAGCTGCTTGATGTCCTTGCTGGCGTGTGAGGTGGTGAACTGGTTGACGATGTCCAGCGCTGTCTGGTTGTAGGTGTTCCTGATGTTCACGTCAACACCGCCCTGTCCGAGAGGAAACGTGGTCATGCCCAGACCCCCCACCTGCTGCTGAGCCCACGGGAGATGAGGGACAGAGGGGAAGGGGTGCTGGCTGACCCCCAGAGGCCTGTCCCCCCGTGCAGCCCCGTCCCCACCACGCTTACCTCCAGCAGCAGCCGCACCACCTCCGTTTTGCCGTAGAGCGCGGCCTCGTGCAGGGCCGTGCCCGTCTTCGTCTGCTTGTTGATCTCGATCCCAGCCTTCAGCAGCTGCCTGGTGGGAAGGAGGGAAAGGCATGAACAGCAGGCCATGGATGTCAGGGCCAGGCAATGGGCTGCTTTGTGATGGGAAGGGGACAGCACCTTGCACCTTGCCTTGGGGACAAAGAGCTAGAGCAGGCAGCACGGAGGTGGGTTTGGAAGGATGCGGGACTGAAGCCATGATGGGGTTTTCCAGGAAAGAGCAGTGCCCTGGGCTGGCAGGGCATTACCTGATGATCTCCTTGTGCCCGTTCTTGGCTGCCAGGTGCAGTGGGGTGGTGTAGTTGGGGTCAGTGGAATCCTTGGACTGTCCCTCCAGGAGGGCGACACACAGATGGCTGTTCAGCAGCAGCTGGGCCACCTGCACGGAGCACAGGTGAGCAGCTGGGTGCAGGTTCCCCCACCTGCACCCTCCCAGCAAGGGACCTGGGGCCAGCCCACCACTCCCCATCCCACCACCCCCCTCCAGCCTGAGCTGGACGGTTCTTGGCAAGGCCACACTGTCGTGAGGGGCCATAAAAGGTCACAGCAGCCAGAAATAGTCTTCCCATAATCAGGCTTTTCAGACCAAGCCCTAAAAACCTCCAGTCTCTCCAGCCCAGAGCGACTCTCAGCGTCTCAGGGCAACCCAGAGGCACAGAGGAGTTATTTTTACTGCCCTGTTTATAGCTGCAGACATTATGGATACTCCAAAAATGGAAATATCCCCCTTGTCCCTTCCTGGTGGGGCATGGAACAGTCTGGCTGGCCGTGCTCCAGCCCAGCCCGGCAGTGCTGGCTGCATTGGGGTCTCCCAGAGCACGGAGTGGCCTATCCCCAGAAGCTGTGCCTGGGACCTCGAGCGGGGCCGGACGCTCAGAGTTTGCCGGGATTAGCCAGCTCAGCCTATCCGTGCTTAACCGCAAGCAAAGCCGGGGTGGGCGGGGGGGAGGCTGTGGAAAACCGGGAGCGAGAACTCCTGGCTTCCCTCCCAGCCCGACGCTGCCCTGCTGCGAGGTCAGAACCCGCAGCTCCCAGACTCAGGATCTGGCCTTGTCCTGCCCTGGGAGGAGGCAGGGGCTGCCTGCTGGGCTCCGAGGCCTGTGGCAGCGGGACAGTGGCTGTGGCCAGACCCAGCGCTTCGCTCCCAGAGCAGCCAAGTCGGCTCCAGAGCCGCCCCCGGAGAACGAACCAGCACAGGGCAGAGCCCCACAGCACCCACCTTCAGCCGCCCGAACTCGCAGGCCAGGTCCAGCGGGGTTTTCTTCGCCTTGTTGATGAGGCAGGGGTTGGACTGGTGCTGGAGCAGCATCTCCGACTGCGGGGGAGCAACGTGGCACAGAGGGGGGCTCAGCATCGCCCCGCACCCCTGCCCCCCTTCCCCCCTGGCACGGCGGGGTTTGTCCCACCCACGAGCCCCCAGCGTGGGGGGGTTGCCGGGCTCTCACTCACCACCTCGTAGTGGCCGTACTGCGCCGAGAGGTGCAGCGGGATCTGCCCGTCCAGCGAGGCCATGTTGACGGAGGCGGCGGCGCGGAGCAGCACCCGCACGGGCTCCACGCGGCCCTGCCACGCCGCGTAGTGCAGGGGCCGCATCCCTGCGGGGAACGGGGCTCAGCAGGGCTGGGCACGGCCCCCGGGAGAGGCTGGGGGGCTGAGCTGGCTGCCGGGGGTCATGCTGGGGATGGGTCATCCCTTACCGTTGCTGTCCTTGATGTCCACAGTGGCCTGTGCTTCCAGGAGCAGGGAGATGAGGTCCAGGCTGCCGCCCAGGGCCGCGTGGTGCAGCGCCGAGAACCTGGGACACAAGGCAGGGCTCAGCCCGGCCCCACAGCTGACCCCACAGCCCTCTGTGTGGGGACACGGGCTGCGATTGTCACCAGCTGCTCACGGCTATGTCCCTCCTGATTCCCTGCTCCCAGTGCCTCAGTTTCCCCATAACAAAACACGGATAAATCCCTCCAAGTTGCGTGTGCTCCAGGGCTCAGCAAGGGATGCAGAGAGTCTGTGTACCTTCAGAAATCCCAGGGAGAGGGTCCCTCTCCCCCCCTGCCCTGTGCAGGAGGCAAACAGGCAGCATGGAGGGAGATGCATCTCCCACCTCCCTGGTGCAGCGAGGCAGCCAAACGCTGCTCACAGCATCTGGCAAGCGCATCGACCCAGTGGCTACTCCTGCCCCCTCTGCCAGCTGCCCCCTCCCCATGCCAGCAGGGATGCCGGGAGACCACGGCAGAGCGTGGGAGGCTGCTGGGAATGAAAGAGCCCTGTGTTTTGGGGCTGTGAAAGGGGCCTGTCTGCCTGGCGCTCCCCCCCGTGCTGTCACGTGAAGAGCCAAGGCCGAGCAAGAGGGTCCCTGTGCCACCAGGGATTAGCCCGTGTGCCACTCCAAGGGGTGTGAGGGGCTCCTGACAGGGGCTCTCATGGGCTCTGCAGGGTCCCAGCCCCGTGGTGGGGATGCTGCTCAGCCAGCATGGCTCTCCTCGTGATCTGCAGTCCCAGAGCACCTCCAAACCCCTGTTCAGTCTCTGGATGTTGCACGAGGGACACCAACCCCAGCAGAAGGGGCTGCTCCCTCCTCCAATACACCCACCATGTCCCTGGGGCACAGCAAAACCTCTGCCTCAAAGTGTGAATGCGGAGGGCGCAAAATCCCTCTGAACCAGCCCTTTGAGGGTCCTTGCAGGGCCTGCTCTGTCCTGGGGCAGCTGCACAAAGCCCTGCTCACCTGCCCCATCCCTTCCAAGCCACAAAGGAGGTGATGCCAAGGACACCATCAGCACCATGGCTCTCCCAGGAGGACACACACTGCTGGCCCCATGCTCAGGTCTCACCTCTCCATCGTCCCCTTCCTGTGCCCCAACAAAACCCAATGCCCTGCCTGTGTCCCTCTGGCAAGGAACGGGCCCTTTACCCCCATTCCCATCAGCAGCCCTCCTGGAGCTGCCTGAGCACAAACCCTGTGCCTTATCAGAATCAGATCATTGCTTCTATTATTATTTTTTTTTCTCTATTAAGCTCCATCTGCACAGTATTATTTCAAGATGGAGCTATCCTGCATGTTCCCAACTCCCCACTGGCCTGTTAGAACTCATCATGGACACCTCTTCCTACAGAGTCCTCCAAAAGAAAACACGTAGAAATTAGGTACAACAACAGAACATAACACAATGCTAATGACTGACAGGTCAGAGTTAATTCAATAAGAATAACATGCTTATTTATTTTATGGGCCTTTGTGGTTTCTTTAACTCTCAGTACCCAGCTTATTAAGTACTTGGATTTTGGAAGTGATGAGCTACACAAATATGCTGTGGTCACTTGGCAACCTCATCTTTTCTTTCCCTAACCCCCCCCAACAACGGGATTTTGCTTTTGGGATATTACACACAGGCACAAGCACGTGCTGGGGCTGGCTGAGTGCTCCTCCATGCTTCAACCAGCACTCAGGGCACTGGCTGGACACACTGCCATCCTTATTCACTCCCATCCCAATGGAGGGGGATGCAGAAGAACTTTATGAAGGATTTTCAGGATGGACTGAGCACAGCCCTCAGCTCAGGTCTGGGCAGGTGTTGGCTCTGCCTCTGCAGGGCTTGCCCTGGCTTTGGGATGCTGTTGCGTTCTCCGGGGTGCAGCAGCTCCTCTCCAAAGCTGTATGATACCCTGAGCTGCAGGACCCACTGGCTACGGGGTAGGACAAGCCCCCCCCCAGGCTGGTGGCAGCAGCACCCAGCACCCTGCCAGGGGAGCACTCACCCGTCCGCATCCTGGTAGTTCACGTTCAGGCGTTTGGCAGATCCCAGGAGCTCTGTGGAGAGAGGAGCTGAAGGTCAGGGAAGGAGGCAGAGCCTGAGCTGCCCCACAGGCCCCCAGGATCCCACACGGACCCCATCCGGCAGCCACACTGACCTCCCAGTGCACAGAACAGCGCCTGGCCCATCCCGGTGGCCTCTCCTCTGCTCTTCTCTGCCTCCACGTTCACCTCCACGAACCCTCAACGGACTGACCAGCTCCAGCTCAGACCCTTTTCTGCCTCTGTCCCTCCTGCCCCATCTCTGTGTGCCCCCGGGATGGGTCGAACCCCGCAGCTCCTGTCACCCCGGCTCAGAACAGCACTTCCCTCCCCTTTATAGGCACTGAGACCCCAAAACTGCTGAGTGGAGCCCTTTTGCCCCCCACTCACTCCCTGTGCCCGCCGCTGCCACTGAGGCCTGGCCCACAGACCACATGGTTGGCATTTTTACGGCCAGGGCAGAGGCTGAAACTTCCAGCTGTGAATGCAAGGATTGTGCCACCTCGGGCATCCCCGTCCCCCTGCCCATCCCTCTCTCTGCTTAGGGGACCTCTGGGCAGCAGAGGATGCTCACCCCACCCTCGGCACAGCCTCACACGCACCCCCAGTGCACCCCCGGCTCCCCGCTCCTTCCCGCAATTAATTCCAATTAATTCCTTCCTCCCACACAGAGAGGACATTTTATTCTTCACCGAGGGGTTGAGAGCGGATTAACATCTCTGGAATTCATCCGCCAAGTCAAAAGGGAAAGAAAGGGGAAGGTATGTGGGGGGCAAGAAATGCCGCCGCTCCTCCTCTGCCTTTCCAGGCAGCCCCATTGCAGAGCCAGGGAGGATTAAATGCTTTGAACAGTTTCTGTGCTTTTTCCTATGGAAAGTCCAAGTCTGAGAGCTGGGCTCCGAGCCTGGGGGTGAAACAGCTGCTCAAACCCCACTGAAATGTGGGAAATGGGAAAGGAGCCTCCTCCCTTGCAGCCGGGTAGATCTCCAGGGCTGCAGATCCCTCTCCTCCTTCTCCTTCATCTCCTCCTCAATTCCCTTCTCTTCTCCCCCTCTCCCGAGGTCTCTGCCCACCTCGCATGGCAGATCCCACACAAAGCCATGCTGGGCTGTGTGACCCCTCTGCTGGAAAAGGAGGGCTGAAGAGGGGCTGGCTCATTCATCATGCAAATGGATAATTAAAGGAAACCAAGGACCGGGGTGTTCATTACTGCAATTTACAGTGTTTTGTAAACAGCCTAATTAATGCAAAATGGGCTTGGAGTGGCTGCTGGTGAAGGACTCGTGACTCGTAGCCACAGCTGAGGGGATCAAGACAGGATCACCCTAATTACCTCTTCCAGGGGCTGTTTGTCTTTGAGCAGAGGCCACTAATCCAACAGCCCTTCCCAAAGGAACTGGCTCCCAAAGCCATCACTCAGCATCACTCCCACTGTTCCCTCCCACCCCCAAGTCACCCAAAGAGCCCAGGATTCGGGGTCTCCATCAAGGACAAGTCGCTCCCCTCGGCCTCACCAGCCAGGAAAAAAAAATAACATTTCACTTGTAACATTTCCCCACCAGGAAAAAAAAATAACATTTCACTTGTAAACAGGCCACTTGTGATCCGAGTCCCGGCGCGACCGTAACCACCGACCCCTGCAGCGCCACTGTCACGGGGCCAGGATCGCTCTTGGGGTGTACGGCGGAGCCAGGAAGGGGCTCAGCTGTGGTGGGCAAAGCTCTCATCCTGTCCCTCCAAAAGTCTTGGGACAGATCCTGCAAGCGGGAAGCAGGAAGGGCTGGGAAGTGTTTGCTGCTGGGGGGTTTTCAAAGGACACAATCGAGATAAAATTAAAAATAAACGAAGGGTTCCACTGATCCACAGGCAATGCCTGTAAAGCCACCACCTCCCACTCCCTGAGCGGTCCCCCTGCCTTTAACTGGGGGTTATAAATAGATATTTTAAAGGACACTGTGGGGTGGGAACTGAAGGTCAATGTGGGATTGCTCCCATCAGCTGCAGCTGAAAGCTGCCACCAGGTTTTGCTCTGAGAAAGGGTGGGGAGGGGTAGAAGGAAGAAGAGGAGGAGATGGGATCCTTGCCCAGGGCAGATGTTAGAGCCTGAATGACGAGAGCTGGGTGGGCAATGCTGGGAAGAGAAGGGCTGGATGAAGATGCCCGCTGAGCACTAACACACCCGAAAGAGGTACAAACATTCCACAGCCCCCGGGGGCTGGTCATGGAGTTAAGCAAGGCCTGCTATTTGAAGAGGGAGAGCTAACCCCAAAATCCCGTTCCTGACCCCTTCCTACGAGGGGACTGGGCTGGCCAGGGGGGTCCAGTAAGCAAGGCTGGGATGTGGTGGGTGTCTTTGCCTGCTTCTCAGCCCCAGGAGGCAGCTGTCACCATCTGCATCTCCCTGAGCATTCCTCAAATTAGTTCCCTGCTCTGGCAGTCCAGCAAGGTCAGGACTCAGGGCAGGACCACGCGGACACAGCGTGGGTGGCAGGAAAAGCAGTAGGTCCCAAACAGCAGAGGCAGGAGCAGCATCCCCTTTGGAGGTCTCCCCAAATGCCTGGATTCACCTCGGGCAGGAAAGGAAAGGGCTCATCCCCGGTTTGTAGGTGGGTAAATCGCTGTTTGGGGAAATGGAGGGATTGCAGCCTGGAAGGTGCGGGGCTGTGCAGTCCCGGGCACAAAGGCTCGGGAAAGGAGGGGACTGGAGGGATGGAGGGGAAGGAGAGTACAGCCAGACAGCCGGGACCCCTCCACCAGCACCGTCCTGCACACCCCGCCCCGTAGAGCACATCGGGCCGGCAAAGCAGCCCCCAGGAAGGCAGCTGATGGGAAGCTTCCCTGCATCCTTCTTCCTTACCCCACCCATGTGCTCCTTTTGACGGATTCACCAGGTTTTCTCCCCATTTCTTCAGCTCTTTCTCTCCCTATTGGTGCCCAGGCTCCCCATTCTTTTCCACAGAGACGTTCTGGGGTTCGGCAGAGGCTGTTCCCAATCCCACAGCCATCCCAGACCAGCTGGCTGAGAGGTGCAGCTCCAGCCAGGGGAGGCTGGCTGGGAAAGGTCTACAGGATTGATCCAGTTACAGCACTGGAACGGGGCTGCCGGATCCTTCCCAACCACATCATCACCCCCTTTAGATCTGCACCACGGCAGGCGCACCCACGGAGCTGCTCCACACCCCCACTTCCCACCAGGAGCACGCTCGTATCCCTGAAAGACGAACCCAGGAGAAAAGGGACCCGGCGCGGAAATACGAAACACCCTGAAGGGGCTCTTTGCAGGGAAAACCCAACTTGGTGCACCCCAAGGGTTAACTCCAGCCGTGGGTTCCCCCTGCTCGGCCCCGCTCCTCAGCACGACCCCTCCAAGGGGTCCCGCCAGGCTCCCACCCCGCTCCGCTCCCGGCCCTGGCGCGTTCTCCGGCGCCTGCCCGGGCAGGACGAGGCTCGGCAATGCTGGGCCGGGCCCGAGCGAGGCCTCGAGGGAGCCAGCGAGCTTCTGTGCAGCGTCTGGCTGCCAAGCGGCAGCGGGAAGCACCTCCGGAACGCTCCGGCAAATTGCTTACAAATGTCGGTCGGGCCGCCGGCCGTGGCGAAGGCAGCGCTCGCCACACGGGGCCGAGACCCTCATCCACGGCTCGCTCTGGCCCTTGGCCCTTGGCCTCTCGGCTCCCTGCTGACCAGGATGGCACAGCCCCGCATTCCCAACCACCTCCCCCGGCCACGCAGCCCCCTCTGCCCGTGCCTCAGTTTCCCCGGGGGCTGGGCTGCAGCCCCGCGGTGGGGATGCCAGGCTGGTCTGAGTCCCTCGTGGGGTGCAGGGGGCACCCGGGGAGCGGCCGGCCGGGGCGGGAGCCTCACCCGCACCGCTGGCACCCGGCCCGGCACAAACTCGTATTTACCCCCCCGGGCACTCGCCTGGCGCCGGCTGTGCCGGCTGCGTGGAGCCAGGCGTGCCCTCGCCCGGCCAACACCCCCTGTGCCAGCACACCGGGCACCCTGAGTCACCCCCCGCCCTTCAACGGAGAGCTCGTTCCGCAGGGACACCCCTGAGCCTCGCCCCGAGCTCCTGGAGATGGACACAATCCCTCCAGAGCGCTCATCCGCTCGTTCGGAAGCAGCGACACGCGCTCGCCTGGGTTCGGCTGTGGAAGGAAATGCCCAGATATCCCGTGGAGAGCTCTGCCCCTTGGCTCTCACACGGTGGATCAGGCTCCAGGAAACAGTGCCTGTGCTGTGATTCCCCTGGTTTTGTCCACCAAAGCAGACCTCCTCCACCACAAGGCTTGGTCGCTGCGCAGGACACGCAGATCTTAACTGGAGATCCATCTCCTTGCCAGAGATGCTTGGAAAAACACCCCTTTCTCTGTTCCTGTGTCACAGACTCTCATCCCTTCCCTTTGTCCTGGGAAATCACATCTCCACGTTGCTGGCTGCAAGTATCCCTGTGCCATGAACCTCCTCACACTGCAGGTCAGAGCATCCCTATATCATGTACTTCCCTGTGCTGCCAGCCATGAGCATCCCTCAACAACCATTCTGAACATCCTATACCACCAGCATCCCTGAGTATCCAGCCCTGAGCATCCCTGCACTGCCTGCTACAAGTACCCTGCATTCAGGGATGCTCTGTCTGGTCACTGCAGCAACACCATCCTGCTACCCTGGGTGACGGGAGGGAGACCACGTGCTTTGGACACACCAAATACATGCACATCCCCCCTTTGGAAAACGAAATCCACTCGGAGACTGTCACCACTAAGCCAATAAACCAGCTGGAGGAGCTAATCAGCTGCAATCCTGCAGAGCACCAACCGTCTCCGATGGTGGTGGCAGTCTGGAGCTGGAGGCGGAGGTGGCAGGAGGTGGCAGCTTCACCCAACCCACCCTGTGACAGCCTGGGGTGGCCCTGCCTCGGCATACAGTGGGTTCACACCCTCATTCAGGACAGACTCACTGTCTTACCCAAAATCAAGACCCAAGGAGGTGATGTCCATCCCTCTTCCACAGGAATCCAGGAATCACCCTTCCCTCTTGCCTCTCCGTCCACAGGCACGTCCGCTGTGGCCACCCACACCCGGCTCCTCCCGGCGCAGCCTCCCGGCAGACCGGCTGCTTCAGGAGCAGTTTCCCAATAGGTTCAGAGGAGATTCACCCACCTCGATAGGGAAGGAGTTCAGCCACAGAGATGTTAGGAAACTCAACCAGAGTTGCACAGCAAGCTTGGAACAGAGGTTGGGTGAGAGCCAAGGGCTCCTGACCCTGGTGCCTGCCACAGCCACCAGCCCACACCCCAAACTGAGCCCAGTGATGTGCCCAGCTCCCTGGCCAGGCAGGGGATCTCCTATTTTCCCCCATGGTTGTGGTGGGTGAATTTGGATGCCAAGGTGCTGCCACCTGGGATATTCTGGCTGAGCACCCATCCCTGTGCCCAAATGCCACACGTGCCCAAATGCCAGGGGTCCTTTCCTGCCTGCAAATGGCCCGTGCTGGGTTTGAGGATCCCCAATGTCCCTCTGGACAGGCTCCCCACCAACGCTGACAAACAGGTCCTCTGCCAAGCCAGGCAGTGTAGGGTGGGTCCAACTGGGCCAAAGCCACTGGGTTAACTGGGAGGAATGGGGAGGCTGCAATCAGGGAGGCAGATTCCCATCAACAGAGGGCAAACAGCAGTGATGGGAGAGCATGACAATGCAGGAAGCCGCTTATCTGCCCCTATACCAGCATCTGGCAACTCCTTGAGAATAATGGGTGTTTTATCCCTTGTGAACCTACCAAACCCCGGACTTTACGCTGCCCAGGCTGTGTGAGGGCTGTCACACCAAGCCTGCTCCTGGTTTCAGCAGCCTGGGTCCAGCTGGAATAACCCCAGCAGGTGCAGTAACCTTCCAGGAGCTGAGCTCCCAGCAGCTCCTCACAGCATTCCAAGGGCAAGATACAGTGTCACTGTGCTCTGAGCATCCCTGCACCAAATGCTTGTTTCTAACCTCAGCAGAAGTCACCACTTACCCCTGGCTTGAGCCCCAAATCTTAGGGCTTAGGGCCACACAGACATAAAGCTGTCCCTGTCACCAACTTGTCTCTGCTGATGGCATGTCTGAGTTTCCTCTGGCAGTTCTGTCTCTCTCCTCATCTGTGCTTTCTCCTCCTAAGCTCTCCCATCCTGCAAAGTGTTCAGATACAGTGGTGGATGATGGTGAAGGCAGCTGGTGGCAAAGGCAGAGGAGTTTGAGAGGTCACCTTCCCTCCTGGGCTGGGCTGCAGAGCCACTACAGGCAAAGGGAAGGGGTTTGGGGATATGGCAACAGGGCCACAAAGTCAACTGGCAGCCTTTTTCCTTCTTTGGGAAAGCTTGGAGCCTTTTCTCAGGGGAAATCCAACAATTAAATATTTTAAAGAGATTGGCAGCAGGAGGGAGCTGGGGCAGCATCCCTGCACAGCACAGCCATCGATCGCTTACCCCCAGTCACCCTGAGACCCAGCCAGACCCCCAATTCCCCCCTGCTGCTTCCCTTCACAAGCAAAGCAGGAAAAAACAGGCAGTTTGTTCGAAGTGAAGGCTCCCAGAACAATGAAAGGAAAAGCAGAGTCGGAAACCCCGTCCCCATCCACGCAGCCGGGAAGAAGGTGCAGCTCTCAGCTCTCATCCCCCAAGATTTCAAGGCCACAGCAGGGAGAGAGGGGCAAACACCAAAGGGGGGAAAGAGCATCACAGGAGTCCTTTGGGGCTGGATTCACCCCTTGCAAAAGCCAAACGTGCTCCTGCTCCGAGTTTCAGGCACCCAGAAGGATTTCAGCTGTGTGATGAGATGAACAGCACTTGCTCCCCTTCCCCACAAAAAATTGGGGGGATTGCAGCAGTTGCCTACCCCAAAGTGATGCACCCCAGTCCAGCTCCCCTGGCAAGAGGGGACAGTAACACCCCTTCTCCACAGAGCTGAAATTGCATCCCCCCAGCCCCATCGAGGATGGAAACAGCTGGGAAAGGCTTTGGGTGGGGGAGGCCGGGCGGCTCCTTCGGAGATAGGAGGGCTCCTTTCCCAGCTGGCCGGGGAAGCGCGTTACCGGGAGGTGAAGTCACCGTCCCTGCTGGGACCTGGCCATTCCGCTCTCCAGGATATGAACTCAGAGGAGCTGTATTTGCCCAGGGAAGAGGTGGAGCCTTTTCCATTTCCCCCATCCTTCCGAAAGGACAGGACGCCTCCCGAGCGGGAAGAGATGGGCCGATAGCGGCGGGGGCCAGCGGCCAAGTGCGAGTGCTGCCCGCACCCGCCGTGCATCGCCGGGCACACCGCGGGGCCAGGAGCCACCCCTGGGCCGTGGGACCAGCCGAGCATCTGCTCCAGCACCAACAACGCGCCTTAGCTCCCACCCAAATGGTTCCATACTGGTTCCAGCCGGTTCCCTGGAAGCCAAGGAAGGTGCTGCGGGGCTCTGGTGCTCCCTGGATATCCAGGCCAAAGGGCTGAACCTACAGACACCCTCTGTGTTCCCATTAATGCGACACCGAGCAAACAGTGCATTAAAATAATCTGTGGTGGATGCGCTGCAGATTGACGAGGGCAGAAATAACGCAAAAGGGACTTAAGAGAGATTAGGAGAACAAACCGAGGCAGACTCAACCTGGGGAAAAATGCAGATTGCTGCATCTGGGGAAAAATAATCCAACCGGCAGAAGGTCAATGGGAGGAAGAAAGAGGGGAAGCAGGATGTGGGGGGGACGGTGAGAGCAGCGTGAGCGCGGGCACGGAGGGAGCTGCTGGTGGGGAAAACAACCTCGGCAGCCCCGCACGGGGGGATGCCACATCTCAGGGGACCACCTTCCATCACGTACCCAGGACTGTGAACATGACAGAGGCTCACAGGGGGCATGAGACGTGAGCGACAGGAGCCAGCAGTGAAGGGCAGGCCTTGCACAGGAAGATCAGGGCAGGTCAGTGAAGTCTGGATTAGCTGAGCAACAGTTAATTAGGGAGGGCGGCCAGGGACGCAGCAACTCACCTACACCTGGAGGGGTTTGATGCTCAAGAGGAGCATGAAGCTTTTTATTTTATGGTTCTAACAAGGAACCCCAGATAAAAATGAGAGCAGCCAACAGTGGCCAGCAAAACCCTGTGGGCTCAAGGGAGCAAAATGAGGATCCAGCCTCTAAACTGTGCTTTGGAGGTTGCAGCAATCTTGCAGCTCCCAGGGGAAGCAGGGCAAGGCTTGAGGCTGGAGGACCAGGCTCCCACAGCCCCATGGCACTCCATCCACATCAGTGCCAGCCTGGCACCTGCACATGGCAGCTTGGCATCCAGGAGCTGCTCCAGCCGGTGGAGCCAGTACTCAAAGCACACAAGGATGCGGAGGCTGGAAATCCTGTGACATCCTCCCCTTTTGGCCCCAGGGAAGCTGCTGTGCACCTGGAGCAGGCGCTGCCAGGGCGGACGGAGCAGCTGTCCCCACCCTGGCTGCGCTAATCTGGGCAAGGCACACACAGGATGGGAGGGGAGGCACCAGGAGGTCACCCAGAAGGTCGATGGTTCAAGTGCTGTCACTCCTTCCCTGGGCCCTGACAGTCGGGAACTGAATTTTCCCCAAAGTCCCCCCCGCCACCAGCCCGTGGGCAATCAGCCGTCGGCAGCCCAGGACTAACCTCAGACGGCTGCTGGCGAGTTTGGAGTCACACGTGGTTAAAAATACCTTGCGGATGCCTTTCCTCAACTCTGACCCCGCCAGCCGGTGCTGCCGCCAGTCCTGCTTGGGGACGTGCCGGCGGGGTCCCCTGGGACGGTCACAGCCCAGTCTGTGCAGGGACAGGACAGATGCTGCCTGGGGACAGTGTTTTCCTCCCAAGGAACCAAGGATTTCCATTCCTGTGGGGGCTCCTGCCTATACCCTCTATCGCCAAGCCAAAACGAGAGGCTTTTGGCTTTCTACAGCCGCCTGGATCTGAGCAGCTTCAGCAAACCATGTCCTTCCCCCCTGGCCAGAGATGAAATGTGGTCTCTGGTTCCAGCCAGTCCCCAGGGATGCTGAATGGGTGACTGCTCGCACAGATGCCATGGTGCTGCAGCCATTCCTGGCACCTGCATTGGGAAAGAGCATAAGGATCTCACCCAGCAGCGGCTGCTCAGCTCCCAAGCCATGACGGATGGGAGGGCTCCCTCTCCAAATCCCTTCTCCAGGGATAGCAAGGGCTTATCTCCTTGGTGATCCCATCCTTGGCGCAAGGTCACCTACCAAAACACATGGGAACTGAGCAGTTGCTCCATGCTGCTGCCAGTGGGAATGGGTGCAGGATGAGTCCATCCCTGGCAGCCATAGGCCAAGCTCCCTCCAGACTGGGACAAGCAGCCTGAGAGACCATCCCACTGCTGCTCTCCCTTTCCTTGCCGAGGTCAGGATCAGACCCTTCAACTGCCTGCCTGGGTTTCCATCGGGTCAGGCAACACCACAAAGTGGAAGAAGCCATCACCAAAATTCCTGCTGAGCATCTGGCCAGCGCCACTTCTTGTACCTTGGCTGGACTGGGATATTTTCATGCAGCTGTGGCAGTGAAGGATTTGCCTGGGACCCCAGGCTACAGCAGGATTCCATATGCAGAGGGCAGGAGAGGGACATGACAGCTGCATCACCAGGATGTCCTGCACCACCCCGTGTATCTCCACATGGAAGCAGCAATCACTTAGTACCCAGTGACAAGTCTATGTCCTGGGAGAGGCATCACCCCATCCCTGTGCTGGAAGCAGGAACCCACTCCAGGACTCCGCACCCATCCTGCCATCCCCATGGGGCCCTCAGCGACTGCAGAGCTATTCTGGGCACTGCGTTCCTGACCCCCTCCCCTTGTCCCAGCTGCTCTGGGGCCATCAGGGAGGGCAGCGAGTTCCTCCCATTGCCCAGCCCGGACGCCGGAGCCGGGCAGCAGCTGCTTGGGGACCAGCTGGGGACAAAGGCTACACGGAGCAGTCCCATCCCCCCACGTACCTTGGGAAGGACAGGGCCTGATTTACGGCAAGGTCAAAGGCATCAGAATGCAACTCCAATAGATGAGGGGAGCTGGATCTGAGGACCACCAGTCCATGGGCTGACCTCTGGTTGGCACAGCAGCTTCCCGTGCGGGGATGGGGAAGAGGTTTGGGGGCTGCACATCAACACCTCCCAGCTGTCAAACAACAGGCCCACCCAAGCACCAGAGGTAAACTGAGGCAGGAGCAACACCCATGGCCCCTTGTCAAACCAAGGTAGCGCCCAGCTTCCCGTAGGGACCGTGCTGCCTGCACGGACCCCGCTACCAGGTCACCTCCATCCCACCCCAGCCTGGGTGCTCCCCACACCCCGGCCTGACAGAGTGGTGGTGGGACACAAGCCAAGGCCTGCCTGCTCCCTGGACCCCTGCCGGCAACCCGATCTGTTTACGCCTTCCCAGCACGGCGGGTGCGTGTCGGGAACGGCCCCGGCAAGCCCGAGTTGGCGGCGGAGGCAGGACGTGGAAGCTGAGCACAGAAACCCCCACCTGACGCCTTGCAGCATCCTGGGGGGTGGTGGGGAGAGAGTGGGGGAAGCACAGGGAGAGAAGAGACCCTCCAACCTCCCTCAAGCTCCTTCTCATAGGAAAAGGCACCTCTTCTTGCATTGTGCCACCCCTCCCGTGGCATCCCGTGCCTCCCAGCTTGGCCAGGGGATCACAGCAGTTGCCTCATCCCCAGACCCTGCCAGCAAAGGGCTTTCTGAGCCTGCCAATCCTTCTGAGAAAGCACTGGGAGAGCGAACCCCAGGCATTTGGAGTGGGCTGCAGTGGAACAGAGCAGAGCCGTGACTTTGGGGGGCTCAGAGCTCGACATTCTCACAGCCACAGCAGGTAGGGGGTGGAAGCAACAGAGAAACAGCTCCAGGATGTCCATGTGCTGCTAAATATAACTAGTGGGACAGATGCTTCAAGACAGGGAGTTGCCTGTGTCCCAGCATGGCTAGGAGGAAGCTGAGGGTTCCCCCAAGGCTTGAGCACCTCTTGGGGCTGGAACACAGAGCACGGTAAGAAGCAGCTCCTCAGTCTGTGCAGCAGCCTCCTTCCCTGCAAGGAGGAGTGATCACCTTCTTTTTAAGCCAGCAGGATTAGTGGGTGCTCATTCAGGGAAGCCAGGAGGGCTCACACAGCCCTTCCTACCTGTGTCAGCACAACAAAACCAAACCAGAGCTGCTTCAGGCCAGCCAGAGTGCAGCACAAAGCAATCCCTGGGACATGGCTGTGCCAGCTCCCACACTGCCAGCCAGGCTTGCCATGTACCTGTGTCCCCTGTGTAGGCAATGATTAGCCACCGGGGAGGACTCTGGCCCCTTCTGGAGGCCACTGAGGCAAGCGGTGCTCACGTAACCTCGTCATGGCAGAGACACATCCCAGGTCCCTGAGGGGTCACATAAGCTGTGAGTTGGGTGTCCTGCTCAGGGAGAGAGGACACCCACGGGAGGGGGCTCCCAGTCCAGCCTCCATACTGCTGTTTGCACCCAGTTCACCTACAGCTGGAAAACCCCCTTCAGGCTTATCCACACCTGTCCTGGCAAAGGAACAAGGCGAGGCCTCACAACAGCCTGTTCGAGGGTGAGAGCGAGAGCCGGCAGCCCCTGGGATCGATGCTCCAAGGGGGCAGGAGGCACCTGCAAAGCGGGTGGGAGAGCCCGAGCCAGCCTTGCCACCAAGGACACCTCTGCGCCGGGCACGCGATGCCCTCGCCGTGCACGCCAACTCCCTTCCCAGAGCAGACAGGGTGCCTTACACAACCAGCCGTGCCCGGCGTTACGAAACCCTGGGAGCTTCCCCCCCCCTCACGGCACAGCCACCCACCGGGGTCGGCCAACACCGGCTGCAGCTCCCGGGATGGCACCCGGGGGGAGGTTGGGACAGGGGTCCGGGCAGGGCGGCAGCGCCGGGGGCCACGTGCTCCCTGCGCAGCCTTGGCTGGGGCCCGCGGGGGAGCGGCGCTGGCAGCACTTGGCGGAAGCGCAGCCGGACGTGTTGCACCAGGCCTGGGATGCTGCGGGAGCCGCATACCTGCCTCGCGCGCAGGTTTTCCCTGCTCCCTTATCTCGCCATCGGAGCCGCGCTCAGTTGCAGCTCCGGCCTTTCTCCCCGGGGTTGCAAACGGCTTGGGGTGGCTGCGCACCTACCCCAGGCGGCATCCCACAGGAGGCAAGGGATGGGCCAGAGTATCCAGCCCTTCCCTGGGAGGGTAAAGATCATCCCGACAGAGCCATTTCCAAGCAGTTTGGGCATCTCCAGACAGGTCTGTGACTCACCAGGACACCTTGGCAAGGCTTGGGTGATATTACAGCCCGAAGGTTCAAACAGATCCCTCCCTCTCCATCCCAGGCATGATTTTTTTAGGGAAGCCAGGATGGGATTAAGGGGGAGCCGGAGTGCTTGCAGCTCCTCCCCACCCTCTCGCTTGCTAGAGCAGCCAGAAAAAAGAAAAGAAAAAAAAAAAAGGTAGTTTATTGTTATTTAGTTTCTTGCCCCTTTCATACTCCTTTGCTGGAGTTTTTGCCAGCGGCGGGCCTCGGGTCTGGCGGGGATCCAGGACAGCCGAGGCGCTTTTAAAAACAAAGCAGGGCGCGTGCATGCACACACACACACACGGCATCCAACCCCTCTTTTAACTCTTGCCGGAGCGATGCCGGGTGCAAGATGGTTTCCAGCCAGAAACCATCTTACACATGGGATTCTGTCCATCACCACTGGGATCCAATAACTCACCTCCCACCTTCCCAGAAAAACCTTCTAGCAGCACTGGATCCTGACAGAGGGGTGCCAGGAGTGATGCCAGTGATGCTGTTGTGGTCCACCAGCTCCCTCCTGCAACCAGTCCCAGCCAGAGCATGGGATGCCTGTGCTGGCAGTGTCCTTGCCACGTCCCCTTCTCTCCAGCCCTTGGGAGCAACCGTCCCGGTTACAGTGCCCATGTTCTGCTGGCAGCCAGGCACATGGTGTCCCAGGACTCGGGGCTGCCCTCCCTGTCTGCCTTCAAGCTGTCGTCATCCGAATTGTCCTGTGTTTCTGGGTCAGAGAGCCAAAACGGCCTCTGCAGCCCTTGGGAAGGGAGAGCTGAGCCCCCTGATCTGGGCTGAGTCATCAGGAAGTGCCCAAGGGATGGAAATTCCCCTCCTGCCCCAAATCTCAGCCTCCTACATGCAACACTGGGGATGGCTGCCAGCCTGGCTCCATCCACGGCCTTGAGGAACTTCCACATTCCCTGGACAGACAGCAAGTCCCTGGGATAGCCCAGTGCTGTCTGGCCATCCCCAGAGGAGTGAAGCATGGGCTGGAGCAGGCTCAACAGTCCCCACACTCATTCCCTTTCCCAGATTTAGCCTAGTTTTCCTCCCACTCTTTTACCAAGCCAGAAAAAACGCAGCTGCAGGTGGCCCAGGCTGACAGCAAGGAGACACAGGATGCTCTGCCAATGGGTTTTTTAAAGGCTGGGGGCAGAACTACAGACCTGGGACAGGGAGAGATGTGAACCTGTGAACATAGGAAAATGGGGTGCAGAGGGACATGGGGCCAGGCCTGTTGATGTCCAGCACGGGCTCCTCCATCTCCCTGTGCGATGCTGTTTGCTCGTGCCTTATCTCCTGCACTCGGCTCAGTGACGCTTTCCCCGGCCCTGGGCGCACCGGTGGCAGCTGGGCCCCTTTTTTCAAACACAACACCCGTCAGAGCCCAGCTCTGAAAACCAACCGCCCGTTTGCCCCTCCCGCTGCCCGTGGGGGCCTTTTCCTTCACAGGTAGAGAGGTGGGAAAACCAGGATTTGGATGGGAAAACCCACCGAGCAAATGCCGGGCTACCAGAAGAGATCCCTATCCCATGGAGGCCGGGAGCCACAGGAGGAGGAAGAAAGGACGGACCCCCTATGCCTTACAGCTGCAGCCCCACCACCATCCAGCCCCACTGCCGCCACACTCTCTGGAGCCTTTGAAGCCTCTTTGCTCCCGCTCCCACTGCCCACCCACCCCAGGCTGGCTCAGAAGCAGGTTTCAGCACGCCGTGGGGTGGTGGGGTCCCCGGCACGGGGCCGCCGCCAGCCGGGCTCCCCGGGCACAGCCTCGCCCCGCTCCTGGCTCGGTGTCGGCGGAAGAGGGAGTTTTGCCCGTTTCGGCAGAGTTTCTCGGCGTCTCTCCGCAGGCGTGCCCACAGCCTTTCCAAGCCGGCATGCGGCTGCGGAGCCGGTCCAGCCCGTCAGACCTACAGCGTGCGGGGGGGAGGACACAGCCAAGGACGCTTGGGAGCTCGTCCTCGAAACCTGGCCTTCAAGGGCCGTGGCCAGGGCCGCACTTGCGCTCGGCGGCAGAGCCGGGTCCGGCCACCTGCACTGCCCAGGGCAGGACCAGAGCGGGCAGGGTGCCCAGACATCCCTGCACCACTGCCAGCAGGGAAAGCCATCGGGTGTAACAGAGCCTGAAACGATAAGGATCCTGCCCAAGGCCAGTCCTGGCTCTGCCCTGCACCCAGACCACATATAGCAGCTGGGCTTGGGACAAACCTCCCTCAGGAGCAGCAGTGAGGAGGATGGTACTCCTCAGTGAGAGCGATGGCATGCTGGGTTTGCTGGCTGGGACAACGGCACATCCAACATCACTACAAAATAACCCCCACACTGCAAAAAGGAGCAGCTTCTTCCCCAAACAACTGTGGATCTACTGCCACTGGGAGAAGCAGAAAGCCCAGTAGGACACGAAGGAAAGGCGGGTGTTCCTGCAGAGAACAGGGACACAGAGCGCCGGTGGCAAAGGCTAACAAATCACAGGAGAGATATTAAACCTCACGCTTTGAGGCTTAAGCTGATACAGCTACTAGGGATTAGGAGGAAATTCAAGGGTGAGAGTGAGTTATCCCACATCTGCCTGCTGCAGTCTGGCAGCACGCGGAGCGGCATCGTCCCTCTCCTGCCAAACTGGACGGGTGACAGCAGCATCTGAGGGCTGGCACCACTCTTGGGAAGACCTTAGTGTGCTTTGTGCTGCTGGGACACAGCAAAGAGGGGCTCCAACCCAGGCGTGGAGATAAAGCCAAGATCTCCCACAAGCTTTTCTAGCATTTAACAACTTGCTAGGTCACAGCCCAGACACAGCCGTGTCCCAGGGGCCCACCCAAGTCCTTGGAAAGCCCCAACAAAACCAGTGAAATGGAGCAAGTCACTGGTGAAATGGGCAAGTGGCTGGCTGAACCTCCCCGAGGCAGCAGTGGAACCCCAGCAGAGCTTCACTGCCTGTCCTTGAGAGTTTAACACCAGTTTGCTCAGCTGCTGCCCTCTCTTTGCACTTCGCACACGTTTAAACAAAAACCTTCACCACTCCCTCGAGGAAGGCAAACACGGAGTTCAGCTCCCACCGCCTTCCAGGGCTTCTCCAGCCCCCCGGCTATCACAGAGGCATCACAACCCGCCTTCCCAGCATCACCCTGGCACCCCCTCTACCCCTCCTCCTTAGTCCTGCATGTCCAGGGATGGGGACATGCAAACCTTGCCGGGCGCCGTCCAGCTCCAGCGGCAGTCACCCCTTCCCAGGATGGGATTCCCGGCTGGGGGATCCCTGCCTCTCGCCTCCCCGGGGAGCCCCAGCCCCTCGGTGCTGCTCAGCCGCTCTGGCCGGGCCAACTGGCGCATTGTTGGCGAGGGCGGCAGCCCGGGGACGTGATTGATCGCCGGGGAGAGAGGCCAAAGCCGTGACGGGTCGTTTAACAATTTCAATTAAACTCTGCAGCGCTCCGACGCAGAGGGGAGGGGAGAGGGAGAGGGAAAATAAAAAGCGGGACGTTTCCATTGCCAGGGAACCTCAGCAAAGCACGGCTGGCCCGGCAGGAGCAGCCCGGCTCTCCTCTCCCCGAGGAGACCCCCTATCCCCGGCTACAGAAGTGACCACGGCATCGCCCGGGCGGCCTCTCCCCGCAGGCAGGACAACTGCCCCTCGCCTGCCCTTCCCCTCCCGCCCCGGCCCCCAAAACCTTCTCCCTGCCCACCCCACCACCTTATAATAATAGGTGCTGTGACCCACTTGTGCGGCGGCGCTTGCGCGGGGAGGAGGCTGCGCTCGGAGAATATTAAACAACGTGTCCCCGAAGTTCCCGCTGCCGGGACTGGCGCTCGGTTTTTGCTTACGTGCGGTGACTTTTTTAGGCACAGGAAGCCCCAGAGGGCTGATCACAGCGATCGAGCTCCCAATCCACTGAGACAGCAGAAGGACTCTTAGAGGGATTTAAAAAAAAAAAAAAAAAACCAACCAAAAAACAAAAAAACGAAAAATAAAAAACCCCAGCATCTCAGCCTTTCATATGGAAAAGGCGCTGTAATGAGAGGCAAAGCCAGCAAATGCTCGGCTCACATGGCATCGGCGAGAGGAGGGAGAGGGAACTGTAAGGGATGGAAAGCAGTGATGCCCTTCATGCCGGGGACGAGCCCCCAGGACCAGGCAAACCCCCCGGATCAGGCAAGCCCCCACAGCGGGTCGAGCGCAGGAGCTGCACCGAGGGCTTGCAGCAGTGGCCTTGCAGGGGTCTGGGCTTTACACCCCCTGCTTTTAAAGGAGTAAAATGAAAATAAGCCGAAGGAGCTGCTGACGCCGCTGCAGCGGGGGAGTTAAACACACATGTTCACGTGGGTGCCCCACGGCTGGAGGGAGGGGAAGGCGCCAGAGAGAAAACAGACGGGGTTGAACTGGGAGAGAGTTACTGGAGGGGACGGGAGGGAACTACTGTATAACTTCACCCCTCCGGGGGTGCAGGAGGAGGAGAGCCAGGGGCACCCCAGCCTGCCCGCACCGCCCATCCGTGGCACATCAGCTCAGGGGAACGGGGCTGCCATCAGCCAGCAGGACGCTCAGGTCCTGACGTTATTTATTGCCTTGGGGGTGCCCTTCAACCCACCCCCGTGGGCAAACCGCTCTTGCTCAGCTCAGGGACCCTGTATAGACCTAGTCCCCAAGCTGCAAGCAGAGACAACAACACCCAGTCCCTTCACCCAGAGAGGGGTCACCAGGCAGCCCCTGCGGCTCACAGACCTCCTGAAGGCCCAATACTTGGGATTTTCAAAGTTCCTGCCTCAGTCACAGCTTTCCAGCAGCTGACCCAGGGGAGCTGATCCCCTCCTCACGTTTAAAATCCTCAGCCTAACTCGCCTTTCCCAGTGCCAGCCCCTCTGCTCTGAGCTGCTCCTAAGGAGACTTAAAGCTTCTTCTACCTCCTCAGGACAGCTTTCCCACACACACCCACAAGACCCCCCACGATGAGCAGCCCTGGCAGGGGGTTCCACACTCCCACAGCCTGGGCAGGCATTGTACACCTTCCCCCATCCACACACCACACCGAAAGCCCTTTTATTTACATTTCCCAATTTCCTTCTCTTGGTATGTCAGGAGAAGTGACCAGGAGCTCAGCTCTCTACATGGGCACCGTGCCACTGGGCACAATCTTCTCCTCCACCTTTCCACCGTCCCCAACTCCTCCAGATGCCTCGTGGCGCCTGCAGGACCCCGGTGCCCTTGGGGACCCCTCCAGACCCGCTGTTCGCTCTGAGCTGTGCTTGCCGTTGACCTTTCTGAGAGCACATGCAAGAAAACAGCCCTGCTGAAGGGTTAAACATTACCAGACTGAAATTCAAGGCTTTGCGATTGGTTCCAGTCGACTGGCTGGGATGATAATTTTTCACAAGATAAATACGGCCGGGATTGAGCAGCAACCGCTAAAGACCCTTTGTAGCAGCGTCCCCCCGCAACCGGTTCGCTTCCCCCTGCCACGGCTGTTTCCCTCAGCCCGTCCCTGCTCAGTGGCCCATGGCCCCGAGCCCGAGGGGAACCCCAGCTCAGCTGTAGGATCGCTTACAGCCCGGTCATTCATCCACACGGGCTGTGCTTGCGCTCCCGCCTCCAGACGCGGCATAACTCGTGTGCCGGGGGTTCAGAGCCAGCACTTGCACCCCGGCTTGGATGGCACCGAGCCCACAGCAGGGACTGGCACCCTGGGACAGGCAGCAGCGCCCAGCCAAGGGGAGGGTCCCCACAGCTCTGCACCCAGGTACTCACTGCTCTTGGACGCCTTGATCTTGGCCACCAGTTTCTGCACGCCGGGTACGTCCCCGTTCTTCACGGCCTGGATCAGCTCCTGCTCGCGCCCCATCGCAGACAGGTGGGAGCAGCGGCAACGCAGAAGGCAGAGACCCTCAGATCCCAGAGGTTTATGAAGCCATGGGAATAAGCCCCCAATTCCTCAGAACACACTTCGATGAAAGATGAAATCCAGAAAGAAAAATGTTTTACAGTCCCACAGGGCATAAAAACCAGGAGAAAGAAGTCTCTCTGTTAAGAGCAGAAGTCTCTTTCTGCGTCGGGTGGGGCAGGACCCGGATGGGGTTTGGTTGGAGAACATGCGATCAATTAAAACAAAAAATACTTCAGTGCTTGGGGATGGGCTCCCAGCAGCAACAGGGCTCTGTGAGACAAAGCCAGGCAGCTCGGGGCAGAGTGTCCGGTGCAGTCAGCATTGGGATGCCCTCGGCCTCTCACAGCACTCCGGGAGCCAGAGGTGTCATGCTTTGCTCCCCCTCACCAAGCTCTGCTGAGGCTGATGAGTCCCTAATTCTTCCCAAAGGGATTACGGGCTCGTTGCCATCTGGAAGTTATAGATCCTCCCTCTCTGGTGCTCATTAGCCCCTTCGTTTCGGCATTCCTCTTGGTGACGGCACTGCAGGCACGCTGGGGAGCCCTGTGCGCGGCCGAGCCCCGGCGCGGCAGCCCGGGACCTGCGGAGGGAAGATCACAGTCAGCCCTCAAAGGCCATTTACCTCCCGGCTCCGTCGCGACAGCTTTTGTATCCGTGCCGAAGAACGAATATTTTGACTATATTTAGTCCTGGAGGGACTTGGCTCATCCTTATGTTAAGCGGAGAAGGAAGAACCTGCAGAGGAAACCTCCTGAGGGTGCTGGCCCAGGAGCAGGACAGGGACACAGCTCCTTCCCTGTCCTCCTGGGGCCACACACACCATCTCCTCCCTAAAGACAGCACACAGGGCTTAGGGTACAGAACACCTCCCCCTCTCCCTTCCCAGTGGCAGCACCTGAGGGATGGAGCAGGAGAGGCTTAGCCAAAGTCCTCTGCAGCCCACGGGAATGGGTCAGCCTATCTCACGTTCTTCTGTTCCTGTGCAAAGATAAACCCTTACCCTCCAAATTACCTGTAAGGCCCTGGGACCCAAGGCACTCTTTCCCAGTTCAGGAGCTCTCTCTGGCCTCAGTGAGGGGCTGGGTGTAATTCAGCAGCACAACTGCGCTCAGAAGGACAGGATCAAGTCCCTGTCCTAGCCAGCCAGGGTATCCTGGAGAGGACACAGGGTCCTGCAGCAGCAGTTCACACGTCCCAACCTGCGCTCCCATTCTGTGCCCGGGCTGCCCAAACTGGGTGGCAAGAAAATCCCTCCTGGTTCAGGGCCATGCATCTGGCAGGCTGCTCTGACACTGAGGAGGAGCGTGCGTGCAGGAGAGCAGGGAGCACACGCCGTGCCAGCTGCAAGGCCATCTCCAGATCACCCCACAACTCCCCCTGCACCGATCCAGGGCAGGTCGGAACCAGCTCTGGTTCTCCCAGTCATGGCTCAGTGCCGTCTCCCTTCCCAGAGCGCTCGCCCTCAGCCGTTTATATAATAGAGGGTGTCGCTTCCTCTGAGCAATCGAGGTCACTGTTTTGAGGATGGATATCACAGGGGAGAGAAGGCAACAGTGGGGAGAGAGGTCCTGTAGGGGTGGGAGCAAAATCAGAAGGGGCATCCCGTGGCACCAGCCCACCCGCAGTACAGCTGGACGCTGCAGCTGCCCGCAAACACAGAGACCCCTCTGTGGGCTCCCCGTGTTTCCAGAGCTCCCCAGGGTGCAGCAGTACACAGGGCAGATGAAGAAATGATGCTCTAGTCCCATCTTAGCTTCTAGGACGCGGGGGCGTGCAATTCCCACACCAGGCTGGGTGGTTCTCCCCCCATCCACAGCACCTTCAGCTGATCGAGTCCCTCGGTACCGGGGCTGGTACCCCCCAAGGTCAGCAGTCACCTCCCCTCGTTCTGGGGCACCTGCACCAGCTTATCTACGTTACAACAAAGTTTCAGCCACTTAACTCAGACTAACCTCTTGCTGCAAACAAATCCCCTCCCGAAACCTCCTGTGTTGCACCGTCTTCCAAACTATTTCATTTAACCCTATGCTCTACAACCAACTCCATGCTGCTCCTCAAGAGCGCTCACAAGAAGCGAGTGTGAGGGCGCTGAAACTATTTACTCTTCATTTAAAAAGTCTGCACCATCTCACTTGGAGAACAGCCCCATGCTGCTGACTACGGCTCCCGGAGCACGCGAGGCTCAGCGGGTAACTCGGAGGTACCGAGAGCTGCGAATGCTCCTTCTCCACCTCTTCAACCTCTCCTGAGAGGAGCAGCGAAGGTACAACTCAAGAAACACACAAAGCTGGAAAAGCAACAGCAAACAATCCCTCCCACACGAGCAGAGCTGAGCCTCCAGCCCAGGAATCCACCTGGAGAACGAAAGTATCCCAAACATTCCCGCAGCCAACGGCAGCGCCGAGGAAAAAAGGAGGGAGAGGAGGGGAAAACCCCCCAAAACAAACCCAAACCAGTTACGTAAGTGGCGGAGGAAAGATGCGAGGGAGCTGTAGGCACCGACCGAGTCTCGAGGGGCGGCGGGGGCATCTCGCCTTCCCCGGGAGGCCCCCAGGACCCCCGCTCCGGGCGCGGCCGGGCGGGCAGCGAGGGGGGCACCAGCCACGCCTCCGCCTCCCCCCGCCCCGAGACCCCCGGGCGGGCGGCACCTTCCTCCAGGGGGGGCTCGGTGAGAATTTCAGCCCCCACCGAGACGAGTCGCTCCGTCCCTCCTGCGAGCGGCCCGATCCCGGCGGGCCCCGCCGTCCGGGTCCCACTCACCTGGCGGCGCTCCCAGCCCGCCGCACCGGGGCGAACCGAACCGCGCCGGGGCGAACCGAGCGCCCCGCACCGCACCGCACCGCAGCCGACCGAGCCGTGAGGCGCCGCTCCGAGAAGTGCTGAGCCGAGCTCAGCCCAGCCCGGCAGCAACTTCCCGAGCCGCGCGGGGCGGGAGCGGCGCCGGTACCGGAGCAGAGCGGCGGGTCCCGGCTCGCAGGCGGCGCGGAGCTCGGCAAAGTCCCGCTCGGGCCGGCCCCGTCCCGGCAGGAAATCCCTCCCCGGCCCGGCCTGATTGGAAAAGCCCGGCGGGTTGTGCGGCGGGGCCGGGCCGGGGCGGCTGTCACTCACCGTGATGCGGCGGCGGAGCGGGGCAGGGGCCGGGCCGCCCATCCCGCCGCACCGGCACCGCTCCGCCCCCGGCCGGGGGTGCCCGGGGCTCCCGGGCGAGCGGCTCGCTTTGAACAAGGTCCGGCTGGAGAGACAGCGCCGCCCGGGACGTGGACCGGCGTGGTACGGACCCGGTGGGTGATCCTTCACCTTCGGACCCGGACCGGTCCGGTTGAAGGTTCCCCACTGCCGATCCAGGACCGACCCAGAGGTTCGGGTTCGGCTCCGCTGGGCAATCCTCCATCCTCGATCCAGGGCCAACCCGGTGGTCTGGGACTTGCACGGTACGGGACCGACCCCGTGAGTGATCCCCCGTGCTTGACCGGGATCGGTCCGGTGCTACAGGACCGGCCCCCGCAGAGAGGTGCCCCCATCATCTATCCAGGAACAATACGGTGGTCTCGGAACCAGCCCCGGGGAACAATCCCCCACCTTCAGCCACACTCTGACCCCATCAGCCCTTTAGCCCCTCCACACCCAGCTCCCCCGAGGCAGTGGGGCTGCACAAAGCCACTCATAGCACCCATGGGACCAAGAGCCACCGACCCCCAGCTGTCCAAGCCCCAAATAAATTCTACTCTCACAAAGCACTAAAACCACCAAAAATCACCCATTTCTGCCGGTCTTCAATAGAAACAGCAGAGGCAAGCGCTCCCCCGAGCATAGTTCTTTTAAAACAAGAGGTTGCCTAATAAAGCTGGACAGTTTTTGTTGCATGATACCACTGGATTATCATCAACTAATCAGATTAAAAACACACGGAGGCTTTGGTTTTATTCACTAAGTGCCCAGCCTGCAGCTTCCTGGGGGAGTTGCAACAATCCTGTACCTCCTTGAACCAGGCCCCGAGACATTTCACCAAATGATGGTTTCATGAGCAATCCCAATGAGGGGGATCCCCGGCAAGGAGGCGGGACTGACGTTTCAAGACACACCCTGTCTTTTCAGTTCAGGAATAAAGAGATTATTATGCACATCTAATTATAAATGTCAACATTGTATGGCTGCTACATTGAAGCACAGAGCTCTAAGTAGCCCTGCTAGGAAAGGCTGTGAAGTGAAAGGTCTTGTTATTCCTCCTCTGAGTTTTGCCAGAGCTTGTAAAGCGCAGTGACATTTATAATAATCCCCTGAATTTATGTAGCACCTTTTGTCCTTTTAAGGATCTTAATTAAGCTTTGCAGCTCCCTGAGCACAGACTAAACCCACTTTGCAAAAGAGGAGCCCAGACCTTGCTTTGTACAAAATGTGTGTCTCGCTTCAGGCAGGGGTAGGACTTTTTCACCCCAACGACCTCCGGCACACGCTGTTACACCACAGTAAGGGCACACCATGCTGATATTCCCACCCAAAGATTGTCTCTAGCGTGGTTAAACCTGGGTAATTTAAGCTTTAATTTCTGGTGTCACACAAGGCTTTGGAATGGAGGGTGCCACTAGAGGGTTTACTAGAAATCAAAGATTTCTGGCACAGCCTTTGAACATTCAACCATGTATTGGAACTCCTGACACTGCACTGAAGCCCAGGGCCTTTGCTCTGTGTCCCTGCCTGCAGGCAGCTGAGTGGGAGGGAGCAGGCAGCAGCCCCCATTTCCTATCACATATCCCAGTTTTTCATTGACTCTTGAAGGCTGAACAGCTGGTTGGTGACCCCAGCACAAAGACCTGCCAGGGGCTCCAGCTGTGTCCACCTTGCAGAGCTGACAGACCCACCACGGCATTTATTCCCCTGTGGCTGCAGAGCAGGTGCCAAGAGCATCGACTGAGTTTCCCTTGCAGAGAAACCCCTTTAAAAATTTTCTCCCTTCTCTGTACCAGGATGAGATGTTCAGAGTTTAGGGCGGGGGGTCGGGGTGGAGGCACCCTTGTGGGGCAGTTTCTACCCTCAGGCCCTGCAGAAAGATGCCCAAGGTAACACGGGCTTGTGTCCCCCACTTTGGGAGCAGGGTCTGGGGGCTCCACCCCTCTAGAGCTGCTCAACGCGGCGGGCTCTTGCTTTGGAGCTCCTCAGATCGATGTTGCCATCTAGAGGTCCCTGTTACAGCGATCGTCTCTTTGTAAAGTATTGGAGGAAAGGTTGGTTTGGGTTTTGTTTGTTTGTTTGCATTTTGGTGTGGTTTTTTTTTTTTTTGGTTCTGTTTTAATATAATGCAACATTTCAAAGCAGTTTTTTTGGGTTAGCCCGTGTTTTGAGTGGCTGCTTGATAGCTGCAGCTCATCCTGGTTCATCTTGCAGCCCCAGCAGCTGTGCTGGGGCTCCTCTCTACTCTGGGATTATTTTGAGATGGGGTAAAACACTCAAAAGCAATGCATTTGCTGCCAGGCAGGAAAGCAGCCACAAAGGCAGAAGCAATACACCCAGCAGCATCCACAGCAGCTCCATGGCCAGTGCTGGCTGGCTCCAGGGGAGGCAGTGACAGACACAGGTCCAAATCTGAGAGTTCAAGATTCCCACTCCCAAATCTCACCCATGAAAGCCAAACTTGGAAGTTCATGGCCATCTCATCCCCACTGGAGTGGGTAGGAGGTCTGCAGAGGCCCATACCAGACATCCAAAACATTTAAAGTATGTTATGAACCAGCTGGATGGAAACACACTTCTCTCCTCTCAGCTGTGGCTCAGGCTTCTCCTTTCACTGCTCTCACCATGACAGGGGCTGTGGCACCCCACATTGGGATCTGTCCTGCAGAGAGGAGGGTGCAGGCTGAGGAGGAAGCAGAGCACAGAGGAGCCTCTCCTGTACTGAATCAGGCCATGGCAGAAAGCAGGTTATTGCCCAGATTTAAAGCCACCCACAGGAGCCTTTCCTGCAGCTCCTGACACTGATTCTCACATCACCTGGCTCTCTGAGCACAGGCAGGTGATGGGCGCCCCACTGCTGGGCTTCAGTCCTGTCCTTAAGCAGCAAAGCAAGTCTCAGTCTCATTCCTCATCCTCAGAAGTCATACCCCATCTCCAGGGAGCCTTTCTTGCACAGGCATCCATCCCCTCCCACATTACATCCAGGCCAGGCATTTCCCACCCAGCTCAACATTCCACATCGCTGGCAGCAACGTCAAGGGCAAAGCTAGAGCAGGATGGGGGTTCTGGACACAAAGGTGCTTACGAAGGCATTTCCTCCATCCCCTCTTATACACCCTCCTGGCAATAGCTGCTGCTGGAAGAAGTCCAAGCAGATAAATTAGGGGGTTTGATCAAGAGAGAGATGCAGTGCCCACAAGGAGGAGGAGCAAGATCACAGCTCCCAGAGACCGGGCTCTGGCAGAGAAGAGTTTGGGCCAGTTTGGCCCCAGACACCTCCTCCCACCACACCACGTGCAGCACAGTGCCAGGATACATCCCAAACCAGGCCAGGACTGGACACAGCTCCATGTGCACAGGCACTGGGAAGCTGAACATCAGCCATGGCATGAAATGCAGCAGTAACCATCCTTAGCAGAGCTGGTGGTACCTGCTGGTGGCAAACAGGTACACAAACCCCCCTGGAGTCAGTTCTCAGGCAGGTAACAGGGCTTTGGAGGTGATTTAGGAAGCTCTGCTCAGCTAGTACCTTTTGCAGCAAAGGATTTCCCCCCGCAAAAGTGAAATCAGGTAACCAGCCCTCAGTTACGTCACCCCGTGACAGTCCATCTCCGAGACCCTTTGAAAAGCAGCTCCACAGCTTTGGCTCGAACACGTGCGAGCCGGGAGGTACAGCCTGCACCAGCCCCTGTCCTGGCACAGCAAACCCTACCCACATTCCCTTCCCCTGTATAACATGGGAACTCGGGCAGGTGCTGGCACAGGGCTCCCAGCAGGAGCATCCCTCCCACATGCCAGTGCCCAGCTCCCTCTGGACTCACCTCTCCAGGCACACGTGTGCTGCTGCTCACACTGTCCTTCCCATCTGCCTTCCTCCTCCTCGAGCTTCCCTGTGCTGACAGCCACTTCTTTCTGGTCTTGTGGCTTTCTTTTCTCTCTTTCTCCCTTCCTTAGTCCCTCACTCAGGAAATTAAAGATAATCCTCCCTTTTTTTGCAGCCGGATTCCCTGTTTAACATTCGCTGTGTGTGCTTGCACTGATTCAAAACGGGATTAGACTTTCTGTTGCTTTGATGTCAGTTGGGCTTTGCACTTAAGGCAGAGGGGGGAAAAGAAAACGTCTGTTAACAAATCTCTTGAATTCCACCCATCCACTTGCACCCATCCTGGAAATGAGGGTCAGGCACATTTACCTGCAGAAACAGCCCCCTTCCAGGATCAATGTGGGGTATCAAACCACCCCCACAGCCCCAGCACTGCAGTCCCTGCACTAGGAGTTATTCTTTGGAAACACCCAAATTTCATCCTGGCTCCGTTATCATCCAGCTGCGTGGAGGCTGAATGTCTCCCGTGAGGAGGGAGGTGTCATTAATCATCAGAAAACCACAACTCGTTGGCTGTCAGTGAATATTGCAACCTCCAGCTGCCACGCGGCAGGAGCGCGTGGGCCACCGGCATCGCTCCAATATATCAGGGCTCAGAGGTCCCCACTGGGAATACCCCGAGCTGCTCAATTCTAAGGGAGAAGCAGGTGCTGCAGGACGGCTAAAATGGAAATCCATACCCTGCTCCCTGTGGCGTGACACTTGTGCTACAGCACAGTCCATGACTTTCCAGGGCATTTCCCTCTGCTTCCTCAGGCCTGAGCTCCTTCCTTTGGAGGACAAGGATTTGGGGTTGTTCTCACTGCTGTCCCATCCAACACCAGCCCAAAGCAGATGGAGAACATTTTCCTCATGTTGCCTGCAAATATCTTCCTTTGCTTCCAAGGCACTGCTCCTCGAGTCCACGATGTCCAAAGCAGTATGTGGCACAGTTCAGAGCTGGAACATCATCTCACACCAGAAAAGAACCTTTTGCAAGGGTTTCTGCAGACCTACAACCAGGGCTGGGATTTGATACTGGGTCCTATTCCTGCTCAGTTTCCAGGGGCTCACAGGTGGTTTCTGCTGCCTGATGCTCCAGCTCCTTTCCTACCAGGGCTCCCCTGCACAAGGAGACAACTTGGGTAACAGGCAGATCTGGGGGCTGCAAAACTGGCGATATTTGGGTGCAACTGAAACCATCCCAGGACCTTCTGCAAGTTGTTTGAAAGAGCAGCTCCACGGATGAACATGATCCAGCTGTGACCAGAACCCAGCTCTCAGCCCTGGAGAGGCACAGCCAGTGCCCATGGAGCAGAAGCAGGGACACACCACAGCTCTCCCGGGATTCCGGCAGCTGCAGTCTCTGTCACCTGCACCACACCACTGCACTACAGCCTGACTGGCACCACCACCACGTCGGGCATCCTCCAGGACTGCCCAGGCACCTGGGACGTGCCCCTGCCAAGAGCACTAATCCATTTTGCCCGGTGCACACTCACAGACTTGATTAATGTCTGCAATGAGCTCCATCCATCATCAGGGAGTAAAGGAGATTAGCTCTGCAGCACGCCTGCCTCGCGTTGATCCCATTCTCCAGGCCTCCTGATTAATGGCGAGGCCGCCTTATCTGTCAGGCCAGGAAACACGAATATCCGGGTTGCCTGGGGATGAAGGGGAGCTGCGGGTGCCCGGGCTGCAGACACGGCGCTGCCGGCACAGCCACAGCACGCTCTACCATCGGGGCTGTGCTGATGCATCTCCACTTCCCACACTGCCAGCTCTGCTCCCCACTCCGGTTGGTCCCTCTGCTCCCATTGCTCCCTGCCTCTCTGCACCCTCCGTTCCTTCCTCCCAGCCCTGGGAAGCACTGATGCATCCATGCAGGAATGCAGTGCTGAAAACCAAAGTCTGGGGCTCCATTTTCCCTCGACAGTCAGCAGAGAAGATGTCGCTCCTCCCATCCATGGAGGGAATTCGGATGAGCTGATTTGGAGGCCTGGAATAACCCAGGCAAATCCCCTCCTGGGGCTGCGGTCGAGGTTGTGTCTGACCAGTGCTGCGGAGAGCGGCCGCTCGGCCGAGCTCTTTCCCGGGAGGACACGCGTGTAAAGTGGATGCAGGGAATTAGCAGTGCCATCTGGATGGGCTCCAGCTCCTGCCCCTGGCTCGCTGCTGATGCTTCATTAACAGCTCCCTCCTTTCAGCTCCCGTCTCCTTGGCTTCTGCTGCGATCAGCTGGGCTGGAGTTTTGTTGTCTTGGGTTTTTTCCAAGTGGAAATTATTTCTCATTTCTTTTAACAATCCGGACACAGGGAAAGAGACAGGAGAGGAAGGAATTTCTAGGAGATGAAAGGGCAGGATTAAGGACACAGCTTTCGCTTTGTTATCCCTCTAGTGTGGCTAAGAAATTCCTTTCAGAAGAAGGCTGTAATTAACTATGTTTTTCTGATGGGAAAAAACCCTGGACCTAGAGATAGGTCTGGTTTCTTGGGTCTGCTGACAACCCTGGCTGCAACCTCAGCAGCCCAGATTTGTACACACACACATGCTCTTATACAAAACTTAGCACAGTATATTTAAATTTGCTTTACAAAGGCACTCATTGTCACCCCACTCTGGAAAATAAGGCATAGAGAAAAAAAACCCCAGGCACGAGCAGGCTCCTGTGCATGGTGCCAACGGAAAGAGGATCCAAGTGCACTAAACCACAGGGCTATGGTGGCTCAAGATGTGGGAAGGGGCCTCTGTGCAGAGGAATAACCCAGGGCAGGAGGCAGTAGAAATATCTCTGTTGCCTTCTAGATCAACAGCCCTTCTCATGCAGCAGGAAAAATCAGGAGGAGAGGAGAGAAAGAGGCCCAGCGGCAAACTGGGACATTTAGAAAGCATCGCAGTGATGTATCCGCATCCTCTACTGCCGCAAAACCCTTCAGGATCTGAGTCAATCAAAAATAACATTTGGGGCTGATTTTTATCCAGATGAACTCTCTCCAAATATTTTAAGGCAACCAGCAAAACGGCGAACTTCTGCATGTTTAACCCTTCTCCTGACACCTGCACTGATCCCGAAAGAAAGCACCTTGTTCTGTGAGCCTGACTTGCAAAACTGGACACGGTACCAGGTCTGTCCATCTGCAGCATCACCCCCTGGTCACCTCCCTGTGCCCCAAACCACTCAGCCTTTCTGCAGCTCAGCTTGCTACGTAGACACGGACATTAAAGACTGGGAACCCACACAGCTTTCCAGACGAAGCCTCGCTCCCAGTTTACACAACAGGAACTCCCGCCGTGGAAACATCGCATTGGGTCCCCCCCAGAATGGCGTTGGCCTTTTCCTGAGCCGTGTTAAACAGGGAGCTCACGCTGAACCCACGTCTTACCCCTCTCCCGTCTTTCCAACTAATGAACTCCCAGCTGACAGCAAATGCCGACTGCTGCTGCTGGAACATCTGCCTCTGCTCTCAGTGTTTAACAGCCCAAGAGGCAAAGCGGTTTAGCAATTATTGTTTTCATAAGTGAGCATCATTTTACTTTTTCATTGTCATTTTAAAAGGTTCCCACCTCTTCCAGTGCCCTCAGCCACTGGCTCCAAGCCTGGCAGATGCCTTCGTGCCCTGGAGCAGCACAGGGAACATATGGCTGGTTTGCCTAGGGGGGAAACGGAGAGGAAAGAAACATCTGGCCGCTCCAGTGACCTGACTGCTGAACTGAGAAGAGCTTCTCCTGGGGTCTGCAGGTCCAAGTCAGGAGGGTTCCCCATCCCATGCCATTAACATCCCACCACCATTAACAGCCCCCTCGACACAAGACTTCATCTCACTTGTGATCTAATTCCTTATTAATTTTACAGATTTTGTGCTTCTCCACATCTTCTACAACCTATGGATTTCCTAGGACACGCTTTACCGGACCTTACCAGTTAGATTCAATGTACCACAGCTCCAAAATCAGCTATCACCGTTTTCCTCCCCACTGCCCCTGCTCAAAACTAGGAATCAGGATTGCAGCCTCTGGTTATAAAACACCACCTTTTATTTTATTAGGTTTGTCATAAATCCTTCCACTTGGATTTGCAATTTCATGTGACAGCTCTTTCCAGACACCGAATGGAGTTTTATCTCGTCTCCCTGACTTGAACCTCTCAGGATTTTTAGTCTTGCCTCATCTTGGATCTGTAATTTCCATTTTCAAGCTCAACAGTGTCTTAATTCTCATCGAAAAGAAGGATGGCAGAGCACTCATTTTGGGTTGGGCAGACAACTATTCTTGGCCAGCAACCCCCCACATCAATCCTGCTCTACCTCCTCTTGAGCCCCGTGCACAGTTACCCACAAGCTACAGACCCGAGCCAAAACTTTTCCCTCCCCCAGTTCAGACTCATGAGGAATTCAGGTTACAGCTGCCTCCTCCTTGTGCTAATGCCTGTTCTTTTAGAAGAATATACCCTGTGGCAGCATTTGTTTTCCTGGGGGCTTCTGGCTGTTCCTGTCCAACCCTTATCTCTGACAACGGGATCTGCCCATTCCATGGAGTTCACATCCACATCCCTGACCTCAGCACACTGGCTGCACACAGCCCTGGAGCCCGCCTGCTTCCTCGTCACCGGGCAAGCCCTGCTTAGCCCCTTGTTATTTTTGGCTGTGCTTTTGTCTCTGGGATCCTCTAACCTTTAGCAATGAAAACAAAACCACAGAAGGTGCTGCCCTGGCCTTTGGCTCGCTATGAGCAGCCAGGATGGGCAGAGGCTGAGGGCTAAAACCTCAAATTAGCAGCGTGGGACTGGAATGAGCCAGGACTGACCTGTCATTTCAAGGGCAAGAACCTGCGAGGAGACAGGAGGTGGTCATCTGGTTTCAGATAAATGCCCACTTTATGCTAATTAATTAGAAATTCAGGGTGGACAACAGGAGAGTTTAGATGACTGCTTAGCTAAATTAGTCCTGTAAAGCCATATGTGGCTATTGAGCAACCAAGAAAGGGAATTCACCTGCTGCCTTCATTAGAGACAGTCATGTAAAAGCGAAAGCGGAGCTCAGCAGCTGGGAAACCAGGAGTTTGCTCATGGCTCAGTCTCGGACCACGGCTCAGTGTTCACTAAGACCAGCTCAGGGCAGATCTGGATCGGGTGATAGCAGTGACCTGAATCGAGTCAGGCACCAAGACACAGCAGTAACTTCTTTCTGACCAGCCAGACCATACCAGCTGCGCACATCTAGATCAGTGACAGCACCCGAGTCACCACCAAGCTACTCCTCCACCTCCTGGGTTTTCTGTGGCTTGGGATTTTTAAAATTGGATGGTCACATTCAGGACAGATCCCTCTGTAAGGATACAAACAGTTGTGCTGGGATAAATGAACATTGCAGGAAGATGGATACGATGCTGCCTAAGCCAGGGCTGTTGTAGAGAGAATTACTGTCAATTTTTGGCCTCAAGCTCAGCATGTAGCTTTAGGCAAACTATTTAACTTTGCCACATGACATTTTCCTTCCCTGTAGATGAGAAGTGATAGCAAAGATCCACTTTCCAGAATGAAGGAAGGCAAAATGGAACAGTAGTTGGAAACTACCAATCTTGCCTGGAAAGGAGGGAGACTGGTGTGCAGCTATCGGACAAAGACAGTACTGAGCCAGCATGGAGGGTTGATGCACCATGTCTAACACACCCTGAATGTGATCATCACTATCCCTAAGGCCACTACAAGGACAAAACTTCACCCATTAGGCTATTTGATCATTATAAACACAGACAAAGAGCTAAGCAATAAAAATGCCGAAGCCCATTCAGTAAGTCTGGGGTGGTGAGTAAGGAGAGCAGTAAGTTAGAAGGGAGGACTTGCAATTTGCCTCTTAGAGAAGGCTCCCCTCTCTAGAGTGCAAATCAGAGCAGTGGCCAGGTGCTAAATAAATATTTAGCAAATGAGAAAGTCTCCATTTAATGAGAAATTATTTGCTGAAACCAGCTGGGGAAATGGTTTCAGTAGCGCGGTAACAGAAGCCGGCACTGCTCTCTGCCCCTCGGGATGCTGCGGTTCTGCTTGTGTTGCGTAAGTCAGGATCTCCAGCTGGGACAGGCACAGGAAATATAACTCATTACTGAAATGCAAGAGCCTTTCAGGGTTAAACCACTGTTAGACCAGCCAGATTCATTCCTTAGTTGCAGAATTTGCCTAGCAGCAGCTTTGGATGATTATTATCTTTTTCATAGCAGCGTTGTTGCAGACAGGATGGTCTGAGTGCAGTGGTGATGCCAAGTTTGCAGGAAGAAGTAGTTTTTCTTTCTTTTATGTTCAAGGGCTGAGCTCCATTTCCTCACCTTTATCTACATCATTAGGCCGTCGAGATGGCAGTTCCCTGCCTACATGTTAATTACTATATCTCTCTTTTAAGATGTGTTTTCAAGGGGTTAGTGCCTCAATCTTCCTTCTAATTACATGCAGTGGTTAGTACAACTCATCGGCTATATCCCAAGGTCCCCTGAGAGCTCATCCCTGCTGCAGTTTCCAGCAGATGAACACTCACAGAACCAGTCCTTCAGAGAGCTGCCGTCTTCAAGTGTTCAGCCAGATAATGAGCCGATTACTGTGCCTGCTCCTTCTGCCGACGGCGAGCTCTGTGCACAGACAGGCCACACATCACTACTTGCTGCAGATCGTACTCCTCCCTTCTCTCTATCCTTTCAACTTGACAAAACCTCTGTAAAAGCAGCCCCTCCCCGGGGCAAGAACTTCCACAGGTTATTGACAGAGCAAAAAGGGAAAAAATAAACTTTGTCGAAGTCTGAATATAAAAGTCCAGTAATAAAACAGTCACATAGCCATGGTGGTGGGGCAAATCTCAGATGCTGAGCACGGCTTTGACATGTCAGCTGTGACACGTGTGCACCAGGGAGGGAGCTGCTGTGGTTTGTTATGCCTCTACAGCTGAGAAGAAGGAACTACAGCTTCCTCATGTGTGAAGCATTTCTAAGTGCACAGCAATAGTTGACGCTGCAAATTAAAATTAAAGTCGTGTTTTGGAACCTGCTCCATTTAAATGTCAGGTTCTTTCTTTGAAAGCTATAAGATAGCTCGTTCCTCTCCAGGGAAAGTTGAGTAGGAGTGTGTCTACGCAGGGAAAAATGTTTGGAATAGCAACTGCCTACCAGTTTCCCATGCAAACACTCATAATCTGTACTTCAAGAACAGATTAAGCTAAGTTACACAAAGGCACTCACTGCAGAGGACTGCACCCTGTTCATAACAATCCATCACCCCAGCACACAAACCACAGTTTGCTTTGCATCGGTAACCCAATACAGATAAACACTGACATTCACCCAAGAGGTGAAGGAAGAAGAGGCTTTTGAGAAAATATTAAGGGACTGAGAAATACCACTTTTTTTGCACATCCAAAACTGAGACAGCACAAATACCTGCCAGGGAAAAAATTCATGGGCTAATCACTGACTGAGGCAACTCCAGAGACTCAGCAAAAACTTTACAGCACAGCAGACAAATTGGCCCCAGCCTGTCTCTGACTCCTAAGAGCACAATGCCTGGGCAAAGCGTGCTCCAGGTTTCTGTCTGCTGCTGGTCCACTAGAGGACAACCTAATAATGATGAACTCCTTTGGGTTACACAGAAGATGGCCCATGCTGAAAATGCTGCTGCCAACTCTGGCTGACAGCCCATGCTGGGATGGCTGCTCTGTGTGTACCAAGTCTGGTTTTTACTGGTAGAGATTGATTCTGGTCTTAAAGTCAGACTTACGAAGCTCCAAAAAAATGCCTCCTACGTTTGATGCCAGCCTTTGCAACTACAGAGAAAGAGGCAGAAACAAGGGACTCTTCCAGACAGACAGTTGTGGTTTTTATAAAGCAAATCCAATCCCCTACGCTGTGCTCTACCACAGAGAGAAACCTGCCTGTTGCTGATGGTTTTCTCACAGACTTCTGACACAACATTATGCTTTTACAGTGCAGGAGATGTTCTGAGGTACAGAACGATCTGTTTGCCCCAGTACCATGTGATTTGTCAAGCTGTAATGAAGGAACTCATCTCATGTATAAACAGTGGGCAGGAAGCACAGCAAAACCATCAGCTCAAAGACACAGAAAAGAACAGGCTACTGCTCTGGCATGGCAAGGAAAAAAAAAAGCAAAACAGTCTCTCAAAACCCAAGGGGGTTCTTGCCTAGTATTTTTAAGGCAAATACAAGAGAAATAAAATTTGAGCTAGCAATAGAACTAATTTCTGGAGCTAGGAAGCAAATGAGCTGTGCCAAGAAGTGGAACAGCAAAAAAACAGCTGAGAAGTAATTACAAATAAAGCATCTCAGGTTGGAATTGAAGTTAGAGGGGTCAGAGGGTCAAAGCAACAGTTTTCAGCGGCTAATTTGGTGCCTGTGACTCGGGGATGAAAAGTGCATGTGCCTACAAGAGAGAAAAATACACACTGAAGGCAGATCAGACCTACTAAAAGGCAAAAATCTGATACTCCTATAGACACAGCGAGCACGGGCTGGCTGTAGCTGGGAGGGTGCAGATCCCAGTCCTCCCCTCTGGGGTGTGATGGGAGGGGGCGCTGCCCAGCCCCCGTGTCTGCTCCCTCCCCTCCCCGCCCGGCTGGCAGAGAGCAGCCCCCCCGCCCCGGCCCCGCTCCGCACCCGCGTTCCCTCCCACCGACGGCAGCGAGGGATGCTCCCACCCGGCGTGTCTGCCGGAGTCAGCTGCTCCTTGATGTCAGAACCTGCTCCGGGCTCGGCGGGGCGGGAGCGGGGAGCGGAACGGAGCTCAGCCGAGCCGCAGCCCCCGCTCGCCGGCTGCGGGAGCGCTCCTGCCTCCCGCACCCTGCCCGGCCCGGCGGGGAAAGCCCATCCCATCCCACCGCGGACCCGCCCAGGGCACTTGCCCAACTTTCTTTCTCCGTCCCGGGACTCGCTGCCATGGCCCCCGCCAACTCCTCCCGCAACTTCTCCGCCCCGGAGGCTCGGAACGGCTCAGGTGAGAGCGGGGGCTGCGCGGGGATGGTGGGGGCTGAGGCAGGGACACCCCGCACCCCACCCAAGCCGCCTTCAGCACCCGGGGGCGGACAGCTCCGGGCGGGACGGGCTGACCCCTCCGGGGCTGCGGGAGCGGCACCGGACCCATCCCGGCACCGCCGCCGGTCCCGGAGGCTCGGAGCCAGCCGCTACCTGTTGGCTGTCAGGCAGCAGCAACTCCAGCAGCCCTCCGGTCCTGGCTGCTGGGAAAGGGTGAACCAGCCCCGCTAGACAGGGAGGGAGCAAAGCATGGAGAGATGGAGAGGTAAGCAGAGATCTTCACCAGTCTCCCGTTCCCTCCAGGTTACCCTGTTCCCAAATCAATTGTTTAGGGCCAAGCAAGTCAGTTCTTGATGGTGCAAGTTGAAACTCTTCAAGGGGAAGTGGTTTATACGTGGTCTTTGACTCTCTCTGCACCAGCACATCCTTTAGAGACCAAAAGTGTGCCTGAGCTGCTTCCTTCTGAATGCACTGAAGATGTAGTCTCTTATGTATCTGGGTATGGCTAAGAACAACCACCACCTTAAAGGAAAAAAAATTAGCCCAGTCCTCATTCAGTTCACATAGTTCAGTCCCCTTTAGGACTTCTAGAAGGAGTATCAGAGCAGACACAGATCTACAAATCAATGCCTGAAGTGGCTGTTTCAATAAAGTGTATTCACTAGGATGTGCACAGAAGCAGGATGGGAAATTCAGATTCAATGATATCTCAGGATGAAAGAGGCTTTAGAAAAGAGATAACTTCTGAGTATTTGATAGATGTGCTCTTCTGACTCCAGCCTATAAAACACACATAGATACAGCTTCACAGTCGCTTGCAGCTAATAATGCTTGAAGGTCCTGCTTTTACAGACACCAATAGCAGGACTGTGCTACAGCACCACACAGACCACTTTTCTCAGGAAGCCTTTGGGCTTGCACACATCCTGCTTTAAGGCCAGCTGAGCTCATTCCGATTGTTACAGAATCACCACGAGCACTGTATTGATTATACTGCAGGAAAAGGACATTTTGTCCCAATTTCCAACTAACAAAGTGGCATTTATGTTTCATCACTCATACAATCCATTCCCACCACATTCATAACAAAGTTTGCAGTTACGAGAAAGGAGACCAGAACTCACAACAGCTACATGCAGAGCAGCAGGACCACAGCCATCATCTTCCAGTTTCTAGTCTGCCTGCCCTCTTCCAGCATTAAGGTTTGAGGTCTGTTGGGATGCTCAAGGGATGCACAGGTTGGATGCTGAGGAGTATCTGGTTTCAATAGGGTGCTAACAGTTGTATGTTATCTACTAAAAGCCACATAAAACAGGACATTTCCTTGCATTAATGAGTTACCAGGAGGAAGGGAGACCTTTAAACCCCCCAAAATGGTCTGGACAGGCTTTTTGTATTACCAGCCAAGCATGACTTTCACCTTCAGGCCCCTGCCAGCCCTCCTGTGCCTCACTGGCCGCTTTCTGACATCTGCAGAGAGGTTCCCCAATAAAATGGTGCAGCAACTGCTCTACTGAGTTCTGGCCTTGGCCTTGCTTATGCCTAAGCTGGCTGCTTCCCAATGCCAGAAGGACTGAGCCAGTGGCAGCTCATCATGGCCCACTTCTAAAAGCACTGAACTACAGCTGACACAGCACACACTTTTCCAGCCACAGGCCACCACTATAGCCCCAGTTATCTCGCCAGTTCAGACAAACTTCTGTGTCACACCAAAGTAAATGTGGAGAAGCTTGTACTCAAGAATTCCAGAGGTCAAAGTCAGCAAATATCAGCTCAGAGAGACACCACTTTGGCAAAGACTTCACCTACGAGTATCTGTTATTCCACTTAATCTTATTTTCAAGATTTCCCCAGGTTCTGTTGGAGGAGACTTGCCCACTTCAGTTGCTGAGGAGATGGAATAGTTCAGTGACTGAAAGCATTTCCAATTAACGCACATTGAGTCATCTGCAATTCAATGACATGCAGTCTAAGCTGAGGGGCTGTCATGCGTGTCCTTGTAACAGCCACATAAATAACTCACACAAAGCCTTTTCCTGGAAGAAAAGCCCACCAGGCCCCACAGTAGAGGAGTAATGAGATGACATGAGGTTTGCCTCAGCTGAGAAGGGCGATCTCAGACTCCGCCACACAGTGCACATGGGAGCCCTGCAGAACAGAGGGCACCACCACCACTGCCTTTGACACCACCTTCTGTGCCCAGGAGCCTGTGGCTTCAAAATGGGGTTTTACAGCCAGATTAGGGAAAAGGTAAATATTAATTTGGTTACTTTTAGGCCTCCCACCCCAAAGAGCAACAGTCAACCATCACTGCTATGTTATCGGGCAAGAATTTTGCCTTGGAAATCCACCTACATCCAGAATTTGGAGACAGCAGTTTTAAGCTTTTTTGCCTCCTTGCAGAATTAGGACATTCCTCGGGGAAGGGCCACTCTGAAACATACTCCAAAATCCCTGTCTGGCCACACACCTGAATTTTTTTCTAGGGAAGAAACTAGAGAAAGGAAGAGAGACAGAGAAGGAAGATGGAAAGGATAGCCTGTTTTGGCCTAACTCTGACAACAGACTTGGGACTCAGCCAGGGTACAGTCCCAGCTCTCACAGCACAGACAAGCATTAGCTGTCTGCCTGCACAGTCAGTGAACTCTGTGTCTCATCCTATACAATAGATAAACTACCCAACAGATGAGCTGACGCTTTCTGACAACAGCTTGAGCATTGACTTTATCCAGATTTTGGCACCTACAGAGAGGCTTTACTTCTCCAATGTGTGAAGCACCAGCTGCCTCATCCTCTCCCCTCAAAAAACGGCTGAAAACCCAGCACTCCCTGGAATAAAAGTTACTGTCAACTCTGTCAGATACTGGCGAGTACAAACACATGCCAGCCTGATATAAATCTCCCCGAAAGGGCAGGGGAGTTTCAGAGCAGGACAGAAACTGAGGAAAGATGCTTACACATGGCCAGATCTAGGTGATGTGCTGCATTCACTGAGTGGCACAGAAGAAAGAGTCAAATCCCCAGCTAAGCCTCTCCAAATTCTGCAAAGGGTATTAAAAATCATTCCAGGCTGCATCTTTGATGGGGATGGGTCCAGCTGCAGGACAGGGCAAGCACACAGAGTTCTAAAGAGGTTGCCTGTGGGTTGCACTCACTGTTTTGGTTTGTTTTCGCAGCAGCAGAGAAGCCAGCACCGTACACCAACGTGATCATGCCCAGTCTCTTCAGCATCATCTGCTTCCTGGGCATTGTGGGGAACCTCATTGTCATCTACACTATCGTTAAGAAGAAAAAGCTGAGGTGCAAACAGACCGTGCCCGACATTTTCATCTTCAACCTCTCCATTGTGGACCTCCTCTTCCTCTTGGGCATGCCCTTCCTCATCCACCAGCTCCTAGGCAATGGCTCATGGTACTTTGGAGCTCCCCTGTGCACCATCATCACCGCCCTGGACACGAACAGCCAGATCACCAGCACCAACATCCTCACAGTGATGACCCTGGACCGTTACCTGGCGACTGTTTACCCCCTAAAATCTACCTATGTCCGGACTCCCTGTGTGGCAGCTCTAGTCATCTGCTTGGTGTGGCTCCTCTCCTTCCTGACCATCATTCCCGTGTGGATGTACGCAGGTCTTATGCCTCTGGAGGACGGGACCGTCCGCTGTGCCCTCTTGCTTCCCAACCCAGAGACTGATATCTACTGGTTCACGCTCTATCAGTTCATGCTGGCATTTGCTGTGCCCTTGGTCATCATCTGTGTGGTGTATTTTAAGATCCTCCAGCACATGGCCACCACCGTGGTCCCACTGCCCCAGAGGAGTCTCCGGGCACGTACGAAGAAGGTGACCCGCATGGCAGTTGCCATTTGTTCCGCCTTCTTCATTTGCTGGGCTCCCTTCTACATCCTCCAGCTGGTTCACCTTGGCATTGACACGCCATCCATGGCCTTCTTTTATGCCTACAACTTTGCCATTAGCTTGGGCTACGCCAACAGTTGCCTCAACCCCTTCCTCTACATTGCCCTCAGCGAGACCTTCAAGCGCCAATTCTTGGTGGCCATCCGCCCTGCAAAAGAGCCCTGCCGCAACAGCAGCTCTGCCAACAACAACAGCATGACAGAGGCCAGTGTGTGCCTGAAACTGGCCCCAGAATCCACCCAGCAGACTCAGTTTCTGGAGGACTTTTCCCTGCGATCACCGCCGGTCACCGTGGCTGTTCACTAGGGCACCCTGAAGCGCCCACAGCACGAAGACTTCAGGTCTGCAGGTGGATGGAGAAGCAGCAGCTTCAGGCAGCTCTTGGAGAAGCACATGGACTACAGGTTTCCACCTCCAAGAGTCCAGGTGTCTCCCTTTCTCACTGCAGGGCTCTGCTCCTACACTGCCCCCAGGCTTTAAGATGCTGTTCCACTGTGCACAGGAGGACTCTGTCACCACTGGGCCCCCAAAGAGGATGAATGGAAAAGAGATAAAGGACAAAGAGGATTTCCAAGGGGAACATTCACCCTGTAAGAGTAAAACCGCTATCAACAACTGCCTAGTGAAGCCTCTTGGCCCGACTGGGGTTCCTAAGCAGCTTGTCAATAGAGCTTCTTCATTCAGAACCTGAGCCTTTGAATCACAATGTCATATATTTATAAGAAATCTACAAACTTTGATGGCTGTGCTGATATCCCAGAAGAACACAGCAGATAGAGATCGTAGGGCCAGAAGTCTCACCCAGACTTGCCCTTTCTGTCCAGTTCTGTCTGCCTCCAGTGGGCTGTATTGTTTGGCAAGCAAGACACTTGCAAGAATTGGTTCATTTTGATGCTAATCCTACATATTTCAAGCAAAATCAGGCAGATAATAATCACACTGCTTCAAGGGACTGCGAAAAATTCTCAAAACTACTGCTGCTAACACCAGCTTTGTGGCTTTTCATGCCAATGAGCAGATTTTCACAGTGCTAGTTCCTCATGCTGCTCTTGTGCCTCACAGTCTGCATGGCCTTTGGGGAACCCCGGGCAGAAGGTTTTAAACAGGACTGAAAAACACAATGTGCAGAGCTCTGCAGAGCGAGGAGCTGTGAAAGAGCAGCTCAGGGAGAGCAGAGTTGCTTATGCAGCTTCCTCAAAATAACAAAATACTTTACACAGAGTTAAGAGAGGGAAAATTAAATGCCTGTGTTGTCCTATACGCAGCTTTAACAGTCGGAGGTTCGGAAATAACTTTGCTCATTATAAAGACCAGAGAAAAGACAGCAGAGATCAGCTAAAAGCAGGGATTACACCAACAGCCTGTGCCGGGCTCCGCGGGGACACACATTGTTCAACACTTTGTCAAACATGGAGGAACTGGTTACTGTAGATGGATTTACTATAAAGAATTAAAAACATCAAACAGTTCAAAAGGATTTTGTTACCACGCTTATGGTCTCACGGCAGCAGCCACCCATGAGATACCCAGAACAGAAATCCACCCTTACGCAGCCACACAGCAAAACTCTGTCACCTGCACAGGATTTTCTAAGCCAGGCAGGCACTTACAGGTGCACCCAATGCACACACAGCACACTTGCAGGTGTTTTAAAGTACAGTCAATACTTAAAACCTACACCCTGTAGCGAACACATTCACTCACCCCTGGCGATCAAAGCAGGCAGGTGTGCAACACCAGCACCCTTGGCATCATCAGATGCAGCACGTTGGTTTTTGCTTCACTGAACAAACCTCAGAACAGAGTCTCTGTGTATTTTCACCCCAGGTTCTGTCAGCCTGCACCCGCTGTGGCAGCACATCCACACCATGACCGACGGTACCTCGTCGTTTTTTTGCCCGCGTTTCCCTGGGCAATAAAAACCAGACACACAAGGAACTTTCGGGCTTTATGACCTGAAAATCCTTCCCCCTTTTTAACTGCCAGGAATTTTCACCTGCTGTTTTTCATGGAACTGCTTTGCTCTTTGGTCAGTGCTCTCCCTGAAGGGTTCTAGAGCGAAGGTCGAGGAAGATGTGGGCTGTGCCAGCCAGACCTGCCCTCAGGACAAGAGAAGCTATTGCATTACCTTCCTCCCAGGAGGAAGTGAAGGGAAGAACTGGCACACTTTTCTGGGAAAGGAGGTGGTAAACACTGGGTGGGTCTTTTTCCTCTAATGCCAGTCATAAGGAAAGTATGAGTGAAGTGAAAACAGACTGAATTACTGGGGATCTCAGAGAGCAGCATGTTGAAGATTATCTTATTCACACAGTAAAGGTGTTTATGGTTCAACTAGTCTGTTCCCATCTGAAGTGAGTCAGTCTGACCCAGCATGGCCAAGCCATGTGCTAAAAGCCACAGGGGCACCATGAGCTAACCAAGAGGGGAGGCAGCACCTGGTACAGCACTCCAAAGGGGTGTTGTGGGGTAGACCTTTTCCAGATCTCATCACACTGAAGTCAACACACAGTACATGGGCACCTTTCCAAGCTGAAGCCCTTTGGATATCACCAATGTGAGGTACAAAGCTGTGCCAGAGAGGCGTGGTCCCAACACCAGGGACAAGGCTTCCAGTGCCCCACTAGAGACACCTGCCCCTTTCTAGCACCCTGCAAAGGCTAATGGTTCACATTCCCTCGTGTTCCTCCTGCCTGTCCCCAAGGTGTTTCCTAGTTCAGACATCTAAATACTGGCTGTGGGGTCCCTCCCTTCCCCTGCACATCCATGAAAGCTGTGACAAACACACCTCGGGGAGACCTGGGAATGAGGTTGGGAAGAGAGGTACAGACAGGAACCAAACTAGCAAAGAACACGGCCAGCATACGGCTTTTTGTCAGCTCCCCAAAATCACCCCAAAGCACAGGGCAAGAGCCTCTCCTTTGAAGGCAAACCTTTTGATCAAACACCTGCAGAAGTGTCACCCTGCCTAGGGGGTAAAGGTAAGGCCTCCCAGCAGCTAAACAGTCTCTGTGCACCCCGGTGTGACCTGCTCCAAACATCCCACCCCTTCTCCAAATTTTGCAGAGTTGGCTTTGTTCAAGTCAGAGCGTCCATCGACGTTCTGATTTGTGTTCAGCTTTACCTCTTTGCCTCTCTGCAATTTGTATTTATTATGTGACCCCCCCGTCTCACTGCCTTGGTTACCAATGGCAGAGCCTGAATAAAAGGCATGGCTAAGTAGGGAAGGACCCAGCTACTCACACAGGAATAGGCAGCCCCAAGTGCTGCGAGGTCCATCTGAGAGGCACTGTGAGAAGGACAGAGAGATAGGGCACTGCATTTCCCAGCAGTCCTGCAGCCCATTGTCTCCCTTGTTTGAGAAACCCAGCTAAATAACCTCCAAAAACAAAGGGTGACAGAAAAACTATTCCACCTAGTTGTTCAGATGAACAGCCCGCTAAGCTCCATGAGATGAATTTCCCTCACTCCTCACTCTCTGCCAGCTCTTATCCCGTATGTTCAGGAGCTGCCTTGTCAGACAGCAGAGAGACAGATGGGTTTACTCTCCACCCCCTCCTCTTCCCCTCCTTGTCCTCAGAGGTGCGACTGAAGCCACATGTCACAGCTCCGCTCTTGATAAACTCCCACAAAGGGGCAGATGGTCCAGTTACTTTTACTCCTGCTTTCCCAGCTTGTGACAGAGCCAGAATTGGCTGGTCATGTCAGGATTCAGTCCCCAGCTCACCCTTCTCGGTTACCTCTTTTCCACTCTCCACATCCCTGTGTCCACACAGGCAGTAAAATAAACTCCCGCCTTCCCCCCCAGTCACAGCTCTGCCAAGCCAGCCCTAACAGCAAGCTGGAGCTGAGTTCCCCAGAGCCCAGCTGGGCAGTGAGCTGGTGACATCCCTCCCCAGACACCTTTCTCCACCTGGAGCCTCTGCACAGCTAAACCTGCCTGGGAGAAAACTGCAGCCAGTGATGGAGCACAACGCTGGAGGCTGCAGGGTGGGGAGGAGGGAAAGGTGGGGTGACTCACTGGCCCCTGGGACACAGCCAGAACCTGACTAATCCTGTTTCCTCAATCCTCCTGGGCTGCTAATTCAACGCATTTCATTCAAAAGACTCGGAGGAGCCACGTGGCAGATACGGACACACTCCCAGCCCACTCGCTTCTCCTAAGCCCTCCTGCCGGATGCAGGGACCAGGGAGCAGTGCCCTTCCCTGCCCATCTCCCATCAGCAAAGCCACACAGACAAATCCTCCCACGCCTGCAGCCCCTTCACTCACTCCATCACTGCGGGGGGAGGGGGCAGCACACAGGAAGGACACTGAGAGCAGAGAAGTAAGGGTGGAAGAAGGTCTCATCTACAGCCCCAAATTCCCAGTGGAGGGCTCCTCCAGCAGATGGGGATCCTTCAGAGTCTCTAAACGATGGATTTTGAAGCTGGATTTACAGGGCAGTATTTGAACAGGGAGCTCACTGCACCACTGGAGGGAAAACCTTTGCTAAGCAACGTAGACCATGGTTGAGGGAGGGCCTGGGAGAGGATACCAGCTCTTAGAGCCTCTGTGCCCTATCCATATGCCATTTGGGAAACAGCTCCTGTCATCATATAGGATAGAATAATAACTTCTCTCACAGCATCTGTCTACCAATACAGTTGTGTCGGCTGTGGAAATCACCACTCCTGATCTCCCAGTCCGGCTCATGGGAGAGCAGCAGCACTAGCTTCTCCTGAAAGGTGGAGCTGGGCTTCAACAACTGCAAAGTTATACTGCAGAAGTGGCTTATTTCAGTGTGAGGCATGACAGGGCATTGAGGGCTGCCTTTACAGGCGCTTCTGAATGTGATGAGGGCAAGCAGTTTAGAAAAGCCATCAGGGTTGTCACCTCAGTACCTTTCACCATCTCTAAATACTGCTGGAGTAAGGTCCACACTTTACTCCTCCTTTAGTCCTCCAAAGCCAAGTCACTACATCAGCCTTGCCCTCCCCAAGCACAGCAGCTGAACAGCACAAGCACCACTGAAGGCTCTGGAAATGAGAGCCAAGTTCTGTCCATCACACCAGGGTGAGTCTGAGTTCACACCACAGCAGTGAGTGGGTTTTCAGAACACCAGGGAGCAGATTCTACTCCAGGTACTGACTGCATCATCATCCAGCACTGCGTGAGAACAGGAGGTCCACAGGGTCTTGCTCGACATTAGTGCCTTTGGGGCAATGATTTTTCCGAGCTTCAGTTAAACAGTGACATGCTCGAGTTTTGGTTTAAGCTTTAAACACTATTTCTTCCTCTTAAAACTAAGTTAACAGATGAGTCAGCCTTTCCCTCCAACCTCTGCTCCTCAGTCCCCTGCAGGTTTCCACTTGCAGGGTAGGCAGCCTGAGAGTCAGTGACATCATTTTAATTATCCTGCTGTTTCGTTACAATTAAGCCGCCTTTGCTAAGTCTGAAAGAGCCCTTATGATTATCTTCCTACACATGCTGCTGGAAGCACAGCTTGGCAACACCAAGCTGCCATGCCCTGCTCCACCAGTCACTTCAGAGGAGAGGGCAGAGCTCTCCTTAAAACAGCCACAGCAAGGATTATTCCTTGCCTTATCCAGGAGCAGGACTTCTCACACCCACATTCCGCTCCAGGATGAGGTGCTCTTCCTTTTCTCCCATGGGACTTGACCACAGAAAGCCAGGTACTAACATTTTTGCACACATTTTTGGTGTAGAGGGACAGGAATAAGTGCAGTGATGCAAACAGCGAGTGAACTCATGAGAGATTCTAAAATCTTGTATTGACTTATTCCCTTCAGGGCTTGGTTCTTGGAGGTGGCAACTTCTGCAGCAGCCAGGCCCCTCCCACCAAGGAATTGAAACAGGTTGTGAAAGGAACAGACTGTTCCCATCAGGCTCTGTCCTCCTTCCTGCCTGCTCATAAATTAAGACTTTGGATATCAACTTACACAAAGCATTTGGGGGATTTAATTCCACAGCCCCTCCAACCTGTCCTTTTGTTTTCTTTAAAGGTCAAGTCATTACAACCTCCTAGACTCCAACTTAGACACCTTCAAGTGCTCTGAACATGTACATTTATCATGTTTTCAACACAGAAACCACTTGAGAAGAAAAAAAGAAAATGGTAAAATGTCACCTCTTGTTGTGAGAACAAGTTCCCTGTCCTTTGCTATCATTCAAATCCAGATGCTTTCCCTCAGCCAAACACTGCCACTGAAGAAAGCACCCAAACATTTGCTCCCAGGCTGAGACGGGTTGTGCCAAGCCATGGCCCTCAGTCAGCGCTGGGGGGCTCAGGTCTAAGAACAAACACCGGCAGCTCAGTGAGAAGGGGCTCATTTGCTGGAATTAATATTCAGCCTTTCTGCAGCAGGGGAAACATTGATTGTTCAGGGAGAAATAAATCACGTGTCTTTCTTGAGGGGGGGGGGATTTTAATGAGACCTCCCTCTTCTTTTTCTGATGCTCTCAGACTCAGGGTAAAAAAGAAAAAAGCAAAACAACATTCCAGCATCTCCCCATCAATCCTGCACCATAGTAGCCCAATCAGGCTAATTAGGATGTCTCCTGTGTGCTCAGGGAGGCTTTACCCAGCAAATCCAGCCCCCTGTTCATTATATCACCGCAGCACAGCTAATTACTCCTGGCTTGAGAGGGAAGGGGAGCAGACCAGCTTTGTATGCAGTTGGGAAAAGGGCTGTGCCTTTCCCTCTGGCCCTATTAGATCTCCTGGTGCTCTGAAAGGATGAAGAGGCTGAACTGGGGAGTTCCTTCTTAGAAGAACCATCATAAGGAGCTCTACACCCTGGAGACCCCTTTGCTTGTCTTCAAACTCACCCTCACATGTGAAAGAACAGTTAGCCAGGGAATCTGGCCTGAACAGCCAAACATCAAAGCAACCCTCCAAAGGGGTGTGGGCATCCCTCCCAAAATGGGATGGCACCCTACACATGGCACAGGTGCATCCAGGAGGTTAATGCTCACGGGGAAAAGCAGCACTGCACATCCCAGGCCACGCAGGGAAGCGGGCCAGCAGCACAGGCAGCCTCAGACCCCTTTTACTGCTTGGCCACAGGAGGAAATCCAGAGCCTGCTCTCACTCACACCACTGCTTCCTCCAAAATTAATGACATGGGATTAGAGAAAAGCCAAGCAAAACAAGGTCTGAGTCATGCCAAAAGCTTCTCCTGTGACTACCCAAGAGCAGAGTTTGATGTCTCAGCGCTCTTATTTGACCACCAAAAGGAGCTGCTAAGAAGGAAAGCTGTCATGTTGCTGTCCTCTACTTCCCAGAGTCTAAAAATTTCAAATGTTTTACAAGAATTAATGACCCAAAGCTTAGATGAAGGCTGGAGACAGGAAAATAATGAAGGCCATGGCAAGTGTAGGCTGTCATCTCAGATAAAATCTACAGTTCTGCCGAGAAAAGCAACTGCTTGACTGTTCTTTAGTACAGGAAAGGAAACCAGGAGAGACTAGTGGGTGGTTCAAGGAAAGACAAAGTCACCAGAAACACTTGCCTGCAGCATCACAAGTGACAGACCAAAGCTGCAGCTCTGAGGAGCTGCCACCATCAGGGACCAGGCAGACCAGCTGAGCCTTCATGTATTAAAGACAGGACATAACCTCCATTTCTCTAATCCCCTCAAATCTCCTCATTGTCCTAATTCTTTAAAATATGCTTATTTCCAAAGCTGCAAAGATCTCAGATACATCCCATGGGCTGGGGGAGATGGCACAGCCGTGAGTGTTGCTTGAGATGAGCATGAGACAGGGCAAGTGACGTGCAGCTGATTTACAGAACTGCTTCCAGAAAACACACTCCAGCAGCAGTAACAAGCTGGGGTACATTAGATCTGTCAGCTGTGTTTTCCAGGAGTGTTTAATCTCTTTTTAAAAGATGAACCATCAATACTAATGAACCCCAGTTGTGACAGCTCAGTGCAGAAGTCCAAATGTTAAATTCTGTATCAGTGTTCACATGTTGAAGGGACTCAAACAAGGCTGCTGGAGCACTGGGTCTGCAGAGGAATTCTTCAACCCTTTGGCTACTATCTTAGATGTTACAAGTGTGATGATGGAAGGCCTCAAAGACAACAGACGGTTTACAAAGTTACTATCCAAGCAGCAGGGTCATGTTTCAGAACATTTTCCAGCAGCAAGCTCTGGAGAAATGCGATTTATCAATAGGAACCCTCCACTGCAGCTCCTGTGGAATCACAGCTGGAGAAAAACTGCTTCATCTCACCCTCCCATCAAATAGAATGGGCTAACTTCTGAGGATATCAACCCAGTTTTAATCAAATTCCACAGTTCCTTTAGTCTGCTCCTTCACCACCTCGATGCTGAGCTAGAAAAGGGCTGTACTACCCAAACTGAGTTTGACGTGTAAACACTGCACAGAGGGAGGAATCTGGGATGCTGACAGCTTTGAGGAGACAGAAGCTGGGACTGAGTTATGTAAACAGGACAAAGTGGACAGCTTTCATCAAATAACTAGAAGCAAGAGATCTTTAATGATGCTCAGTGACCAAGGGTGACGATACAGGTAGGGGGGAGGGTCAGAAATGCAAGGAAGCTCTAAGGACTTGGCAAAGAGACCAGTCAGCACTGTTTGTGCCACTCTGGGAGTGGAAATAGTCAGGAGAAACCAGCAGCACCCATGGGGGGGTTCTGTTTTAAGCTCCAGAAGGAGCAACGGGCACTGGAGACCAAGAGTCAGACAATTTTCCAGCATTTCCAATTTCCCTGAGCATCCATTACTGGCACCCACCTGGCTGTGCACAGGTTTGTTTCCGTAACCATCTCTCAGGGTTAGACTGGGACACTTTTTTTCAGCAAAACTTCCTTTTCTTCTGGGGATTTATTATTGATGTTACTATGGTTCCCATCTTCAGCTTAAAAGTAAGCAGCACTGCAGTGTGCAAATTGAGGGAATTTTCCAACTGCAAACTCACAGCACAAAGGGACTCCGGCTCTTTTCATACCTTGTTGTTATTTATTACATTTGTGCGGAGACACAAGTTCTCATTGTGCTAGAGAGTCCTCAAATCATCAGCACTTAAAACACAGCAGTCAATAAACCCTTTTTAATTTAAAAGCTAAATGAATTTCAGCTGAATGAACGGCTTGCACAGCTTTTGTCCCCGATACAACATTAGTTTTAAAAGTCAACTCCCAAAGTTGATTTTCTATGAAGTCAGAAACAGACTTCAGCCCATACCAGTGTACAGTAACAGATCCAGAATGGAGCAAAATCGATACCTTTTGAAAGGATTTGCCTGCAGCTACGCCCACACCTTTATTTACTTCCTGCAAAATTCTGGGTGAATTTACTCTGCTTGGGTAAGCTGGAGCCTGAGCTTATTCTTGTAGGTGTGTGCGTAAAGAACTGTTCACGCACGGCTGAGTCAATATAAGAGAAGGATTAAACGTTGTGTTTTATTACGAGCACAACTGCGCACGCACAGGCCCGTCACACACTGGCACGGAGCACTCAACAAACCCCGAATGCACAGCAAACTGCTCTAAATGCAGTGATTATTCACATAGTCACAGATAGGGCGCCCACACAGGGGAGGCAGATCTGAATAGCTACAGCACAATTATAACCCTGCCATTAGGCTGGATAATTTCCTCGCAGACATGCCAGACTCCCCCAGCACACAACACAGCCTCGGAGCCAAGGATCCATAAGCCAATTTACATGGAAAATTAGGAGGTGTCAGAAGACGCAGAACTAGACAGGTCTCAAGGATATTAATTCCTGCCGCCTTAGCCTTGAGCTTTCAACATATCATTAATTTAAGATTGTTGATGTTAGACTGTCATCAATGCTGTGAAAAGAAGGAGTACTTCACTTATGCTGTTTCTGTGCTGGGCGAAGATAAACCAGCTGAAGATCAGGCTGCATGAGCAGTTCAAAGCACTTCCAGCCCAGAGCACGGCTCACTCCCAGCTCTGCCCTGTCAGCAGGGCTGACCCACAGCACCTCTTCAGCATCACAGACCCCACCTGTGTGCAGCAGGATGGCAAATGGCAGTAAGCTACTTCCACAAAGAGCTGTTCACTTCAGAGTTTACCCAGCGCCATCCTCTCCCTGTCTTTCACTTTCTCTCGAGCTTCCTGAGCAAGGCTGTAGGCACCCAGGGCTCAGACGGCTTTGCTCTGGAGCAAACCTCCCTCCCTCCCTCCCAACACTTATTAATCAGTTTGATACAGGGGGGTGTAGGGGACACCCAGCACCCCACCAGTCTAGTCTACAAATTTATGATACACCTGCAAGTAATTTGCTCTGGGACAATGAAGTAGCAGCCAATTAATTTGCAGCTGGGTGCAGTTACATCAATAACAGAGTGGATATGGGATGCAAACCAGTGGTGTCAGCGAAGAGCAAATTAACCACCCATTTATGCAGAGCAGCACACAGCAATGAGCTGTATCAGTGAGTCATTCCAGGAGAGACTGGAGCTGCCGGTGGATGTGTTACCCAGGAGCTGGGGCTTCACACAAAGCCAGGGCAGAACAGGCCATTCCCATCGGGTTTAACACATCTGAGATGCTGGGGTTTGGTCACACTGCTTCCCACGTGCCTTCAGCCCACAGCTGAGGTGCTCCCCAGCCTGGCTCTGCATCCCCTCTGCCACCGACATCCTCCGTGCATCCACACAGCAAGAAAGGGCTTTTCTTCACTGCCTGGAAGCTCAGCCATGCACTCACCTCACAGTGCCAAGTGTCTCCTGCCCTGCCCAACACCGCAGCCTCTGCACATTTGTTGGCTTTAATAGACACCCGGAGTTTGTTTTTTCCCCTCCTCTCCTTTCCCCCCAAGCAGCAGAGGCTGGAAGCCCAGAGGATCATTATGAGTTACTGGTGTGTCTGACACAGCAACTGCATCTCCAGTTCTGGCCTTCTGGGCACAATTGCAGTATCCATACCTGACTTGCTCCAGTTAATGCCTGCAGTGCTGCAGATCCCAAGAACTCAGGAACATCAGACTTGGCACCGTCTGTAGCCCAATAACCTGGGCAGCATCCTTCCTCCTCAAAGCTCTCCCCCCACAGCACAGGAAACCAGCCTTCCAGGGGCTACAGGGATAGGTCAGCAAGGTCTCAGCTCTCCAGATTGCTGGAAGGAGCCAGTGAGATCTCTCCCACTCCCTTGTCACCCTATAACCAAGCCATTTTGGGCTCTTTTCCTTGCCTATTCCTGGACTTTACCCTCTGGCAATTCCACTCTGCCACAACAGGGTCAGCATCAGTGAGGTGTGTGCTGGGCATGACAAATCTCTCCCCAGGATCACATATAATTTCTTCCACCTACAAAGGGAAGCTGCCTCTGAAGAACAGAGCAGCAGCAGCTAAAAATCAAACCAGACAGCTAGACTTGGACTAGGAGCACATGGCCAGGCACATTGCTGCTGTAGGCAGCGCTGCTCCAAATGCCTTCACAACTGAATTCACACCCACCTTGTTAATAAGACCTTTTGAGACAGGCCATGAAATTACATTAAATTAAATACCAAGACAGACTACCACAACGGAGACTCTTCCTCCCAGGAGCCTGAATGCATTTTAACTCAAAATTAAGAAGACAGGTGAGGGGAAATGTATTTTCCCATTAACATTTCTCCACTTCCCAGATGAAACACCAAGCAACAGCTCCAGAAATTAATTTCTCCTGTGAGATGGAGTGGTGGAGGAGAAGCAGCCTGGCAGTACCACTGCAGACCAAGGGAGGAGGGAAATGGCCTCAGCAGCTGTTTTGGCCTTCCAGCTGAAATAAAGGTCCTATGCAGCTGCAGCTTCTCATCCAATTTTAACCCTGCACGAAGGCAGCAAGCTCTGGTCTCTCTGTAGACACCCCAAACTCTGGGGTGTCCAGCCTGTCAAACCAGCTGTCCCTGCAGCAAGGCACTTCATCCTCCCAAATCTCTACTTCAACCTGCAGCTTTTTCAAGAGATTTAAATTCATTTAAAGCCACAAATAAGGCTCAACCTTTCATGTTCTTTATCCTTAAAGAGCTGCAAAACCGGAAAGTCCTTCACATCTGAGCAGGACCGGGTCATCCTACATTAAAGATTGGGCAGAGCTGCATTTGTGCGGTGGTTTAAAGCTAAGGATTAATTAGCACATGCTGAACCCAGCCCAGCCCAGTCCTTGGTTTGCTGAGCAGCCTCACAAGAGGGGTGTTGGACATCTTTCAGCAGCAAGCACCTCCTGAGACCTTTGTGGAAGGACATCCTTGGCCTCAAGTGGTTTAAAGTTCACATCAGTTCTCTCCAACTTGGGGCAACACTTCCCTCCAGCCAGAAGACTCGTGACTCAGGTGTGAATCACCAACCAGTCCCTTGATCGCATCCACTGGCACCAAACCGCACACGGGCGATTAGAGATGCACTGCTGTGCTGGCAGCCTGCTGGGCCCACAGCCCCTCCACTCACCGTCTGGGTTGCAGGGGCAGAAGTATTTTTAGTGCAGCCAGAGTCTTTTGAACAAGAAAAGGCACTTTTCTCCTGATTTACTGGCTGTGGTTGCAGGGTGGCCGCATGTAGCCTCAGCCAGAGGGTGACAAGGAGTGGTGAGGAGCAAAGTCCGAAGGGATTTATCACCAGAGCAGCAAGGCTTGGAGGAGCTTTAGCCTCTGAGTTGTCAGAGCAATGCACAACTTCAGAGATACCTTTTGCAGCCAAGGTCAGCCCAGGCCCATCTTGCATCCTCCAGAAGGCATCCTGCTCTGGCTGCAAGCTGAGAGACAGCTGCCCACAACAGCTTGCTTCACTCAGATCGAGCTGGAGACCATCACTTCTGCCTGCGGAGAACTAAAGTGGCAAAAAAGCAAAACCAAGAGGTTTTGGATAAGGAAAAAGCCAACAGTGCTTTCCCCAGCAGCTGTGCAGGCAGACAGTGGCTCACCACGCTGCAGACACTCCCTTTGAGGGATCACAGAGCTTCTCTGCCCCCTTGGAGTGGCAATTTTCCAGCACAAGCATCTCACCAACAGCGGTGTGGGACAGGTTTCTGGGGGTCTTCAGTCTCCAGCACTGTGGTGAACAAATTGTTCCCAGACTGCCAGACAGAACTCCCAGTTTTCCAAGCACATTGAGGATGAAGGTAATGGCAGGGAGGCAGTGAAGGACTGCCAGCACTGGGTAATTGTATCCCTTATCCTAAAAGGTAAGCTACATCCTCGTGGAGTAACAGCAATATTTCACTTGGACACCATGGGGGTAAAAAGGGCTCATCCAAAGCAAAGACTCCTAAGCTCACTTTGCAAGAATTAATTCACTATATTGCCCTCCAGAAAGTGATACTAACTAAACCCTGTCAGTCACACAGTAAACAATTCCAGCTTTGTAGGTTGATCAAGAGCAGTTTTGTGAGCAGATGACATATGAGATGGAGTATGTTTTAGTTCTTTTTCTTAAGTGCAAGATATCATTTGGCTTCCAGGACAAAAGCATTTTTATTTCAAGAGATAGATAAGCAGTTTCCAGAGTTCATTACTCTAGCAAGCTTTCCTGACAGTAAACATAGCCAGTGCCTATTCAAAATGGAAAAGAAATTCCCTGTATGAGACAGGGAGAAGACACTCAAGGATCTGCTCAGCTTTAAATTGAGGCACTTCAGAAGGCAGGGGCTACTTGCAGAGCATCTTAGCACTTGAGCAGCTCAACATCTCAGTGAATTGGGAAACTTACACTTTAAGTATCATTTTATGGGCTGCAGTAGATAAATAGCTTGTTCACATCCAACCTGGGAGGACTTATTCCATTCCAGTTCTGTGAGGAAGAGATCAGCCTCTGCTCACCCACAGACAAAGCAAGTTCCCCAAACCTTGTCCCACCATCCATGCCAGAAGCCTGACTTGGTCCCATCCCCACCACAGAGCAGGATCTTGGGCTCACAGTCACCCCTGCGCTGGTCACAGCAGCTCACCTGGCTCATGATGTCCATTCTCCATGGACACACACTCTGACGCAGCCTGACTGAAGCTGGACAAAGTGAGCTCCAATGCCTTTTTTGTTTGGAATTAAATCTCATCCAGCAAAGTTACAGGCAAAGCTTATTTCCCAGCATAAGACAAGGGATCAGATGGAATGAGGCAGGAGACAGAGAGATGCCAGTGCCATCTTCTCCCCCCAGGCATCCAAGATCCCCTCCCATGCCTGCAGGAGGTAAGCAGGTCCTTGGGTTTGGACCCTGTCCCCTCCTGAGCTGTCAGGGCTCTCTGCACCCACACACCCAGCAAAAGAGTCAATGTCCTGGCAGGTAAATTTGCAATCACATGGACTCACAGCCCAGCACCCTCCCCGAGCACAGGCTGACACAAACATCACAGCACTGCCCGTGCTGCACAGCAGGAACCACACAATACCTCTGCAGTCTTCAAAAACACCAAACTAATCAGCAAATCTCTTTGCTTTAATCATGTGTACTGGAGGCCAGAGGAGCACAGAGGTATCTCATTAAAACTGACCCATCTGCCCCGGAAAATTCATCTCATCCCCCTTGGCGGGGGAGGCGCAGGGAGAGAGTGTGATACAAAAGGAAGAGGGATGAGCTCTCTGCTTTGTTCCTGCTCAGCACCAAGGCTCCAACTCCATTACAGGAGACCTCCGTCTCATCTGCACGCAGCCAAACCTCAAAGAGAACAAACTATTTAAACGGGCCAGCTTTTATTTCCAAAGAGGAGATGAATTCCTATTTGTTTTTCAGGATTGCAATTTTCTCCCCATGCTGCAGAGGATAGGAACAAACAAGCAGGGAATGAAAGGGATTAATGAATGAACGGGTGCGAGCTGGGCTTCCAGCTGCAGGAGGAAGGGGGGTCTGCCAGGGGCATTAACCAGTATGGCCAGTGTTTAGCATCACAGACACCAAGGGCTCCTGGGACCCCCTGTTCAAATGGGGATGAATTAACAAGCATCTCTGAAGGGATTCACTTAAGGGGAAATCAAACCAAGGGAGAGGTGGGAAGGGTTTAAAGCTTAGATCAACCACACATGGCGAAGGAAGGGCTGCTTTTGCAGAAATGCTGAACTTCTGACACCACCCAGTTCCCAGCAGCTTTTGTCCTCCTTGAGTGATGGACCCACATGACAGTAGTTTCCTCCCAGAGTCTTAAAAGATGCAGAAAGCCAAAAAGGCATCTGGTATTTACTAAGGTATTTATACCAAGCATTGCTCATTTAAGACCTACTGACTCTCCCAGCTGGATCAGGAAGATGCAGCCCTGTGGAAGCTGCAAAACAAGCAAAAATTAAATCTTCTTTTTCCCTTATTCTCAAGCTATTTTACATCAAGTCCAACATCAGGGGATTAGAGGCAAAGTTTGGGATTAGGGTTAGTTTTCAGCCTGGTGAGTGAGCTGCCCTGATTCACATGGCAGTTGGTTTCTCGTGCTTATGGCTCCCAATAAATTGAATCAACGCACCCTTTGCTCTCAAAGCTCCAAGATTAATCCTTGCTTTGGCTCCCTAGTGCTTGGGAATGATGTGACACATGAAAAACACATTAAAGCCACCATGTTTTGTTTTGGGAGGAGAAGCAAGTGACACTGCCCTCTTAATCTAAAGAGTTAGCAGTTACCTATCACACCACTATTATGTATGGCTTAATTTAAAAGCAAGCTCAATTTGCAGATTAATTATTATAGCCCATGACTGGTCGAGCTTCCAATAAATCACCTGGGTGAGAAATTGCAGGGCAATTACCTGATTGTACACTGAGCATGTAAGTGTTGGTAAAGGGGTGTCACCTAATGGAGACTGATGTTGGGGAACTGCAGGTTCCAGCCAGCAGAAGAAAGTCACAGTGCAAAGCAGGTCAGGGGAGTGGGTGGCAAACAAGGACAGAGACCAAAATGCTTAGCACAATTCAAATCAGCCTCCAGGGACAACATGCAAAACTAGTGCAGGATTTTCAGGGACCAGAAAATTATGGTGGAAGCTGCTGGAATTTCCCACAGATAACACTGGGACAGCAGATTTGAGAGATGAGCCACTGATCAGGACAGGCCCAGCCTTACTAGTGAGAGGCAACACAGATAGTTCTCAGGAAACTGACCTTCAAACAGCAGTGAGGTTGCAGCAGATAATGCTTTGTGGGTGCCACAAGTCTGGATTTCAGAAGAATCATATCTCACCACAGACAATCCAGCCCCTCAAAGCTATTCCCTTGCAGCATCCTTGGGATGCAGCAGATCTCGCTGACCTGCTGACCCTGGGCCCGGGGCAGGATATGTGTCCCTGGGACCTTGGAGCACAGGAGCAAGAGACTCCCCAGCTGAGTCCCACCCCTGGCCAGGGAACAGCTGGGTTCTCTCATGAATGTTAACACCCAGTGCACCTCTCACCCTCACCAGGGAAGGTCTGAACCAGCCTGTTTCCACCACAGCGGCTGCCCCTGGTGCCTCCTTTTTCATAGCAGAGCCAGAGCATTAACAATCAAGTTTCTGTCCTCAGTGTAATTCTCACAAACCCATGCAGAAACTCCCCCTCTGCCTGCTTTGGGCTGCCTGCAGCTTCACTGCTCAGCAATGCCAGGCTTGGGTTCTGTTTGGGACCCCCCCTTTTGAGGAACCAAATTTTCAGCTCAACTTTTAAAGAATCCTAGTCCAAAGCCGAGACCAGAAGCAGCTTTAGAACAGCAAACCCAAGTGTGTTACCCTCATTAAGCCTGGACAAACTGGAAACAAGGCAAGTTTAGAAATTATTTTTTCATGTAGCAGGGCTCAAGGCTTGGAAAGCAGTTTGTCACCCTCAGAACCCATTTGGGGGGTGTCCAGGTGACCTCTCCCCCTCCACAGCACCAGCACTTTCACCCCACAACACATTACCTTGGCAGCGTACGCACTCACTGCCAAGCTCAGCACCAGCACTGCTGGAAGAGGCAGAGGGAGGGAAAACCCCTCTCCACCTTGGAGGTGACCCCACAATGTACAAGTGGTATTGCCAAGGAAAGGTGACACCTTTTCTTGCAGAGCTGAAGGAAGCTGGGAGATAGAGCACCTCAGTCCATCAGTGTTAACAGCTCTCACAGCCTCCTAGGTGAGATTCAATTTGCCAAAAGAGATGGGATTTATTACAAGAAACAAATGCAAACACCGTTGGATGGAATCTGTGAACACTACAGCATCATAAACACTCATCCAGGGCTCAATTTAAGACAAGCAGCCAAACCAGGCTCCAATCTGCATCCAGGTCCAGGGTCTTGATTAGAGCCAGCAGATGTGGATCCTTCCCTAATTCACAGCCCCCTCCTTCACCACCAGCTGCCCACAGAGTTGCTCAGCAACACAAGGGCTGATACTGCCAATTTATCCAGAGCAAGGCCTCTGGCTCCCAAGAGGAGATGCTCTTACCTGACACTTTATGCAAGTTCCATTGGTACTTAGCCATGGAGAGCTGATAGGGAAAACCAGGAGCCTCCAGCTCTCCAAGGTAAGGAAGGGATCACCCACAGGGCCGTACCCCTCTGTGCACCAAACAAAAAGCAGCAATTTGCCTGGCATAGCTGCCTGCAGCCCCCATTTACACATCCCATCCCTGCAAACAGGACCCTGGCACCTGCAACAGGGTTAGATCCATCAGACTCTCCACTGTTTCCCAGCAAGCTCTTGCCCTTAGGCAGACCTTGCAGGCAAGGAGAGGAAGCACAGACCTGCAGCTGCCTCTGACAGCACATCCACAGGCACAGAAACTCATCAGGATCCTTCTCCTGGATGAAAACAGGTCACCACTGAAGTTCTGCAGCCATCACAGCCCACAGCTGCAGGATTTCCATCACATCCCTTTAACTCCCCAATGCAGTTTTTGGCAGCAGCAGGAGCTGATGCACTGGACAATCATGGAACAAGGTTTGCTCTGTGTGGTGTCTCTCCACCAGAGCATGAGCCCCACAAGCCATGCCTGGAAGGACTGAAGCCAGAATGAAAAAGTTCATTCTTCACCAGGAAAGAAAAGTTTCATGAGGAATAAAAAGACGACAAATGCTGCTTTGCTGCTGCAGAGCTTCCAGGGAAATGGGGCCAATTACAAAACCTGCCTGGGATTTAGCAGACAGCTGCTGGGAAACATGTTGATTTGTATGGAGAAAGAAATTAGGTTGGAGAGTTATTAGCAGTAAAAGAGACAAGCTTTCCATACTCTACACCCAAAGTCAGTGCAAGTGTCTGTAGCACTTAATCCTTATCAACATCAGGTTGCCCAGGCAGAGCTACAGGGCCATCACCCTGAGGATCCCAGTGACTGCCCGGGGCTCAGGCTGGGCTCTCCATCCTGCTGTGGGTAGTTTCAGCCTCATCTTGGGACAGTGGAGCCTTTGCCTCTACCCCATGTGACTCTGTTTGAGCTCTCTTGCTCTTTAACTCTACCTGCAGTGGGTAAATACATTTTGATTTTCAGTTTTGCACAAGTTTTCACATGCAGGAACGATGTGATCACACATCTTAGGAGCAAAGGAGCAGCTCTGCTGCCCTGGTACCCTGCAACACTCAGTGCTGAACACATGATGAGGTCCCAGCCCTGCAACTCTGCCCCTGGGCCTCCAACATCTCTTGGGGACATCTCCATTCTCCCCTAGGAATTGTTCACAGTCTGGGCTGATGCATCCAGTTTACTTGCTCGCCTGGGAGCTGGTTACCTTGCTGCTGGATGGCTAGTTCACCGCGAAAAGGAACTGTACCTTTGGTATCCCTAAGCAGCAGGGGCACCTCTGGAAGGTCTGGGTCTTCATTAGTCTCCAGACAGTTTTCCATCCACAGCAGAAGGGAGAGGTTTCATTAAGAACAAGGTGAGCCGTTCCCCAAGCAAGGCAGCAGCGAACAAAGGAAATTACTCAACATCACCTTCCAACACTTGCAACTTAATTAAACAAGGATTCTTCCTCAAAGGCACCATCAAATTTCTGGAGCCATGTAAGAGCTAAGAAAAGAATGAGCAGCCTCAGCCCCAGGGCTGCATTTGCAGGTTGAATTTCCAATGCCAGAGAAAGCCACTCCATTTTCTTGCTAATAGAGCTCATCAAGAGCAATCCTTCCCTGAAGGCTTTCCACCCCAGAGTGGTGCCATAGCCCAGTGCTGCACCATCCCATTTGCACACCCAAGTACAGGGCTCAGACCTGATGTCCCTCCAGCATCGGGGCAAGCACAGAGGGAACAGCATTTTAGATGAACACTTCCACACTCCTGTATCCTTCTTTGAATACCTGCCATCTCCTTGCAGCTTGCAACAGGAGATCTGCTTGACCCACACACCTTTCATCTCTAGCTCATAAAAGCGAAGACAAAAAAACTTATTTTACCAGGTGTTCCAAGCCTGGTGCTCCATTTCTTTCTGCACCACCAGACAAACCCACTGGCAGCTTTTCCATCTGCAGATATGTCATTTAAATGGAATTATGCCAGTAGCAGGGATCACGCTGTTCCTGTTCTATAGCCATGCTTTGGAAAATGGATGCAGATTTATTTAATATCGAATTCTGACTTTTCTCAGATCTGTCAGTACAGCTCCCTTGGCTTCAGCATAACTGAAATGCTGGGTGCAACTGAAAGCAAGATCTAGCGCACAGCACTCTGGAGTTATTAGCAGTGCATGAATAATCTAGATACAATGCCCTTTTAATGCCAACAGCAGCATTAAAAGTGCAAAAACAGAGCCAGCAGAAGTAATCTTTCTGCTCTCATATGAGCACAGCCTGCTTTCCATCTGATGCCTCCCGTGAGCCCGGCACTGGGGAACACCAGGTCTGGCTCACTGAACACACTCTGGACACCAGAGTTTGAGGATGTTGAGACTGAGGCAGGACCATCATCCCACTTGACTGCATGGCTGCTTTGGCACAGCCAGCATGAAGAGGTTGTCCAGAAGCCCCAGAACTTGGACCCTGCAGCCTCACAGTGCTGGCAAGGGAGCCCCCTGCCCACATCCCACAATGGGAAGCACTGTCCTCTTCCCATCTGACAACTCCAGAGACTATCCTGTCAGCCAAATGAGGTGCTTGGTTTAGTCAATATGCAAGACAAACCTGGCCGATTCATGCCAGCCCATCAGGAGACAATTTCCCCCTTGGGGTGGAAGTCATTAGCAGATTGCACAATATTTCTGGCTGCAATTGGTCTGATTTTATCCTTCAGACACAAGCTCTCATTGTGCCTTTTTTTGCAAGATTAAAGTCCTCTTTGTTATCTGGAAAAGTACTTACAGTGTAATTAAGTCACCCAGTCCTTCATTTGATAAGGACTAAGCAGATTGAGTTCTTGCATTCCTTCCCTCCAAGGCATTTCCTTCTACATGCCTTCCAAGCCTTCAATATCCTTTCAAAAACCCTGATACCAAAGCTGTAAGAGTCATTTTTGCATTTCAGGCCTAAAGCGGGAAGAAGATCACCTCCCTGCCCTTGCTTCCTATTCTATCACCATTCCTCCTTCCCACCCAGCAGCAAGAGGCAAGGAGACAACATTCCCAATCCTCCACCCCTTGGAGACTTCACTTCTTTGATAGCAGTGCTGCTCCCTGGTACTATCAGCCTGTGCAGACATCCTGTTACAGCACTGCACTCTGATAACAGAAGGGTTTCTGTATCCAGGGTTACCCTTGGACGTGGAGATGGAATCAGAGGGCTTAACCTTGCCTTTCCCACCCCAGGTCCTGCGAGACTGGTGGGATTATTGCTAACCCACCTTGCAGACCTTTTCCAACTAAACTCCCTCCTCTTGCTGTCCCCCTGCACGCAGGGCAGTTTGCTGGCAGGCATTTCAGAGGCAGCTCAGGAAAAAGCAAGAATCCAATCTTGTTTTAGAAGCACAACAAGGAAAAAAAAGTAGTCTCTCTAGAAGCATTAGGATAAAGTTATATTTGTCTCAAGTTGACACTGTGCAGCCATTTCTGCTGGAACAGCTTCTTGCTTAAATCTACCCATCCCTACAGCTACAGGCAGCCCTCAGCAACAGCTGAAGTGCCTGGAAAACAGGAAAATGAGGCTTTCTGGAGAAAGAAATGTGGCTGTTCACTTCAGTGGCATCACCTTCAGTTTTTCTAGTCCTTGTTCAGGGCACGATGTTGCATCCCAGCCTGTCCCCCACGTTCAGCCTGAGCACACCTTTCAGCTTTTAAAGCCTCACAGGTGGACATCAAAAGATTCCTAATGCCAGTCCTCAGCACTCCCAAGTGAAATAAATGAAATAAAAGCATTAATTTAGCTGCACATGAAGTTGCTCTGAAGCCACATGTGAGGCAGAGCACAACCCTGGTGTGTGGAGAGTCACAGCGAGGGGCACAGCCCCTGCACCAAACTGTGCTTCCTGATGTACAGCAGCACAGGAGCAAGGGAATAGCTGATGCAGGAGCCAAGAAGCCCCTCCAGTATCAAATGAGGCTGCAGAGGGTCCATTTCCACCATGTTCTCTATTCCTCAGTGCAGACACACACTGAACTCTTCACACTAATTAAAAACATTTGTCTTTATTGATACCTTTTCCTCCTGTGAGATGTCTTACAGCTACACCCTTCACAGTGAAGTCTCAGTTCTAGTGTCTGAGGGAAGCTGAAGCTCCTCTCTTGAAAGGTTTGGTGGGTTGCAATAACCACAGGGAGCAAGTGCTGCTCTTGCAGTTCTAAATCAGAGGCACCTATCAAGTGAAGCTCAGTGTCCCCTGGGTGATCAACAGCAGCTCTCAGGACATAAACTATTCCCCCAAACCAGGCAGGAGCTCTTCCAGCTTCTCCCAGGCAATCACAGCCAGCAGGGCTATCAACTTATTTCAGTTTTTAGCAACAACTTTATGGGAGGAGAGGGGGAAAGCAGCATGCTTATTTGGAAAAGATTTATGGGACAGTCCCTGCACATGGAAAAGATTTATGGGACAGGAGCTGCCAGATGCAATTCTCCTCCAAATGTCCCCTGGTTATTGCACACACATGGGTGGACCCCCCATCTCCCCCAGGTGCTCCGTTTAACACCTCTGCTGACAAGCATCTTTTTAGATGGCTAAAAAAAACACCTTTGCTGGAAAAGGTGAAAATTATCCTTCAGCATAAAGCCTTGTTGAAGAGTAAAAAGCAGGTAACTGTCTTTACAGGCTGGAACCAGACCAGTGTGGGACTGGCAGAAAGATAACAGCCCTTAGGCAGGGAGTGTTTTCCAATTTACACAGCCATTTCAGTGCAGAAATGTACCACTTCTACACACCTGCTTTTTTAGCCCTAATGGAATCCAATCACATAAAATACCATGTACCCATTTGAGAGAAATTTCTCAGGTTATAAGTTTCAAACAAGAAGGAGTTACAACCACAAAATGGCCTTGATGGAAGCTCTGAAAGTTGCATAAAACTTCAAATGCAAGGATGAGCACTTGTTTGGGAAGTGGGTCAAGGTCAGCCCCATGCAGGGGTGGCAAGAAGTCAGCCAGAGTCCTGAACACCCTATTTAAGGTCCTCAAAGAACAGGGCTCACCCTGCAGTGGGACATTCAGAATCCAAGACCCTCTGGACATCACACCAACCCCACCAGGCTCCCAGCTTGGCTCCTGAAGCCAGATATCCAGGAGGGAAGGAGACCACGGAGGATATTGAGGGGGTTGCCAGTGTCACGTAGTGGCAAATCTTCTCCCAGCATTCAAGAGATGCTGAGGAGGGAGAACTGGGCACCCAGCAGCAGACACAGCAGGGCAGAAACATGAGCATCATTACAAAAGGAGCCAACAGTCAGAACATGAAGCCTCCCATCCCCTTCTTCCTCAGAGCAGAACATGCCACCCCATCCAATCCACCCCACAAAGCGTTGCCATGGGCCAGACTTCACCCAGCATCTCAGCTTTCAAAGAGCACGAAGCACAATCCCAACCAACATTACTTCCCACTCCCCAGTGCCTGCTTCATGCCAGCTGGTGGCTGGAGACTCATCCCATCCCTTCCCACTCCCTCCAATAACCGTGGTGGCAATTTCCTTCCCACAAGCAAAGGAGTCAGGCAACATCCTTTCTAGCCCTGTGTACCAAGAACAAATCAGCCTACTGTAAGTGCCGCAACTGAAACTGTCTCAGCCTGTCACCATCACAGTGCTGTAGATGGGACTTAGTGTCCACAAGGTTGACTTGTTTGTTGGAGCTGTTAAAACATCATTATTCGAAATTCTTGATGTAGCACTTCAGTTAAGTTTAAGAGTTTGGAGAGGCACACATCCACATTCCAACTAATCAGTGCAGAGGCCTTCAAAACGCAGGCAGCAACACAGAGGTTTAGAGGTCTCAGGGTTTGCTGCTGCAGACATTGAGCAGCTCTGCATCCTTTCTTAGCACATAATCTCCCCGTTCCTTGCCTTAAACAATTTTTCCTCCTCCTCTGTCCCCAGTACAAGCCAAAGACACCCTGGGTGTCCTGACTCAGTTGCTTGTCTCTGACTCAAAGGCATGTCCCTGCCAGGCATCTCCTTTCATGGAATTCCCACCAAGAAGCAGGTTTTTGAGTGCTTCTCCAGACCAAAGCCAGGGAGGACGTTTCAAACAACCTGGTGAGTACAAAAACATCACAGAAGTTATGAAACTTGAGCAAGGAGCATAATCTATAGCCTGGAACTCTGCCCAGTGAGGCTCTTTCACCCCAGGGTCAATCTGCAATCTGTTCAGGAGAACCATGAGCAGGATGCCAAGGCAAATTGGGGAAGTGAGGAAAAATTCCGCCTTTATCTCCAGACAGAAATAACTCAGCATTTCTCCCAGCCTAGTACAGCACATCACCAAGGTAAGAAAGGCTCCTGACTGCTTCGATCAATCTTGCTGGACTTAGTCCATGGTTCATTGGTTTTCACATGCAATTATCAACATTCAGGTTCCACTAAACGATTTCAAATAAATCCTTGGATGACTAACAGACAGCAGCTCTAGAAAGTCACATAGTAGCAATGGAAAGCCCCGATTCAGAGCATTATTTGGGGCCTCAGGTAGCTCATTGTGTACCACAAGCCTGCATAACTATATTATATTGGTTTTCCTGCTACAGAGCCCCTGGAATTGTCTCACAGTCCACAGTTTCTGCCACAAACTTAGAGAGAAGGTGAAATTTAAGTTCCTCCATTTCTCAGACATCAGGAGGCAGTGATAGATACCAGTGAACCACAGTTCACACTGGTTATTGTAGAAGTATTAACTGCTTAATCCCCAAGGTCCTGTTCTCAAAGGCAGATTTGTTCAGGTTTTTTTCCCTAAAAACCACCTTATACCTCCCAAGCCCAGCAGTAATAAGTGACAGCCGAGGTTTAGCCCACAAACCTTCCTCAGTTTGTTTGGACAAAATTCCCTTTCCATTGCCCTGCCCAAACTCCTAGCTTTAATATGCTGTGGGAATGGTCACAGGCATCCAAGTATCCTAAAGCAGGAAGGAATTTGGCAAAAACTCCCAGGTGAGTTTGGAAAACAGACTGATCTCACACCTCCCAGACAAGCTGAAACACCTGACACCATCACCTGCTTTGCATCCAAACCCAAGTCCTTCTCTGTGTGTTTAAGGTCTGCCAAATCCTGTTGAAATGGATCACCAAACCTTCCATTCTTGCCTTCTACTGTAAGAAGTTTAAGATGCCTATATGATGCTCTGGGAGCTCAGAATTGAGATATTTTCCACTACAATAGAATTAAGTATAATATTAATAAGACAACCGTATGCTGGAGTACAGTTAACCTGTGCTGACAGGTTTTTTGGACAGCAAAGGTATGAGCAGAGTTGAGCAATTGTGATAACACCACATGTACTGCAACACACACAAGAACTGAAGTACTTGCCAGCTTCAGGGAGTTTCACACAATAACAGAACGGTTTGGTTTGGGAGGAGCCTTAAAGTTCATCTTATCCCAAACCCCCTGCCATAAGCAGGGACACCTTCCACTAGACCAGGTTGCTCAAAGCCCCATCCAACCTGGCCTTGAACATTTGCAACACCCTTTTCTGTCCCAAATCACTTAGAGCATCTACACACAAACCCTCCTGGTATCAAGACCTGCTCCATGGGTTGCAAGTTGAAGTGGATGGGCCCATGTTATCCATCTCAGACACCATTTTCCAAGTGTCACTAGTTGGCAAATAGATGAAGTCTGAAGCTGAGGCACAGCTGGTTTTTTGCAGAATTACTAAAATATTTCCAAGCATCATGCCAGGAACTGCAGGAGCTGTTAACACAGGGATTAAAGCAGGTAGCTGTACCTGGCAGAGCTGCTTAGCTCCAGCACAGAGCACACAATTCCCACCTGGCTGTGCCTCATGTGCTACACAAAACTAGAAAAACAATCCCAAGGCCAAACTTTCCTCTGTTTTCTCAAAAAATACTGAGACTATTTACATTAAGTTCATCCAGGAGTTAACCACAAGGAACTTGTGAATATAGAGACTGCAGCAACATGACTTGGACACAACAGAAAAGGACTGGAAGGATTTAAAACCATCCCCACACACCACAGCTCTGCCCTGCTTGCCCCTGGAACAGTGTCGGGAACAGGAGGAGGCTGGCTTGTTCAGAAGAGGCATTTTTAATCCTGAGACTCTTTTTCCATTTTATTACCATTTTTTTCATCCCCTGGAACAAAAAAAAAAAAGGACAAAAAAAAAAAGAAAAAAAGAGCAGTGGTCAAACCCACCACACTTACCTGCCCCAAGAGCCCAGCACTGGTTTATTCAGTGTAGTGTCTCTCCAGTCAAATCAAGCCCTTTTTTCCTTGGGGTGAGGGCACTGTTCCTTAGGGCAGAGAGGAGCTGCTTCGGCCTCCACTATCAGCTTCCTCCACTGCTGCTTGGGAGCTGCACGTGCCACCCAGACAACGAGAGCTGGATCCTGATGCCACACACCCATGCTTTTCATCCCTTGTAGCCTCCAGGCTCACATCCATCCCTGTCTGAGCTCCCAGGACCCCCTGAGCAGACCATTCACTCACAGAGCCAGGTTTTGCCACTGCTCAGCTCTGTGATCGTTATTTTAGTTCCTTATCACAACCCTGTCCACAAATAGTCACTGCAGAGAGCCCAGGACAGTCTCCATCAGCTGCTCCACTGAAAATGCATTAGGGTTCCATCCTATGCAAACAGGAAAAGACCCCTAATCTAACAAAAGAAACCCACTGAGGTGACCACAGTTATGGTTTCAAGGCAGCTGTGCAGAAACTTAACACTACAAGTCCTAACTCAAATCCAGAGGAACATCTAAAAGGAAAAAATAGCCCCCTCCTCACCCTCCAGTTATAAGGGGAGAATTGGAAGTGCAGTCCCCAGGACCACCCACACCCAGCTGATGACACTCAGAATTAGGGCTGATAAGAGGATTCAGCTGGGGAGAACACGAGTCCCACCGTGAACAAGGCTCTGCTGGTGCTCCTGAGAGGAACAGGATGTCCCCCCACCACATGACAGCTAAAATCCCAGTATTGAAAAGAAACACAAACCGAGATTAGTCTTGACATTTCTGGGGCTTGTAATCACAGTGGGTGACAAAAGCAAATTCTGGATCAGAGCCTTTCCCTGAGCAATTTAAACACATCTATTTTAAGGGAAGGCTGAGTTAAACAAAGGGGTGACAGCCCGAAAGTTGAAAGCCACAGGATGTGGAGTCCTGGGATTATATGATAATTAGGCAGTCCAAGTAGTCTCCAAGATATGCGATTTTTTTAGGAAATCAGGGTGGAAAAGTGCTGCCACTGCTGCCCCTCGCACTGTCTGTGTGTCCTTGTCCCCCCTCATGCTGTAGAGGGGCACTGCTGGCTCAAATCACTTGACCCTTGCAGGGTGAAGGCTCAATTCAAGGAGGAGGAAATAATCAGGCAGGAAGTGAAAATTAAACCACACAGTGGAAAATGGACAGGAATGGCTTTTGCATTCATTTGTCTGCGCTGGCATCTTGTCAAAGGGCTTTTATTGGGAAACCACGGCTGGAAGCAGGGACTCTGGTGGGGGGAAAGCTGTGTTTTTCCTACTTGAGGCTCAGTGTCTCCTGTGAGTTATCCCGCAGCAACAGGAGACAGGTTTGAGGTGAAACTTGAACTTTTGGTGCGTTTCCCCACACGATTTGTTCATGCCTCCTCCACGCAGCAAATCCAGCCGTGTCAGCGGAAGCACGGGGCCGTGGTGCAGGGAATTCTCGTGTTTCCCAGCCCAGCCGGACTGCTACACGCTCCAGGCAGCCTGATGGCACTGGCATCGCTGGAGCCTGAGCCAGGAGGAACAGTGACACCCACTGAAGGGAGAATCCTCCTTCCCCAGCACCGCTGCTGCTTCTGCTCCGGGGGCTGTAGCACATGGGAGAGAGCTCAGCCCAGCCCGGCGGGCTCTGGGAGGAGAGGCTGGGGCTGCCCCGTGCGGGATGCAGCCACTTCCAGATGCTTCTGGGGATGCAGCCACTTCCAAACGACTCTGGCCGGTTCCACATGGCTCGAACAGCCCCACGGCAGGGCACGGCTGAGCCCATCAGTGATGCTGGTGATGCCTCTGGGGAAATGCCTTAAAGAAAGGGAAAAATGCAGTGGGAGGAGAGCGTGTGAGACAGCCCGGTGAGCAGCATGGTCAGGGGGAAGAAGAAGAGGTTTTCCAGGTGCCAGAGTGTTCCCTTAAGCCTCAAATGGTGCAGATATCCAAGTCTGCGACTAATATTAATCGTAAATATATTAACTTTATTTTATTCTTTTTTTTTCTTAAGTCCATCCTGTTTTACCCGTGTGGATTATCGGTGAGTGATGCCGCTGCCTTTATCCCAACCCACGAGCCGTTTCGCCTCCCCTTCTCCCCATCCCCGCTGCGGAGCGGGCAGTGGTAGCCGCAGGCGGTGACCCAGGGCAGCTCAGCGCAGCGGGTCTGGGTCAGAGCCCCGGGGCAAAACTCCCCGCACATCCCCGGAGCCCTCCCCGGTGCGGGGTGTCCCATTCCCTCCCCGTTTCCCAACCCCGCTCCCGGTCTCTTTCCCGGGGCCCGCCGCTTGCAGTCCTCCGCGCCGCCAGGGGGCGCGCTGGCTCCCGCCGCGCTCTGGGGGCGCTCCCGCCCGGCGGCGGAAGGAGGCGCCGATGGAGCCCGGCGGGTCCCGCCGCCTCAGGTGGGGCCGGGCGGGGGCACCGGGGCGGCCTGGGGGGCACCGGGGGGACCCGCAGTCCTCGGGGCCTGGAAGGGCGCCGGGACTGCCCGGGCGGGGCGGCCGCAGCGCCATGTCGGGCTCCCTCCCCTCACCGCCCCCTCTCCTCTCCCCCCGTAGCACGGAGGAGCGGCCGGCGGGTGGCGGCGCCCAGGCCCCGCGGTGCCCCCGCGGGCAGAAGGATTTCCTCCCCGACGGCTCGGCCCGCCAGGCCGAGAGGCTGCGGCGGTGCTGCGAGGAGCAGTGGCGGGTGCTGTCCGAGGAGCGCGTGGAGCGGCCGTGAGTCCGGCCCTGGGGCTGGGCATGGCTGGGCACCCGGGAGGGGTGATGCGGGGCGGGGGGCAGAGCTCAGCTCAGGGGTTATTATCGGTAGGATCGAGCTGTTGTAGCAGGGAGGTGTTAATTAAAACAGTAAGGTCCCCCTCAGTTCTGCACGCAGCTTTCCCCGGTTGGAGCAGCAGCAGCAGTGGGACATAGCCTGGCTGTTCCTGCGGGAGCAGAGGGACACGCTGGCACACCTGTGGCTGTTCAGAAAGTCCCTCAAGGGGCTTCTGTTTTTCACAGGTGCGTGTATAATCCTGTAGGCCTTTGCAGGCAGCAGCCACTGTCCTCTTAGGCATGGTCCGAGTTACAGAGCACCTTGTTGATGCTCCTGTGTGGCCCTGTGCTGATTTGTCTGGCTCTCAGTGTCCCTGGTTTATCAGTTTTAGTGGTTTCAACAACCCTGCCAGTCTCTGGAGCTTAACACTCCTTGGGAGATGTTCACACACTGCCTCTCAACACACACTTTCTTTGTTTGGCCTGCAGCTACTAGTTTTTCCTTATGAAAAGTTTCTCCCATCCCGTGGGTGGGGTACGGCAATTTGAGTGTGTCTTGGCAGCAGCTGAACGATTGTATGATACAGAATCACAGAATGGTTTGGGTTGGAAGGGACCTTAAAGGTCACCCTAACCCTGCCACGGGCAGGGACACCTTCCACTATCCCAGATTTCTCCAAGCCCTGTCCAACCTGACCTTGGATGCTTCCAGGGATGGGGCAACCACAGCTTCTGTGGCCAACCTGTGCCAGTGCCTCAGTACCCATATATCTTGGCTTAGGCTATGCATTTCCAACAGGCTGCTGTAGCCAATGGACATGCATCTGTGGTGCTGACTGAAGGCACTTTTAACTCGTTGGTGATGATGAACCCTTCAGCTGGTGCTGCCAGATCCAGGGGATAATGTCTTTCTGACATCTTACCCTGTAAAAATGTCACCTGCGACTTTGCTGCCTTTTGACACTTTCTTGAGCTTGTTGTGTTGCTACACCAGAAGCTGATCGTAGGACACAGCAGTGGTAACAAACTAATCTTTAACCTTCTCAGGGGGAATCGTGTGAAAGCTGAGTGGAAGCCAGGACAGGGCATCGTGGAGCTGCTGTCCCCTGCGGTGAGTTGCTACAGAATGTACTCGGGGCCATCACCTCCTGCTGCCTCACAGATTCCTTAATTTGCTTCTTGCAATGGGAGGGAGCCTGGTTGTCTGCAGGGAACAGCCAGAGCCCATCAGGGATTTGTGCTTCTGTTGCAGGGGAAGTTCTGGCACACCATGGGGTTCTCGGAGCGAGGCAAACAGTGCCTGCTGCCTGAGGAAGCTCTGTACCTGCTGGAGTGTGTAAGTAGGATGGGGACATTGGGTCCTTTTTGAGTGACTGGGGGAGCTATAGCAGCTGATAAACACCTGGTTCTCAAGAAATTGTCCCTTTTAGCATGTTTTCATGGGTTCATCCCTTGTACTCTGGAGCATTTTGCTCCCAGCTGCATCCTCCAAACAGATGCAGCACTGGAGCAGGAGCTGAGAGCTGGGGGTAGGAACTTCTTACCTGGCTGATAAACCCAGGGCATGGAGGAGGTGGGCATGGGAGAGGGACTAAGTAATCCAGGTTGGCACATGGGGAGAGATAGATATCATGGCAGGGAGTGTGCTGGGACCAGCTGTCAGGACCAGTGGGAAGAGACTGGTGTGAGCTTGCATAACTTGTTCCCTGTGATTCTCACACCAAGCCTTTGCCCTGCAGGGCTCTGTCCAGCTCTTTCACAGGGATCTGCCCATGTCAATCCAGGAAGCCTACGAGACCCTGCTGTGCCAGGAGACAATGAGCCTGTCACATTACCAGGTGTGTTGGGACCTCCAGCTGTTGCAGGGAGGGTGAAGGCAGAGCCCAGCCTCTGACGCACAACCTCTTTCAGTGCCTGGAAGCAGAGTAGGACAGTGAGGGAGGGGAGTCATTCACAGTTGTTCCCACTCACCTTCTTCCTGTTTCCCCACTTTTGTTTTGGGCCCTAACTGTGGCATTTTCTCTGCTGCCAGTGCCACACTGTTCACTCAGTTGTGGGGAAACTGAAGTAAATTGTTTGGGTTTAGGGTTGTCATTTAACCCTCTTGCTTTCCTTTGCTCTAAGGTATTCAGCCACTTGAAGCAACTGGGTTATATTGTACTGAGATTCGACCCCAGGTAACCAGCTTTTCCTTTCCCCGCTGCTTTCTCCTTTCTGAAGGCCCTGTGCCCCCTGCCTGGCCCCAGGGAACAGCAGAGAAGAGGACTTTGGCCCTGCATTCCACCTCTTGGGAGGATTAAAGGCTAAAAGTGTCACTCTACCCCTCCTTGCTCCTCCCTCTTGAGGAGGTGATTGGGAACATGAAATGGGGCATGAACTGAGGACTGTCCTGGTCCTGCTTGGGGATTTTCTGTGCCTTTTGTTTCTATATCCTGGGGACTGAGCAGAAGGCTGGTTCCACTACCTCACCCTGCTCTCAGCCTCTGTGTTGGTCTCTCCTTCCAGCACTGTCCCGTCTTCCTATGAGAGGCAACTGAACTTGGAAAGTCACTGCAAGAGCTCTGGGAAACACCATCGCAAAAGGAGGAGGAGTTCCAGTCCCCGGTAAGGATGTGGCCCAAAGCCTTCTCCCATCCTCTCTCAGGCCATGCTGGCTCAGGAACAGCTGATTTGCTGCAGTGTCCCCAGGCCCTTGTGCTGTGGGTGATCTTATCTGGCACAGTTGCTCTTGGCTGTCCCCAGGTAGCACAGTGCTTTTCCTGAGCACTTTGCAGCACTTTGCACCTTTTGTCACATGTGTACTTCATCCAGGGCTAAGAGGGGCAAACTGCTGCTGAGCCCCACGGCTGTGGTGCTGAGGTGCCAAAACAGAAGGGTAGAGGGGTCAGCGCAAAAGAAACACGGTGTCTCCTCTTGCTCTTTTGTAGTGGGAGTACAGATACCCCATTCACATCTTGCGCTTTCCCACCTCCTCAGTCCAACTTACACGCCAGGACTCCACAGCAGAGAGCACAGTTGGGTCCTGCACGTGGCCTCTAGACATTTCCAAAATGTCAACAGAAACTGGCAGAGTTAGTAATTTTGCGAATAATTCTGGCAGCTCCCAGGAGGTGGCGTCAGCCTTTCAGGAATGGGGAGGAGAGGCTGAGCTGCGAGTCCCTGTTAACAGTAAATCAGTGCCTGAGGAGCTGTGAAATTGTAGGGATCGGGAGGTTAAACTGCTGGTCTAAGAATCTTCCATCTTCTCTGGAACCAGGGACTGACTGTCATACCAGTAAGAGGTGCTGGCAGGCAGGTTTCTGCCTGGCCTGTGCTGCTTTGGCTGATGCCCATCATGTCTGCATGGAGGTGTTTGGGTCAGTGTCTGGGGTGTGGAGGCTGCATGGCAGGTTGGGAATGTGTGTCTATGCAAATCAAGGCTGGGATTCTCTTGGGTGTTGACGTCAAACCTCATGCAGGACTTCTGAGAAGTTTATTCTGCCTTTGGCATTCACTGCATGGTTTTGGCCTGCTTTTTTCCCTTCTCATTTGTCACACAAGCCAAGAGGTGGTTCTCAAGGGTTTGCAGACCTGCCTGGGGGTTCCTGCCACTTTTGCTGTCCTTCCTTCAGGCTTGGCAGGCTGTATTTTTCCTGTTAGCAGGGAGGAGGCAGGATTCAAAGGAAATCAAGTTCCACCACATACTCTCCCTGTCTTTTATGCTGCTGTTTCTGTCTTTAGGTCACATGAGAAGAAACATAAGGTATCTGAAGACCTTTCAGGAGCTGAAGGGACCTCCAGCAAAGACAGAAATGACTGTGGAGACTCCATCTGCCTTCCCATGGATGAAAAGCCCTTGTCAGTGCAGCCAAAGGAGTCAGATGCTGGCAGTGCAGAGCAGGAATCAAACCCAGTTCCTCTTGATACGGGACAAAAGGGCTCCCTGAGCCCCTCCAGGAGCCAGGCTGAAGACCACAAGGAGAGCAGCACCGGTACCCGTGCACCCCGCTGGGATTTTACCACCATCACCTTTCCAAACGTAGCCCCAGACCAGCCATGCACACACCTGCCCTCCCCTGACAACAGGCTCCTGCCAGAGAACGTGCCGGGGAGGGAGGTTGATGCAGTTTCCTGGTGCACGCGCATCAACCAGAAACAGGAGAAGCTGACCCGGAAGGAGAGGAGGCAGCAGGAGAGGGAGAGCAGGTACAAGAGCAGCGTCAATGCCGACCAGGAGGTGAGGCGCTGCTCCAACTGGCAGGAGTACAAAGCCCTTTTGGAGCAGAGGAGGCAGCAGAGGGTTTGGAAACGACCATCACACCTCTGGGACCAGGCTGTCACACCACTTCTGCGGCCAGATGAAGCTACCTCGACAGGTAGTGGCCATGGGAACTTGTCAGGGACCGTTCTTCCCCCAGCTCTGTGAAACAGTGCCTGGTACGCAGCAGCAAAAGGGATGATGTGGAGAAGCTGAACATCAGTTTAGGGGACAGTGCTTTGAGCAGGAGAATCTTTCTATAGCCCACTCAAGTGCCAGGATAAACAGGGCCTTGGGAGGTCCTCTAATCCATTCCCCATGTCCTGCTGTATTGCAGAGTTTCCTGTTAGGCTGTTAGGCATGTGCAGTCAGGGCCAGCAAGATGCAAAGCAACTGCAGGGTGTTCTGGTCTGTGTGCTGGGAGGAGATGAGGAAGTTGAGGCCTTTGAAGTAGCCAGTGGTGACTGTGGTGCTGCCAGCCATTGTCGGGGGAGGAAGGCTCGTGGGTGGTGGTGGAGTGCTTGGAGTGCCCTGGGAGGGAAATTGCTGGTCTGATCCTTTCCTGTTCCTTCTCCCTCCAGCTGCGATCCTCCAGCAGATCAGCGTGCTGCAGCCCTCCCACATCCTAGATGGAGCCTCCCGGTTAGTATCCAGCCAGTCAGCTCGTAGCTGTTGGGAGCAGGAGTGTCTTGTGACCGTCCCTGCTTGTGAGGTCTGTGGGACACTCACAGCGGCAGTTTGGGAGCTGTCTGGCATCCAGGGTGGCAAGAGAATCCAGTGCTCTGCTCTATGAGCCCCTTGCATCTGTAGTGAGGGGCTGATGTTTCCATGAGCTACCAGGTCCTGCGGTAGCAGGACAATCCAGGCTAATTAAAACAGCAGAGTTGTTCTTTTATGCTGCTGTTCCCTCTCTGCACCCCGGCCTGGTAATCTCCCTCAGAGGTTTGGCTTGGTTTCACCTGTGCCTCATCCCTGGAATGTGCTGCCATCCCAGTTGTGGTGGTTATAAAACCCTGGCTTTGGGACTTTGGTTCTGCACCTGCCTCAGAGTCTGTGCAGTGCTCGTGTGCAGTCCCTGCAGTGCTTTGCTCCTGTCTCTCTTAGTGGTGCTTCTTGCAAGGGGGCCTGCAGAGAAGGGAGCGTGGCAGATGCGGGGCAGGATCTTGCTCTGGTCTGTCGACAGGAAAGCTCTGGAAAGTAATTAGAACAGTTGCAGGGTCAGTCCTTTGAGGAGTGAAGCCTTTCAAAGGGTCCAGACTAGTCAGGGCTCAGGAGTTCCTGCTGCCTCTTTGCTCTGCTGTACCTGTGCCCTGCAGTGTTTCTATCCCATGCTTATGTGGGCGTGGTGTTCTCTTCTGCAGGCTGCAGGAGGACCCCGAGGCCATGAAGATAGACTTCAATGTGTATCAAGCAGATGCTGTGTCCAGGTTTAAGAAGACAAACCCTGGGAAGCCATATGTCAGGATGTGTGTTCGGAGGTACCCATGAGTCTTCATGCTGTTTTCTGCCACACTGCAGTTGTTGTGGAAATTAAGTCCTAGTGATGTGTAAATGAGCCAGCGTCTTGTGAGCTTTACAGATCATCAGAGTGCCTCCCTGGAGAGTGGTCCTGCCTAGAATTTTTTTTTTCTTTCAGTTCCTCCTTTGTTGGAGGCTGTGACTGACAATTCCCCCAGCCCTTGCACTCAGCTCACGCTGTTTGGTCATCTGGTTGCTGCTCATGTCTGACTATTACTGGGAGTCAGGAATAAGAAGCCACAGCTGGTTTTATGCAATGCTTGTGAAACTCAGGTAGAGCTGAGTTTCAAGGGAACTGTATGGTCCCTGAATCCTCAGTCAGTGCAGATCCCTACGGATTTCTGCAGAGATGAACCTCCCTAGAGCTTGCTACAGGCTCTGGGGCATAGCTTCAGTATTTTAATCTTTGTTAAGTGTAACTTTAAGATCAGTATGAACAGAGGGTAGGTGTCCTGTTTCTTGCTGGATGCAGAACCTGATACTTAAACTCCATAGCCAGGTACAAAGTTCAGTTTTTGCCGTTACTCATTTTGCTACACTAAAACTGTCCCTCTGCTCTCTGCAGCTGTAGTAGACAGAGCAAGGAAGTTGGTAATGCAGTTTTACAAAGGTAAATCATGAGCAGTAGGATGATCCTTGTTGTATAAATACTTTCATTGATGAGCAAGCAGACTCTACAGAATTAAAAGGAGGGAAAAGCAGGTCAGATGTTGATCCCAGCAACCTAAAGATCTTCCCTGCACAGAGGTATTAAGATGGTACTGGCCTGGCAACGTGCCAATATCCCTGTGAGCTGCATCTGATAGGCACAGTGGGGAACAGGGTGCAGTTGCCCTTGTTTTTTTGGCAAAGGATTCAACAGCTTCCAGTTCCCGGCATGCTGTGTATTCACTCTCAGAGCTGGCAGCCTCCTGCTTTGACTGGAAGGGGCGTGGAGGATCACTACCAGCTCCTCAGGCCGAAGGGAGCTGTTGTGATGGCTGGCCAGGACAACTTTGCCTCTGTGTTCCTCTTGCTCTGAGGCCAAACGGGATGTTTCTTTCTCCCTGCAGCTTTGATGAGGAGATCCCGTCCCTGCGGGCCCTGAAGCAGGTTACGTACCTGAGCGGGGACGTCCCGCTGGTCTTTGCGCTGGTGGATCACGGAGAAATCACCTTCTACTCACTGAAGGAGTTCAAGCTGCCTACTGATGTTAGTCACTGAAGCTGCTGTCACTTGCAGGAATGGTGCGGGATAAAGGGAAGAGCTCTACTCAGGATTTGCCATCCTGATCAATCAAATATTACAGAAAATAGAACCTGGAACCTTGGGTAGTTGACCACCTTATGGCTGTTACAGACTTCACCCACCCAGATGGCTCAGGCGTAATAGCACGCTTTACAGCAAACAAGTGTGTATGGCTTAGCTGGGCATTTCTGGACTGGAGTAAACACTGCTTTGTTCTTGAAGCCACTGGTTCTCCACCTTTCTAACCCCGTGGACCACCAGTCTGCCTTTTTGTGTCGTCTTTCGCTGCCCTGCGGACCATTAGAAAACACCTTGCTGGTGATCCTTGTCACATGTTAAGAAGCACTGTGCTACACCAGGTGAATGGCTGGAGTGTCACTGAGGTCAGCTGGGGACAGAATAAGCTGATCAGTGGTGGTGTCCTGAGCCTCTGTCATTCGGCTGTGCCAACGACCGTGGGATCAGATTCTGATCTGAAAAAGGCACAGCCATAAACTCAGTCACCTGGAGTAAAGTTTGCAGACACTTGAGAGCAGGAAAGTGTGCCTTGAATTTCATCAGGCAGAGCTCACGGAAAACCCCAGAGCATTGCAGATGACACCTCAGCCTCGTGCTGCAGCAGCTGTGCTAAGCCGTGTTTAAGTTTGACCAGCACGATCAGCACACTGTCTCTGATAGTCTCACCAGGGCTGAACTGCAGCCCCTCTGTTTCAGCCCAATATCCTCTTTCCTGGCTGTGCATCCTTGTTACTTCTCTTGCAAGTGAGAGATCCCTCAGTAAAGAAAAAAGCTACAACTTCCTAATGAGCCTTCCAGTCCTGTGGCTGTTGTCCTCCAAACTGAGGGTATCCAGGGTATCTTGGTACCAAATTTGCTTTAGCCTCTATGCAAAAAGTGCCAGGCGCTAGGAGGATGGATGTTCAGTGGATGGAAGTGAGCTGAGCATGGCTGTGTTTTCGCACCAAGATTTTTCAGAACTGTAATAGCAACTGGTTTACATGTGTTTTATTTGCTATTTTTTTAATTCCTTTAGGACATGTGGAGAAGGCTGAGCAATAAAAAAATCTTTTTCCAACAATGCAAGTTCCTCACTGTGGTCCTTAATTTCCCTAGAAATGTTAAGTTATGCACAGGGAGACTCTGTGGAGGCTACTGGGAGCCCAGTAGCAGCAGCTGGTGAGTGCCTGCTCAAGGTCACACAGCCTTGCCCATGTCTGTGTTTGGATCCAGCTGCTGCCCTGTTCCCTGGGAGAGCAGAGTGACTCAGAGCCTGGAGGTGTCCCTACATCCGTGTGCGGTTGCTGTCGGCACACCACTCTTCCTCCTGCGTGGTCAGAGGTATCGTAGCCCCAGGTGGCAAGGCTGTGCTGCCAGGCTGTGCCTGGTCCGGTTCCACACACACACACCCCCTGCTTATCAGATGCTGGGAGTCGGCGGGGCTCTGCTGACGTGAGGGTCTGCCAGCTCCTCCCACACTCCCTCCCCTTCCTCTTCCAGCCCCGCTTTGGCTCTGAGGACCCTCTTCAAAGCTGGCGTTGGCAGCTCCACCTGCCCTCAGCGCTCTCCCAGACTGTTTTACAGATTAAAGGCAGTGGGAAGGGAGTTTCTAAGAACGGGTGCAGCCAGGAGAGCTCCAGCCTGACCTACGGGGCTCATGTTTGTCCTGGAATTAGGTCAAACTCACTCCTGTTGATTTCAATCAGTCTCACCTCCTTATGCCAAGGTGGAATTGTATCGATGAACTCTACGAGAGCCACCCAGTGAGTTTCGCTGGGGCAGAGACTCCCTGATTCAGCAAAAGACAATTACAATTTAATAACTACTGCAGGGAGGATTGAGAAACCGTGGCTGCCTTGCTCAGCACCACAACATCTGACAGTGCCTTTACCAGGATGGGAGCACGATGCAGACTGATACCACTGCTCCACCTTGGCCTGCGATGCGCATCGGCTGGGTGTTGCAAGAAGAAGACAGAAAGAAATACTTTAATTGAAAAACATCACTTTTGGAAGCGTGGGTGAAACATTGACTGTTCCTGGCCCCTTGTCACAGGTAATTTCAGGCTTTTACATGGATGCAGAGAGGTCGGCAGACCTTAGGCTGCCGTTGCACTCTGCATGGACGCAGATTCCTCGCTCAGCTGTTCTTTCCTGCTGCAGGACACGGGTTGGATGCTGCAGCAGCAAGGCAGCAGTTGTGTCCCTCTCTCCGGCGAGGGCTCCGACTTTCCGTAAAGTCTTTATGTTTCTTTGTCACGGCAGGCCGGCACCTCCGGGGCTGGAGGCGGGCGCTGTGCCGGCCCTGGACGCGGCTTTCCCGGCTGGTTTTCCCGGCTGGATTTCCCGGTGCCAAGGCCGGGGCCGGTGCCCGCGAGCCGCGCGGTGCGGTGCCGCTCGCTGATTGGCTGCGGCCGGGCGGGGCTGCTGAATTATTCATGAGCGCGCCGGATGAAAGCGAGGCGGGGCCGCGGCCGCGTTTGGATTTGCATGCGAGGCCCCGCCCACAGAGTGTGTTTGCATGGCGCTGCCCCGCCCCCCGAGGGGCGGAGCCGCCGCCGGCCCCGCCCCCGCCGCGCCCCTCCCGGAGGTGGCCGCGGAG
>JAWMRA010000042.1:6922320-6979800 GCA_035584735.1 Pseudotriccus pelzelni
GGAGCGGAGCGCGGCCGGGGCGGCCCGGCCCCAGACCCCGCAGGTGAGCGCCGCTCGAGGGGGTCGCGGGGGACGCGGGGTGGGCTCTGGGGAAGGGGTCCCGACAGGGTGGGGGGGGGTCCGGCCGGCCCGGCCCCGGCCGTGCTCGCCCTTTCTCCCTCCCTCCCTCCCTCCCTCCCTGTGCGGCGCGGTCCCTCCGGCGCGGCCGGCAGGTGCTCCCTCTCCGGGGCCACTTCGCCCATGCCCGGGGCTGCCCGCGCCTGAAGCCCCCCGCGCACCGGGGACACCGGTGTGGGCTCCCCGCGGAACTTCCAGCGCTGGCGCGGAGCGCTGTTGGGTTTTTGTTTGCCGCCCCGGGGTTCGCCGCGCTGTGTCCGTCCCGGCCGGGGCGCGCAGCCCCCCGCGGGTACCGCGCGGCCGCTCCGCATCCCGGGATCGCCCGGGGGAGGTGGCGGCGGGGACCGCGCCGGGACTTCCTGCCCGGCCCTCGGGGAGCGAGGCCGGGCCGAGGCTGGTCCGGGGCCGCCGTGGGGGGCGGTGGGAGCTGCTCCCTCCCCGTCTGCCGTGGGAGATGCCCCTGCCCGTGTCCAGCTGCTCCCGAGCAGATGTGATGAACAAGAATTGCAGCGACTCCCTTGGGACTCTCTGTTAGCGTTTTCTCTATATTTATTTTTATTTTCCCCTTCAAATCCCTGCCCGTATTAAGATGCATTGTGTTACTGGTTATTTTTGCTCCCCGAAGTTTTCAGAGTTTCATGGGTGAGGGACCGTGTTGCTGTTAACAGGCTGCAAGCAGGTGAACCAAAAAGGTGAAACAAGTTTGGCTTGGGTTGTCCTTCACTGTGCCACTGGAACAGGCTGTTGCTGACATCTCTCCTGGAGGTGAGGCTTTGGGGAAAGCTTTGTGTGTTTGTGTTCAGTGTTGATGGTGTAGAGCAGGCGAAGCAGGTTCTGTGTTTCTGCAGTCAGTGATACAAAGCCTTACACTGATGTGGGGACAGTGGCAAGACAGGAGGACAGCTCCGCTGAGATTGTAGTAGTAAAAGCTGCCCGTTGTAATGTCTTACTTGCTGGGGAGTGCTGCTCTTTGTAGTCATCTGAGAGCACTTTAGTCAACTGGAATATCTGGCTTTACCAAGTCCCAGGTGAAGCTGTGTGCCCAAAGCAGCTGCCTGGTGATTTTAGCTTTGATTTGGGAAGCTGGCGCTCCTGGCAAGCGGAATGCAAAGCAGTGGCAGGTCCCAAGGGCTCTCCGTGCATCCTGGCACGTTCCTTGTAAGGACAGCTCGGCCCAAGGAAGGGGCAAGGATGATCTCTGCCAGCAGCGAGCAGTCCCTAATCCCATTCAGTGCTGCCTGTAGCCTTGCAAGGGGCTCCATAGAGTCCATGGTATTGGGAAGAGAGAAGAGTTCTCAAACATCTTCACAGGATGGTGCTGAGGGAAGTCTTTTATCTGGTTTTGAACAAATTGCATCTGCTGTAACAGCTGACCAAGGAAAAGTACTGGAGGAGTTAAACCAGTTGAAAGCCCTCTATCTTCTAGTGACTTTCTGGTATGGTAACACAATTATTGCTGGGAATTGCTTATGGAAGAGGTGTGTCTTTTCTTGGCTGACATAGAAGCTTGAGAAATGTCAAGGAGTAAGAGAGGTTTTAAACATAAGTGTTGCAGTTACTACATGGTACTAAAAGTGTGTGATACTGCTAATATCCTGATCTTTCTTCACAATATCAAAGGAGGGACTGGTGGTAGCTGAAAGTTTGGTTTCTGTGCAGAAACTGGTATGGAAATTCGGATTCTCATATAAAAGTTTCTTTTAGCTGGCTCTCTTTGTGTTGGTTTAAGAAGCAGATGCTTTCGTGGTTTACTCCATTGACCCACTCTGTGTAAAACGCTGTTCCAAAGTTACAAGCCACTCTTGCCTTTGATTCACGCTTCTCAGCAAAGCCTACAAAGAGTTTTGCATCATTTGCAATAACGTTGTTCAGTGCAAAGACTTTGTTCTGCTGTAGTGTTTTGAAACTTGGTGTTGTCATGCTCCCATGACAAGGAGAGCACAATAGGGAGTCATAATGACACACAAGGTTTGCACAACTTGTAAATTCATTGCAGGTGGGCGGTTCCTGGTAACTCCAGGCACAAAGCTGTGGAGTACGTGAACTTGCCCGAGCTGTGTGATTGGTTCCCAGTTATTTCCCAAGAGTTCTTGGAGAATTGATCTCTGATCTTTTATTTAATATTTTCTGTGCTTTGGGAGGGTGGCCACCTGCACGTGGTGTTGCAACAGTCTGCTCATTGTTCACTTAACTGCCTGCCTCTCCAGGTTCACCACAATAAGTCCTTTTTACAGGGGGATCTTTTGGTTTACCTCTCGGACTATTGTATGCAAGGAGCACCTGAACGCTCTCCTGTTTATGAAACTGTGAGTCGCAGTGGATCAGCAGTTGTGTTGTGTGAGGGAGATCTCTGCACGGTCTCATTAAACTGAGGTTAATGTTAGAGCATCTTCCTTATCCTAGGAAAAAGGAGGTGGTATCTTACATTTCCAAGCTTCCCTTGTTTTAGCTGTTCTGCTTGGCTTGTGCTTTCTCCATGAGTATCTGTCTTGACAGCGTGTCACAGCCAGGCACAATGGTAGAGATGAACAGTTAAAGAACAGCTAGGCCTTCTTTCATGGATGTCAAGCTAAATTTGTTCTTCAGCTTGTAATTTCACATTGAGTCATGTCCAGTGGCGCCTGCAATCGATAAATGTGAGAAGCGTGGTATTTAAATGATGCTTTGATGGTTTTTGTTGGTGTGAGATCATTGGTGCTAAGGAAGAGCTTTTTGCTGTGCAGTCCATCCAGCCTCTGTTCTGTTGTTGCTGACTGTTGGTAACAGGAACAAGGCAGGCTTCTGGGCGCAGGAAAAAACCTGGTTCAGGCAAGGCCATGGCGGTGGTGACGGTTTGTTCCAGGAGCACTAACTGCCTGTAGTTCAAACAAAGCTGGTTGATAAGGCCTCTTTTATTTTAGCGGGCTTGATAAAAGTGTTATCAGATGCATAGACAGAAGTTTTCCCTTTAAGGACTTGTAAGCAGGAAGGAGTGCTGAGGAAGGAATGAAAAGGAGGCCTAAAGCAAGGCAGGATTTCAGACTTCTTGAGGTACTTGATGGCGTTTTTAGAAGAAAGCTCTTGGACCATATCCCATTGAAAACCTGTTCAAGTTGAGTAGAGGTTGCCAAGGAAGAACACAGAGGGTACCTTGCAACTCCCCTACGTGAGCAATATAAACTCATTATGGGTATGTTTTTATTGTGGGGTTAACTTGAGACCATATCCACACTTAATAGAGTCTACATAGTAAAATCTTCTGACCTGGGCTTTCTCTTCTTGTAAGACTGGATTAACTTGTGTGATTGGGACTTCCAACATTGGTTCTCTTTTACTTTTGGCTGGAAACTCCACTCTCATGGAAGGACATAAACAAAAATTGCAACAAGTTTCTAAAGAGGGTAATTCCCCTCCAGCCTATGCCAAGCTGATGGAGAAAATCCAGAGTGTCTCAGCAAGCTGTACACGGGCATCAAGATACGTTGCTGTGTGCAAAAGCAATGGAACCAAAGCAAAGCATGGAGCTCTGAAGAGATTGGCAACGCTCAGCAGTGAGGAACAATTAATGCTTCTCTTAGGAAGAGGCATTTGGCTTTCTGTAGAATATAGAATATTGAAGATAGGGTCTGTCAGGGTTTGTGGTAAAGCACACATGCCACGTCTCACACATCTGAAATGAACACGGCTGAGCAAGGAGGACAGAATGAAATCTGGTTTTGATGTTAACTGCCCCTTGGTCTGTGATTGGAAACAGGATCATCTTGAAACTCGTGCTTTCATTGCCTTTCTCTATGAATAGTGAAGAGACGTTGGTTTGTGTCTGGGTCTAATCAAATGAGGTGAAAAATTGTACCTCATTGTACTTAACTCCAGCAGGAGGTCGATGTACAGGGCACTCTGAGCTCTGCTGTCAGGTGTCCATGGACTGAATATGAGCAAAACTGGGATTGACTCAGCCTTGGGCTGCTGTTGCCTCTAAACAGCTGTCCTCAATGCATCTTAGAAGAAGGGAATGTTGCACATAGTTTCTGGTAAAAGACTCATCTTTGAAAGCCTAAAGAATTGTTTCCCTGGAAAATAAGAACATTAGATACATGCAGACCTGGCATGGCTTCAGAGGCTACTGGAGAATTCCTCTCTGGCTACTGGTAGCCACAACTGTTCCCATATGGTTGTAAACCCTGACTGGCAGACAACTGCAGAGCACATGGGGTTGGAGTTTTATGTAAGACACCAAAGGTGTGTGGGAGAGGAACTGGTCTGCTAATATGTAAATGTGCATCTGGAAGATAAGATTATACAGCTTGTGGAATCTTTCTTTTTTTTCTAGCATTGGAAAAGATACTTGCTTATTGTACTAAAGCCAAAATTCTTCGCGTTGACAAGAGCCTTGTAAACTTGTAATAATAATTCTGCTTGGAGGACCTGTGCTGCAGTGGATGCTGTTCCTTCTTTGCGCAAAACTGCTTTTCCTCTCATCTCCTCCCATGCTCAGACACTCAGTTCTTCGGTCAGGCACAAAACCCTGATATCAGTCAATAAGAAATGACTTTTTTCGTGCCTCCTCAGATCGTAATGGACATCAGCCTTCCAGGATGATGGTTCTTCAAGTGAGTTACTGCTTGATTCGGAGCTATTGTGCTCCTTAGCCTGTTGAGCAAGTTGTTGTGGGCTGGAGTGTGAATGTTGGAGTTGTTGCATAAGCAGGCTCAAACAGCACGCTTCTGGATGCAATTAATGTTTCAGGATAAAACATTCTAGCAAGGTGTTGAATAGAAAGTTGCGTCTCCGTCAAATCAAGCCCACTCTTCTTTCTTTGCCCCTAACACTGACCTTGCCTCTGCTGGCACAGCTGAGGTCTCTTCTTCTAAAGTGGGGAGGGTAATTAGCAGAGTTTCTCTGTGGGTTTGCCTAGTTTAACAGGTCCAGGACATTGATTGACAGTGGGAAAGGGTGAGTCTCCTTGGCACTTTCCTTTCCTTGTCTGGCTGAGGGCAAGTTGTGTGTTATACATGGGTGTGTTATGTTCTCCTTGCATAGCACAGCACCTTGTCACTGCTCTGTAACTTGTGCTGACTTAGAGTGAATGTAGCTTTGTGTAAATATGTCCCTCTCTCAGGAATGTTTGGTGAAGGAAGACTTGTGATCTGAGAGAATTTTTGAAATTTCAGTTGAGGTATGAAATCATTGTAGAAGGATTTATTTTCCAAGTAAACTACACTTTTATTCTTTCTCTCATTTTTTGGGTCCTCTGCTATGTTTGTTTCTGTGCACCTTCATCACCTCTGCATGTGCTGGTGGCTCACAAGCACAGATACCTTTAGCTGCCCTGCTCAGAGCTGCTTTTCTCCATGGTAATTGGTGCTGCTACTGGTTCCAGGTGACTGGAATGTCACCTAGGTGATATTCTAGTCACCTGGATGCTGGTGATTCTGGGGAAGTGACTCAGGTGATTGGTCCTCATGTGATTTTCTGGCCCTCTGAACCAGGGCTGCATTGCAGTCGTGGTGAGATCCAGGCAGTGCTGCGCAGGTGGCTGGAGGTTTCGGAGTGTAAGCAGGAAAGTAAAAGGGCAGTAATGCAACAAAGGGGTACAAGATCAAGCTCAGGGAGTTTCTAAAAGGAATTCTTAAAATATGCCTGTAGAGCATCCTGTTTATCACACTATTTCCTTCTTTTGGACCTTCACAGCTGGTGTAAGGCCTTGCTGGAGACCATTTGAAAAACAATTCCAGCTCCTCAGGAATGACTGCTTTAAATCATTAACCAAAGGTCATCATTACCGGCAGGAGCACAGAAAGCAGCCACCCCATTTCCAGCTGTGCTATTCCCATCTGTACAGATGTGAAGACTCCTTCCCTCAGTCACCCTCCAGTCCCTTTGGTGCTCCTGGTCCCTCTCTTTTTCATGCCTTCTCCCCACCTTGCTGCAGGTGTGCCTGTACCTCTTCTGACAAAGGGGGGTTACTGCAGAATATCCCTTCTGGTTGTTCATTGCACCTCCGAAGTTCTGGCCCCCACTGCACGTGTGTGTTGTATACAGAGTAGCTGGCAAATTGCTGTAATTTCCTGTCCAACAAATTAAAATAAAACCCTGACTGGAGCGTCTGTACACTGGAAACCGGAGTTAGTGAGAGTTGGCCAGGGCAGGAGCACTTAACACCAGGGTAAGTTGTCAGGATGTGACTCAAAGCTTTGCTCTTGAGTTGGCAGCGTTTTGCTTATCACTTAGCACCTCTGTGGAGGGGAGATGTGACAGCCTCTTGAGCTGTGTGGAATAGGAGGCTGTAGCCTGGTACCCCCAGAGTGATTGCTGGGTTGTAAGTCACGTCTAATTTGTCCTGCTTGGATCCTGCTGTCACCGTGAGAGACAAGGCAGTGGGACACACAGAATTGTTTGTGTTGCTGGCTGCACAGTGAACCTCAGGTGCAAGATCTCCTTCCCCTACCCCCCACCCTGAGCAGGGAGTTAGCCTTGATATTTTACAAAAGCAAGTTAATAATTAATGCGGCTCCCCTGCAGGAAGCACAGCGCCCTTTCTGCCGTACCCATGGAGCAAGCTGAAAATGTGGTTCTTTCTCTTTTTAGCTCAATAGCTGGAGGGTTACCTGGGGTGAAAAGTGATGCTAGTCAATAATGCCTGAGCCTCGGAGTTGGCCTTTAGGTTGGGTTTGTCTGAATATTTATGCAAATACCGCAGTTTTGCCTTTCCTTTGGGTAAGGTCAACCGAAGGGACCGCAAAATGGCCAAGTGTAAAAACCCTTCAAAACCCCTCCAACTTCATCTGTACTGGCCTTCTTTATCGATGTGGAAATGGCACTGTGGAGCCCTGCAGCAGAGGTGCTGCGCTGGGGTGGTGTCAGGTTTTAGTCACTCGATAGCGATGTTGTCTCAGTCTGCTCTGGCTGATTTGTTACCTGCTAAACCAAAATAAATAACCTACTTCTGCCTGCTCCTCTGCTCAGGCTGCCTTTTTTGTTTATATGGCTTTGCTTTTCTTTCTCGTTAGGACTCTTGTTGCCAAGATACCCCAGCAAGGAAGATGAGAAGGTTCTTAAGAGCCGGACACGATCCAGTGCGAGAGAGGCTTAAACGCGACCTTTTCCAGTTTAACAAGGTACGGTGCTTTCCTCAGGCTTCAAGGCATGTGTGTGCGAGGCAAATCTACCCTGAGCCTCTGTGCCCTGTAAATGCAAGGATAAACTGCTTGAGTGTGGGTGGAAAAGTTAAATTTAGGAGAGGTGGTTTGTTCTCTTTTTTGATTCTGTCCTTTTTTTTTTTTTTCCCTCCAGTGCCTGAGTAGTTTTGTTTAAGCTCACGAGCCTGTTCTTGATTCTGGCTTTCCTTTTTTTAAGAGAAAGGACGTTGTCATGATATTAAGTGGCACTTGCTGAAAGAAGAGATCTTCACAGCAGCTTTTCTACGCTGTGAGTGGTCTGTAGTTTGCCCTGCTATGTGCTGTGACTGTTTCTGTTAGAGGTGGTCTTTGCGGTACTGCTAGGAAAGTAAATATTTTTATAAAGATACATATAAGCCACGGCTTGTGATGCAGCTGAAGCTGGAGTTCTTTGTCCTTGATTATACTTCTGGTTTAGAAGTATACCTCTGTTTTTAAATGTGAATTTTAAAGGCTGTGGCAGCACCCAAGCTGCATAGTGGCCATTAATAATGAATTTCTTTTATCTGAGTCTGAATCTGTATCTAGGTTTTTTCCTTCCCTCTGTGAAGAAGCAATGGCCGTGCTATCTATCCAACACTCTGGGCATTTTTCTTTTGAGTCCTGGCCAGGAACATAGTGCTTTCATCTCTGTTAAATGCCTAGTATTAAATCATTGCTGGGCTAATGGCTACTTACACCTTCACTGGGGAGCAGAAATATGTTTGTAGGTTTTGTATTTCCAAGGTTTAAATGGAATTTTGCTGAAAAGTATAATGGACAAATGAAATCAGCCTGGGAAATAGTGTCCTTGATTCGTTAGGACTGTAGTGTAGATAGATACTTAAAGTGGAACTGTGGATATCTGAGATAAACGATTTAACGGAATTGGTACTAACCAACACCAATTCCATGCATACCTCTGTCCCTGAGTGCTTCAGCTCTGTTTTCTGCCTCCTTCCATGAGGAAATGCTGGTGCAGATGCAGTAGAAAAATCAGTAAGTGCAGCCCAGGATCGAGGTGTTTGCGTAGCTAATGCAATGCCAGCCTCAGAAAAAACATCCAGGGATGGGTCAGGATTGTTCATAAGCATGTAAAATTATATATGCCTCGGAAAAACCTTTGCCACTTCAGGGATGTCCCTTCCTTGAATAATGCCTTTTTCTTATGAGAACGTTTGGCTAAACTTCACCTGCCAGAGACAGACTAATTTGGATGATGCAAAACAGGGTTGAAAGAACTAGCTTTTTCAGCACAGGGAAACTTCCAAATGTATTAGAAGCTGACATCAGGATTTGTGACTCCATTTGATTCAGTCCTGAAGGTAAATATTGCATCTTGTTTCTGGGGAGGCAACTGCTTTGGACACTTCCTAGTGGTTTGCTTTGATTAACAGCTTGGTAATTAAAGGCCTTGTAAAATGCATTTGCACCTTTAAGCCACAGTAACTTGTTCTTTTCTTATAGGAATCATAAGGGAATGAACATTATACCAGAACCTTTTACACTGTGCTTTTTTCGTGCATACAAATCAGGAATATTTTCTTTTTTCCCAAGTCTTGTGTCTCCCATTCCAGTATTTCCAGAGATAATGGGTCATTTGAAAGCCTTTACCCTTGGATCCAATAAACATCCACTCACAGCTAGGTAGACTGAGAAGGTCTGGGAAAGTCAGACCTTAATTCTGAGCTGTTGAAGGTTGTGGCTCCAAGGAGCCAAGAATCACAGTGCTCTGTGTGCCAAGGCTGTCCTTGTCTAATGTGCTATTAAAGCAGGCACATTAGTGCTGGTAAGCAGGTTTTTAAACACTTGTTGTTTGAGGTCTTTGAAAGACTTCTGGTTAAGAACCTGCTTGGGAAATATTTTGTGGGACTCTAAAGTTGCTGATCAGAGAAATTGCATGGTGGATTTGCACCTCTTCAGTGTGTGATGCGGGTCATGACTAAATGGAAGGTCTGCACCTTAAAAGTGCTGGGGATTCCTGCCCTCATTTTACCCAGAAGTTGAATATAAATGCATTTTGCCACACAGGTTTAGTGTTAATATTGTGGAATGTATTTGACCACGCTGACCTAGTAATGGACTTCAATTTCAAAAGTCTACTTGATTGGTGTTGGTGGATTTTTTGTTTGTTTGTTTTTCCCGTCAGGTGTAAATAGGCTATGATCTTTTCAATGTTTCTCTCTTGCATTTCTCTTCTGGATAAGAGGTCGTCCAGATGGTTTTAAAGGACGGATTGACCACTGGACTAGCTCTTCAGACTTGTGTTTGTTTCAAAAAACACCCTCCTAAACTCTGTTAGTCAATTGGCTTTGCATATCTGTTTCTCTGTATGAGTAAGAACTTCCCATGCTTGTGTGTACCTGTTGCGAGAATCTGTTTTTAGCTCAGTGGATAGAATGAGGGATAAGGTATGTGGACTTGGCAGTCTACTTCTTGAAGTTTATCCTGCTTTTGGAAGTAGTATTTGGATGCCTTTGGCTCAGTCCAAGCCCTGCAGAATGAACATGTTCAGGCTGGCATTGTCAGACTAGATGATGGGTAACACACAGGTGAACCAGCCTGTCTTACAGCTGAATGTTACCAAACTGGGAGCATTGCATTTAATTTATGGCTTCGTGTTTTTCCCCCTGTTTTTGGCCTTCCTACCCCTCTGCTGATGGGTGTGATGGATGGCTTACCTGAAATGTGAACTCGTGCCTGTGCAAAGTGGGGTTAGCACATACAGGCTTCATTGTTCCTGCAAAAGGCAGATGGATTAACAAAGGGACAGGGTTTGTATGGCCTGTGGTTGGGTTTGGCTCTGCTTTGTCATGGAACAACCTGAGAGGAGAAGCAGAGAGCAGTGAAAGGAGGGGGACTGAGCTGAATTTCATCGGCACAGCTTTAGTGTGGGCTGGGAACAACTGTTCGGGTTGGCCACGTTTTTTCTGCAGTCAGTGTGACTGACACGAAGCATCTCTGTCAGTCAGTGCTGCTGACATCAGCCTTTCTTGTACCGGGTCTGACTGAGGAAAATGAAAACGAAAGCTCCCACCTTTCCCCAAAGAAACAAAGGCCCCTTTGAGAAGGAGGGCACGTTGTGGGCACTCCGGTTTCTTCTTTCAGCTCTGCTGAAAGGCTCCATTGTGACCTCCGCTGCCTCCTGCCCCCCTCGCTATCCCCTGCTGGGTTTACCTGCTGAGCAGGTGAAAGGATTGGCTGATGAAAGCTGCCCCAGAGAGGGGAGGAAAGCTGGCTTGGTGTGATTTAACAACTGGGTGTAAATAAGCACAAGGAAAAGATCTGGGTAATCAGGACAGTGAATGTGAATGGGAATGCCTGGCCCTGGTGGTGTCAAATACAGCCCCCAAACCACCCTGAAGCCTTCGTTGCCCAGCTGTGGAAACAACTCCCTCTTATGTCGTTCATTTATCTTTGTTACCTCTTATGGGCATCTTGGTCGAAGATTCAAAGCTATCAGAAACCACTGGTCGATTTGCTGTAGTCCATGAGAAGTTACACAGCACGTTGGGGTTGTTGCTGATACTTCTCTTTTGCAAATTTGCCTGTGGAATGGGGGGGGGGGGGTACTTCAAATTTTTTTTTGTTGAATGAAAACCTGGAGAAAAAATGACCCTGCTGTTATTATTACTGAATGATGCACACTTGGTTATGCAGTTCATGGGTCTCATACTTGACAATTAAAGCTTTATTGACTTGTCTAATGTGTTTACAAATTAACACATCAAACCCAAGATATAATTAGGGCAATATTAAAGCTAGTGTTGACAGCTCCCTAACAGGCAGTACAGTATTGTATATGTCATGGTTTTCTGAGGCTAAAGCTTTATCTTCTGGGCTGGATTAAATCTCAGAATGATCACAGTTTCTAATTGATGTGCCATTGAAAATTCCACCTAGTTGTGCTGATAACATGACAGTGCAGTGACTGTGAACAAGTTGAAACTAAAACAGTGGAGTTACACTGGTGTCTCCTGAACAAGTTCCTCACTTTGTTTTGGGTGAGAGTGGAATGGTGTTTATTGCCTGGGCTACACCTGATTCATTTAAATGCGTGATTTCTTGTTAAGATAATGTGATACCTTGAATCTTCTTCCCAGAATTGTACACCATAGCTTCATACTCCCACAATGTTGATAATTAGGAAGCTTTTCTGTTGTCTCAGTAGCTGTCACAGAGAAATTCCTCTTCGCCTGTGCTGGGTTAGGAAGCTCCCCTGTTTCAATTCTGAGTCCATAGGTAAATTCCTAATTTCATACAGTCTCCTCTAGGAAGTTTTATATGTGTAGCTATGCAGAGTTTGGTTAGCAGCAACTTCAGGGGTGACATTAAAAAGATTACCTTCTCAAAATTTGTTTCTAATCATACCAACCTCACACTTAAATGACCTTCTTAGAATATGAGCAGGCAAGGCTGAATATTAAGTTATCATAAAAAGAAGTAAACTTGGTGGACTTGGAGCTGATAGTATTAATCTACCTATAAAAGGTGAAAAATTAGTGACTACTCTTTAGCGCAGTTTAATGAGTTGGCAAGCAGAAAATTGGGAAATGCTCCATGATTTCCAATTTTATATCTTCTAAAGTGGCTCATCTTCCCCTAAGAGGATTTCAGACTGGGGTAACTGATGTTTAGAGGAAGGAGGAGGTCTTTTCTTACAGCCTGTGAATTGTGATCAAATGGCTAAAACTGGAGCAAACTGGCAGATATGGAGTCAGCTGTATCCTCCTCTGCCTGTGTCTTTGAGCAGGAACAGTAAAAGGGCATTAAAGTACTTTGCAGCAGCTGGGAGCACCTCAGGCTAATGGCCTGACCACAGACATGAAACCAGCTTCATTTGATTCTTGTGCAGGGGATTAAGTTGGGAAATCACTATGCAGGAAATAAAGTCCAGGTGTTACTTTTAGGCTGAATAAAGCATAAAACTAAGTGATGTGGTAGCTTTGCTTCAAAGGCAAGATGGAAATGAGGACGGGAGTGAGGTGCAAGTGCTTGCTTCTGTAGATGGAGGGTTCTCTGCTTGTTATTTTCTTTTAATCATGAGGGTAATGAATTCCTATTCTGCAGCTGACCAGCTTGCCTTAAAAAAAGGTTTTTTCCAGCAGCTGGGCCTGTAAGGATAACAGTGTTTTCCAGGAAGTAGCCCTATTGATCTTTGGGCACACCAGCCCCTCTTTTACGTGGCTGTATGTTGGTGAACCCACACACACACTTGTTTTGCCTAAACCATGATAACAGCATGCCCATAGGAAATCTGTTTAGTTTCCTTGATGAGCACTGGTGGTCACTCATAGGTCTTCACTGCTTTGCACCATTTCTTGGTGTCAGTCACCAGGAGAGGTCAGGAAGGCTGACCTGTGTGGAATGTGGCAGATAAAGCTGGTCTTACAGTACACACAGCATTTGTGTCAGACTTTGAAATCGTGCTGAGCAGTTGGTTTACAGAAGTGAAGTTGATGTGGAGTGATGGAGTGTGTTGTATAGACTGACTAAGCTGTGCTTAGGCAGAGTTATTTATAATCTTAACCTTAAAAGCTGCTTGGGCTACTGTTTTCAGGATATTTCTCTTTCGTTTCTGTTACACTTCTGCCCATCCTGGCTGTGGAGCCAGGGGTAGTTCAGAACACATTCACCCTTAGGCTGTCGTTCAGCAAATCTAACCTGTGTCTGAACACTTCTCAGGAGAAAAGGCTGACCCCACGTGCTGTATTTCAGACTGCCGTGCCATATTGACCAGCTGGGTTTTATCTCTGCACCACAGTGCCCGTGAAACAGGCTGTTGATCCTGATTTTTCTTTCTCTCTACCAGACTGTGGAACATGGATTTCCCCATCAACCCAGCGCTCTGGGCTACAGCCCATTTCTCCGCCTCATGGCCATTGGGACGCGATCAGGAGCCATCAAACTGTATCTTTCGAACAACTTGGGCTGGATTTCTCCAACCCAGTCAGAATGTGCAACTTTGAAGACTGTTTGAAAAGTTAAACTAAGTATAAATTTGCAGGCAAGGGTTACTGGGACGTCGGAAGAGTTTGCCAAGATCCGATGTGATTTTGGTCTGATCAGGGTGGGATTATCCTTCTGAGAGCTGAGCTACAGCTCAAACAAAAGCTGAGCTGATGCAGATATTAAACAAGACTGTGTTCTTGCTATGCAGAAGGTCAGACTAGATCTGGCCTAAGTTTAGCAATCCTTCCATGTTGTAAATTCCAGGGTTGTTTAAATATTTGGGGCAGGGTTCCTTTTTTTTTTTTCTCTCCCTGAAGCAATTCTATTTCAAAGGTTAAAGCTAAACTCAGAAATGCCTTCAGCTTCCTGAGTTTTTGACCATCCAGGAATTAAAAATCTAAACATTGAGGGTGGTATTTATTTTTTTTTTTAGCCGGTGATGTCCAGCCTGATTTCTGTGTGCATGTGAGGCACTGAGGTGTTTCCCATGGCACAGTACCAGCTAGGCAAGTTGTAAAACAGGCATATCACCCAGCCCAGAAAGGAAAAGTTGGTGCTGTCTCTGCCAGCTTAATCATTCATTCCTGGTGGTGTTTGTGCTCAGAGGCTGGACTGCACATGCAGGCAGTAACCATCTGTCTCTTGGTTACAAATTAGTTAAGCAGGATTGGAGTGTCTGGGAAACCACGAAATATCCCTGAGAAAAATCAGGGTCCGGGCACCTCTTCTGCATATGCTGGAAGAAAGAAGTAAACTTTTGTGCACTCCATAACCTGCCACAAGCATGTAAAATCAAAGTAGATTTGCACTGATTCCTTTCAGTCCAGATCACCAACAGTAAAACATGGTTTCAAACTAATCTCTTTTTCCTCTTGCTTGCTAGCAAGCTTCTTATCAATTAATTGTAGCTGTGGGTCACCTTAAATGCTGTAGATCCTCAACAAACTCATCAGATACGGTGCTCCTGGGGTGGAGTTCATGGGTTTACATGAAGAAAACAACACTGTAATGCAGATTCACTTTATACCTGATCAGGTAAGTGTATTTTCAGTGCCTCTGTGACTTAAGTAGATCTCTCTTAAACAGGTGTTGATTTTATTCCCAGGAAACTGGGCTCCTAGTACCAAGTATATTCAAATGCTGCTTGTTTGGGAAAGGTTTATCCCAGTGTATTTTGTGCTCTGAGCAGCGCTTGTTGCTGTGGAGATGCTTGGTAAAACTAAAAGAGAAGCCTTAAACTAAAGAGTAGCTTTCTTGTTCATAACTGTTACTCATTTATATCCAGCAACATCCTGGGAATGGTAATAAGGCCAGGATAGTTCAAGCAATCTGCTGCAGAAGCAAGAACTTCCTTTTCCTTTTCTTTTCCTTTTTTTTTTTTTCCTTTTTTTGTTTTTTTCTTCCCTTTTGCAGCCTCTGTTTTTTCAGTAGGGCTGGGTGATCTTTCCTCTGCAGGACAGACAGAACAGGAGCTGCTGCTGAGCTGATTTAATTATTTTCAGGAGTTCAAAACAGCACTGCTAACCTTACCTGCTGTTAAGTTTGTTGCCTTTGTGTTTGGGGGTATTGAATCTTGCTCCTGGGGATTTCTGAACAGTTATTGCCACAAACTAAAAATAGGAAAGCAGAATTTTCCAGTTGTCTGGTGGCTGCCTGACCACTTTCCTTTCCCTTGACTGTCAGATTGGTGTCTTGGCCACAGACTTTGTGGCCTGATTCCCCCCCAGTATAGCACAAGTGACCTCTTTATGAGAGGGATTTAGTTCTTGAGGCGGTTTTGGGTGTCTTGTTTGCTTAACTAATGGTATAAACTGAAACTCCCATGGGGAGTGTTGCACCAGGTGTGGCTGCAGCAGGTAAAATGCTTCAATTTGAACATCCAGCCAGCAGGGCTGGGCTCATAAAAGGCTTCTGACACAACCCTCCAGAATGAGGTTGGACGCGAAGAATGCGAGGAGTGTGGTGTAGCAGACTGTATCAGCCCCACCCAAAGCCTGGGGTGTGTTCAGCAAACCTGTGCTGAGCCAGGAGGAGGTGAGATACAGCCTGCAGCTGCACTGCTGGGCTCTGCAGCCCTGGCTGATCTTCTGCAGGAGCCTAAAGCCTTGCCATCCCCCTCAGTGATAACCTCTGCCTCTGCCCTGTATAACTGGGTTTTTAGCCTTTAGGCTACTTCTTGTCTCCCTCCACTCCCAAATCCCTTTGCTGCAGTGCTGTAAAGAGCTGAGCTGGTTCCCCAGTCCTGTTCTAGCAGAGAATTACCAACAGCAGCAACTTTACTGCTAAATTTACTGCGTTATGTTTAATACTGTGATTCTGGGGGGGAAAAAAAGCACGTTGTGTGGTTTTTGTAGTGCCAGCTGGTGACACTGCTGGATGACAACAGTTTGCATCTCTGGAGCCTGAAGCAGCACGGAGGAGCCTCTGAGCTGCGGGAGGAGCATCGCTTCACCCTCAAGGGGCCACCAGGGTAAGGCACTGGAGGGGTTTTGGGGCAGTTTGGGGATAAGGAAGTAAGAAAATGCTGCTATTTTTTAAGCTAGAGCTTGTCCTGTTCCTAACAGCCTCTGAATCCATTGGAATAGCATCCATGGAAACCAAACAGGAGTTGGCTAGGGCCTGGGAGACCAGCTTTTAACAGCGTTGAACCAGTGTAAAGGGTGACATCTTTTAAAATACTGTGCATCCACTTGTGTGAGTAAGGAGCTGTTAATCTTAAGGTTAGCTAAATCTAAGCACCCCTTAAGTCAAAGTTTAAAACACTGCTGTGGTTCTATTTTCACTTAATTTTGCCAGTTTTAGGTGAGCTGCTTTCAGCTCCTTTAGGAACACTTAAGAGAGGGTTCTGTGAAAAGGTGTCTGGTTCTTTGTCCATGTGCTTGTCAAAAGTCTTTTGTCTTCAGGCTTGTTTTCTTCCTTCAAAAGAACCATGCCTGGCTCAAAATCTCTGCCTGTAAAACAAATGGCACCTGTAAATGTGTGATTTTTGGGGTGTCCTGCGCAGGGCCAGGAGTTGGACTTGGTGATCCTGATGGGTCCCTTCCAGCTCGGCGTGTCCTACAATTCCATGATTCTATGAAGTGTGGCTGTTGAGTTTTCGGTTCTCTTAAATTCAGTGACATCTGCGCCCCCCAGGTCTCCACCGAGTGCCACGCAGATAACGGCTGTCCTTCCCCATTCCTCACGGGAAGTCCTGTACCTCGGCACGGAGAGCGGCAACATCTTTGTGGTGGAGCTCCCGTCGTTCCGGCTGCTGGAGGACAGGACCATCAGCTCTGAGGCCGTGCTGCAGCGGTGAGTGGGCACGCAGGGCTCTGCAGAGGTGGAATCCCATTAGCAGGCACATCCTTTGTTGAAATGTCACCCCAGATTACGCGCTGGGGCCTCGCTGTTGTGTTAAGCATTGTCCGCGTCCGCCTGACTCCTGTGAAAGTAACTTTGGGTCCTGCTGTGTTAAGTAACAGTTTCTGTCCTGCTCAACCCGGTATGGAGGTCCGGCATGTGGGCAGAGTGACACAGGAGACACTTGGGGTAAATCTTCAAAACTTGTGCCCTTGTGTTTACTTTTACCAAAAAAAAAAAGAAAAAAAAAAGAAGTCGATGTTTAGCTGTAATTGCCCGTTTATTTTTTTGACCACTGGCGGAAATTCTGATGCTGCTTTGTCCAAATGGGGATTTTATCACTCTGGAGATTCAAGTGCTGCTGAAAACTGTCCTCCTTCGTGTCTTTGTTTCCTACTGACATTTCCATCTTACCTTTATTATGTAAGAGAATAGCGTAGGTGATTCGGACTGTCTTTACACTCCTGGGATCCAGACCTGGAATTCACTGGTAAACCTTGGCCTTTCCCTGAAGAAAATAGGACTGGGTGCATGTCCATGTGGCAGACCTGGTGTGAGGTCTTACATTAGATTTTTCAGCTGCTTGAAGGATTTGTGGAAAGACTGCGCTGACCTCTTTGAACTTTTTGTTGCTTAATTTCTTGTTCTTACACCATTTATTACAGTCATTTTAGGCTGTGCGTGGAGTCAACTTTTCTTGTTCTTCTCTTCTGCAGGGTGCCAGAAGATAACTGTAACAGGAGATCGTGTGAATTGGTGGAAGCCCTTCGGGAACATCCTAAGAACCCTGACCAGATCCTGATTGGATACAGCAGGGGTTTGATTGTCCTCTGGGACCTGCAGAATAGCAAAGTGACACACCATTTCCTGGGCAGCCAGGTATTAATTCAATCCAGAGTCAGTTCAGCAGGGCAGGAAGGGCTCTCCCCTCTCAGGGCACTCTGAAGACAAGTAGGTGCAGGGAGAGCCTGACAAAGCTGCTTTTTTAGTAAGAAAGAGTTGGTTTGGAGGGGGTATCAGCTCTCTGAAGAGCAATCATTGTATGCCTTTCTTTTCAGCAACTGGAAAACCTCTACTGGCAGAGGGATGGCAGTAAATTCATCAGTTGTCACTACGATGGAAGTTACACCCAGTGGCCGGTATCCAGTGACAACAGGCAGCCAGAGCCTCTGGAAAACACTGTGCCTTATGGTCAGTAAGTGAGGTTTAATTGTAGCACACTTGCCTAAACTCAAACTAATTTTGAGCCTGTGTGGGATGTTCAAGTCACATTCTCCCTCGTGTTTAATGGCAAAACGCAGAGCTGCCTTTTGAACGGGTCACGAGCCTGGACTAAGGGATCTCAGTCCAGCTTTATTCTTGGATTTGAAACTTGTTTACATTATTGAGGTCTGCCCAGAACGTGGAGAGCAAGTGCGTTGACAAAATTAGTGCCCCTTACAAAAAAAGGTGTTGGTGATTCAGTCATTGTTTCAGTTGGTGTCCTGTTCAGCAGGAGTTGCTTGGATCTTCTGTAATTAATAGTGAGCTGAGTGTATTTTTTGTCGACTTGAGCAGTGACGAAATGAAGCCTCTGATTTGCTGAAACACATCAAATGGGGATGACCTCATCTTTCCAAGTATAGAGAGGCTTCTAAAGCTCTATCACCTTTACATTAGTTTCAGGAATGGTTGTGTTTTCAGCAATCCTTTCTAGTTAACCAGATTCTCCAACAGCACTTCCACTCCCTGTTAGCCATCAGAAACTTCCCCTGAGTGTAAGCTGTGTTTTGCTGTGGTCAATGTGTCCCAGAAGACTTTTCTGATGTGGCTTGGTCAGGGGAGGTGGTGCTGGTGCCTACTAATTCAGGTGGAGGGTGAGGTGACCTGGGTGAAGTAGAATAAGCAACTTCTTCTGTGAAAGATGCCCTTCTTTAATTACAGAAAATGTCTGTTCTCTTAGGTCCTTTTCCTTGCAAGGCCATCTCCAAGATTTACTGGCAGACCACAAAAAACGGGTGAGTTTGTGGCGCATCCCTTCACTCTCACGTGTTTAAAGGCATTTAAAGAGGACAGCGTGCAATGCCTTTAAGAGTAACACTATGAAAACCTTTTTGTCAGAGTTTGACTTGCCCCATGTCTTGGAACTTTCGCTCAGCCCTCACTTCAGCCCACACCACCCTGATTTTCTCTTTCTCTTAAGGCTTCCTTACATTATATTCCAAGGAGGGATGCCCCGGGCGAGCTATGGTGACCGGCACAGTATCTCTGTTATCCATGGCAGCCAGCAAACAGCCTTTGACTTCACGTCACGAGTGATAGACTTCTTCATCATCTTCAGTTCGGAGCCTGCTGCAGGTACGTGAGGAAAGGGCATTACTGAGGAATTAGGATGGCTGTGTAGGCATGTGGAAGTCTGCCTGGTATAAATAGCATATGAAATGTGATAAGGAGGTCAGTTGTTTGGGGAGTTTCTGAGACTTTAACGGAGAATCACAGAATCGTTTAGGTTGGAGAAGACCCTTCGGATTGAGTCCAGCTGTAAAAGATTTGCCATTTAAAGGTGAGGTGTAAAATACTGATAGGAAGAGTGAGCTATTTACAAATGCCATACATTCCTCAAAAAAAAAAAGAAGCTATTCTATTAATGGGAGAAGATCTCTTAAGCTTATGTCTGTTTAAGCTGGACACTGGACATAACCAGGTCGTGAAATGAGGATCTGAATATTGCTGTTTCAAAGAAAACACTTCAAAGGAAGGCTAATAATTAAAACCAGAATTTACTCCCACTGAGACACTGTTTCTTTTAATTACCACCTGGATTTATGGCTGGAGCTCTGGGTAATAAATCAGCAAAAGGTGACATAGAACCAGGGGTCATTATATAGGGAACTTAATTTCGTTACTACTGGTGAACATGAATGTAAACAATTTGAAAGCTGAATAGCTTTCATTCCTCGGATTGTGTGGAGCTTGTCAGATTCTTGCTTCTGCTGAAGAGCTTTCTTGCCCTTATTTCCACAGTAACTGTACCATTCTTCTTTTTCTAAGCATCTTCCAAGTGTGCAGAGCCTGCAGCTCACATTGCCACTGAATTTATTCAGTACCTCAAATCTAATACCTTTCAGTGTTAAAGAATGAGACCCTTTTACTTTCTATGAAATTGTTACAGTTGTGATTCTAGATGACAGAACAAAAGTCTTAAAGGTGAAAGAAATCTGAGGTTTTTTTATGTAAGAGTTTGACGACTTAAAGTTCAGTTTCTGGATATGATTAGAAATCCTTTAGGATGAAGTAACTAAACTAACAGGCTCTATATTTATACTTCCCAAGGATTGAATTATCTCGTTAACACGAATTCTGGTGGGTTCAGACAGCAGCTGCTGCAGGAAGCTGAAGCTTTTGCACTTGGATGAGGAAGTTTTTTTGCAATAAAACGAGGTTTCAGTGGTTGACAAGCTTCCTTGTGGCTGATTGCCTAAGCTTAGTGGATCTACGTGGCTTGCCTTGTTTGCCCCTAAGCAAAGTCTTCGCTGCAATGGCAATACGAAGGTATTAATTGTATACCAAAGCCACTTAATTTAATAAGCACAGAGCCTGTGCACTGCAGCATGGTCGTAGCTGGTGACTTTCCACTACCCTGGATATGCTGTGGAAACAATTTTTAGAAGGCTGGCCCTTCCTGTTTTCTTTTCCTTTTTTTTTTTTTTTTTTAAATTAGGTGGATGAGTGTATGGCAGTCATGACAAATTCTAGTGTGCTTGCTACTTCAGCAACTTTAAATAGGTTCTTGCCATTAGCAGTGAGCTCAGACATGTGTCTTTGCAGGAAAAAAAATACTGTTAAAACCAAGTAGTTCTGGTTAACACTGACAGCAGCAGAGTGCAGGGATAGTGTAGTGTAGAGGTGTAATATAATTTATTTTATTCAGAAGTCCTGTGGGCAACTGCAAACAATGGCACTTAAGGAAGCAAAGTAAAACTGAACGGAAAACGTGGGGTTTTTTTGTCATGAAGAAACCAAACTAACTAGTGATGTGTTATGGCTGGGGCTACTCACAGGTAAAACCTGGGATGTCTCACTAGAGTGATGCCAACTACTAATTACTTGAATTTTATTTTGCTGAATGAACAGCCTTGGAGCCTTGGTATGTGCCTTCTTGCAAGTATATTCCAGGTAATCAAACAAGGAAAAGAAGGATGTAAAAGTACAGTTTGGGAGAGAAGGTCAGGGATGAGCTGAATTACCTAGGTTGTTAATGTTTATCACCCGTTCAGTGTTACAGCTTTACATTCACTCATATTGCTGAGCTGTGTTAATTGTTACTGGTGTGAACTGATCTGTGGTTTTGGTTTTCCCCACCAGTTGCTGCTGTGTCTGTCTCCAGAACCTTACTGCAATAATGTCCTTGTAGGCTGAATTGTTTTTCTTCACTCAAGATTTTTCATTGTAACTAGAATCAAAAATCTTGTTTGCGTCAGGTGTCATCAGTCAAGTTCCATTAACATACTTCTTTTGTAATCATGCCTGATAGACATAGGAATTGATGATACACACACTCTTTAAAAGGAAGGTCCAGATGATGTGTCACAACGTATGAGAAGCAGAGGAAATGAGAAGTAAGAGAGCTGAAATTGTAAATACTTGTCAGCTCAGGCAGAGAAGCATTCTGCAGAACCCAAGGCATTAGCATGTTTAAGCAGCTTAGCCTGGATGGACTGTGGTCCTAACACGGCCCTAAATGGGTCACTGCTGGGGTGTATGTATGTCTTTCCACCCAGTGCTGTTGATTAGCTGTAGGTAAAGTCTTTGGAATTCTGTCTGTTACAATAATGAGTATGAACTTGTGTTATTTAACCCCGTGTGTTGATAACAAGTTTTTTATTCTGCAGTGGAATCTGTCAGAGGTCACTCTGGCGGTCCCAGGAACGATGTAAAGAAACCTGCATTTGCAGTAAATCTGTTAGTGTCTTTAAATCCAGTAATACTAGTGCCTTGATAGGCCCAGTTAAGACTAAGCCCAGAAGTATTTAAGGTTTTTCCAGCAAAAATGTTTGTGTGGAGCTCTGTGATAACAGTTTTGAAAGAAGCCTTACAGGAGCTTTGTTCCTGTTAAGGTTGGATGGCCAGTGTTGTCAGCCTCAGTAAATCCTGTTTCTGCAGAGTTCGATGACCCTTCTGCCATGGTGGTGCTGGCAGAAGAAGAGCTGGTGGTTATAGACTTGAAAACTGCAGGCTGGCCGGCAGTCCACCCTCCATACCTGGCTTCTCTGCACTGCTCAGCCATCACCTGCTCACACCACGTCTCCAACATCCCGCTGAAGCTGTGGGAGCGGATTATCGGTGCGGGGAGCAAGCAGAACATCCACTACTCCAGTATGGTACGGCAGCTTTAATGTGCTCCGGGGGGCGTTCCCGTGTGTTTGAGACCAGCAGGACTGCCCAGAGTGTGGGCGGTCTGTGCTGCTGACGGGCTGTGGAGGGATGAGTCCCACCAGACGCTGTCCTGCCTCGTAATAGGGTCGAGAGAGGCTTTTTCCCAGAGCACCACCAATACAGTGACTCACTCTGGGGAATTAAATTGTGTTATTTTTTTTAAGCTTTGACAGGCCAGAGGGAAAGTCTGAGTGTTCCCAGCTGTCAGGGGTAACAAAGTTCTCGTGTAAAAGCATGAAGCTTTCGGCACAGTTTCTTGAGGAGATGTGTGGAGTGTCTTCTAAAAAGCACAGTTGGTGTCAGAACGGGAGCATCTAGTCCAAACAAAAGCTAACAGCGTGGACTGTTTCACTGCCACTTGCACTGAAGTTCATGTCCTCCTGCTGCCTTTATATTCTTTCCACACTGTCCCTGCCTAGGGAGTCACAATCTTCTCTTAATGTATTTGTAGCCGTGGCCAATTGATGGTGGCACCAACATAGCTCCAGATCCTCCTCAGAGGGACTTGCTGCTGACAGGGTATGTACTGCACTGTTAACCATCAAGGAGCCCTTTCCAGTTTCACTTCCCCCCCTTTGAACTTAACTGAGGCTTTCCCTTGAGATTAAAGTCTGCTCATCTTGTAGGGAGAAGGCTGCAGCTTTACAGTGCAGCTTCCAAAAGCTGTGCTGCTGCCTTTGGAAAGCCAACTGATTCCGCTGCTTCTGACACCTTGTGGTGTCCACAGATAAACCCACAAATCTGGCTGATTTGCAGTTTTGATGTGTTATCCGTTCCCCTCTCAAACCACGTAGGAGTGCAAGCAGTAATCCAGACTGGTTCAAAGGGAGCACTGTAAAAGTGGAGCTTAATCTTGAAGGTTTGGAAGAATTTCCCCCCCTACTTTACGCTGCTCTGAGTCTCCAGGTAGAGGTTAGCTTGGGCTCCTGTCTGCTTTGATCAGCGTGAGCAGATCTAGCTAAGAGGAGGAAGTAGCTGTCAAGAGATTGTCTCATTGCATAAAAATATACCATTTTCTTTTCAAAGCACTTCTGAGAATTTCAGTGGGCTGTCCCTCAGACTTCACTCTTGATGGAGCATGTTAGAAGCTCCTACCTTGTATTGGAAGACCGTTGCCAATTTTCACCTGAAGAACTAAGATTAAAGCTTGATTTTTGTGTTCTTTGGTTTTATTTTTCCCCCTCTGTCCCAGTAACAGCATTTTTATCAGGATGAGTTCCTTCTGTATGCTGCGCTTTTTCCCTTTTCCATGCATTCTTGGCATAATCTTAAAGTGTACAATGGTGTCAGATCACCGAGAACAAACTGGATTAAAAAAAACCCCAACAATGCAAAACAAAGCAAAACCCACCAAAAAAAAAACAACCCAAGAAGCCAAAAACCTTTCTCTTTGTAGTTTGTTCCTCAGTGTGGTTTGTTTTTTTGGTTGTTTTCCTCCCTCTGTTTTACCATCCATGTGCTGTTCTCCTGTGTGATGTGTTTTTGTAACCCCCGCCACAGGCATGAAGACGGCACGGTGCGGTTCTGGGATGCGTCTGGTGTCTGCTTGCACCTCCTCTACAAGCTGAGCACAGTGAGAGTGTTTCTCACAGATGCTGATCCCAATGACAACATGAACACCCTGGGTGAGGATGAGTGGCCTCCACTTCGCAAGGTGAGGGAGGGTGTTGCTTTTAGAAGCTTTCTGGAAACCTGAGGATTTCTGATTCTTGTCCCAGTTAAAGACCAGCCACCCTCCATTCTCTTGCTTAGGTTGGGACCTTCGACCCTTACAGTGATGATCCAAGACTTGGGATCCAGAAGATCTACCTGTGTAAATACAGTGGATACTTGGCTGTAGCTGGTACAGCAGGACAGGTATTAGAATGCAAACGATCATCACGACCCTTGCTTGTAGTGCGGGTTGTCACAGTGTGACTTGGAGAGATGTTAAAATTTAAAATGCCTGTTTCTCTAGGGGTAAATTGATGTGTTCTCTGGGAATTTCATGGTACTCTGCTCTGGTGAGACCCCACCTGGAGCACTGCATGCAGCTCTGGGGTCCCCAGCACAGGAGGGACACTGACCCTTCAGAGGAGGCCACTGAGTTGATTGGGGGGTGGAGCACCTCTGCTATGAGCGAAAGCTGAGAGAATGGGGTTTGTTCAGCCTGGAAAAGAGAAGGCTTTGGGATGATGCAATTGCAGCCTTCCAGTACCTGAAAGGAGCCAACAAGAAAGATGAAGGGCTTTTACAAGAGTGACAGGACAAGGGGGAATGGCTTCAACCTGAAAAAGAGTATGTTTAGATTAGGTATTGTATGGGAAGGAATTCTTTACCTGTGAAGGTGGTGAGGCAGTGGAACAGGTTACCTGGAGAAGTTGTGGGTGCCCCATCCCTGACAGTGTTCAAGGCCAGGTTGGATGGAGCTCTGAGCAACCTGGTCCTGTTCTCTGTCCGTGGAAGGGGGATTGGAATGAGATGATCTTTAAGATCCCTTCCGACCCAAACCATTCTGTGATTCTCTGCTTTCTCCAACTGGTGTTTGAGGCGTTACCTAATGTTGCTTATCTGCCCTGAAAGAGGCTGTAGTTGTGCAGCTGCAGGGAAGGCTTGCGGCTTGGAGGACTGGCCTGCATACCAAGAGCTGTAGCAAAGGTTGTCCTCTTCCTTTCAGGTACTGGTGATGGAACTGAATGATGAAGATGCAGAGCACGTGGTTGACCACGCTGAAGCAGATCTCCTGCAGGACCAAGAGGGCTATCGGTGGAAAGGTCACGAGAAACTAAAAACTCGAGACGGACCCGTTCGGTTTGAAGCTGGTTTCCAGCCTTTTGTCCTTGTCCAGTGTCAGCCACCAGCTGTGGTCACCTCACTGGCCCTGCACTCTGAGTGGAAGCTCGTGGCCTTTGGTACCAGTCATGGCTTTGGGCTTTTTGACCATCAGCAGAAGCGACTGGTCTTTGTCAAGTAAGTGTCATCTTTCCAGGAAGTCTGTAGTAATCCTTTGTTAACGAGGGCCTGGGATTACCAACAAAGCGAGCTGTGATAAGCAATTTCTCAAGAGCAGTCACTGTAGCAAGAAGCCCTGCCTTGTTGGATTCCATCCTTGAAGATGTTCAAGGATATATAAGTGTGTTCCAGTGCTTGCATGTGTCCCGTTGGACTCATGGGAGTGACTGCCACGTAGCAGAAAGTGACCACGTGCCTACTGTCCCCCTCTTCCAGGTGTACCCTGCATCCCAGTGACCAGCTGGCCTTAGAAGGCCCACTGTCCCGGGTGAAGTCCTTGAAGAAGTCCCTCCGTCAGTCGTTCAGGCGGATCAGAAGGAGCCGCGTGTCCAGTAGGAAGCGGCGAGGAGGTGGTGGAAACGCCTCAGAGGTGAGGGGTTCACCTTTTTGGGGTCCTGTCTGTTTGCATCTTGGAGCATGCAGAGTCCTGACGAGACTGCCTCGAGCAGGAGATGGTTTGCAGCCCTACTGTCAAATCAGTAGCTATTGGGGTAAAGCGGCAGTTTCTGATGCTGCTCTCTGTTAGATCAAACAGTCACATTTTTAGAGATCGGTTCAGAAGATGAGTTCACTGGGATGACAGTGCTGTCCCTTTCTGTTGCTGCCACTCTTTTCTCCCTGCTGTGTCTGTCCCTGACTGACAATATGTGCATATATCTTTTGAAGGTGCAAGAAGCAAATGCCAAGTTTGACCAGGACACATTGCAGGAAATGGAACTGGCTCCCGTCCAGCGGAAGATCGAAGCCCGGTCGGCAGAAGACTCTTTCACTGGCTTTGTGCGAACCTTGTATTTTGCTGATACCTTCTTGAGAGACAGTGAGTACAAAAAGCAGTTCTCTCTTCTTCCAAATGTTTTTGTTTTTGGTTTTTTTTTCACTTCTTCTGCCAAGGAGTGTATTAGGATTTACTGCCAGGAAAACACGGCACCTCCTGTGTCCTACTTTGTGCAATGCTGAAAAGCTAATATAGAACAAGAGCATATGTTGTCATGCAGAATTGTTGGGTAGCCATTCTGGCTGCTGGCTAATGCAAGGCAAGTGGTAGTTCATCTTTGGATAAAGCTTTTGTGTATGGTTTTCAAATGTGCTGGATTGGCATCTGACATTTTAGTATCGGTTTTGCCTTGTCTCATTACTCTGAAGTTCACTTCTGTGCCCAGCAGAGCCTTTTAATTTTGGTGAAAGTGGTGACTGGTGGTGCATCAGAGCCCAAGCTGATGTGTTACTCTGCTCATATGTGATATAAATATGTGAAAAATGGATGCAGCAGTTGTGATGGCTCCTGGAAGCAGCACTCTTTGCTTACGTGCCGTGTCCTTTTTCAGGGCTGCTGGTGGACATGTATTGGGAAAAGAAGTGCTCAGAACCCATAGTTTCCCTCTCAAGCCTGCCCTCATATAAAGATATTTAGGATGTAAACAGAGGGGGAGGATGTGCACAGCTGGGGACAGCAGCTCTCCAGGGGTGTCACAGGTGGTGTCTTGCTCATGGGCCTTTTTGTTGCTCCAGGCTCCCGCCACTGCCCGTCCCTGTGGGCTGGCACCAACGGGGGGACCGTCTACGCCTTCTGTTTACGTGTTCCCCCAGCAGAGAGGAGGATGGATGAGCCTGTCAGGGCAGAGCAGGGTAAGTGTCCCTCGGGAGAGCACAGCTCTAATGGATCCGAGCCGTCACTCACAGGAGTTACAGAAAAGCTCAATTATTGCTGTTTATCAGCGAGAGTGGAGCCAAGTGTGGCAGTGTCTGAGCTAAGCAGTGCTCGCTCTAGTGAATGAACTGGAGAGGGGAGTGAGTTCCAGCACTGCTTGACATTCCTGAGCCTCATTTCCTAGTCACTTCAGGAATCTAAATTTGCGTCAGCTGTCACTGAAATCTACCATCAGGCCTCAGTGCACATGTCCCTCATTCTGACAGCTGGACCTGTTGTCTTTATGTAACAATAGTTGCTCTTTAACACAAACCACTCTAGTTTGAATGCCCTTTAAGTACTAAATCTTTTTAAGCAGCATTTCTATAATCACAGTATATAGGTCTCCAGCCCCGAGAGGATGTGAGTTTCTAACAGTGTCTCTGACTAGACTCCTGTTTGTTTTTTCTGTTTGCTTTCCCTCCTTATCTTGCCTGTCTAGCCAAAGAGATTCAGCTGATGCACAGGGCTCCTGTTGTGGGGATACTTGTCTTGGATGGACGCAGCACTCCCCTCCCAGAACCTCTAGAAGTAGCACATGACCTTTCCAAGAGTCCTGATATGCAAGGCAGCCATCAGCTGCTGGTGGTATCTGAAGAGCAATTTAAGGTAAGTGTCACCTGTTGAGGAAAGGAGGTGCATGTGGACCGTGCATGAAATATGCTCAAGCTCTGGGCAGACAACTCTTGGGAGTGCTCATTCTTGTGTCCTCAATAACAGCCCTGGGACAGCGCTTGTGTTTGTTGGTGCAGTCCATAAATCAGGTGTCTGCTGGAAAACTGGGTATTCAGCACATGCTGAGCATAGAAATTTTATGCCTGCATTACATTATACTCTCTGGACAAGGCTGCTGCTTTCGGGGAAGAGCTTTTGCTGTGGTTTGTGCAGAAGCAGGAATTAGTAGGTATTTCTGTGAAGTAGCTGAAATATGCTTGTTCTGCACACTGACGTCAAACCCTGTTCTCCTTCCATAATAGTTTGTAGCCAAATATGGAGGGGTTTTGGAAAAACAGGGGAGAAGGACAGTTTGCAGCCTGAGGGGTAAAACCGATATCAGAACAGAAACAGGTTCTCACCCTGACTGTGGCTGATTCCCTCTTGTCCCGTGAGCAGGGGGGTGACTCGGGTTACACCTGTGTGTATTCACTGTGAGTGAAAACCTTGTTCCGGGGGGGAACAGCAGATGAACAGTCCTGGGGAGCTGCTGCTGCCTCTGTGCAGGAAGGAGGTGTCAGTGTCCTGTTTCTGTTGACAGGTATTCACCTTGCCCAAGGTCAGCTCCAAGCTGAAGCTCAAGCTGACAGCCCTGGAGGGCTGTAGGGTACGAAAGGTGACAGTTGCAAACTTTGGCAGCTGCAAGACCGACGATTACAGTGAGAATGACCTGGCTGTCCTGACTAACCTGGGAGACATTCAGATCATCTCGCTGCCCTTCCTCAAGTTACAGATTCGCTACCCCTGCATCCGCAAGGAGGATGTGAGTGGCATTGCATCCTGTGTCTTCACCAAATATGGCCAAGGTGAGGTGGGCTTCTCCCAAACCATCTACCTCTGTTGTGTGTTTTGAGACAATGGAAAAGGGCTTAGTGTTTAGTGTACACACGTGAATATTTCATAAGTGTGTCCATCTCGTGTTTCTGGCTGGTACCAGTTGCCAACAGGTACAGACACATGAATAAACAGAAGCAGAAGTGGGTTTATTCCATTATTGTTAATGAACATGGTGGTTTTCAGCTAAGAGGTTGGATGTGTCCCATAGGTACCTTCCACCTGGCTATACCCTCCTCTTTTCTGGAGTGAAGGGAATGACTCTTTGTAAGCAGCAAGCACTGGATAAATGGCTGCATTGTGCCTCCTGTGCATGTCTGTGGCTGAACACTCACACTGCAAGACTGGGATCCAATGTCCTGTGGCTGCTGAAAATGGATCACAGTTCATTTTTTACATCTTTCTGTTCTGTTTTCCCTAAGTGTCCACAGGACAATACAATTCTCTCTCAGCATAGTCTTAAATTCCACGGTCTCTACTCTAACCAGTCCTTGGGATAATATCTTCCTCAGTGATCCCTCCTTGTTCAGATAGGAGGAAATGCAAACCCTTTGTGCCAAACACAGAGCATGCCTAGGTCTGTTCTTTTTTGGGTGACCTTTAGCTCTGTGACTGCATTCTTGGGCTTGAGAATTGCTTATGAATTCCCAATCATCTGTAGGTTTCTATCTGATCTCGCCGTCCGAGTTTGAGAGGTTTTCCCTCTCCACCAAGTGGCTGGTGGAGCCCCGGTGCATCGTGGACGTGCCAGAAGCGACAACCAACAATCACGTGCACAGCAAGTCTGGCGTGGAGAACGCTGCCAGGAAATCCAGGTAAAGTCTGGAAATGAAACCACCCTCGCTGATGGGTTTCCTGCTTGGAGTACATCTCACCTGGAATACTGTGGGCAGTTTTGGGCACTGAAGTATAAGAAAGATCTGAAGCCATTAGAGAGAGTCCAAAGGAGGGCAACGAGGATGGGGAAGGGCCTTGAGGGGAAGCTGTGGGAGGAGTAGCTGAGGGCTGGACACACTTGGTGTGAGAATGGCCTGAAGTTGTATCAGGGCAGGTTTAGGTTGGGTATTAGAAAAAGGTTCTTTCCCCAGGAGCTGGTTGGGCACTGAACAGGCTCCCTGGGGCAGTGGGCACAGCCCCAAGGCTGCCAGAGCTCCAGGAGTGTTTGGATGATCCTCAGGCACAGGGTGTGACTCTTGGGGATGGTCCTGTGCAGGGCAAAAAGTTGGATTCAGTGATCGCTGTGAGTCCCTTCCAACTCAGCATATTCTGTGATTTGCTAGGACAAAGCAGTGAAGCACTGGAATTTTTCTCCCCAAGCTGGAGTCACAAACCTAAAGCAAGCTCTGGCCTGCTTTGCTTGTTCCCAAATGCTGTGTCTGACACCTGGCTCTCACATACATCAGGGGCTCTGCGTTACTGGTGAGGCTGAGCTGTTGCTCTGTGAAGGGAAATCCAATGTTCCTCCTCTCCTCTTGGAACATTAGCAAGTGACAGTAGATCTGAAACTCGTGGAGATCCTGCAGGAATTTTATTCTGAAAGTTAGGCAGTGTTCTGTGGTGCCTGCAGACTTCTGCATCACCAACACGTGGTGAAGCCCTTCCTACACTCAGCAAACCATTTAGTTGACGTGCACTGGAGCTTCCCCTGCAGCCCTGTGCCTCAGTGTCAGTCATTGTGTTTTCTGCTTCCTTTCCTTTTTTAGGGGACCAGGAAAGAGTCCAGGTGACTACAGAGAAGATGGTAAGCAAAAAAACTTAATTGTACTAAAGGTAGCATGGTGATGAATAACCCCTGAAATGTCTTTCCTATTGCTACAGCTGATACATTTTTATCCCTAAGACAGGGGAAAGTAAGGAGGGATGTGAGGGAAACATTGTGACCTGTCTGGACACAGTAGTTGATAGCTCTGAAGTGATTTCGTGTGGCAAGATTCCCTTAAAGGATAGAACAGAGTTTTTGCTGGAGGGAAGAGGCATTTGGGAGGGTGAGGTCTGAAGTTACTCATGGGATCTTCTGTTATCCAAACTAGTATTGCTGGAAAATACAGTTCAGTGTGTGAGAGACTTCAAGGATTAGTTGTGAAACATTCAGGAAAGTCAAAAGATACTTAAAAGGGGGGGAAACAAATCCAGTTCCATTGTGGGTTTCCAAAATTACCCTACTTTGTGGAAAGGGGGAAATATTGTTAGCTAAAAGCTTTTTCCTACTCTTTTTTTAGAAAGGAAGTCTGGCAGGCTGATGGAACATGCCTTACTCAATGATGAAAGTGAGTGAGATAAAGTCTTGCTGCTGAGAGGGCAGGTGCCTTTCTGGGTGGGAAAAGAAGAAAGCTGCTGGGAATTCTGTGGATTCCGGTACTCAGTTCCAAGGATCTGCATTTACTGGTAGAAATGCTGGGTTTTCTTGAGTCCTGGAAATGGGGGGTTGGACAGATAGCCATGCCCTCAGGCAGGGGTTGTTCCACAGAGCTGCATTCCCTGCTGAGATAAGAGCAGGATCTTTATTTACAGTAGGACTTCTGAAAAATGACAGCTGGAACAGACAGTTCCTCTGGGGCTCTGGTACAGGCTGGCAATATTTCCTCTGGCAAATGGTTCCTTCAGTCCTGTGTGCCAGCTCGTCCAGTACAAACCTGGTGCAGCTGAAGAGGCAGTGATGGTACAAGGCCTGACCTCTGTGCTGTGGGAGGCAGGTTTTGGAGGCTGTTCAGTGGGGAGGTGGAATGTAGTCAGGCTGCTGCCTGAAAGCAGATCCTCACTGGTTTGGCTCACTGCTTTAACCCTCTGCTTTCCAGAAGTGCTGAAGGAGATCCAGAGTACTCTGGAGGGGGGCAGAGGGTGAGTATCAACCAACTTCTGTTCCTAATGGCTGGGGCTGGCGAGGGAGGGCAGTTGGAGTTGAAAACAGGGGGATGCCCAGTGTGATGACAGGGATCCTTGTGCTGGAATTTGGTCACGTGTGTATCCCACAAGCTACCGAAGGGCACTAACGAGAGGCAGGTTCTCTTTCACGTGTTGTCCCTTGACCTTTTTTTTTTATGAATAATGCTTTGTCTCTTTCTCTCCGAAAAGCAGGAGAGATCACATTCCCACATCCCAAAGGAACAGGAGTCTGAGTATTCGCATACAGGTTTCTATTTGTGTCAACCCATACTGATCTAAGGGCAGGCCACACGGGCTTAGTTGGTCAAGGATGGGACTCTGGAGTTTTGATCCTGGCTTGACACTGTCACTTGGATGTGTTCAGTGCCTCTGCTCCCATTCTGGCTGTACCGTAGAGCTGAGCTACCACCACGGGTGCGGGGCTTTGTCTTCCCTCCCTGGAACACTGATGTTCAGGTGACGGGGGGGCTACCAAGTGTACACAAAGGACTACTGTCTGCCACGGATGCAGGAGGCTTTTTGGGATTGGTTACTGCTGGTGTGTAAGGATCAGTGACTGCCTGACCTGCTCTGCTCTGCACACTTCCTCTGGACACTGCCTCATCCTGGTCTTCTGTCGGCATCTGGGAGTGGATGGGACGAGACTGCATCGCAGTAAGGAAATGTTTTTCTTGTGTCGTTGCAGGAGCTATGCAGAAAGAAATTCGGCAAGAAGTCCATTAGGACATGGACTAAGTAATGGAGGAGGTAGGTGAGGCTAAAGATATTTGAGGCCCAGTGAAGTAGCCAGAGGAAGCAGAAAGTAGAGCAAAATTTCTGTGTAACATTGAGCTTATTTAAGTGCTTTGCAATAGCACAGAAATCTGACCTGAATTTTCAGGATGGCAAAACTGCTGAGTGGGTGAGTGGTGTATGAGCACTGTTCAGCTCCTTATGTGCCATACAAGTAAATGTGCTGCATCAATGTTAAAGGAAGAGCTGAAAACCCTTTGAGGCTCCTGCCTGACTCTTAACCGTAGAGCTGAGCTGGCGAGGCAGCCGGAGCTCACAGCAGCAACCTGAGTGTATCAACTCATGAGCTCTCGTTAGCTTTCACTTTTTTTTTTTTTTGTTTTGTTTTTAAAATGGCTTTTGCTTTCTTTCATCCTAAAGCAGATTGACCAGAATTCATCGAGGACTCTCCGGCATTGGATTGAGTGCCATAACACTACTGATGGGGCAAACCGTCCCTGGGGAGAGGGCACCAGTGCTCCCAGTATCACAGGCTGGTGAGAACTGCAGCTTGGCATGAGTGTGCTCTGCTGCCTCTGCCTCCCCTCTAGTGCCTCTTTAGAGACCTCTCCTCGTGGAGCCCGCCTTGCATTAGGACAGAAGTGGATCGCCAGGTCCGATGCACCACAAGCCTCTGAGTACATCTAACATTCAAATGTTTGCACATTTCTCTTTTCTACTGGGCTGGGTTTTAAATTATAAATGTTTTACTGCCTCGGCGCAGGATTTTAATAAACGCACACTGTTACCTCCAACTTGGTTTAAAAATTTTTTTTGTTTGTTTTTCTTTTTGTACAATTTTTAAAAAAATCTTATGGGTATTTCAGTTTTAACGGAAGCATTTAGAAATCTACTTTTTAAAGAAAACGTTAAATAATATATGCTAGATTCCCATGACTGCTGTTTGTGGTATCTGAATGAGTAATTTTGGGGTTTGTTTGTTATGGTACTGTTAACTGGCTTTATGGATTTGGGTAGAATCTATTTTTGTAGCCCTTCAAATCGGAGGAGAACTAATGGAACTTGATTTTTGTTTCAACACTACATTGCTCTTTTTTTTTTTTTTTTTTTTTTTTTTGGAAATAAAACTCTGAATTCCCTTTTGTGATCCTTGTCTGCTCTCATATCTGTTCTTCCCTTCAGCAGCTGCTTTCAGATTGGCCACGGGCTCCTGGCCCACATATGCCCTGGAGAAGGTGGAGCTTGTCCCTCTCTGAGCTGAGAGGGCAAAGAGCACCCCTGGAGGTGAAGCAAGGTGGGGGGTTGGAGAAGATCCATGTGGCGAGCAAAGTGATTGTATCACCACCCTGCAATCCATATGGGATTGGGGATGTCTCCATTGGAAGGGAGACACAGTTGTTCTGGCAGTGCTGCTGTACTGTCTGCCGATGGATTTTGAAGTGAAGCTGGTGAATCTCTGCATAGAGCAGTTCGCTGCTCTTTAAAATTTTGGTTCCTTTATCCCTGACCTAGCACCACTTTCCCAAATTTCTCTCCTGTAACTTGCCTGTAGCACCATGAGAGCCAGTAAGGTAGAACTAAATCCCCCTGGACTGGGTGCTGAGCTGCCATCCCTTGGCATGCTTTGGAAGCCTCTCCTTAGAAGCCCTCTTGTTTCAGGATCTGTCTTGATCTTCCTGAGCAAGGCTGGGGGATCCTTTCTTTCCTGCAGTGATAGGGTGGCATGTTCTCTTCTGCAGAAGAACGTGGTTGCAGAGTTGCTGTTGTTCAGCTTGTGCTTCACTCACCCTTCCTTCTAGAAGCACTGGTATCTCCTTTGAGACCTAATTTATTGCTAATGAGGTTTTAGAGAGCCCTCTCTCCTCCTCAGTTTCTATTTCCTGACTAGCTTTCATCTCCTTATTTCTATTAGCTTTGTTATTTCCTTGCCTCTATTGCTGCAGGACCGAGGCTGGCAGAGAGGTGACCTGCTGTTTCCACCCCTTGTGCCAGGCACTGAGGCAGCAAATTTACAGGAAATTCTGGTTCAATCAGCAGCTTCTGAGCTGGTGTGATCCTGTGCATGTGCATCATCCTGGTGCCCCCAGCTGCTTCTTTCTGCTCCTTACAGATGGACTGATTCTAATGCCTTTTCTGAGTATTTATTTGTTGGCGGGATGGAGGGAAGAGATGTGGCAATCCTGCTCAGAAAGAGCAGAAGGAATTTATATCTTCTCCCTACTTTCACTGACATAACTTGAAAAATCCAGTAGGCCCACTAAAAGAGTGAGACAAGTCACAGAAATGCTATCATTTGTACACCTTAAAGAGCATTTAGATTTAAAAACAACAGCAATAAAAAGGAATCCAGACTTCTTGTTATTTTCCTCAAAGGATAAGCCAAACTACTGATGGGATTGGGTAGTTCAGGATGTGTGCTAATTCATGGCAGATTTTTTTTCTAGCAATGCTTTGGAACTGAAGGATTCACTGGAATAAACTCCCTGACATTGTTGCGAGCAGAGGCATTAAGAGTCCTTTTAGAGCTGCTGTGCGTAAAATACAGGATAAATAACAAAGTGGCAAAGCAGGGGGAGACTGGAACTCACGTGCTGTGCTCTCAGTTTTGTTCTGAGCTGAGCAGGAGCGGATGGAAAGCCTTGTGACAGAACTATGGCCTGTTTTTTGTGCTCTCACAAAATCAGTAGCAAGTAAAATAGGTGATGGGATGATGCTCATGAAGGATGGAGTCTTCAATGAATGTCTGTAAGCAGCTTTTGAATGTAATGGGGGGAAAAAAAAATCCCTCTGCCTCTCCTTTTCAGGAATTGCCTTCTGAGCCTGTGGTTACCCTTACCCTGCCTGTGAGCTGACACAAATAATAACAGCCTGTTTCTGATCAGAGGATTCAGCTGCTGCCAAACTCCTCGAGTTTTGTGCCTACCTCTACTTTTCACTTGAACTCCCTGTCTGGGATCTGATAGAGGTTTGCTAGCTCTCTCTCCAGGAGCTAATGCTTAGTGCTTGGAAGCACTCCGAGGGCTCGTTGCTCCTTATTAAGGTTATTGCCAGTCAGGCTTTGGCAGTGCTCCCCCCTTTCTGCTTTATGCAGCCTCACTGGGCTCTGGCACTGGGAAGTGCCCCTTGGCTGCGAGGCCTGAGCTGCTGTTAACACTGACTTGAAAAAATCCTCCCTTACAGCCATGCTGCCAGTGTGTGCTCCCTAACCCTCACAGACCAGCTTCTCTGCTGAGGGGAAAGTCTTGGATCACAACTAAAGAACAAATTTTCCACATCTGAATACACAAATTGGGTACCTAATATGGGATGCTGTTTTATAGTGGCCTGAGTTTTAGGTCAAATGCTTTCTGGTAACGTGAGCTCTTTTATAGGGTGTGTATAGTTGGTGCCAAAATTCTCTAGTCTTAGAAAAGCTTGGCCTGGAGCTGTTTTTTTTTTTCCCTTTTCAATAGTAAATGCAAGCCTTCCTGAGATGTTTAGCAACTGAATATTTGCTGAATTTGTCTAACACTTCTATTAGAAGAACATAATGTTGGAAGGAAAAGTACTTTTCATCTTAGTCATAAAGCCTGAGGCATGTCTGGTTAGAGAGAAAATGAGGGGTTTTTTTCCAGCTTAATTGGTCTGTTTCTCATAATATGGTTGTATCTATTGCAGCTCAGACAAATGCCTGCCTGGGCTGTAGTCCTGAATTCAGCCCCCAGAGAATGGCACTGCTTATGTGGCTTCATGAATTGGGATGTGTTTAATAAGAGCAGAACTGGGATCTGGTGTTGGGTTGGCACAGCTGAAGGATGAGACAGAAGCAAATTTGCACTAGAAGTCTAAAACCCAACAGTCCTTGCTAAGCCACAGTATTTGACTTCGTGATCTCTCAAGCAAAGGCCAAGGTTGTGTTGCAGCTGAAGCTGATTCCCTAAGCCTAATGCAGGTGGAAAAGTTCCTGCAAGAGCTGCCACAAGCCCTTGGTCACAGGTAACTCCATGCCTTCACTCACAGCCTCAAACCCCAGGTGCTTGGATTATTTCCATGCAGCACATCAACCTCTTCCCCTGACATGATGATGGGGTGTTTTGACAAGCTTTCCAAGGTGCAGCTTCCAAGAGGACCTGCAAATCCGTGCATGAAAAGGCTGCTGTAGCAGTAGGATGGCCTTTGAGATCATCCTGCTGTTGGTAATTTGTCCCAGCTGTTTGCTTGGGTAGAAATGGTCTCTCCAAAGCATGATTTTCTTGCAGTGAAACTGTTGTGTTTCATTTTGCATCTCATGAAGATGTGAAGTTCGTGAAGGTAAGTGTTGGCTGATCCATGGGGATGGGAGGGGCAGGTTTGCTGGGAGCACAGAGATAGGAGAACTTAAAGGCTCTTTGTACTTGTGGCCTGTTTCAGTAGAGAGGAAAACAGTTAAAAGGTGCTTTGAGGCTGTTACCACTGCTCACCTCTTCCCTAGCTAAGAGAACCTGATTCTCTCCAGCTCTTGTGGCACAGCTGTTGTATTTGGAGCTAAGTTATATTTTAAAACGGCTTTTAGGCAAGGGAGCTCTCTGTTCAAGATGGATGGTCCTTGACATGTGCTGAGAGCAGTCAGGAAGAGTCATCCAAGGTAGGAAGGACCTGTATCTCCATGGGCAGAGCCCAGCCTGTCCTGAACCTTCCCCTTCAAAAGATACCGATCTCTTCCTCCTGTTTGCTCCCCTGGCAAATGAGTCTGTGCATTATGTGCTCATTCCTGCAGACTCTGAATCTTGTTCATTTGTTTAAAGTCTGTCTCCTGTTCCCTGCTTATGCTCAGGACAGGGACTTCAAAATATGAAGCTTGGGTTCTGCTCACACTCTGCTTCCTTGAAGGGAACTTGGTTTTATCAGATTGCTGTGCTGTGCCCTTGAAGGTCAGGCTGAGCTCCTAAAAAAACCCCAAATGTGCTATACAAGGACATCTCTGAGCTGCTGAGTGCCAGCCCAAAGTCAGGTGTTACAGCTCAAGTCCTGATGGGGGTAAGAGTCCAAGGAAGCAGGTTCAAGTAAAGGCTTGATGTTATTTCTTAGGCAGAGTATCGAGTTGAAAATGGTTTGAGCTATTGCTGAGGGAGCTTTATTCCAAACTGTAAGTTAGCCACAAAAATGGAATTTGTGAGAGGTGTTCTTAAAGGATATGCTTGTTCTACAGACAAGCACATCCTCCCAACTTCATTGACACAGATAAGAGCAGATGAAATACAGGCTGTGACCAAAGGAGGTATCACAGTCTGATGACCTGTGATCTTGTCAGTGCTGTGACAGTTTGCTCACAGTTCAGACCTGTTGATATTTGCCTGTATTTTCATTATAGGGAAGTGTTTTGAATGTTAATGAACCGTAATGAGGACTTGGAAAAAAAAATCCATCTGTAGGAAATTCTAGTTCTGTCAGGTTAGGTCCATGAGGCCCAGGAAACAATAAAACTGAAGCACTAAGTGGCAGTCACTATGGAATTAATTTTTAAAAAAGGCTGGTTTATTTTTTATACTTAACTTGCTGTGGACTCCACGGCAGATGCCAATACCCAGTAAAGGCCCTTTATTAAAAGCACTGTCAGTCCAGGCACTGTGCCTTCCAGGGTCCATCCTTAAAAAAACCTTGTTTTGGCTGGTAAGTGGGACATGAGAGTTCAAAGTGAAATAATAATCGCGTCATCTCTCTGAGGTGCTTTGTTCTTTCAAGCCTCTGACCTTGGACTGGATGGAAACCACTCCTACTCAGATGCAACTCTGTTATTTGGTGATGCACAGGCAGATTCATCCCTACTGCTTTCTGTGCCTCTTCCAGCTGTTCCTTAGGGGGTTGGTTGTTAAACCACTAAAAAATTCTGTTTGAGGGTAAGATCTTCAATGAGTAATTTTTCTTGCACAAGAAAAATGGTAATTTCTCAGTAACTCAATTCACAGACATCAATTAACAAGCTCCATGTGCCTCGTTAGTTAATAACATGGGAGGCAGGTACCATTAACCTGGTAGATTTTCTTTGAGGAGGAGGAACAGATGGTAGCTGTGATCTCTTCTTGTTCCTTGAGACTGACCAGGCCTGATTCGGCAGGTGAGCTCACTCATTGTCTGGGGTCTGCTTGTGCACAGAAAGAGAACTTCCCATTGGAATGTATCCTGCATGGAAGTGACTCAAATTCCATAAACCATTTCCTTGTCAAAGTGATACCTGTCGAGAGAGATTTACTTACGTGAGGATCTCTCCTGTGCATGGGGAGAGATGAGACCTCTCATAAAATGAATAGGGGTCTATCTACAGAAGATTAAGGAAATTAAATACCTGCAGTGGAACAGAGCACAAGATACAGGCTATTAAAATTAAATGGAAGAAAACATCCATCGTCCTATAAAATAAATGCCGAGTTTTGGAAGCAGTTGTCTTGAGAAGAGTCTTTGGGTGTCTTCAAATGCCTGGCTGGGCAAATTACTCCCAGTTTGTTCCACATCTTTAGTAGAAAAACATAATAACGGTGCCTGTGCTTCAAAACTGTAAAGACGATATCACAGGGCACAAAAAACGTGAGCGGCCCAGTATCACACTGAAGGTTCTGTTGGTCCACTATAGGATAATCTGCTTTTGACAGAGCATCTGTCAAAGTTTCCACAACAGACTTTCTTCTAGATACTCAGACTTGCCTGTACCGTTCTCTTCATTCCCTCACAGAGCTCAGGAGCCCCAAAAGAGTTTTATGTTTGAGGTGTCACTGCCAAGATCTGTTTCTGCCTTCCTGTGTCGCTTGTTCCTGCTCCTTTTCTTCCCTCGGTGCTAATCTGTGCTTTTTCAATTTATTTTTTAAGTAACCATGTTAAAGACTTGGAAGGGAATAGCCAGCAGGAGCAATTCCAGGCAAGCAAGCCACTCGTTTAAGAGGAAGTTCACTATTAGGTCACCTGGAAGGTCAAATTGCACTTGGGTGACCACCAGAACTGGTGCAAAGGAAACAGCTGGGGAATACAGAAGACACTGGAAGGAAGGAGCGGCCCCATAAAGTCAGTCTGGCTGTAACATGAGACCTCACCCTCAGCTGCATGATTCCTTCTACCTTTATCTCTGCGAGCTTATTAGCATCTGCTGGGGATTTTCAAATACCTGGGTGTAATCACTTCAGTCTGGACAATCTAACATTCCACTCTGAGCCTTTGATTTATACTTCAGGGGCTCAGCTGCTTCCTGCAGAGCAGTCATTTCCCAGGGGGGAACAGCTCTGGGGGCCGTGGCCCACGACTGGAGGGCCCTTTGCCTTCACTTATAATTGATGTGAAACCCAGTTCAAATCCAGGGGCTTTCACTGACTCAGAGGAGCTCTGTCTCAAACCCATCAGCTGTGCAGAAAAGGGAGACAAGGGCAAGCAGCTCCTTATTTGAGGCCACCCAGGTTCTTCGGTGCAAAGAAAGTCTGATGGAAGCGGGAACATCAAATCTTCAGTTACGTTCTCCCAGGGCACCCCAGCAGTGGAGGGGCAGGAGGATGACACACGGGCCTGTTTTCTGGACCCTAACCATGCCAGAGTTCCTGCTGCTGCCATTACTCCCCCAGGGATTCCTGTTGTTACCTGCTGCAGCTACCAAACCAGCAGGACTGAGGTTACTACAGCCCTGCCTGCCCTTGCCTCCTCAGTTTGCTCTTTTTAGACACCGCAGAGGTCAGTCAGGGGATTAGGAGGAAGTCTGAGCCCTGTCTTAGCGCTGTGAAGAGCCTTTGGGCTCAGACAGGGAGCGAGTCCATCCCTGCAGAGGGTGTGACACCGTCTGCACAGCTGGGCTGTGGTTCTGGCTGAGCCCTGGGCTGGGGCCGTGGGGCGCTGCCTTCCAGCGTAACAGGATCCTCCAGCCCCGCTGAACGGCAGGCAATTTGGGCAACAAAGTGCTCCTGAAATATTTAAGGAGGCTGTTTTCAAACCTATGTAACTTAATTGTTTCGGTTTCCCCTTGCAATCATGAATACTTTATTTGGCTTCCTCAGGTTATTGCCGGGGGAAGAGGCCCTCGGAGACCTTCTAGCTCATCTTAAAATAGCTGGGGGAAAAGAGCAGAGGCCTCACCAGTTTGAAACAGTGAGAGGTCAGGAATGAGAGGTCAGGAATTCTCTCTCAGTAGCCTGGGGTACAGGCTCAGGGGAGAATGTTTTCTGTCAAAATGAGGCAGCATGTGATATGGAAACAACAGTGGAGATATTTTATATTAATGCAATGGAACCGTTGTGGGGGGGAAATGCAAAAAAGGGGAAGATATTTTTAAACCAGTCTTACAGGCTGCAGGGTCCTGAGTGGAGTGTCAATTCTACTTGAATAGAATGAAACCAAGAGGAGACCCCATTTATACATTTATTCAAGTTTAATGGTAAAGACAGATGTTCCTAATAATAACTTTGACCAGTCTCCTTACCTGACCGGCTACCAAACAAACAAGGTGGTTGTGAATTTGTGCAAAGTGTCCTTTTTTTCCCTGATCAATCACAACCAGTTTCTGCTCTTTTATTCATAGGATTTAGTAATTTTTTAAAAATTGAGTTACCTTTTCATATCTCTTTTCTACAATAGTATCAATGCTTTTATTTTATGTGGTTGGCTTCAGAGGAATTTGTGGTGAAAAGATAGGTCTGATATGCTATCACTCTCTAATAATGTTTTAAAATCATAGCAGCTCAATGCTAGATGAAAGGACCTGATATTTTGCATAAATGAAGGAACCTTGGGGAAACTCCACTGTCCAGTCTGCTGAAATCTGGAAGGGTTTCATCTTTCCTGGTGCTTATCTCCCTTTCCCTGGCAGCATCATGCCAGTATCACTTTAAAAGGCAAACAAATGTAGCGTTCAGTGTGTGCAGAGAAATCAGGTTAGAGGTGCTGAGGCTCAGGTCAGTCTGAGGTGGGGAGGGAGAATCTGCACGGCAGCAATTCAGCCCTTCTCATCTCACTGCAGCTCAGAGCAGACAGGAGTCTGACAAGATACTGAACGTGATCAGTGGCTTCATCTTGGCCATCCCCGGGCAAACCCCATTCTTACCATCTGAGGCTTCTGACAAACCAAAGAAATCAAAGAAGCAGAGGGCTCTGGTTCTGCCTGGGCTGTGCAGAGCCTTGAAGAGGCTCCAGCTAATCATGACATTTGTTAGAGCCACTTTCTCCTCAGGAGCTGTGAGGAGTTGGGTTTTTCAGAGCAGTTTCTCCTCCCTGCCATACCCACACTAAAAGCTCAGAGCTAAAAGCCCCGAGGGCTTTTCCCCAAGATTCCTTAAGGAATTCATGATCCAGATGGATCAGTCATTCCGGGCTTTACAGGAGAGGTCACCTCTTTGCAGAGAGGGATAGAGAGTTGTTTGTAAACAGTTAATAAAAGAACGTGATGAAACAGTTAACTAAGAGAAATGGACCATCCAGTGAGGAAAAGCTTAGGTGCAGTGTTTAAATTCTCCAGCTCAACTCTCAGTTTTTATCTTTGCCTCTCCGTGAAGGAGCCCTCAAGGTACAGTGCAGAACAGCCAGGGGCTCTTGGAAAGGAGAGAGACAAACAGGTCCCACCCAAACTAAAGCTACTAAACAAATGTCTGAAATCTTATCTTAACAGCGCTCATCACATTTTATGTTTGGGTCACTTGTTCTGGTGGCTGGCCACACCTGAGCTTGTCTTGTTTAATCTCCACCATGTCTGGAAAGGCTTTTTGGGAGAGGGTAACCTTAAAGAACCAGAGTAGTCAGATCTGCACTGACTGTGTTGTCCCTTTGCAGCCTGGTGAGTGCTGGGGGAGGCTGCAGGTGCAGACCAGGCTGTGCATTTGTGTTTACCCCATTACCTGCTTTCTTGAGAGCAACCTGGGCAGGGGGAACCCACCACTGACTTGGCCAGCAACACTGCAGGGACACATCACCTGCTGTGAGTAACCCCGACTGGCTGCAAGCAAGGGGAGAAGGGCTTTACTTGGAAATTCGGGCTGGAAGGAGATTTAGCCATTCTGCTTGGTTTGGACTGAGATTTAGGCATAATGAGGGCAAAAATGGTGCCAGTTTTGCTGTCTTTTCAGCGCCGAGCTGGAAACTACTTTCCTGTTGTCAGCAGAGAGTTTGGTATTGGCAAGGAGAAGGGAGCAGGGGCTGAGCTATCCGTGCTTGGCTCCCTGGAATAAAACTCCAGGGATGCAGAAGAAAGGGGCCTATGATTTAATCCCTTTCAGTGGCCTAAGCTTGTTTCTAGGTAGTATTCGCTGTGCCTTGTCTGGTAGTCTCTTGCATACGTTATAGCAGATGTGTTCTGGTATTGGAACTGACCTCTCCTTGTCAGTCTGTCTTTGGGGTTGCACCTCATCATACCACACCGGGCTCTTGCCTAGGTGAAATCCCACCTCTTCTTTTATCCCCAACTCTGCCAACCAGCTGGTGATGTTGCTGGTTGAAAAGTTCAAAGGTACCGCGAGAAAGCTTGAATTATTGATGCCACTTTCCTTCCATATACCTGTAATCATCTGCTGTTGGGACACAGCCCAGCCAGAATCCGTGTCAGACTCCACAGCTGGGAAGGGCTCGCAAGGAGGCTGGAGCAGACCCTGGGCTGCATGGAAACCAGGCACAGGAGAAGGGATGTGTTACCATTACATGGATGTGACCTATAAAACTGGGGATTCAACGGAATCAGGGCGGACAGTGTGGGTATGTTGCAAAAATTACTGTTTGCAGGCAGATAAAGGAAGGACTTTGAGCAATTTGTACAGGGGAATGAAAAGAGAAACTTAAGAATTAAGTTCCAAGTATGTCCCTTTAAGATTAATGGTTGTACTTTTCCTCTGTGTGAGTTGGGAGAAACCACTGAGTTTGGGGAAGACGGGACAATTCCCCACTGATCTTAAAACAGTAGCATGACCTTTCTGTGCTTTTTGTCTGCAGGTTCGTACTCTGTTTCTTAACAGCTCTGAGGATCTCTTTTTCTCTGATGTAAGTTATTTCTTCTGAAAAGGAAGAATGAAATCAAATTGTTCTTTTTCCTGTGGTGATTTGGATGAAGTTGGTGCAGTGAGGGGAGCTGAAAAACTGGCGAGCGGGATCTTTCACCTGCTCCAGCGTGTCCAGCAAGCAGATGGTCCAGGGCAGTTAATCAAAGCAGGTCTGATGTCAAAGGAATTGTTTATATAAGCAGTGATTCATCTTCCCATTCCCAGTAATAACAGTGGTATTACAAACCAATCTGCTCTAAAACCCTGTCTCAGAAGAATTGTGAACTCTGATTTTCACTTTCTAACCTAGATTCAGTCTGGGGTCCTGTCTTCACAGTGAGTCAAACCCAAGTCCTGTGTCTAAGCTCCCTTCAAATTTGGGCCGTGTTCCTGACCCTCTCCATCATCCAAGAATTGCAGCATTTTTGTTTTGTGGAAGGCTTTAGCTCTCCAGACACATGACTATCTAACAACAGCACATAAAAGCAGACTTTTATTATTTTCTCCTGCTTTTGGCACTGTAGAGAAGCTGTATCAACTTTAAACCCCCAGGAGAACAGAATATTAACAACTATTCTGTACTGAGGATTTAGGGCCTAATTCTGCTGCCATTAATCTCAGCAACAAAAGTCTTTTTGCAGGATTTAGAGATCTAGGCCACTAATATTGGGGTATTAAGGGGGGAGAAGGAGGGCTGAAATAAGGTGACCAGACACCTACGTATTTTAGAGTTCTGTTTAAAGAGAGAAGATGGAAGAGGATTTGATGTTAAGAGATGAACTCTGTGCTGTGCAACATTTGTGTCTGAGATGCTTTAATTCTAGACCACAGTAAAAAAGTGAGTTTAAGAGGGAACCCTAAAGACACTGTTGAGGAACCCTTAACTGCATGTAACTGCTTTCAGGGCAGCAGCTTTTTGCTTCAGTGTCAGAATTGGAGCTGGAGAAAGGGAGATGCTGTGTGTTCCCCACTGCAGATTGTTCTGTCGTGCAGAAGAGTACAAAATGGGTAGTACAGAAAAAAAACCAACCAACATTTGCTATAAGACCATGTGCCTTGCACACACCAAGTGGGCTTTTTTTTTTTTTTTTTTTTTTTTTTTTGAGCATTGGCCTTCCTGGGCTGTGTAAAGCTGAAATGTGGTTTTTGCTGGCTTGCTCCCAGAGTACTGGAACGTATTTTTCAATGGCCCTTTTGAAAAATTTGTTTTAATGACTGGTAAGGATGCTTGGACAAGTTGCATTCTGCAAGCAGGTCAGTAGATGTTCTGGAGAATGGTTGCATTTCCATCCAGCAGAGTAGGCTGCCTTCCTGAGGTACTACATGCTGAAAGTTCTCACTCCTTGTCAGAATTTATAGCACCTGCAAAGACTTAAAGCTTTAAAGCTTGTTGAATTGCAGTCTTGACTGTGTGCTCCTTCCCCATCCCCTTTAGGGCAGGGAGATGCCTGTGGATGGAAATGAGTTTCAACAAACCTTGTCCAGAACTGTTTTGGGCTTGTAGCCTGCGTGCTATAAAAACAAAAGTGTAGCAAAACCTGAAACAAAATAATCATTATTTCTTAAACTGCAGTGTGGCCAAATCTTTGTCAACTGTAGAAAATCGTGGACAGTTGCCTGTATATGACTTGGCCTGTGGCAAGATCTTAATAACAAAAAGCAAATCAGGCTGATTTGTGACAAAATAAACCAGAGATTAACCTGGAACAAGACAGTCAGTTTGGCACAGGTGAGGTTCTGCAAACATTTGGTTCTATAGGAACGAGGTAAATTAGCGCTCAGGAGGATCTGGCCTGCCTTTGTAGTTGGTTTCACAGCAAAATGCACAATGTTTCCTTTCATAGGTGAACTGAGATAGGCCCTCACAAACTCCTGAGCACTGGAGAAATGCCTCCTTCCCGATCCAAGACTCGGCAGGAAAAGGCTGGAAAAGAGAAAGTGTTGAATTGTGAGAAAAACATAAACTCCGCAGGAGACTCCAAGATCCGCTGCGGGAGGCGGAGGGAAGGGAAGAGAAGAGGGCAACTGAGGGGCAAAGAGTCACTGCCTGGACAAAGTGACACCCTTGAAGAAGAGCCCTTAAAAATCCAGAAGCTGGGAAGGCTTCAGGGAAGCAAAGAAAATGGCCACAGAAAGTTATTCCAGGGAAAAAGAGCCTACAAGAGAAATGATAGAAGTGAACCTGGTTTGGGAAGAAAACATGGAGAACAGGTGACGTGCAGGTTGGAGGGGAAAAAAGGAAAAGCCTGCAAACGACAGGAAAGGACATCAGGGCAGGAAAATGAGGACATCAGTGACAAGGAGGGTAAATCCACCACAAACAGCAAGAAATACAGTTCTAATAAGTGTGGAAAGCGTGTTGGTATCAGGGGGAAAGTCACTGAGTTGGAGTCTATAAAGACGATTGCAGAGCAAAGTGCTGAAGGCTGTTTGCGGAAACACAACCTACCAGAGAAGGCACAAAACCCCAGGGGAAAGCACAGAGGGGATCGTGGCTCTAGGGAGGCTTCTGGGCAGAAGTCAAGTCCTCAGTCCCAAGGCATTACAGCACAGGCACAAGGTGAGAGGACTGGGAAAAAGAAAGCTGAGAAACATGCCAGGATTGTCATCACTGAAAGCAAAGAAGAAAATTTCCTGGAAAGCTCAAGTAACTCCTGCTCTGACTCCAGCAGTGAAGGCCATGGGACCCAAGAAATGGGTACAAAAGAGGCTGTAGTGGGCAGCACTTCCAGCAGCGAAGAGAAGAGCAGCTCTTCAGAAGAGAAGAGCAGTTCAGAAGAGAAAAGCAGTTCTTCAGAAGAGAAGGGTAGTTCAGAAGAGAGGAGCAGTTCTGAAGAGGAAGATGGCAACAGTGAAAAGGAAACTGTGCTCGAAGGTCCTCCTGTGACTGAAGGCAAAGGCTACAAGGAATTGGTTGATGAAGACAATGAAGCAAGTATTGAACCTGAAAGGGAGCAGGAGACCACAGATGGAAAAAATGAATCTGAGAATGAAGGCACTGAGTGTGCAGGACTGGAAGCAGAGGAGGAGATGAAGGAGCAAGACGACATGCTGCCACAACCAAAATGTATTCTAGCTGAGAGCAGTGGGGCAGATGTTGAGGTAAACACTTCAGAATTTCAAGTGAAGAGTCTTAAGAACAGAGAAAATAATGAAGCAGGCAAGGAAAATATACTAGAAAATGACAGAGTTCAAGGTATGTCAAAAGAGGGACATACAAATTCTGACAGCGCTGGGGAGAACAGAATTGAAGAGACCGTGAATGAAGGAAAGGAAAATGCAACAAAACCCCTGCCAAGTGCTGTGAAAGCAAAACTGCACGGTGGCCTTTGCAAAGTACTTCAAGGATGTGAACAGGAGGAGATGGTGAACAAGGAAGGCAGTGTGCTAGAGGACAGCCCTGTGCTTTCCAAACAGCAGAGGACTTTGAAGGAGAAGTCTGGGAGGTGTGAGGTCACAGAACAAGGTGAAGAGGTTGCACGTGGACAGAGGGACCGTTCATCAGGCTGCAGCAAGCAGGAACTAGCAGCAATGATGCCCACAAAGAAAAGTTCTCAATCCCAAATCCCTCTCAGTTTGAAAAAGAAGCATAAAAATGCTGAGACCAAACTGTTACCAAGCTGTGATCCAAATCCTGTCCAAATGGCTTTGGGAACCAACTCAGACCTGGAAAATGTTGAAAGCATCTGTTCAAAACCCATGACTCTAGAAACCCTCAGTAAACAAAAAGGACCCGACACAGCTCAGAGTTTTGGAGAGAAAAGATTGAATACCTCAAGCTGCTCCACAATTGTAAAAAAATCATCTGATAAGCAGCTCCTTGGAAAGAAGAAGAAAGTTGGAAAAGTTACTGGAAAAGTTAAGCTGAGTTCAGGCCAGGCTTCAGAGGCAAAAGAAGAGAAAGCAGAAGAAGTGCTTGCAGAGGCACCTTCTGAAAGAGAACATGGGCATGACTGGAAAGGATCCAAGCACTTGCACACTCATTCTACTTTTAGAAAAGTCACCAGCTGGCTTGGGCAAAAACCCGCCAAGAAAGCAAGGCTGAAAGCTCGTCTGCTGAGCGTGGCACGTGCAATTGGTATTTCAAGATGGCTCTTGAAGAAATTTGGGAAGAGGAAGAGGAGCAGCAAACCTTTTGGATTCAGAAGTAGAATGGCAATCCGGCTTCTGAGCACTGCTGGGTGGGTTGGTCGGCCTGGCAAAGCCTTCCCTGGACAGTTGGGGAGGGCTGAGCTGAGGGACAAAGAACCTTCTCCTCCATTATTGGAGGGGAAAGGTGGTCCTAAAATGGCAGGGGAAGTGGGACACATTGATTTGCCCTCTAGTGATTCCCCTCTTCGTGGAAGCAGTCCCTCTCCGTGCTTGGATGAGGAGAAGAGCAATGCTACTGATGCCAAGTTTGCTGTAGTATTCCCCAGAGTCCACAGCTTGGTTAAGGCTAAAAACTCCCTATCCAGGGGCTCTGGGAAGGGTTGTTCCCGAGAAAAACCGAGACCTCTGTCAGACAGAAAATCTGTCGCACCTGTGCAACAGGGTTGCAGCTTCAAATGTGACCTTCCCAGACCTTTGGTGGGTCAAAGCCAGAGAAACAGCAAACGGGGCTTCCTTCTGCACGGAGAGGGTCCGATACGCACATCAGGCTGTTCCAGTGAGGTGGGTGTCCAAGGGGGCTCGGATGTGCTCCAGGCTGCGGGGCCCGTGGCCACGCCTGGCGTCCACTGGTCTCAGCAGCAGGCCCAGGGCTGCGACCCCGCGGCGTGGCTGAACTCGGAGCTGCTGCTGCCGCGCCTGACCGTCGAGAACCTCAGCAAGTGGGCCATCTACAAGGACCCACAGCTGGCCAGCAGCCGTGTGAGGGAGGTCTGCAGGGAGCAGTGGGAGGCAGAAGACGTCGCTGACAACGCGCTAGAGGCAGAGTTCCTGCAGAAACAGGTACAGGTGTTGTCTCCGGCGCTGGAGTGAAGCTGAACTTCTGATTGTCACTAATGTATCTGTGCGTTTCAGGTGTACAGGTGTGAAGACCTCTGTGCAGAAGTTGAGGAGATTGAAGACCTGACAAGACTAGAGTATGTGTCCTCAGGAGCGTTCTCCAGCTAGTTCAGGTCACGGGGGCTTGATTGTTATCCTTCAAAGCTGGGTCAACAACAGAAAGCATGTTATAGATCTTGGGAGGAAACAGAATCAAGTTGATGCATATCATAGCTAAGGTTACTATTAACACATGCAAGTGAAGCTTATGTCTGACCAGCCCTTTCTTCTATTTGTAGGGAAGTCTGTGAGAGCTCAGTCCTGCTGTGCCTGAAGAAGAGGTTCCACCGCAATCTCATTTATGTATGAGACAAGCTGCGGGTGGTGGGGTTTGGTTTTGTTTGGTTTTCTTCAGTGCTGACTCATTCTGAGCCATGAGCTTTGGGAGAAAATGATTGATATTATTCCATCAGGCTTTAATAGTGCACCAAGTAGCTCAAGAGCTCGTTCATTACAGTGATGAAAAGGATACTCACACAGCTTTTGCTCAGAAGAGAGATAACATGAAATATTGGGGGTGAAATCGGAAAGTTTCAGAGCCTCTCTGTAATTTTGTTATTCGTTGCCATCCTGTGAGTATATTTGGGCTCCATTTTAGCCTCAGCTGCTCCTAGTGGGACGCTCCTATCTTAGTAAAGCAGTTCTGAGTAAAAAATTGTGGATCTTGAGAAGAAACCTCCAAGCAATGCATTTCACAGTGCACAAATGCAAACATTTCACAGTGTTGCAGTCCAGCTCTAGTTCTGAATGGCTAATTGTTCTTTTTTTCTCCTCATATACTGGCTCAGGTGTTCAAACCTGTGCCTGTAATTTCATGTGGAGCTCCGAGAATAGACAGTGGCCAGAGAAGATGACCACAGACCAGTGAGTGCTCACTTATCCCAAATTATAAATGACAGAGCTTTGAAAATGACACTGAAAAGCTGTGCCCTGGATAAGATGGCAGCAGAGTCAGAATAGGCAGTATTCTTTTAAAGAGCATTTAAACCTTTGTACTAATAAATATGTTCAGTTGCATTCCTCATTCAGAAAATTCTAAGAAGCCACCAGATTTTTTTTTTTCCCCTTTCTTATTTTTGTCCTAGACTTACATTGGGCAAATTTTGGTTTCTGTGAATCCTTTCAAAGACCTCAGTATCTACTCTGAAGATGTGGCTGCCCAGTACCATCAGGGGACTCTCTCAAAGAATGCCCCGTATGTTCCTCTTTCTCAAATAACTCCCCAAACCCTGTTCCATTTGTGCTCCAGAGCATATTTCATGTTTCTCCAGTCGTGTGATTGAGCAGGATGAATGTCACAAGAAGTGAAAAACCCCTTTGGCAGGGCTGTAGTTATGTAGATCCCTGATGAGTAACCTTTCGGTGCTGCATTTGTGAGGCAGAAACGTGCGGTCAGTTAACGGGGGTTTTCTCTCTGTCGGTGCAGGCACATCTTTGCCATTGCAGAAATGGCCTACACGCTGTCCCAGTCGTCAGGGCAGGAGCAGTGTGTCATCATCAGGTAGGGAATCAGGTACTTTCCTGAAGGCCTGTTGGTTTTTTTGTGTAAAACTTTCGTCTCTGTGAGCTGATCGTTCTGGCTCTTGTGTGAGGGCTCTCAGTAGAGAACCCGAACGAGGTGGATTTTTATTTCACTCTGTGTAAAAAACAGTTTATATTTTCTTTCATGTTAGTTCAGAGGAGTGGAAGCGAAGGCATTTGGCATTCCAGAGTGGAATTGTATTTGGGACCACTTTGTCAAGTTGTCTCAGTGTCTCAAGCAGTAGGTGACAGATCTTCAGTTGTAAATAAGTACAAGCCCACTGATTTGCTGTAACAGGGCTCTGATGTGTCTGGATTAGGTAACACTGTTTTGATACCAGCTTCCTTACCTCTTGTTCCTCCAGTGGACACAGTGGATCAGGTAAAACAGAAGCTGCCAAAGCAATTGTGCAATACCTGACCCTGCTCTACCAGAGATCAGACAGCCACAGGATCAGACAGGTAAGAGAAAACGGAGGTTGGCTGGATGCTGTGGTGCTTGGGCAAGGAAAAGAAGACAAAGACAGGAGACAGAGGCCAGACTGATGTTATTTCTTTACTCCTGAGCTTGACTTTGGATGGCTTGTGGTCCAAGGTGAAGCTCCCATAGAGACGTGAGGACAGCTGGTGTATCTGTAGTTCTGTATATTAATATCCTGGAGGTCTGATGTTGTATCGAGTGGTGCATCTGTTTGAACAGAGAGATGATACCTGCACAGAGAGCTTATAGCAGAGTCTGGGAGGAGAATCTGAACAAACACAGAGCAGAACTAAAATGACAGATCGTAAAGAACTCACAGAGCAACTTGCCACTGGCTAGAGATGATGATACCAAGATACATTTAAAAAGAGATTTTTTTATCCGGACAAGAATTATATCAGTGAAGTCCCATTTTTCTTAGATTTACAAACTAATAGTTACTTAAGCCCCGTTTGGTTTAAAAACCTGTGATTGCTACTGAAGTGTCATCTCCCTCTTTTCTTCAAGCCCTGCAGTGTCCTACCCATCCTGGAGAGTTTTGGAAATGCCAGAACCATCCTCAATGACAACTCCAGCCGTTTTGGAAAGCTCTTGAATGTCCACCTGCGACAGTGAGTTGAAGAAACACCTTGGGTGTTGTCCTTCCTTCCAGCTGCCCAGGGGTGCTTGGGCGAGGAAAGGTCAAGCAGTGCTTGGGGCTCAGGCAATAGCCCTCCCTCCCCTTCACTCTTGTTATCATCAGGGGGAGGAAGAGGGGAGTTTACACCCCTGTTTTGCCCTTAGGTTTCCTCCACAAAAGAATGGATCTCACTTCTCAAGATGAGTGTTGAATTAAGAACATAAGGGTGGCTGAACTGGCTATACCAAGAAGCCCCCTCATTCAGTGCTCTGTCCCCAGTGTGGGTCACAAGCACCAGCTGGGGCAAGAACAGGCCAAATACATACAACACTTTTCTCTAACACCCTGTGAGCTCTTGACCATTTGCAGCAGCCCAGGAGTTTTCACGAGGTTTTCCAGTTTCCTCTTGGACTCACATGAACTTCACGCATCTGCAACAGCGTTTGACAAGTGTTCCACAGGTCTAACCAGTCCTGTGAAAAACACCTTTCCTTTTTGAACCTGCCTCCTTTCTAACCTCTGGGTTTGGTTTGTTTGCTTGGGTTGTTTTCTGGCTGTTGCCAAGCACCGAGCTGATTCTCTCATGTCTGCCGCAACCCTCAGGTCTCAGTCCTAAGGTGCAGTGGTTAATTTGAAGGCTGTGTGTTTATGCGTGAAACTGAGCCTGCATCCATCACTTTACATTTATCTGCAGTGGATTTCATGTGCTTTTTTCTTGCCCACTCACTCTGTACTGTAAGGTCTGTCTGCATTTACTGACAGCTGGCTTTTTTCTTCACTGCCTTGAACCACTTCATACAAACAGGAAGCTTTGTCACATTCTTGTTCAGCTCCTCTCTTAGGTCATTTATCAAACCCTCAGTTACACTTACAGATCAGGTACAGACACTTTGTGGAATTCTAATGGTTGCTTCACACTATTAAGAGGATTCCCCTTTACTCTCATATCAGGACTTTCCCTCTTATGCTGTGGTGGCTTGGTTTTCCTGCAAGTCCCACAGCTTTGTCAAAATATTTTGGAATTCATGTAGACTACACCCCTTAGATCATTCTTATCTCCAGAGACAGTGATCTGCAGAAAATCTGTTCCTAGCCTCTGACAGGATCTGTTGTTGTCTTACACTCAGTGGTGTCGTGGTGGGAACATCCATCTCCCAGTACCTGCTGGAGAAGTCTCGAGTGGTATTTCAGGTGAGGATCAGTGGATTAAATGGATCTGGTCTTGTCTTGCTGACTTCAGAGTCTGTGTCCTGCTCTTTGAGTGTGTTCTGTAGGTGTTTGGAGCTGGACATCAGTCAGGTCTGTGTTCCCTGTCAGGCCCACGGTGAGAGGAACTACCACGTGTTTTACGAGCTGCTGGCTGGGCTGCCCGCGGAGCAGAAGGAGCAGATGTACTTGCAAGAGGCAGAGTCTTACTTTTACCTGAATCAGGTAAAATTGCTTCCCTGAGAATGTGTCCTTCACAGGACAAGCTGAAGACTGCTCTGTTCCTTCTCACACATGACCTAACATCACCTTTGTCTCTTCCGTGATTCTGTTCCCACCTTTCAGGCGCCTTAGGCTCCCAAAGAGAACGTTTTAAAAAGGAGTCATTGTGTAAACACGTGGCTCCACCGTGTGGTAGAAAAAGTCCTCTTCTCGTTGCCTTTCCTTGCATTTGCAGTTTCTGGTGGGACTGCAAAGAACAGGGGGCATTTCTTTCTACCTCCTGCAAAAAAACTTGCTTCATCGACTGAGTCAATGGGTGCAGATTTTGAACCTCTGAAATGTACAATTATCTAAGTTGGAAATTTTTTTATGTCAAGTCATAATCTTGGAACAACTTTCGGAACAAGTTTTGGGGTTGTCTGATCGGGAGGTGGTTTGTTTCATTTGCTTTTTTGTTGGGGTTTTTTGTTTTGGGTTTTTTTTTCCATATTCGAGGAGTTCACAGAAATAGCAAGAGATCTTTCCTATTTCAGCCGTGTGTGAGTCAGATTTCCCAGGTGGGAGCAGCAGTTCTTCACCGCTGTGGTCGTGTGAGGAATCCTCGATGATGATTGCTATCGCCTTGCCTTCAGGCAAGGAATGGACAAGGACCAATAATGACTCAAGGACGGAGGGCAATTAAGGGCCCATCCCTTGATGGGTGATGTTCCTGATTGGCGAAGCTGCTGTAAGCCAAACGCTTCGAGGTGATAGTTAACAGGAATGTCCTGTCGGCTGCAGAGAAGGAAAGCAAAAAAAAGATCAGATTATGCACAAAGAAGTTGGCAGAGACTGACAAAATCTCTCCTGGGTCTTGGTCTTGGCCCAGGGGCTCCCTGGACCTCATCCTTGTCTCACTGGAATCTCAGAGTAGCTGGAAACTTTGATCAAAGGATGCCCTTGTACACAAACAGGTTCCACAGTCGCCCCCAGCCTGACCTAGAATTTCTGTGAACTTTAGGGCCACAGGAGCTTTAGGAGTGTCCTGTAGAGATAAGCTCAAGAAGCAGAAACATGATAAGGCCACGTTGTAGTGAAGCTCTGAGGCAGAGAGGAGACAGGCTGTAGCACAAGGTGGCTCCCTGGGTGCAGAATCCCCATTTGCCTTGACAGATTGGATTCTGGTACAATTTGGGGTGGTGATTCAGCCATGACTTCTTTGGAGTCGATTCTGGCATCCCTTCTTCTCTCAAGCTGCACGGAGTGGCTGTACTGGAGCCATAACAGAAACATGGCATGTGAGGGCAAGAGAGATCTTACTCTCAAAAACTGCAGAGAGAAGAGAGACTGGCCCATCACAAATGTTGAGCTCCCACTAGTGGTGCCTTTGGTCTCTTTATTTCAGATCCCTCCAGTTCCTAAAACATTGAACTGCTCCGAAGTTTGCTGCTGGGGTCTCACCTCCAGCCTGGGGCAGAAGGGGCTGATCATGATTATCTGTCCCTTTCTTCTCAGGGCAGAGCATGTGAAATCCTGGGGAAGGAGGACAGTCAGGACTTTCTGGCCTTGGTACAAGCTCTGGAGGGAATCTGCCTCTCGGAGGACCAGCTGAGCTCCACCTGGGCTGTCCTGGCTGCCATTCTGCAGCTGGGGAACATCTGCTTTACCTCCTGCGAGGTACCTCACCCTCGGCAGCTTGGGAGTGGGATATCTGTGCTGAACATTGCTGTTACCCCATGTGATGGGACCAGGGACATTATTCCTGACTGAAGATGACATCCTTTGAAGACTATTCCGTTCTTTTAGTATTGGGCTCTGGACTGACCCAGGGAGGGACAGAAATGGGAGGCAAGCAAAGGTCATTAGAGCTGGAGTGGCTCTTTGAGGGGCCAAAATAAACCTGGTGTTTCACCCAGGTTTATTGTGACCAGCTCTGTGCAGCTGAGGTGCTGTTGAGAACATCAATACTAGTGGGACTTGTATCCCACCCACAGATGAATTTGCTGTTCTCTTTTATTTAGAAAGAATCCTACGAACACGCTGCCATTGCCAGTGACACTGAGATCCAGATTGTGGCCAACTTGTTGTGTGTCTCAGCAGATTTCCTGCAAAGTGCTGTCACTCACCGTGTCACTGTGAGTACCTTTTTGGTGGGTTCTTATTCATCCTGAAGCACAGCACGTCCAGTGCTCTGCCAGCAGAAGGGCCACCACCTTAGAAGGCCCAAAATCTGGAACAGGAGAAGCGAAGTGGTTGGAATCAGCTGAATCCCTCAAGGCAGCTCTGTAAAGATATCAGAACTCATACCCAGGAGGGCTCTTTGCTGACATGAGGTGGCTTCAGGCTTATCAGTTTGACCAGCTAAGTCACCCCCAGAAATGAGGCAGCAAAATTCTTGGCTTACTTTTGCCTTTTATACCTGGGTAAATTCTCAGGCCAAACAGAAAAAAAAGAAAAATAAAATCAGTTTATTAATTGGGTTGATTTCCTTGTGGATTAAAAAAAAAAAAAAAAGAAAAGAAAAAAGAAAAAAAAAGGCGTATTTGTGAGTTAATAACAGTAAATTCTGGCTCCTTATGTATCCAGGTGACTTCTTATGATCGGATCTTCAGCCCTCTGTCTGTAGAAGGAGCCATCGAAGCCAGGTGACTTCTGCTGTTGCCTGGGTTGGTGAGACACTCCCAAGAGTCTTTGCAGTAACTGGTTTTATTTCCCCCTCAGGGACTCCATTGCCAAGACTCTCTACTACCTGCTTTTTGAATGGCTGCTGCTGAGGATCAACGAGTGGTTGGCTCCCTGGGAATCAGACTGTGCTGTGGGAATTGTGGACATACATGGTTTTGAGGTTACTTTGCCTGTTCTTTTGCTATGGGCTGGGCTATGAGTGCTCATCAACACCTCTGAGTTTTTTACTTAGGACTCCTGGTCAGAACCTGTGTCCCAACGAATGATGAAAACAATGGGATATGTAGGTGGAGCTGTGCAGCCAAGAGATCTCTTCTTCTTCAAGCTCCCTCACAGCTTGTCTTGCCTCTTGCTGTTCAGTCTAGTCAACAAACCAGGCTGAGAGCTTGGAAGCCAGGCAGGAGATGATTTGAACTTCTCAGGTTCATTCACACTGATCAGAACCAGCTGCCTGAACCAGCAGCTCAGCTCAGCACCAGCTGGGGCTGTGTGCAGCCTTTACAAGAAGCCACAGGTCCCTGGCTGGGTTGGGTATTGGAAAGGATTATCCTTTTTTTGTCTTTGCAGGATCTTGGGGTGAACAGCTTGGAGCAGCTCTGCATCAACTTTGCCAATGAGCACCTCCAGCAGTTTTTCAGCCAGACTGTCATTGCCCAGGAAGAGGTAAGTGGAACTTGATGGAACCCCCACAGCATGTTAGGGCAGCACATATGGAATGAGCTTGAGGCGTTCTCAGCTGGAGAGCATCCTTTAGCAGTGACTAGGAAGCTGAATAGGCCTGGTCCTCTCAAGCAGTACCCATGGAATTCCAGTCCGAAGAGCCTATTTAATATCTTTTACTAATTCTCTAGTAAATTAAGGTAAAATTAAGGGAGTGAGAGTTTTTTAGTGCCTTGGTCCATCCCTTTTGCAGATTTTATGAGTGAGTTGGTCAGGGTGAAGGATCCCAGACCTCAGCCAGTACTTCTAAAGCCTGTTTGGCTTCTTTGTAGCACTTTATGTACCACTTATGTACTGGGAATGAAAGTGTATTTGTCAGATTTGTTGCCTTTTACACTTCACTTTACCACACTCTGCTTAACAGCCTTCCTCTCTTAAATCAGGACAATCATTAGTGGCTATAGAAGAAGTTCCACAAGACAAAACCAGATAATTCTAGACAAGTTCCTAACAGCAGTGAAACACCAACTTCCAGATGAACAAACCAAATCCCTCTTGTTAACTCCCTCCATTTACTCTTGTTTTCGTGGCTGGGTTTGGTCTTTCACATGCAGGAGGAATACAGCCAAGAGCAGCTAGCTTGGATTCCTGTTCCCAAGATGTACAGCGAGTCGTGCCTCGATTTCCTCACAGCAAAACCCCACGGCATCTTGTGTATCCTGGATGACCAGACATCACTGACTCAGGTGAGAAGCTGTTGACCTCTTGTGCGATCCCTTTCACAGGATGATTATGGGGAAGTTGTTATCCAGACTGAACTGTGTCTGCATCAGTATTAGGTGTTACCTTTGGTCTAACAGCAGCTTTCCAGTCTATTGAATACGTTGCAGCAACAGGGAATGTTTGTCACCTCCTTTACAGGCCACAGACCACACTTTCCTCCAGAAGTGTCACTACCATCATGGAAACAGCCCCTGGTACACCAAGCCCAAGCTGCCCTTGCCAGTGTTCACTGTGAAACATTATGCAGGCCCTGTCACCTACCAGGTGAGCTGGCAGGGGCTTGGAGCAGCTGGAGCAACAGCCCAGCTTGGAGTGTCCTGATGGACCAGCTCCCTGTCCTGGGACCAAAACCCTCCCTCTAGAGCATCAGTTTATCACTGAATTATCACAAATTAGGAAGACTCTTATCAGGAGAAGCAGCTAAGCTGCCTCTGGGCAGAAGCAAAATAGTTACTGACCTCAGCGACACAACAGCCTACACTGCTTGTCCCAGAGCCCTGGAAATCCAGGCAAAGATATTGCTGTGAGAGCTCAAAGCCTGCTGGGCAACGTGCAGGGAAGAGGAGCAATCCCTCCTAAAAGCAGAAATTATTGTCCCCTCCATTCTTGGTGGCAGCAGGAAGAGCCAGCTTCATTCTCCAGGGCTTTCCTCTTGATCCCCCTTTCCAGCTGCGTGTCCCCAGCCAAGGTGTGTGTAAGGGGGGTGTTCGCCTGTCTGAATGGTACATTAAACCAGACTTTGCCTCTGCAGGTCCACAAGTTTCTTGATAAAAACCGTGACCAGCTGCGTCCAGAGGTGCTGGACATCTTCTCTCAGAGCCGCCTCAAGGTACTGCAGTGGTTCAGGAGGGAGATCTCTGTTGCAGACACATGAGCCACTCATTGCTCTCACATGAGCAGTGGAAAGGTTCTGATCAGGTGGCAGGAGAACCTGGAGAAACCATGAAGAGTTCTATTTTACTGAAGGACACTTGGGAATTGAGCAAGTTGGTTTTGCCCATATTTGATGCACTTTATATAAAATGCACAGACTGCCTGGGGGTAGTTTCAGGTAGAAGAGATAATTCTTTCCGTGTAGTTCAGGGAATTTTGTTAATTCCTCTGTTTTTGCAGATGGTGTCTCACATTTTCCAGAAGGCTAAAGCTGCCTACAGTCAGCAAAGGAAGCTGGGGCCGAGGGGCAAAGGGCTCAAGCCTCAGGCCTCCACACTGGTGTCCAAATTCCAGCAGTCTTTGCAGGACCTCACAGCCAAGCTGAGAAGGTGAGAGATGCTGTTGCACCCAGACGTGTGTGAAGTCCTCCAGGGGCAGCACAGAGAGGAGGGTGATAAAGGTTCTTCCTTCTGTTTTCCAGGAGCCATGCCTTCTTCATTCGGTGCATCACCCCTAATCCCAAAAAGGTGGGCCAGCACCCCAAGCTCCTTAAGGAGTACTTCAGTTCCTTGAAGTCTATTCTTCTCCAACAGCCCTCCTTTCACAGCTGGGATTTGGATTTCTTTGTTTCATTTGGTATCTCAGGACTTTTCTTCCCCTTTCTCGGTGGGGGG
>JAWMRA010000042.1:6979810-7043994 GCA_035584735.1 Pseudotriccus pelzelni
CCCCCCCCCCCCCCCCCCCCCCCGTGACCACGTAAGTTAACCCTGTGCTGGAGGAGCAGAAGCCACTGTCAGCTGGACACCAAACAGTGCACTGGATTTTGTATTTCATTGCTCAGAGATCATGGCAAAATCTAACCTCAGCATAGGACAATAGAAGGAGACCCTTTCTAAACTCCCTGCCTTCTGTCTGCTTTTTTTTTCTTTTTCTTTTTTTTTATTTCTTGCTTTTAATTTTTCTTCTGCCTTATCTTCACAGCTGTCAAATATCTTTGATGTGGAGTATGTCACTTGTCAGCTGCGACACTCTGGGATACTGGAGGCTATCCACATCAGAAAGGAGGGATACCCCATCCGTCTTCCCTTCCAGAACTTCCTGGCCAGGTACAGGATTGGGATTCCCCAGCCGCTCGGCCCTGGATGAACTTGTCAGCACGCTGTGATTTCTCAGCGGGCTCCAGTCACAGCCCTGGCTTCTGTCACACGGACACCTCATCTCCCAGGTATGGGCTCCTGGCCAGGCGAGGGCTCAGCAGCCTGGAGGAGAGAGAAGGCTGCGCAGCAGTGCTGGCTCGTGTGCTGGGGAACCCCTCGGAGCTCTATCAGATCGGAGTAACCAAGGTGATGCCTACAGGGAACCCCATCTTAATCCACAGGCCCAGCCACCCATCCACGGGCTGGCAAGGCATGGAGATCCCAAGGAGAGGATGTTTCAGGCCTTCCCCTCTCATGCTTCGCCTCTTGACTCAAGTACTAAGGAGGCATTTTTAGCATTTCGGATAAACAGGAGAATCTGGTTCCATGCTGTTGTAGTAGCTTGGCCAACTCCTTTGTACACCCAGCATTCCTTAATGGAAATCTGGGCTTCTCCCTTTGATGCCTACTGACCTTCATCACTCCTTGATTCCCTGTCCTCCGCAACTGCCGCTGCACCTGTGCCTCCTGCCCTCCCCAGTTTCTGTAGCAGGAACCCTTAAAGGCTGCAAAGAGATAAACCAGCAGCTTTTCTTACTGACCAGCTCTTAGAGAAGCTGCTGCTTCCCTCACGGGTCAGCAGCTGCCGCCTTTGCCCAGGTCTTTCTGAAGGAGAAGGCCAGGCAGCTGCTGGAGCGACGATGGATCCAGAGGCAGAGCTGGGCTGTCGTTACTCTGCAGAGGAAATTCCGGTGCCTCCTTCGCCGCAGACGCCTCCGTGTCCTCCAGGAGAAAGTCACAGTTATCCAGGCTCACTTCCGAGGCTACCAGGCAAGGTCAGGAGTCAAAGGCCAGGCCAGGAACAGCCCTTTGGCCTTGCCCAGGACGGGCAGGTGGGGCTGTGCCTGGCCAGACCCCTCCTCATGTCGGCTCCTGGTCTGCTCTATGTGTGTGTGCGTGTGTGTGTGCGTGTGTGTGTGTGTCTGTTGCTGCTGTTTCCCTCGTTAGCCAGCTCTCCTCTTTTCTCATCCCTCTAGGAAGCGTTACAGGAGGCTGAAGAAGGCTTTGGTGCAGTTTAATACTGTGATTTTAATCGCCAGACCTTTGATTCAAAGGAGGAAGCGCTGCCAGGTAACAACACTCTTCTCAGGACAAGGTGTACGAAAGGAGCTACTTCTGCACCCAGCAGAGAGAGCTGCTGACTGGGTGAGGCCAGGACAGGGGTGGCTTTAGAAAGCTTGTTGGAAGCGATCCAGCAAGATGTCCTTCACTCTCTGGCTGTCATAAATGTAGTCAGATGAAGGACACACAGAAACTGGAGCCTTCTCTTCCTAGACAACGTTCAGAATTGGCAAAGTTAGTACAAACACAGCCTAGTTCTGTGTCTGGTTATGGGACCTCCTCTGGGCTGCCCCACACCAGACAAGAGCTGATTCCACCAGGGGTCTTCAGGGCTGCTGTTCTGCTCAAGCTATGAGGAGTCGCCCACCTTTGCTCTTTTAGTTGCCCAGTTCAGTTTCTGGGGTTTTCCCAGACGGTGACTGAAATGCAAGATTTTTTCAGTCCACGATGATCCTCCCCTGATCTTTTAACATCAGACTGCTCGAGTCCTTGGCCTTTTGGAAATCTGATGGGGGGAGAACAGGATGGCAGCTTATTGAGGAAGATGGAAAGTCGTGGGCAGGAGATAGCCATGGCTGTGTCAAATGTGTAGAATGTATTTTGCAGCACAAGCCATTAAAAAGAAAATTAAAAACATGAAATCAGATCATTCATGCTTAGAGCAGCCACTGACATCCCCATCACTATCCCCCTAACTGCCATCACTGCTGGTATGGCTAACAAAGGATGAGGAAGAGGGTAGAGGACAGTGATGGGAGGCTGCACAGGTGCCTTCTGCCATGCCATGCCCAGAACAGTGTGAGTTTCTATTCTGTTTTCTGCCCTCCTACTTGGATAGGATCCAGGCTTCTTTCTCCCAGGTAACCACAACAGCTCAGCTCCTTTGAATTCCTTTTTGTTACTTCAGTGTTTGCTTGCTGAGCTCTCTGTGTCTGCAGGAGCAACAACAAAGGTCTCAAAGTTCACCTGCTGCAAAGTTCCTCCTTTCCCCCCACCCCTCAGCCCTGCCCTTTGGACTTTAGCATGTCACTGTCTTTCTCAGCCCAACCCTCATAACCTCCCATCCACTCATACTGATCTGCAACACTGACAAGCAGGAGAGAGAGAGAGAGAGAGGCAGGGACAGAGACCCTCCTTTTCCAGGTGAGTGACAAGGCTGGGGAACAGCAGAATGGATGGGAAAGGGCAGAGCTGCAGGGGAGTTTGGCTTTTGGTATCCCTCCTGGCTCTTCTGGAGAGTTTCCTCTCCATGGATAAGTCCATCCACCCGTGTTCAGGCTGTGCTCTCGTGCTCTCTGGTGCTGGAGGAGGCAGGTGAATGTTTCTGACAGTTCCCGTGTGCTTTTGTCCTGGGGCACATCGAGCGCTCGGCGAGGGAGGGGAGGTGTGGCAGGATGCTGGGCAGGTGGTGGAGGCTCCTGCTGTTGGATTGTGTTGTGCAGGGCAGGTGGAGTTCCAGCAAAATTCAGGGCTTTGCCTGTGTGGGGACCAGGAAGGCTCTGTAGCTGTTCTGTCATTTTATCTCCTGGGTCAGAACACCACCTCCTTTCTACCCACAGCGTTTGCCCTCAGAAGTAGCTGCAAGTGACCTCATGTACATCTTTTCCCACCCCCCCATCCCCTTTTCCTCTCCTAACAGCAGGAGTTAGAAGAAAGGAAACGAAGACAGAGATCCCTGGCTAGTGGTGACACAGAGAACAGTCCCAACCAAGGAATGGTAAGTTGTCAAAAGGTTTTGGGAGGCTCTGAGATAACAAGCCAAGTTATCCAGGTGTTCTGCCTTCCTTATGCCTCCTCAGCCCAGGTCTGCTGCATGTCTGCAGGGTGTACACGTGTGCTGGAAGCCTTCAGCAAGAATGCGGGTTAGACTGGTATAAAGAGCCTTCTAACACATAAATATCTCATTAGTTCAGTGTTTCCCAGACCCTGGGCATAACCAGGCATCATAAAGTGGTCCTGAGGCAGAGCACTGTCTTTGTTCAAAGCTGGGAGGAAGATTATTTTTGATGGTCATGTTCTATTGTGAAGGGTGGGAATGAGACCGTTTTGCATAAATATATTTACAGAAGATGTTGTAGAGGAAGGGATGTATTAAAGAATTCATAAGAAGATTAGCCTGTATTTACACTGCTAACTAATGTCATTATTTGTGGGTTTAGACCAGGCACACATTTGCTGTGAGGTGTGTAATGAGAGAATCTGAACTGACATCATCCACAATTTTGGACAGATTTGTCAGTGACAACAGGAATACTCAGCACTGGGTGCTCTTGCAATATCACCTGCTTCCTCAGGTGTGGATCCAGGACTGTGAAATTTCACCTCCACTTCCTGAATACACCACTGAAAAAACAGACTTGAAGTCAAGTATCTTCTTATGAGCAAGATCAAACTGATCAAAAAAGCTGTGAATGTGTCTTTAAGCATCACTGCGAGATTATGTGGAGAGAGATGTCAGAATAGTGTGATGGTGACGAGATTTTACTATGCAGATCTTAAAAAAAAAAAAAACCCAAACAAAAAAAAACCCCGCAAAAAAACCCCTCTGAAACTCATGCTTTGTGTCTTTGGCTTGGTTTCACAGTGCCTTAATCTGAGTAGTTCTGTCTGAAATGCCCTGAACTCACATGAAATGCAGACAGAGATGCTGATACACTGTGTTGCACTGGCTCATTTATTCCTACCATCATGCAAGGTGCAAACCAGTGAAAAACCAAGGCTTATTTGCCAGATTCTCATCTGGATTACCCAGGCACAGATCTGAGTTTCCTTTGGAAACTCCAAAATAGTGTTGTGCATCAGAGTCAGGTCTCTATTTATGCTGTAGCACTTTTGGATATTGAAAAACAGGACCAAAAATGCCAGAAAAAGGCACAGCAGGAAACGGCCCCTACCCTTCAGCTGCAACCTCTTCTGTGCAAGATGCCAAACTCATTAGTAGTGAGAGATGAGTCAAAGAAAGCCAACTTTCCTGTCATTCCCCTTGTGGCAGTTGATTTTTTTTTTTTTTTTTATTTAGGAATTGCTCACCTTTCCCTCCTTCGAGGGCCCACGTCACACGCCTGTGTTACTGTGATACTGTGATCCCTGTCTGAAACACTTGTGAATGTGGCAGAAACTGCTGGCTTGGCTCAGATGCTCAGCCCAGGCAGCTTCACCCAGCCCCAGCAGCACAGCTCAGGGTTCCTCTGTGCTTGCTTTGCTGGCAGCCCCGTGATTTATTTGCCTCTCTCTTGCAGGACGTGGGGCTGCTGGAGATCCCTGCAGAGCTCGCAGCCCTCCTGCAGTTTGTTGAAGGTGAGAAATCCCCACTCTCTCCCTCCCTCCCTCCCTCCCTCCCCTGCACTGTTTCACTTCCCTGTGTATTTCCTTGTTTATGGCAGTGTCAGTGTGTGTTTGTTCTACCTGCTGCCCGTCACCCAGCCTGGAGCTGATTTATGGTCATTGCAGAGTAAATACGATAAAGGCAAATGGCACCGTGAACGTTGTTTCCCAGCACAGTAGGGTGGGAAAGTAAACTCGGGCTAGAGGGCAGAAAACCAGATTAAAAATCAGTGTATTTGTTCACTTTTCAGCTCTTCTTTTGAGCTGGGCTGGTAGAACTGGTGACATGATGGGGCAGAACTCTTTGATCCAAGTTACTTGGCAGCAAACTACTCAATGAACTCAGGTCTCTGGCAGACCTGAATATCTGGGGTGGGAGAACTTAAACCCATCTTTTGGCTACTCGAAAATATTTAGGGACATTGAAGGTCAAGAAGACAAACCCACAATTTTGGCAATTTCAAATAAATATTTTTTGGCTTTATTGAAACTATTTCCTCAAAAGTAGTTACTTCTTTTAAAACAGAAGGAAGGGGAAACAGTGTAACAACTTAGCAAGGCAACAGTGTGACAGCTCGGGATGTAACAATGCATCAACCTAAGGATGTGACAGTGGAACAAGTTGAGTAGGTGATCATTTTTAACTTAGGGATGATGTAAAGTATCAACTCAATGACCTCCCTTTTGCTTGGTTTGGAAAGTTTTTTGTTCTGTTTTCAAATTACCGAAACACTTCTAACAGAAATGTTTTTCCCAAGTTGTTCACCTGACCTTGAGCATTAAGTTATTTGCAGTTGTGTTTCCTCTGTAGCTCTTTGTGCAATGTGAATATTTAAGTTGCCAAGAGGTTGAGGCAGGATTTGCCTCTTTATTGTCAGTGTAGTGTCAGACAAAATGCCAGTGGTGCCTGTGGCCCCGTGTGAGGTACAGGAAGGGATACAATCAGGCAGAAGAGCTGTGAGCTGGAGCAGACTGTGCTGGATTCCCAAATAATTCACACTTCATGGCACAGCCCTCTAGGGGCTATCAGCTGCTCTAGTGAGCAATGTAACCCAGGGAAGCTCAGGGAACACCGAAACTGCTGGAAGTGAAAGCTGCTGGGATGTAAACAGGGAGGACGAGGAGAGCATCCAGGGACACGTTTGTTTGGAAACAGGAATGCATGGGAGTTGTGCTGCACGGAGAAATCCGTTCACTTAGGAAGATGTTTGCTCCTCTCTTATCTGTGATAACTCCCTCATCTTGAAGACCTCTCATGTACTTGTTGACTGAGCAGTTAACAGCAGGACCTCAGCACAAGCTCAGTGTTTCCTGCCTGGTAAATGCTGCAGAACAGAATCAAATCTCCATGTGCTCCCCGCCCTCTTGGTGTTCCCCGGGGGAAAAAGGTCTGAAAGACCTGAGCCGTAAAATCTCTCTCCTGAAGTGAGGCCTTGTGGTCTCAAAGGTGTGAGGCTGTGCCTGCCTGGGGGTCTGAGGCAGGAGGGGTGGGCTGGGTGTCCCTGGGGCCAGGGGGTGGCACAGAGGCGGGGTGAGATGCAGGCTGGCCACGTGTGGCTGTGGAAGCCACGTGTGTTCTGCCTCCCGCCTGCCCCAACACCAGACCTCCTTCTCTTGCAGGTCGACACCGAGCACGGGCCAGCCAGATAACCGAGGCATTGCCTCCAGAAGTCAAGGTCAAAGATGACCTTTCCCTCCCACCAAACATCAACAGCTATCCCTTCTCCTCCTTTGTTAAGTCACACTTCCAGGTGGGAGCTCCTTTTCTGCCTCTTCATTGCTTCCCCCCGGGCAGATACACTTGTTCCAGCAGCACCAGGAGCAAGCTCTGTTTCTGCCCTGTTGTTTCCTTGTAGAAGCCAGATTTCCCTGCCCTTGGTCAGCCTCTGCATCACCCCTTAACCCATCTGGGTGCCGAACACCACGAGAGTGCGCTTGAGATCAACAAACTGGTAAGAGTCGTCGTTCCTGATCTTGTTGAAGAACAGGCGGGCTCTGACAATGTTGTGATACCTTCATGCAACAAGTTGCCGGTGGTGGATACTTTTCTTATGATACAAGGCTGGAAAAACAGAATAAATTTCTCCTCCCAGGCCCTCCAGCAGCCTGGCAGAGATCACATACAGCCCCTTGGGGTTGCTGTGTTCTTGGTGAGGCACAGACCAACAACAGACCACTGGGATCAGAGTGAATTGCCTGGTGTTGTAGCCTCAGAATTTGGGAGGACATTTAGGAATCAGACTGCTAAGCCTTAGTTTCCTGATATTCCAGATTCAGCAGTGATGACAGTGTAAGGGAGGTCTGGCTTCTCAACCACTTACTCATCTGCCAGTCATAAAAAATGTGATTTAACCCACATCTTTTCCACAGTGTGGTTTACAGTAAATATATCGATTGCACCTCAGGCTCATGGTTGTGCCACTCAGCAGGGGACAGTGAACCATCATATAAAGGCTGGAAAAGGGCAGGACTTTGTCATCAGGAAAACTATACCTGGAACCACACCCCAGCTGTTTGCGTGAAGGGGATGGTGTTGTTGCAGCTCTGGGGATGTGAAACAGATCTTTCTTTACGTTTTTCTTGACAGTTGAAATATTTGAAAATAGAATGAAACTGCAGATAATTTCTAAGTAAATCTGGTAATCCTTTTGAGAATTACATAGAATTAAAATAAGCCCATTAAGAAAGTTAATACCTAAACCCAGTCTCTTGTTTTGTCCTCATGATCCCAATTATAGAAGAGCATAAGCTTCAATAAAATCTTGTGAACGGGATTGTGTTTAAGCAGAATACTGTTACTTTTCCTGGAGATCAAAGGCAATTTTTCTTGATTGCTAATGAAGTAGGGATTTACTACAAAGATTTCCATGAGAATTAAACAACCACCATCCCCTGTTTTTTCTCATTGAATCTCTGACACACTTAGTACCATTAACTGTTTCTAGAAGTGTTGCCACTCTAAAATGTTCTTTCCAAAGCTGCCCATGGCATATATTCGAAATATTGTAATTAATGTTATGTTGAAGTGTAGAGGATGAAAGACATTATTCTGCACCTAAGGGTGAGAAATGGAAAATACAAAAGCACTGAAGATATTGATATGCATCGAAGATATTGATATGCATAGCCAAGAAGTGAATCATTGCTTCAGTGACTCTGTTGAGACACCACCTCTCATACTACTTAGTATAATATTAACTATACCAGAGTCTTTTCAACAGTCAGTGGGCTCAGTAACAAACACCCCGTGGTAATTCAGTTGTGTATCTCAGCCCTGCCCAAAGAAGGGGAAGTATTTTGCCCAAGACCAAATTCTGAGTCATAAGTGTGAAGAGACTCAAAGTTGCCCTGGATTTTAGTCAGGGTTCAGTCTCCACAAATATTGCCTCCCAAATTCCCCAGTGCTTGGGTGGTGCACGAAAACACGAGAACAGTCCCTGATCTGAGTTGTGCCTACTCTTAGGCTCGTCAGAACCCTGGTGTCCACAACCCAGGTTGTCTTTCACCTTACAGCACAGTTTGGGACGGAGGATTGGATTTCAGCTCAAGCTCTCTCTCTTTTTTCCCCCTGGGTGCTTCTAGATTTTGCGGTTCATCGGTGACAAGAGCCTCCATGGCTGGCAGGAGGTGCTCCTGGGCAACTACATTGCTGGCAGGGGTTTGAGTAACGCGGCTCTGCGCAACGAAATCTTCAGCCAGCTGGTTGCCCAGGCATGGAAGAACCCAGACGTGGAGCACAGCCAGCGAGCCTGGGTCCTGATGGCAGCTCTGCTGAGCTGCTTTGTGCCTTCACCAGCACTGGAGAAGCCCTTGCTGAAGTAAGGGGGGGAGAAGACCAACTCACGCCTGCACTACGGTTAAAGGGACGAGCAGAGTGCTAAATGCAATTGTGTTTCCCCAGGTTTGTGTCAGACCATGGCATGGAGGGCTACAATGCCGTTTGCCAGCGCAAGATCTTGACAGCAGCGCAGCACACAGAGAGGGAATCTGCATCTTCTCGGGCCTACCCTCCTACTCAGCTGGAGTGGACAGCAAACGAGAGGAGAGGGAAGATGGTGCTGGATGTTCATACCTTTAATGGTAACTCATGCTTCTGGCCCTCCTGCTGCCTTCTAGTCCCTAAGGGCTTTTCCAGTGCAGAAATCAGCATTTGGAAAGTACTTTCCTCAGTTTAGTAAAGAGGGATCAGAACACTGATTGCTACTGGCTGGTGCAACCACGGGGGATACAAGCATCTGAATCTAGACCCAAAACTGGTGAAATCTGGGAATGCTGGGACGTTCTACTGAGGCTGAGGGATGAGATTCTCCTGGGCTTGGGCCGATCTCACAGAGGGCTGTTCTGGTTGTGCATCTCTCTGGGTCTGGTTTCCCTGTTACCCAGGACAGCCCAGCCCAGCTGCAGTTTATTGCAGGGACTTTCTGCCTTTCTCCCTTCTCAAATATTGCCTTATGCAGCCCTTGCTCAGGAGTGCATGAGACTTCCCGGCTGGGCTCTGCCCCTGTGGAGTGCAGGGGTTGCTTTGGGTAGTGTCAGGGAGGCTGTGGGGACTGACTTTCTTCTCTCTGCCAGAGGAGACGTTCTCAGCTGAGGTGGAGTCCTGGATGACTGGGGAGCAGCTTGCAGCCTGGATCCTAAATGCAAGGTACTGCCAGAGGATGGGAGAAGGTCTGGGGGTGTGAAAGAGGCTGTCACTGGTTCTAAAGTTCAGACTGGTTGGGGCTGCAGGCTGGAATTTATGTGGAATAGTCACTCCTTACACACTCCACCTTGTGCTCTCTCCTTTACCCTCCATCTGTGTGCACACTGTGGGCTTCTTTAGGAACAGAAGAATCACTGTTGTGATCTCTTAGAGCAGCTTCTTTAAAAAATGAAAAGAAAAAAACCACAAACCAACCAAAAGACAAATCTTGAATTATTCTAGTTGTGGATTGGTTTTTTTTGTTTTTCCCTGACCCTGGGCACATAATAGTTGATTCACACCATAAATCTAAAGGGCTAAAGCCAGGATAGACAAAGCAAGAAGAAACTGAATGCAATCTTTTCTTTCTTCTCCCTTTCCCCTGCCTTCCTGGACACCTTTCCTCTCCTCCCTTTCCCTGTGACCAGGGGCTGTGATAAGAAGACTCGAGGGTGGTCTGTCTCCATGTTAACTGGCAACACATGGCAGGACCTGCTGGGCTGTGACTTTGTGCTGGACCTCATTGGAGAGATGGAGGAGACCAGCAACTTCAGCAGCTCTTCCCAGTCCTCAGCTGAGTTCCCCATCACTCCAGAAAGGGACAGGAGCACCTACCAGTTCTCTGACCTGGATTCGTAAGTCACCTGTTCCTCCCGCCCCACCACGTGTGGTCCTGTCACCCAGTGGTTCATCTTTCAATGAACATGACATGGTCATTTTCCCCTTCAACAGGATCCCTCCTGCTCCAGGCATCCAGGCCCCTGCCTTCCCACCCCCTAGCCTGCCTCCAGAATTCATGGATCTCCATCCAGGTAACCTTTAGCCCAGGACTGTGGATGACTCTGGGAAGGGTCAGATGGGCCCCAGCAAGGGAATCAAAGCAGAGGGGGAGGGTCAGGTGATTCTGGTTGATGGAGAGCAGGGAAGGGCTACACTCCAAAACATGACTGTCTAACAGGGACTGGAGGCAGGGCAATGTTCCTTACCCTCCTTGTTCACCAGACTTTTCTCTGCTCCTAGATCCAAGGATTAGAGATGACCTGAGGACCCCTGTAGGCCTGGATCACTATGTGGATGATCTCTTCAGCCCTGTGCTGCATCAGGGCTCCAGAGCATCAGTAAGTCCCCTGATGTCCCTTCCTACTTTCCCTCTGCAGCTCTCCTGTCCCTGTTACTCCTTCCAGCGTTTCTCTGCCTATTCACTGCCTCTGCTCAGCTCAGGCTTGCCTCTGGATGTCCCTCCCTCCCTGAGCTCTGTTTGCTCCTTATGCAGGATTTGGAGAACAGGGACATTCTCACTGGACGCATGAAAGGAGGTGGGAAGATTGGACCCACAGGGAGAGGAATCCTGCCTTCTACAGGTGTGTAAGGGGATGGGCACAGCTGGGAACACCTGTGGGGCTACATGAGCTTCAGTGACCACAAGCCAGGGAGCCCCTTAAATGCTAATTATTGCATGGGCCCAGCTGGTTTATGAACAGCACTGGTCTTCAGTGCAGAGCATTGGAAGTTGTACTCACTTGCAGGTGCTGGGAGCCAGATGCTTTGGGGAAGGTGCTAGGCAAGGGAACCATCTTTGTTTTGCTTTTAATTTCTCTCTCAAGTTGGTCTGGGGGTCAAGGCAGTAGGTGGCTTGTTTCTGACCCAGGCCACCTCTTCCCCAGGCAAATGCTTGTAAGTCATGTGTTCACTTTGTATTCACCTTGTGCTTCCACAAAATAGTTGGTGCCTTTATCAGGGAAGGGTTTTAATCTTTCTCGTTGCTTCCTTACAGAATTTCCCATCATCTGTAGCTATTCCCTGGGTTAGTAAGTCTGAACCCTGCAGAGGTTCTGATGTGTGTGTTTGGTTCCTTTACTTTTCCTCACTTCTGAGGAGCTAAGACTCAGGCATTTTCACCAGGGTGGAGTCAAACACCGATATATTAATGGCACTGAGAAATCTGCATGGGTGGGAACTCACCCAGCAGTTTCAGACAGGTGGGGAACATCCAGTTCAGTCATTACTGAGACTGGGACTATTTTTGGCTATTGAAGAGGCTCTGGGGCATGACAAGGGCTATTACAGATCACTGGCCTGAGGTCAGTTTGCCATTTTTGTGCTACTTAGATGAGTGAGGGATGCGATGATCTTCCCATGGCATCCCAGGGCCATTCTCACTGGACAGGACATGATGCATCAGACCTGTGCTGTGTGGTGCCTCCCTCCTGGCTGCCCCTTCATCTGCTGCCTTTTCCCTCAGTGGGATTTGTTTTGTGGCCTCTTAGGGGACTTGCCTGCTGAGGAAAGAGAAATTCCTTTCTCCCCGCAGCTCCTTCACACAAGACACAATGCCATCCAGGCCAGGACTTGTCATTCACCCACCCTTGCTACCTGCTGCAAAGAAACCAATACGGATGTGACAGTCCCAGAGATCTTTGCTCATCCCTCAAGAAAAACCCTCCTCTGTAATTGTACACAGGCAGGAGTTAAATGCTTAATCATGAAGGATGGTGCAGCTAAGCCAGGCTGCAGAAGCCAGGTCTGGATGCTGCTGCCTAAAGTCTGTCAGGCCACCCACAGTTCTTAGGTTTTCTTTTCCCACCTGAGCTTTGCTGTGCCCTTCTGTGGTTGGTGCATGTGGAGAGCCCCAGAGGCGACTGTATGTTCTGTGGGAGCACAAAAGCTCTGTGCCACATGCTCTTTTGCCTCTAGGCTTCCCTGGAATGGCTCAAGCACCAGTTTACCAGCCCATGCCTTCCATGATGGGGGTGCCAGCAGCCATGCCCATGATGCCAGGGGCTGGTGGGATCGCACCCATGCCAGGTAACAGCAGTGTTTGGGTGGCTATAGAGGGAAGGGATGGAAAGGGGGTGTCAGTGGGGCCTGTGCATTTCAGAGTCAGCTGGGAGGCTCAGTGAACCCTCCCCTCCTGGCTGATGCTCAAACACTGTGGGGAACAATGCCCTGTGGGCTCTTGCAGACGTGTGTGTGTCCTCCACAGCCATGGTCATGCCCCCGCCCGTGGTTCCGGCTGTGGATCCCAACCAGCTGGCAGCACAGCAGCAAGCCTTTATCAACCAGCAAGCCATGCTCATGGTGAGTGGGAGGGACTGGGAGGGGCCCAGGAACTGGGGGAGAACAACACACTGGTGTATGTGCCGTGGAGGGGGAGCCCTGCTCCTCTCCTGCCTTAGGCCTGCCTGGGTGCTGGGGGTGAGCTCTGTAAAGCTGGGATTACTTAAGACTGCAAACCTGCCCCTTTGTTTCCATGGGGCCACTGAGGCACCATTGGTAGCAGGGACAAGAGCAGGCCCTGAGAAGATTCAGTAGTGATTCCCATGGGATTTCCTACAGATGCAGATCTGCAGCATTCTGCTCTCTGTACAAAGCTCTCTAAGTGCATGATGGGCCCAGGTTATCTGGTAGCTGGATCTTGGGGTGGTGTTAGGAGCTCTGCATCCTTGGCTAGGTGGGAGCAGACTCCCTGTCCATTACACCGGGAAATTTGCTGTGCACTGTGTAGATGTTCTGTGATTACCGAGTGAAAGAATGGGACAGTCTGACTGATGGCTGCTGGTTTTGTGCATCCTGGAGTTCATGGACATTGCAATTCCTTCCTCCAGGCCCAGCAGATGACCCTTCAGGCCATGAGCATTTCCCAGCAACAGCAGCAGCAGCTGCAAAAGTCTCTTGAGAAGTCAAGGCCGAGAGCCTCAAGTCCGCCACAAGCCCGAGCCCCAGCCGTCCCCCCAAAACCCAAGAAGCCTTCCACAAGCCAGGATGCTGCACCACCACCAGAGTCTTCAGAACCACCAGCTAAGGCATGAGAAACAAACAGTGGTGGTGAATTTGGTTTGAATTTCTTGTTTGGTGCTCGCTCTGCTTCCCTCCCGCCGTGGCCGTGGTTTGGCAGAGAGGAGAGCACAGAGCTGTGCCTACCAATGATTCTGAGGCCTTTCAAACTCTGCTTGCTGAGTCTTTAAGGCACAGGGTCAAACCTTGGTGGCATTTGCTCTATGGAGGTTGGGCTGCAGTGTTGGGCAATTAATTTCCAGCTGAGCAGACTTTTTCCCCAGGAAAATTAATTACTCTAAGATCTTTATCTTCCAACAAGCTGCTTTGGTCCTCTAACTCTCTTCTCTGGGTTTGGTTGATGATTCCTTGTGGAAAAAAACTGATCTCTTGGGACACTCCCAGATGGGGACAAGTTCTAGGTCAGAACTTGGAGAGAGGATCACCTCTGAACTGAAGGGCACTGTGGAGGTTCCTTCCTGCTGGTGAGTGCCAACTAACCATGTTGTGCACTGCCTGCAGGGTTATGACTACACACAAGACGAGTTCTCCAGCAGTGGAGATGAAGACTCTCCTCGGGAAAGCTTCCAGCAGAAGAGACAGTATTTCCAGAAGATAGGTGAGCATCTACCACTTTGGGAGTTTCACTCATCATAACACCCTGCTCTGCAGCCTCCCTGGCATAACAAGGTGTTCTTGGCTCTCTTTTGGAACCAGCCATGCCCAGAAGGAGCTGCTGGCACTGTGTGTAGCAGGAGTTTTGGGTGCTTGCTCAGCCGGCTACAATTCACATTGTGAGGTGTTGTGGGGACAGTTTGCTGGGAATCTTTGGGCTTGCGACTGCCACACTCTCCGTCACCTCTAGAAAACATGGGTTTCTGCTGAGGCAAGAGTGGGAACTGCGCTAGATTTTGAGTGTGGTATTAAGCAGTTCAAGTCCCCCTTTCTATGCAGGAGAGCAACACATCCGAGTGAAGAAAGTCAGGCCTCCTGCCAAAACCTGGACTCCACCAGCAAATCCCCAGCCAGAGCAGGAGGAGGAGAAAAAAGAGGAGCAGAAGGTGAAGGAAGTGGAGCCTGTCCCCACACCAGAGGCAGGTAAGATGCTGTGCAGGCTGACAAGCAGGAACTTTCCAGGAACATCAGGCCAGGATATAGGCAGAGGAGGAAAGGATCTGGCTCTTCTGGGAGTCTGCATCTTGGCAGGAGAGGAGAGAGAGGAATTCCTGAGCTTTGGGAAGTGGGATCCAAAAGCAAGGCAGTGGAAGGCCATGGCCAGTCAGCCTCGGGGTGAAAGAGAGGGAACTGCAGATGAGGCAAAAGGATTTCTCCTGTGCCTTTGCTGGTCTCTTGGTTAAAGCTGTCACCCCAATAGCTCCTGCTCCCCCTGTGCCATCTCCTGAGCCAAAGCCAATAAAGCAGACACCAAAAGTGAAGAAGGAGCCACCTGTAGTGAAGCCTTCAGGCCCCGAGTCGCGTCCTGCGCCGAGCCGTGAGATCGGCAACATCATCAAAATGTACCAGAGCCGACCAGCCCCTGAGCCCCAGCCCATCCAGCCCATAAGGTGAGAGAGGGACCCACCGCTGGGCAGGGAGGGGGTGAGTGGGACTGTGTCTCAGCACTGCCACAACCCATCTGCAGCCTCTGTAACTCGGTTCCCCATTTCCTTGCAGGAGGATATCCAAGCCCTTTCTAAAGAAGAATGACCCCAAAAACGAGGCTCTGGCCAAGCTGGGAATGATGAAGAACCCCTCGTCTCACCCATCAGTGAGTTCTTTGCTCTCTGGTCACCTTCAGATCTCAGCAGAGAGAGCTTGTATATCCAGACTCCAACAGGCTGGGAGCTCCCTGGTCGTGCAGTCACAGCCAGGTGATTTCTTGTTGGGTTAACAGATAGCTGGGAGCTCATACCATGGTGCTGCCCAGCCTAAACTGGGCTCCTGAAGAACCATCTGAGATCTGAAGGAAAGGCTCTGGAGCAGCAAGTCCTATTGTGGACTATGTTTAAGGCTGATCTGGAAGCAAGCAATTCATGTTCTCCACATTTGACATGAAGGCCTTGTCCCGTTAACATCCTTTTTCCCCTTCCTGGGGAAGGGAACTGGAGGCTTCAATCTCAAATACTTGGTTCTCTGGGTTTGGCTGGTCTTCATCTCTTTGTAGACTGTGTGTTGATTTGAAGGTCCTGGTGTCCCTGTTCACACAGATCTTGCGTCCAGGGATGGAGTGCTGCCCTAGGGATGATTTATAACAGCAGTGTCGGGACAGAGCACAGGAATGCAGAGACAGGCTGGGTCAAATGGTTTTGCTGTCTTGCAGCCACCTCCTGTGCCACAAGAGAAGAAAATACCTCCACCTGTCAAGCCCAAGCCAGGCTCAGCTTCCAGCTCTATCAAGGAGAAACAGTTGCCTCTCCTGTCCATCTTCAGGCCAGATGATACCCCACCAGCGTCTGAGGGCTCTCCTGTTCCCCCTCCTCCCCCACCACTGCCATCTCCTCTAAAGCCTGAGGACCAAGGCAGGCAGGAATCCACAGGGAGTGGTGAGTATTGACTTCACCCACGTGGGATTGGGTAGCAGGGCAGAGAGGGATTGGGGTTGGAATCAGCCCAGCGGCCCTTGGCACACGTTCTGTCATCAGTCAGCTGTGTGAAACCAGGGGGATTGTGCAATCAGATCTGTGTGGAATCAGAGAGATGTCACAGTTCCAGTTTGGCCCAGTAAATAGCTTGGCACTTCCATGCTCTAACTCTTCCCTTCTGAAAAGTACAGCTAAAAATAGAAAGGTCCTTTGGGCTTTATCACGGTCCAGTCCACAATACTTTTTATTGCCTATCTGAAGCATAACTACTTTATCAAAGTAGCAATTAAGGGATGGACTTTAGACAAGGGAGGAATGGGAAGCCAAGTGTTTCATCTGACAGAGCCCCTGGAGGGACCTTAGAGAGGCTGAGGAATGAGGGAATGTTTCTCAGAGAATCAGAGCCTGAGAGACCTTGGACTTGGCCACATAAAGAGTATTTGGGTGTTGCCCTCTTAAACAAAGCACAGATAATGCTTCTCAGCAGGAGTTTTGAAGTGTTATTCAGCCTTAGTTTTGCCTCTGAATTTCAGTAGGAGTCTGGAGCCACAATTCATTTTATACTTTGGATACCTTTACCAATGTATTTCAAGCTGTTTAAAACTCTCATCAACATTCCATTTTATAACATGCAAGGACCAGTCAGCAAAACACATAACTGAAGTACTCCATCCTGCAGCAGCTTCTCTGGTATTAAAGAATTTCCCTGTTTGCTCCCCCTTTCTTTAAAATAATGTTTCTTCAGCAAGTCCTGTGAAAGTAAATTGAAGTTAACTGGATTAGCCTGAAAAATCCCTACGTGCCTTTGCACAGGGACATAGAAACAGCGGAACTATGGGATTTACTGCATTTCTTGTCTAAGACCTCTGAAGTTTTGAAAGTCTGAAGTGCTTAAATGAAGACATTCCTACCTCATAAACCAACAACTTTGAGCTGTTGCCTTCAGACTGAGCCTGTACTGGGAGCCTTGTACCAGAACCTTGCAGCCTGCAGGCTCAGGGGAGAACTTCTATGTCCCTTTGAAACCTGTAGCAGCTTTTTTATAGTGACATAAAGTGAAACCTGTGCCTTCAACCTCAAGCACAGGTTTTTCCTGGGAAGCTGAGTGTGCTCCCTGTCTCTGGAGCGTTTATGTTATGAACACTGAACTTTGTGGCTAATACAGCAAGTGTGAATTGTGTTAGAAATGCTGATAATGATTGGTTTGTGTTCACACCAGCTGACCTTCAGGAGGGTCCCTGACAGTAATATTCAATCAGGCACCGGCCGCTGTCCCCTTTCTCCTGGCAGGTCTTTGGCAGGTGGAATGGTGACCCTGCAGCCTTCAAGGTCCATTTTCACTGCTCTTTCTCCTCACACAGACCCTGCTGTAACAGTAGCAGATGATGATGGCATCAAGACCCAGCTGTACAAGCTCACCACCAGCGTCAGCTTCTCCTATGCAGACCCTGCCTGGAAAATCTTCCTGCGCAAAGAGGTGCGGTTTGGTAGCCGAGGGCTGGCCGGGGCGGGAGGGAACTTGTCACACCTTTGGTTAGAGTGTGTTTTTTGTAGGCATCCAATGTAAGGTAAGAGCACAAAGATAGTTCTCTGAGGAGGTCACAGACACCGGAGTTGAGGGGCAGGGGATCATGTCGTGGGGGATCTGGGTCCTGCCCTGCCTTACTGACACTTCTGTCTCAGTTTCCCTCCCTGTCCTTTCCTCCTCTGTAGAGCACTGAGAAGCCTAAAACTAAACTTTGTTGTTATCTGGTGTTTTCCTGTTAAATTAGTACAAATGTGTTTAAAATCAAGTATTGGAGAGTGCACTGAGTTGACCAGGGTTCATCCCTCGGTCTCACCACTCAGGTTTTGGTCCTTCTCTCCTGGTTCTTCTTTTCACACTCACAGTGTCTCTTCCCTTGCCTGTCCTCACTCCTCTCTGGCAGCAGGGCATAAGGATTGCAAAACATCCCTGGGGAGCTATTTCTGCAACATCTGTAACACCACTGTTGTTTTTATCCTCCTCTTGCAGGTGTTTTACCCCAAAGAAAATTTCAGCCACCCTTACTGCCTGAACTTGCTGTGTGAACAGGTATGCACCTGTGTGAACAGGTTTGGCTCAAGGCCTGTTGTCTCTCTGGGGACAAAACACTCCATAATTATGTTGCATAAGTTGCCTTCACTTCTCCATCCCAAGCAGTGTTAGTCTCTTCTCCGGGTCCATCCAGTCAAGCCCCTGCTCACTCTTCTCTGAGACTCTTTCTGTTTAACAGCCTCTGATGCTCCAGCACAGTCAGATGTGGCCTTTGCAATGGAAGCCTCTCTGTTCTCTTCCTCTGCAGATCATCCGTGACACCTTCTCCGACTCCTGCTTCCGGATCTCCAAGGAGGAGAAGCGCAAGATGAAAGACCTGCTGAGTAATTACAGCCCCATCATCCCTTCCTCCCTGTGCCCATCCCAGCTTTTGGGTTGAGATGAGAAACTGGCCTCCAAGCCCTTTCACACAGGACTCCTCAGACAGAGGAGTACTGTTTGTCACTGCAGCAGGGAAGCACATTTGTGGAGTGCAGTGTAGGAATGTTTGTTTATTCCAAATGGCCACAAAGTGGCCCTGAGATTTCTCTGAGACAGAAAAACTTAGTTCTGAAATGTTCACTGTGGGGAGAGGAAACTGAAACCCAAGGATGGGATTTTGAGTTGTCTCAAAATCTGACTGACTTCAGCTTCCTGGAGAAGGGGAGGGAAACCAGTGGTAGACTGGTGTGTGCAAGTAACGTGGTGTCCTCTCACCTCTGCATGTCATTTTCTGTGCTGTGAACACTGAGCGGAGCTGGTGGGAATGAGTCCCTGGGCAGAGGGAGTCTCAGCCGTCTCTCCATGCTGACCAAATATCTGCTTTGTAACTCTCCTAGTGGAGTTTGGGGTTGGCAACGATGTCGAGTCCATTAAGGAGGATGGAATAAAGAAGAGGATTGTACTGGCTGCTCGGGATAACTGGGCCAACTATTTCTCCCGCCTCTTCCCTGTTCATGTGAGTCTTAATTTTCTCACCAGACCCTGGGCTTGCTTTAGCTGTGGCTCCAGTTCACCTGGGATCTCTTTCTGTCTCCCTGCTTGGCCCCACATCACTCCTTTTTCTGTGCCTTCCATACCTCACAGGGTTTTTGACACCTCTGTCAGCCTCCTTGTGTGGCATCTCCTTCCCCTGCTGCCACCTGGCCGGGTGGGATGGAGCCCTTGATTCTCTCTGCTGCACTTCCCTTACAGGGTGAAGAGGGAAGTGATGTGCAGGTCCTGGGTGTCTCTCACCGGGGCATTCGGCTGCTGAAGGTGGAGAAAGCAGCCGGGTATAACCCTGAGCACCTCAAGATCCTTCGCAGCTACTGGTGAGCAGAAGGGCACTGCTTGCTGCAGGGTGATAGTTTGTCACTTGCAGGGTGTTGGGAGGCAAAATGAAAGGCTGAGCTGAAAATTCCCAGTCGTGCTGTGCTCTCTAGGACTGTCCTAGGCCAGCCATGACTCACTGACCCTCCTTCTAATGGCTTTTCCTTTTCCTTCCTACCTCGTGCTTTGCTTACAAGTGAGTGCTGGGGGTGAGTCAGCTCCATGTGTGTCATCACAGGGAGCTCCTCAGGGTGTTAGGGTGAAAGCCATGAGCAGCCTGTGGTGCTATTAATGTTGGAACACAGTGCTGGTGAAAGGCCACCATGGAGCATGTTGAGGCACGTCTCCGTTCTCAGTCCTCAGAATGAGCTCCCATCCACACATTCTGCACCCCTGGCTCTGGCAGAAGGAGCCTGAGCACGCTGGCTTGTGTTCTCAGCTTTGCAGATGTACTGTCAGTGGAGCTGAAGGGCAGCAATGCCCTGGAGTTCTCTCTGAAGACAGAGCAGCTCTTCCTGAACTCTCTGAAGGCTCCGTGCATCAAGGCCATGGTGGAACTCTTCATGCAGGAGCTGAGGCAGGTGAGGGAGCAGCTGCAGTGCAGTAGGGAATGAAGGTGGTTTCCCACATGGACCTGAGAGTGTCCAAGGGGTGACATGAGTCCTTCACTTCCCTGGGACAAGACCTGAGCTCCCCATGGCTTTCCCCCAGGACACCAACTACGTCGTGGCTCTGCGCAGCTACGTCGTGGACGACAAGAGCCTCCTCAGCTTCAAGAAGGGAGACCTCATTGAGCTGCTGCCCATGGAGGGCGTGGAGCCAGGTGAGGGGGCTGAGATTGGCAGGATCGAGGGCCTGCTGGATCCGCAGTGCCCAGAACCAGAGAGTATGGACTCCTAAGGGCAGGCTGGCATAACAAGCCTCTGCCTGCGCCCCACCTTGTTCCAGCTGGCTTAGTTATAGGGGTATATGTGTTACCTTAGGATGCAGGATACCCTGGTGAGTGTGGTGATCTCCCTTGGCAGTAGAAAGCTTCAGTGCCCATTCCCCTTGACAGCTGCCATGGTTCCTGACTCTTTGGCCCCTGTTTCTGCAGGCTGGCAGTTTGGCTGCACCGGTGGCCGCTGTGGGCTCTTCCCCACCAACCTGGTGCAGTTGGCTGCGGCCCCTGATTACCCCAGCACCAGCATGGACAGACGTGGAGAGCTACGGAAGAGCAGGAAATCTTCCCCACAGATCAGGAACACCAGCAGGGAGGTGAGCTGTCCTTGGGGAGCATCTAGGGGTTATGGCTGGGTTCTGTGGGAGCTCCAAGGCCAGAGGGAAGATCATGACTTTTTAATCCTCTGAGACAGAGACACTCGAATACTATCATAGTGGGAGGGGAGGCACCACACACAGATGGAGTCTGGCAGGTGAGAACACACACTGAAGCTCCTCAGCTGACCTTTTAGGGTATGTTTTGTGGTGTGCCTGCAGAGTTCTGTTCCCAGCCTGACGTCAGAACCCGACAGCACCATGTTAATCCCCGCTGGTGATCGTTATACCATGATTGACTTCGCCACAGCCTATTTTCGGGAGGCTCAGTCCGTGTGAGTAGGCTGTGGTCCTTCCCAAACAGGCACACACAGGACCTGCACAGCCTGATCCACACCAGGCTGTTTCTGGGGGTATTTCTTGGACTGTATGTTCCCTGTTCTCTGTCTAGGCAGGGACTGCAGGAGATGTCTGCTGAAAAGAAGAGTATAGCTAGCCTGGTGCGACACACCAAGGTGAGCCCAGTCTCTCCCCGTGGGTACACCCAGAATCCCAGCTCCAGCACTGCCTCTAGCTTTGTCTCCACATGGCAAAAGCACAGAGGGCAGATCCTTGGCTTGCAGTCTCTGGAGAAGTGTAGGGGTGCCCTACTTTTCAGTGCTGCCTGCGAGATTCTGGGAGCTTGAGTCTTTGGTGAAACCTGCAGCACAGCTCTGAGATCCACCTCCCCAGTTCATCCTTGTTCTCTGGCCCTGTAGGTCCCAATCCAGGAGTCTTTGCTCCTGTACTCTGACACTGAGCTGAATGAGCTGGCTACAAAGAACTTCCAGAGTAAGTACCTCCCTAGGACACAACACTGTAGAGGCTGGGGGGTGAGTGGAGTGCTGTGCTGGGCACACACAGGCATTGTGGGGCTGAGTGGGGAACGAAAGCCGTGTGGGGAGGGCCCCTCCTAAGGCACTTCTGTGGTTAATAACCACCTGTGTCCTTGTTGAAAGCATCCAGCAAAATGTACTTTGCCTGGAGTGCGAAGTGTCCAAGAACACACCCTGCCTGGGCTGTGGACAGACTACACCTGTCCAATGCAAACCGTGGAGCAGGAAAGCTTTCAGGGCAGTTTTTAGCCCTCTGCCAGCCCCATGGCAGGACCACCCCTGTTTAGACTTACATTTCAGCCTTTGCCTTGCAGCGCTGATGAGGCTCATGGGAGATCAGTCCAAGCACAAGGACCAGACTGAGGCTGAATGCATCTATGAAATCCTTAAGGTTTGTGACCTTCCCCTGGGCAAAGTGCTGAAGCACCAGCAGGAACAGAGGGACAAGACCTTTCTGGGAAGGAAGAGCCATAATTTGACTCCTGCATGAGAAAGGGAGCTGAAACAGACTCATTTGAAAACATGGAGGGGAGGGGCTGCATGTAAATAGTTTCCCTGGATATCACTGTCTGGATGAGAGCACAACCTCCCTCTCCTCTCTCCTTCTTTGGGTCTAGATAGCACTGGGGATCAGAGGCTGAAAAGCCCAAGATTTAAGCCAAATTGGCGGAGCTCTGATGCTGGAAAAGGAAGGGCACAGAAGTGACCTGGGTGCCTCTCTGATGCTCTTGACCCCTCTCTGTTGCTGTTTTCTCCTCTCTGAATGCAGCTGTGCAAGGAGAAGGAGCATTTGCAAGATGAGGTCTACTGCCAGGTCATCAAACAGGTCACCCATAACCCTAACCAGTGAGTACCAGCACTGGCAGCTCCTGTGCATGCACAGCCGGAGAAGAGCTATCTGCTACCTGTCATAGGTGTTCAGAAGGGCAGAGGCTCAGTCTGAGCTGCTAGGAGCAGGAATTGTCTTGTCCCAGGGTGGCCACAGTCCTTTCTGTTCCACAGGCAGAGCATGCTGCGTGGCTGGTTGGTCCTGAATCTGCTAACTGGATACTTCCTCCCTACTAAAACCCTGTTGCCCTATGCCACCAAGTTCCTGCAGCTAGCCAGCAGTGATCCATCCAGCACCCACCACGGTACGACTGTCTGTCTCCTGCAAAACAAACATTCTAGTTCTAGTCTTCCCATCCTGTCATTCCTCTGTCTTCCTGCTGTCCTGGGTGCTGTCCGTGCCTGGCTCCTCACGATTTGGATGTGTCTTGGCAGAGTGGGAGCTGAGGTCAGGTCTCTTTGCTCTCCTAGCAGTGCCAAGGGTTAAATTTGACACAGGCAGGATGACCCAACAATGTTTAGTTCTCTGCCTGGCTCAGCACATGGAGCTTTTCCCTTTTCCTGCAGACATAGCCAAGATCTGTCAGAGCAACCTGCGGAAAACCTTCATGTACGGGGGCCGCCGAAACCTTCCTTTCCCTGTGGAGATGGAGGCACTGCTGGTATTGAGGGGGCAGGGACGGAAGGGTGCTGGGAACAGGGGGAGGGCAGAGGGGTGCCAGGAGGTGCCATCTGAGTGTGACAGGGACAGTTAGTGCTCCATGAGAGGAAATGAATCGTGTGGATGTAAAGGGTTTGGGAAGTGCAGTGCCACGGAGTGAGCAGGAATATGGGCAGGGCAGGGGCAGGTACAATGGAGAAGCAGTGAAAGGCACAGATGCGAAAGAAGAGGGAGAAACAATTGTGGGGCTGGTGGGATTCCTGCATGTCTTGCTGCCTAAAGACTGTCCCTTGCAGAAGGGGCACAGTGCCCGCCGGCTGGCAATACTGATGCCTGGAGGCATGGAATACCTGACCAAGATCAGAACATTCACAGTGAGTTTCCAGCTGTCACTTTCTTCTTTGGTCTGGACTGTGAGCCACACCAGGGAAATCCCTTCTCTGCCAAAGGATAATATGTTTACCTGCTCTGGGGCTGCTTTGGGCTTGCCTGGTCACGGTATCCATTTTCTTCTTTCCTTGCTTCAGGTGGCCAAGGAGCTCTTGCAGGAGATCTGTGAGCAGATGGGAGTAGGTGAACAGGAAGAGATACAGGACTTTTTTCTTTTTGCTATCAGGACTGACAACAAAAATCTTGGCAAGTAGAGACCAGCATCGAGTTTCTTCCTAAAGTAGTCCCTGCAACAGGGAGCACCATGGCTCTAGCTTTGAATAGTTCCCCCACCCTTCCTGGCTCCTGGGAGGTTCCTCTTACGCAGTTTCCCCCTGTATTAGGGTTAAGGATTGATCCTTCTCAGGGTCTGTGTTGCTTGTTCCTGGAAGAGGCATGTGGGTTCGTGTCCCTTTGGAATGGCTGATGCTTGGAGTTGTAAGGGCAGGGTGGAACTGAGTTGTGCAGGAACTGTGTCAGGCCATGGTGCTCAGCCCACTGCCTCAGCACCAGGAGGGATCAATGACCCTCTCTCTGCGTAACATGTAGGTAAAATAGTGAAGCCAATAAAACCAGAGGAGTATCTCCACGATTACCTGCTGGAGGACAAGATGGTCACCGTGAGTTTGCGCAGGCTCACCTGGAGGGCACCTCTGCACTTCGAGAACCAAATCTACACAGATGTCCACTATGGACAGGTAAGAACAGCAGGGCCCTCCCCAGGGCTCCCTAACAGGGGTAGGGATTGTGTTCAGGCCAGTAGGAATGTCCCAAGGGGACTGAAAAAGCAGGAGGGCTTTGGCTGGTCAGCTTTGTGTGCTGTTTCTGGGAATGAGGGATGCATAGATGCACAGAAGGCAATGTGCCTGTGGGTCTAGCCTGGGAGCTGGACTGTTCCACACATGGTTGGTACAGCTTCACAGGCTCTTCCTGAGCCCAGCCAGCCTTTGCTTTTGCGTTGTCAGCCCGAGTGGGATGTGTTATCATCAGGAAGGCAGGATGTGGGTCTCTGCAGCCTGGCACTGCCCAGACCTGCCCGTACCTTCTGGCAGGTTTAACAAAGGCCTCTTTGCTGTGCTGTCCCTCAGGTGCTGTGGGATTACCTGAATGGGAGGATGCTGCTGAGCCAGAGTAAGGAAATGGAGATGCAGGTGGGCCTTTTGGCAATGCTCCAGCACTGGGCCAAACCAGAGCAGCAGAACTGGGCTCCCTTCGGGTATGTCTGGGTCAGGGTGGGTCTCTGCCTCTCTGGTGTTGGCACTGCAGGGGTTAGGAGCAGGTGCCTGGAAGTACTTCTGGATAATTAAGGAATGCACAGTTCTGGAGAACATAAGCTATTAATTAATGTCATGCAGCAACTGCCTCCTGCCCCCAATCAAGAAATTTACCCCCTATTCACACTCTTCATGCTGGCAATCTCTGCTCCAGATTTCCTTTTGTGACTCCTGAGCTGAGGGTCATGAGGGTGCCATGGGCATTTCATTTGACTCCCGTGAGTTTGTAATACCAAGAAGGAAGTGCATGAGCTTATAGTTTGGATGAATGCTCCTTTGTTCTTTCTCACACGTGCCAGAGGTTTTAACCCTGGGCACCTGAAATCTCTAATGAGATGCCTCATTGGAATGAAACAGGAATGAAATTGTCTCTGGATACCAGAAAGCTTCTGTCCTGCACTCCCAAGGTGTATATTCACACTCTTTGCTTCCTGTATTCTTTGTACTTTGTTTCAGAGTTGAGGTTAATGTCTCTATCAGATCCCCTTAAAGCACCAGCAGCAGGGAAAATGGCATAACCCTGCTGGGCTTTGAAGAGCTCCTGCTGTCTCCAGAAAGGAGGGATTTCTCTCTGTGCACTGCTCAGTGGTGCACAGCTGATTCCTCTGTGGAAAACGGTGGTCTCACTGTCCCTGATGTTTCCTTCCACCTGATCCAGTGCAGATACAACCTGCTGTGCCTTTCCTCTCCCCCTTCACCCTTCCTCTCAGACATACAATTGAAAATTGCTGCCTCATCCCCTTCATTCCCTTAATCCCCCAGCTGATGTTTGATTTTAGCTGGGCAGGAGGTGAATTAGAATCTTCTTGTTGGCACAGGGAGGAGCTGAAGAAATACACACCAAAGACCCTGCAGAGCTCCATCAGTTCCATGGCTCTGGAGAACCAGGTTGACATGTTGCTGAGGACAAGGCAGCCCCTCCAGCCACTGGATGCAAAAATCGAGTTCATAGGTGAGAAGACATCCAGATCTGCTTCAATTGTCCATCCTGAGTGTGATGGAAACTGCTCTGAACGCACTTTTGGGGACAGTTCATGAGGTTGTCGAGGATTCTTGGAGCCTGGAATGGGCCATGGCAATAGAATTCCCTGATAGCCTCTCACTGTGGATTGGAACTTGTTCCCAAGCACGGTGATCAGGGTAGAAGTTCCACCTGTTGTACAATTCTGCAGCAGATTTTCAAAGCTCCATGTAAGTTGTGTTTTAATTGACACTCTGGCTGCACATCTGTTTTCTGATTGGAAAAGAATGGCACATCCATTCAGGCTGCTGAGAACTGAGCATCAGTTGTCAGCCTTACTTTTTAATGTAGAAAAGCTTGGGAACACTGGCAATTTTGACCACCTTAGGCCAGGGTAGTAGATTGCTGGCTGGAAGCTGCTCCCTTCAGGCCACCTTTTGCTTTCTTGCAGAGCGTGTGATGAAATTGCCTTTCTTTGGCTACACCATGTTCATCGTGGAGAGAGTCAGCGACAACACTATCCCTGTGCCCTGTTTCTTTGGTGTGAATAAAGAGGAGATCATTGTGGTGAATGGTGTCACCCAGGTATGCCAGGCAATCCCCCCCAGTGTCTGTCAGGTATTAATTCTGACTTTTAGAAGAACTTTGCAGGAAGAGACTGTACTTCTCTATATCACAGCCACTCTAACAAGAAAGCAAGAGACAAGAGTGGTGGAACAGCCATCAGTGCCATGTGCTCTTTTGCAAGTGCAGTGTTCATGCTAACAAGCACAGTCCACAGTAACACTGTGTGTCACGTTCTGGTTTGTCCCCGTCCGGTAGCAGTTCCAGGGCTGTGCTGCCAGCAGGAGCCTGCCCTGTGTTCTGCACACACTGCCCTGTGCCCCAGACCCTGCTCAGCTTTCACTCGGCTCTTGAGGAGACTCCTTCTTGTGGAGAATTTGATGGTTTAACTTGTAAGGACTGCACCAGAGAGTGGTCTGTGACTGTTCTCCTCCCCAGGCCGTGTCCCAGGCCATTCCCCTGAAGGAGGTGCAGAAGGTGCGCACCCTGAAGCCCACGTTCCAAGATGGACTTCCCGGCCTGGAGCTCAACTACGGATCACCTGCCACCCCCAAGACTATGTGGGTTGAACTGCAACAGGTGAGATCAGCCTGGGCCTGCAGCTTCCTCTTGGCAACTCAGGAATTGTCCTGCTGAGACAGGGCTCCTGCTCTCTCCTGCTCCAGAGAAGGAGGGAGGGGGGTCATTGCATTTCCCAGGCTCCAAAGTGCAGTTTTGTTCCAGTACATCCCTGATATTCAATTATGGGAAGTGATTTATGAGAATATTTAATTATAAGCAGCAGCTGTTTCTGGGGCAAAGAATGACTGATGCTGATTTGTGTTTTGACAGGCTAAGGAACTGTACCACACGCTTGTCGTCATCCTGGACAAAGCAGAGCTCCACTCCTAGAATCTAAAAGGAGAATGACCATGGAAAACAGCTGTGCCTCTCTTCCTCTGAACTTGATCAGTGCTCTCTGACCTGTCTTCTGGAGAGAACACTTCCAAAAGACAGCCATGACCTCAGACAGCTGCTTTCTAGGGCTGCCACCACAGTGTGTGTTGATGGACTGGACCATAATCTCACCCCTGGTGACCTGCCATTCAGCCCCCAAGTACTTCCTTGAAGCAATCCATGCTGTGGACAAACAAACCACAAGGCCCTCTCCACACCACAGTTCCAACAAAGAGCAGCTGAACCAATGCAAGCACTTGCCTTCAAGCAGTGCAGTGTGGAACTCCTCTTCTCTTTTGTCAATTAATTAACATTAGCAAAGCCTGGTGCTAGAGATTTGTGCATCCCAACTCCCAGCTGAGGCTATGCAATGCCTGCACTGGCTGCTGCTGTTTTCCAGGGGCCAGTTTTGTCTCTGCATTGATATGCATAAGGCCCTGGAGCAGGACTGGTGAAGCTGGAGTTTACAGAAAGCACCTTAATTGAAAAGCAGATCAGTGTTAATAATACAATTAGCACATGTGCTGGGGCACAGATTGAACTGCAATGGTAAGAAAGTTTATTGTTAATTAATTTCTCACTGACATAACTACATGCATCTGCTTCCCTCTACTATAAAGAAGTCAGTCATGTCCATGCAGCTGTCAGACCTCAGTGATGGCTCCATGCCCACGGAGGAAGAAGCATATTCAAACAGGACTTGTATTATAGTAGAGTGGTTTGGGTTGTACAAAAATGCCTAATTTATTTTTATTGCCCTTTAGGAAATTGCAATAAAGTAATCACAGATATGTTTTGAAGGTGTGGCATGACAAATCCTGCATCTAACCTGGGAAAACTGACCTGCAGGTAATGGGCAAAGCTTGAGGAAAAAAGGCTGTCACTGTTGGCAGGGAAGGGGATAGGTCCGAGGGTGCTCAATGCAAGAAATGAGGCACAGCTGGATTGTTGCTGGTGAGGTGGTTCCAGCAGGAACTGCAGCATCTTCCCTGTCAGGCACTTTCCTTCAAGTGCTGCTTAGTGGATCTTACACCAGTCTGTAGGAGTGAGTGGTAAGAAAGAGCTTCCAGGAACAGTCCAGAGCAGCTATAACGTTATTTTATTGTCAGTTCTGCATATACTTCAGTACTTCTAAAAAAATACATCTGTGGAGTCCAGTGCTCCAAAAGCCTGATCGATGGCCTCTCAGCTGCAGATCCCTCAGCAGCACTAGTGCCTGAGGCCACCAGGCTCTGTGGGCATGGAACAAAGCCAGAACGCAATAAAAACCCAGCAGGAAGGACTTGTGCCAGAGAACCAGGTGAAGTCCCATATAAACATAGCAGCAGAGACACCACAGTGTCAATTTGAGGGCCACAGCAGTACCTGAACCAGTTCTAAAAGCAGCATCACCCTCTGTATTGCAGACTTTTGGTGAGGCACAGGGGGCAAATATGGCTTTAGGGGTTACAAGAAAACGCTGGAAAAGTGCTGTTGAGGTTAATACTGAAAGAGCATCACCACTTAAGTTAAAGGGCAGACAGAACTAGACAAAGTTAAAAAAAAGTTCACATTAAAAGAAAAAGAATTCCAGTTTCTCCACCTTGAGAAAGCAGGCATTGCCTGCATGGTAAGAACAAAGCACTCCCCTCCTGCCCTTCAAAGGAAAACATTCCAGCCAGGAACTCAACCACGGAGTTTGTCATTGGCAGCCCTGAGCAAAGCATACGAACATATAGCATAAGGCTTCTACTGGTAACACTGAAATAAGAACTAATGGACAGGGAGTGAGGGAAGGAGCCATCTAGGAAACAAGATGCCATCCCAAAGCAGAGTCCCAGTGGGAAAATCTGAGCCCTTCCCAGACTGCTGCAGGGAGCAGGGGTTGGAGACAGTGCAGAACATCTCAGGCAGCAGCCCCTAACAAACACAGCAGATGCAACTTCACACCTCTTGGTCCTCAAGGGCTTCAGTGCCCCAGTTACTGGAGAAACTCTCTGTAAGTTCAAAGAAACTGGTTTCCTGGAACTGTTTGTCACTAAGGACAGAAGTGAGCAAAATGCAGTGGGAGGTAAAAAAAAAAAAAAATCTCACTTCTGCAGTCTCATGAAACCCTCCATGGTAGAGTTCTTCAAGATCCCCTGGTCATGCTGCTGGAGGAAGGAAGACAAGCAACCCGATGCACAGATCAGCTCTCCCAGCTCTGCAGCTCCTGCCAGTCTGCCTCACTCTCACACCTGACCCTTGTTTTGAAAAACTCCTTGATGAGTTTCTGTGCTTCCTCCTTCACTGCAAGAGAGGAGACACCACCTTTGAGTCGGTACTTAAGACATCTGCCCCCCTAAAGACATCCATCCATTTGGCACTGACAGAGGCCCAGGCTCTCAGAGCTCTCACCTGTCTTGCGGGCAGGGTTCTGCTCCTGGGTCAGTAAGTGAGACACGTGCCGGGCAAAGCCCTTAAACAGCTCCTGCAGAATTAGGGAAGACAAAGAGCAGAAAGCAGACATCAGTTACCAGACTGTTCGCATGTTTGTCATGCCCTCAGCACGGGCTGGATGCAGCACAGACCATTCCTAGATTGAGGCTACAGGAGTGTTGCACACCTGCAAACACACCTGACCCTGCAGGGCTGGCACACACAACCTGCCTTGCAGGACACATCAAGGAAACTACACCAGAATTGGACCTGAGCTGTTGCTGCTGCACACGTGGGAGTTAAAAGTGTGCCAGAGCTTAATGAGAAAACACGAACAACCATAAATAAATGTGGAACCAACACGATACCACTCCAAACACACACAAACCTTTTTGTGGGAGAGGTGAGTTCCTGCACCTGGAGTCACTGAAACAGCATATACCGAGACCCAGCTTGGAAATGAAATGTGGTATCCAGATCATCTCCCCCTTCTTAGAGCCCCAGATTCACTATGAGCTGAAGTCTCCTTCTGCTAAAGAGGGTCTTGAGCTGTGCCCTACCTTGGAAGCAAATTTGCCACCCTTGTAGAACGGGGTCAAATATTTGACAACGATGTCTGCAGTGTCTTTGAGGGACACGCCTTTGGTCACTGGCTGTGCGGTCTTGCTGGCTCCTTCTTTATCACACTGTTCTAAGTTTGAATCAAAAGTCACCTTCTTCTTTGTTGGACCAGCACTTCTGCATTCTGGCTGGGACAGAATAGAAGACTTTGCCACTGTCCGCAGCCGCTTTGTTGCGGGACTTTCCATAGCCTGGAGAGGAGACAGAAAAAAAATCAAACCTATCAATTCCTGGAGCAGTTTTTTCCACTTCCAAGCACCCACTGCCTTTGAGGACAACAAATCTTTGCAGCACCCTGCAGGCTCTCCCTACAGTGAATACCACATAGGAATCTCTGTAACCCATTTTGCTGTGCAGACATAATACACTATTTGCCATAGAAAGGGACTTTGAGAAAAGCCCTTTAAGAACACCACACACAGAACTACCCCGTGCCCTTATTAGGGCAGCTAATGGCTACACCCTGTCACAGACAGGAAAAACTGACTGGAAATGATTTTTCAGGATCTCTGCTGAGAATACACCCCTGAGGAAGAATCAGCCATGCCAGGAGTGCCACATGCCTGCTCAGTTTGAAAGAGAGAAGACTGCACTGTTGCAGAGACAGCTGCCAGGCAGTCTCAGATGCCAAATGCAGAAGCAGAGACTGAATGGCAAGGCAGGCTGTGAGCACAGGTCACTTCCAAATGGTCCCGTGTGTCATTGGCCTGTGGTTGTTCCCTGGACTTGAGAAAGCAGCTGCTAATTATAGTTCATTACAGATCTAGAGGGGGTGGAGAGACTCATTCCAAGCAAGTCACCAGCAAGGGCACAGTCACATGTGTTGCACACAGGAGGAAACAAAGCAGTGGAGGGGAAGGTCTCCACTGCAGCCCAAGGTGCTGGCAGGGCCCAGTGGGCATCAGGGAAACACCAGGAATGCAGCACCACTGGGGTTCTCCTCTCTGGTGCAACTGCGGCTGGGCTCTCCCCAGATAAGTAAGACTCTCAGGTGAGGTTCAGAGTAGGAGCATCACTCTCAGAGAGGAATCTGGCACAAGATGAGCAGAAGAAATAGATGAAATTGGCATTCATTGAAGCCTTACCTCATCTGATCCTGCCCGCTTCCCACTCTCACCTTCCCCGACCACAGGGAGCTCAGTTTCTGAGACATTTTCAGCAACACTAGTGGGAAGAGTGGAGAGAAGGCCAGTTGTAATTATTCCACAGAGAAAATATCCCTGCATTCACTGTTAGTGGCTATGAGACCCTCCATGGTAAAGCAAGAGTCTCCCCCACCCACCCAGAGGTCTCACACAGATTCCCACTTTCCAGGACAAGGCTGGTGGGACTCTGCAGCTTAACAGGGCAACACAGGGAGCAGAGAGATAGGGATTTTACCTGGACTTTACATCAATTTCTTCCTGAAGGAGTTCAGATTCAGCAGCCTGATGGGTCTTAAAATCCTCCCCCTTCTCAGTTTGTGTTACTTCTTTTTCTCTCATTTCGTTATTCTCTGCCTGGGACTGTCCAGTCAGGTCTCCAGAGACATCTCTGCTTTCCTGAGGTGTCGGTTTCTCTTGACACGTGCTTTGTGAAGCAACCTGAGGTAGTGTGCTTGCAGAACAGCCCTCTTCCTTTGCTGAGCTGCAACTTTTGGCTTTAGAGCCACCCTTGGAGAGGGAGAAGAATTTGGAAATATCCTGTGATTCTTTTTTAGCTGCTTCTGCGAGCATCTGCTGCTTCTTGCTACGTTTGGACTTCTTAGTGGGGCTCTCCCAAAGGGCAGCCCTTGTGTCTGGACTGGGGTGCTGTCCCTTCTTTTCAGGGTGTATTTCTACCCCAGCACTCTCACACATTGCTTTGGTTGCTGTTTCTTTCCTCTGGATAGCAGTGTTTCTGGAGTCCAGTTCCAGACTGCAGCTGCTGTTGTCTTGTCCATTTGGACAATCTGCTTCTCTTTTGACAGGCTTTGCATCACTCTCCTCCTGGACCTTCAGCAGTTCTGAGGCTGTCTGGAACAAGTCGGATTTCTTTGGAAATCCTGTTCCCACCACACGCTTGGGTTTGAACTAAGGAGAAAGCAGGAAGAAGAAAGTTTGGATGTGATACCCCTGTGTGCAGAACCCTGAAAGGAGCTAGGTTTCTGCATACAACACACCAGTGTGGACACGTGTAAGGTGAGGGAGGCTCTAAATCTGACTTATCATCACACCCATCAACTGAGACATGAGGGAAAGGGATTAGGTTAAATTCCCAGGCTGGTAGTAAGGAAACAGCCAGTCTTGGTTAGAGCAAGATGAGAAAGAACTTATTTAACCTATAGCCTGCACACAGATTATATTCACTAATAGCAACCAGCATGGCAGGCAGACAGGGAAAAGCAATTACAATAGAAATATACAGTTGTGGCCACAGAAAGGATGTAAGAGAAATTAATAAAAAAGCAGAAAGACAAAACACACCATTCCCTCCTGTCTATCCCATCAGTACTCACTGAGTAAACCTGGGATGCAGGGAGGAAGTCATCCTCTGCTGGAGAACCAGATTTTGTTTCCAAGCTGCTGTTACCACCAGTTCCAGACCCAAAGACCGAGAACAACTCTCCTTGTTTGGAGGCTTTGTTGATTTCTGCTACCTGAAAAGAGAATGGAAATATCCTCCAATGGCCAGAAATCTTCATGCATCCCTGCCTTTTTACACACTAAGAGCCACAGTGGCAAAACAAACATCTCCCCTGGAGAGGTGCCTGTCTCAAGAACAGAAACATCTTCAGAGAGACTGATGGCAACCAGGTAACCTAAACCAAGGCTTCTGTAGTGTCAGCAGCAGCCTGGGGAACTGCCCATTCCCTCTAGTGCTAGAACAAATCTGGATAAGTTTGCACTGGTATGCGGGTTTCCAGAGCCTGTAAAGCCCACAGAGATGTGAAACCCAGGTGATTCTGGGCCCTCTTGGAAACACAGTCAAGAAGAAGGATTTGGAAGACACCCAAGGCAAAGCAGAGCTTCTCCTTTGTCTTTCCACACAAACTCTGCCCTATTTCCCCTCAAGCTAAGGCCACACCACGTTCATACTGCAGATCTATGTCCCTACCTTCTTCAGCACAGTTGCTTTGTAGGAATTTGCCATTTTGCTGGTCCGGAAAGCTTCGTACTCCATTTCCACTGCACAGGCATGAGGGTCTGACCTGTAACACAGGCTGGGGTGATTTCTGGCAAGACACACCTCTATATCTGCAAACGGAACACTAAGGCTTAAGCATCTCCCAGAAAGTACAAAATTCACTCTCTCTGGTGAGAGAATAAGTGATAACTTCCAGTTAAGCCCTAAGGGATGCAGTGGTGAATTGCTGGAGAATGGAAAGCGCGATGAAAACACTTTTCAATCAAAGTCCTCTTGCCCAGAGGCTCAGTTCGAGAAGTACACTATCCCCACCTTGTGGGATAGGGCGGAATTGCAGCTCCTGGGATCAAGCTGATTTAGCAATCTGCCACAGGAATCCTCTTATCTGATCCTGAATATCACTAACAGAAAGATGCTGTTAGGTGAAACTACATCCTTGGACAAAATAACCTCAAAAAGCGTTCCTTGAGAATGGTAATTCTGTTCAGGGAGAGTGGGCCCTGTGCTAAGGGACTCAATATGTACCCCTTTCCCTTCATCTCATACCCTTTTCCTCCTGCTGCTGGATTCTTTTGGTTGTTGCTCAAGGCTTCTTCCAGCATCTTCAAGCAGTGTTCCCGTCCCTAGGAAACACGGGATACTCAGACATGGCCTACAGAAGCCACAGTGCCCCTTGGACTTCCACTCCTGAAGGAGTAAGAACGGGGCAGGCAGAACCTTTGTTGCTCTTCGCTGGTCAACAAGACCGAATGTCAGCCATGATTTACCTTCACGGTGAGCTTTGGGATCCTCCTGCTGCCAGCATCCTTGAGGGGACAGTCTGCACCTGCCACAGGAGAGGATTTGGAAATGGTGTTACAGCTGGGCTGGGGCTGATGGAGAACATCTCAGCTGTCACGGAGAGGTGCCAGTCCTTGTACTTCCTGGCATTCTCCTCCCTGCACTGTCACCCCAAGGGCCATGACAGTCACCCTTTTTACCTGGAAAAGCTACACACTCCAAAAGAGAAGGCAGAAACCAAAGTGAAATAGTTCTCTCTGATTGAGAACACCTACTTTCGAGTTTATGACTACCAGCTTCCCAAAATCTTCCAATCTTAGGAAACCCTTTTACAAGGAATCACAGCTCTTAGGAATCCCAAATCTTTCCTGCTCCCCACAATACCAACCAAAAAAAAAAACCACCAAAAAGGCTGAATAGAGTAACCTGACCTACCAGGTATTCTTTTGCAATAGAGTAAGATCTACATTGCCCCAAATGGCTACAATAAGCAAAGTTTTTTGGCAGTTTCCCTATAGCCTACTTATTATTACTATTACTATTATTATTACTGCTGTGTAACTACTGCAGAAATAGCCTACAAAGCTGTGTTAGACAGTTTTTCTTCTCTTGCTTATTTGAAGAGTTGTTCAGAAAGATGCATTCCACATCTTCACCCCAACCAAAGCTACGCTGTGATCCATCTCCTCCAGCCAAGCTTTCACAGCCAAAAGCTTAACCTCTGTGCCTGGGGACTGATACCTCCAGCGGTGATGCCATATAAATTACACACAGCTGCAAAATACAAGACTTTCTTCTCCCAGAGAAACCCCACTATAAATCAAACAAGGTATTTACTTGGAGGAACAAAATCTTCCTTTTCTGGTTCTTTGCCCTGGAAGAAAACAAGGATCAGTCAAACATTTCCATTTCTGCAACACACATGCAGGTCTAGGAGCACAAGAGACATATTTTATACCCCTTCTCCAGGGAAAATTGAAGCTGAAGTTACAAAGGCACTGAACAGGCAACAAAATAGGGAAAAGAAGACAAAGAATGAGAACCAAAGCCAAAATTTCACCTTTGCTATAGGAATATATAAGAGAAGCTGACAGGGGAAATTTGTTTTTACTGCTACCAGTGGTATTAAAGAAAATAGAATCCTCTTGATAGCGCTGCAGAGAAACCAGTACATGAATAAGCTGCATTTCTTCCTATTATGGGACTGGCCCAGAATAGGGAGAACACGGAAAAAGCAGAGGTACAGAAAGGAATAGACAACAAGCAACAGCCTTTATGGCTGTAAGACAAGCTCACAGCAAACACTGGGCATCCCTCACAAACCAACACCGACTCACCTTGCGCAGACTCATCTGCTTTTTGTAGAAGTTGTCCCACTCCCGTTTCCGACGCTCTTCGTTGTCTTCATCCCAATTCCCACTGCTTTCTTCATCGTACCTGGATAAGTCAGGAAAACAACAAGGACAAGCTGCAGCATTACCTGGGGGATGGGTTTGGAAAGCCAGGTCACCCCAGTGATGTTTCCCACAACCTTTCTAAACAAGTCTTAGCTTTTAGTTTCACTGCCAACTCTCAACCTGGACAGCTGAGGGTGTCCTCCAAAAATTCGTGGGATTTCTTAATCCCATGAACTTTAGTTAGCGGTGGCATGAACTAGTAGCACTTAACCAATGCTCTGAGAATGGAGGGCTCCATTTAGGCTCTGCCAGATTGTCCCATGGGGTTGAGGAGTCACTGACTCCTGCCACATATCTCATCAGTCACTACTGCCCCAGGAGCAGTGATGGAAGAAAGGGCACAGCATCCATTCCTCAGCCTCAGCTGTTCACAGGCTGTTGCAGTAAATGAAATCCTCATCACTAATACACTGAAATGCAGCAGCTGATCCTCACCAAATGTAGCCCAGGAGTCTGCTGCCTCCCACAGCTGCCACAGCCAAAACTGACAGGTATCACAAATCAGAGCTTTAGGGCTGTTGACTATTACAACTTCCAAGGCATGGAGAGGTTCAGTAAATCAAGTGGCAAACACAGTGCTGTACAACAGCACTGGCCGTGGCTTTTCAGGTCGTGAGACTAAACACAGTCTTAGGTCACAAGTACCAGTTTCCTCTGACTCAGCCTGAAGAAAAAAGCCACCAGACTCGAGATGTTTAAGGTAAAGCAGGGCTAGGCCAGTCCAACAGCTCTGTATATCCTGGCAGAGCTTCATGGGCAGTGCCAGCAGCTAAACTTCATCCTGACAAAGCTGCACAACCACTGCACCTCAGCCAGAGAACAAGAAGAAAGAGAAGCTGTCACCTCCACAGTGCCAAGCATTTTCCAGAATTAATGTTTTCTACTGCACATCTTCCTTTTGCTGTCAGCCTGACAGGAAAACACTAAAATTTCAAAAGCTGCAGAAGAATTTGACACTGGCACTCCACTGTGACACCAAACTGTGGTGAATAAAGCCCTGCCAGAGGCCCCCGGCCTGCTGGCCCACAGGCAGCTGTACTGAGTCAGGAATGAACCCTGGACCATGTCATCTTGGTCTCAATTTAAACGTTTTTGATCCTTGTGACTGTGAGCAGCCTGGGCCCACTTGCTGCTTTCAAAAAATTTCAGGCTAGTTTCTTGAGCCAATTACATTCTGCAGGGCAATTCTTAGGTCTGTCAAAACAGCCTTTGGCTCTCTGGGACACGAATGTGAACGAGGCTGCCAAAGTGTGTGGAAAATGGAATTCCAGCTCCTGCTGCCAGGAAGTTACAGGAAAATACCATCCACAGAGAAACATGTGCTGAAAATAGGAGTGGTTGGGCCTGCAGCTGGGAGATGTTCTTTCCTCTGATAGCTCCTATGAGCTGAGTTTTATCTCTCCAGCACAGACCTGCTAAAACCTCTGCAGCCTCTCTTCCCGCCTTCGTACAGCTCTGGATCGTAGGCATCCCAGGAGGAACTAGCGGGCCCGATGCAGGTTTTGCTCCAGTTGCTGGTGCAGCGTTCCAGTGACTCCAGTTGCCTTTTCACTGCCCCTGGATTCTTGCAGAAATCACAGCACTTGTTACAAGGTGGGGTGACATCGCCAAAGTACTTGGCTATGGCAGCGTGGCGGCATCTAAACACAAGGGAAATGATCTGGTTGTTATTTTTATTCACAAGAACTCCACCCTCCAAATGCAGGGTGGTTTTTTGATACAGATTTGAATCTTTCTTTTTTTTTTTTTCCCCCCAGAGAATTCCTATTCCAGCAGGAATCACAGGGATTAAGTGGGGTTCTGTTCCTGGCACATTGCTTAAGGTCTCTCTGCTTCCACTTCCCCACACGTGAAGGAAACATTGTCATTAATCTCTCCTGCTAAATCCTTTCAGATCTTTGAGATCTGCAAAAGGAAGTTTATGAAATATGCAGTTATTAATTCTGTATCAATGGCCAAATATATTCCACGTCCTATGAGGATGGATGTAGGATAAATATGTGAAGAGGCCACGTTGATCCCTACACCTCAGAGTGTATCTGTATATTCCACACTGAAGAGCTTCTCGTTTTACTGTTTGTGGTTTGAAGGTGAAGAAATCTATACCTGAAGACACCGGAATGTAAATTAAATCCCAGAATTAGAGTCCTGGCTGAGGTCACAAGGGAGCACCATTCAGGTAACACATGCCTGGGGCTTGATCTGCTCCCACACGCTCCAGATCAGCAGCCAAAGCTGGGGTCCTACATCCATGAAAACCAGTCCATTTACTCATCCAGTGTTGCACAACCAGTTTACCAGACTTAGCAAACTAGCCATGTGAAAATGATTAGATTCTTCTAGAAACCTTCAAAAGATTTTTGGCATTGGTTTTGGGTATGTAAAAAAGAGTTTGGTGACAGAAATGTGCTCATTAGCAATACAGGAAGGAAGTAATTTCTCTTCTAGAACACTCCCTAATTTAAACCAGTGAATACACTGATTTTACTAAAGAACCAGGAAGTCACTTTTTTGGGTTTTTAAGAAAGAAGAGTTTAGAGGAGCTTTTTAAAACTTGAGGTGCACAGCAGAGGTGGCCAGTTGCCCCTCAGTCAAAATGCTGATACTAAATACACAGAAACATCTACTTCATCAGGCATTTAGAGATCAAATCCCGCAGCCAAGTGGGAACAAGAGTTATTTTAGAAGAGAATTATTTTACTACAAAGAAGAACAAAGTGGAGATTTTTCTTCTCTGCCAAGGAGTGCCCTAGTTGGCTTACCCAACTTCATCTGCAAAAAGTGGGTCACAAAGGGGAAAAGTAAGAGAGTGAGCACTTCATTTATTCTTATTATAAGCCCTTTAAGGCACATCTGAACTTGCCAGGGATCTAACAAACGCAGTTTTCTTCTTAACTCGTGTGTGTGTGTATGTGTGTTTGGGGGGAGGGACACAACAGCACGTCTACCAAAGCACCACAAACAAACCCTGCGCGGGTCTGCAGAGGCTGCTCTTTCCCACAGCCCGGCGGGTTGATGTGCCAAGGGGCACAGGTTACAGATTCCTGACTCCACAGCAGAGCAGCACTGAAGCACAAAGGACCTGGCACTGCTCAGGTGAGGAGGCTGCAGCAGTGTGACCTTGCTGTGCACGGTGGAGGGAGCTGAAGGCTGGAGAGGGCTCCGACAAAGCTGGCTTTATATCCCCCTGCAGAGCCACACTGACTCACTCTCCTCTTGCACTCAAAGAGCTCCTTTCACACGGTGGGGAGGGGTGGGGGGACCGGGATGGGGGCAACACATTCGATCCCCTTGTCCTGCCTTTCCAAAAGAGCTACTGGTGCTGCCTGCCCTGCCAATGCAACGTGACTATAGAAATGTCAGCGAGCTGCAAGTCAGCTTTTTGTTTCCCCAAAAGAAAACAGGCAGGCATTCTCATTAGTCCATGGTTCTTTCTCTCGCACGCACTCATCTGTGTTAGAGTTAAGCGAGGCATACAGTAATGGTCGAGCCCTCTCCTCACTCCTCCAGCTTAATCACCAGGCTTATGCTGGGGAGGGACATCCACACACACCTCTGTCCCATAGAGTGAACAAGTGAGACGCCCCAGGGGAGGGCTTTGGTGGAAGCAGAGATCATCTCTGAACTCACTGGAACTTAAAGAGTTCTAGTTTCTAACTCATCAGCCCTGAAAAATCAAGCTCTTTCCACCCAGGTTCCTGTAATTGCCTGTATCTTCCTGAAGAATTACCCTGTTTCACACAGCCACATCCACAACCCCGCTTGAACCAACGATGCTCAAGAGTTGGGTCATAACGGAAATTGATCTGCAGAACTAAGACTGCAATCCTATAATTAAAGTCAAAAGGCAAAACCCAGAGTTACTGACAAGGCTGCTGGGGGTAATCACTGGATTACATCTTCACCAAACACGAGAGGTCCTGAAACATAGTCACTTGTGCATTATCATGAGAGGGGAAAGCTTCCCAAGTCACACAGACACCTGACTAATGCCCACGAGATGGAGATGATTTACATAAACTAATGGTAGTTTGTATACATGTCCTAAAATTATTTCATCTTTTAAATATGGAGCTGTACTATTTGTCTCCCCTCAGCCTTCAACAGCTGATCCTTGGTCTTCAAAATGTCTAAACAAAATTGTTTCATTTGAGGCATCTTGCCCTGATTTGACATTATGGAATAGGATGAAGAGCAAATAACAAGCAAGTTTATTAACATGGTTTTGTCTGTGGCAATACACTTCAGGAAAGTGCTAAACTGACCACATCTGCACCAGTGTGAAAGCATTAAAAAAGACAAAAATCACATGAGGACAAAATAGTTACACAGATGCCATTTGGTGAGCGAAAGCCACTTCATAAGCTTTATCAAACAGAAGAACAAATCATGAGTTTGATGCAAAATTCTAATGTTGCACCTCTCTGAAGGACTGTATCCTTTTAACATCACCTGAACTTCACCCTCTGAGACAAGACAGTGAGTGTCAGCTGTCCCCAGAACACAAAAATGAAAAACCACGGCATCAAGAGAGTAAATAACTTGGCCAAGGGCATGGAGCAAATTCATTGCCCCAGAATCATCCCTGCTCCCTGTCCCTGGCAGATTTCTCTTACAGTGCTGCACTGTCCTCACCACTTCTTGCTCTGCCCCTTCAATGAATACATGAGAACAACTCTTTCCCCCGGGAGTCGGAAGGAAACTGGGCAGCGTAAAGAAAAGTGACTTGCTTTAACACACCCCCGAACTCCCACAAGGAAAGAATCAAGACTCGCTCCGGAAAAAGCTGAAATTAAAAGGTAAAAAAAGAAAAGACCTCTCTGTGGGGAGATGCACAGAGGAAACCAGCAACAAGTGCCGACCCCTGGGAGCGGAGCTGGCACAGCGTTGGCTCAGCCCCAGCCCGCGGTGGCTCCCCCGCCGCACGCCCTCCCTCCCTGGCACACATGTAACACGAAACTTCGGATCTCCAGGACAACCAGTAACAAAAAAAAAAAAAAAAAAAAAAAGAAAAAAAGGCAGAGACAACAGCTGGCTGTCAGCGGCACAGCACAGAGGAGCCGAGCGAGGAGCGAGACACACGCCAGCATGAGGGGAGAGATGACGTGAAAGTTTTAAGACGACGGAAAGAAAAACAAGAGGAGAAGAAGAGCTGGCGGCGCGCTGGGGTAAGGGCTGAGCTATCGCTGGTGTTCGGGCACCTTAACCTTCCGCTGGTTAGCGAGGAGCTGGCGGAGCTCTCCCTGCGGAATCAGCCACGGAGCAGAGCTCGCCAGCCTGAATTTGTGTGCGAGGGGCACTGAGGAGCAAAGGTGGCAGGAGAAAAGCTTTTAAGCGGATTGCAGAGAGCCGAGCTGCGGCCGCCTTGTAACAAAAGCAGCTGCCCCGCAGTGCTTCGGGTCCGAGCGGGTCCGAGCAACTTTTGTCGGGTTAGAAAGCCTGGCTGCTCATTTTTCCGAGCTGCTACAGGATGTGACCTTCGCTAAGAAGCAGGTCTAGCACGGGGCATTGTCCACAGCGGTGACCTGATATAGTCATAGTGTGGACAAGAGAGCTGGGCTGCCCCTCGGAGCCAGGGCTGTTCGTGCCTTTAGCGAGGAGCTGCCAGCGCAGGCAGGCGCGTGTGAAACCGAGCGGGTGCCAGCCACAGCATTTCTCCAGAGCTCCTCCCAGCTGCAGCTAAGTTTTATCCCCCAAATCCTGGAGCAAACAGAGAGCTTAGAAAACAAGCCCCGGCTGGGGAACTAACATATTGTGCAAGTTAAACATCTGTGTCCAATAGAAATAAATGGAAAGATTTTACACGACTTCTAACAAGGGCATTTTAAAAAAAGAATTCAGGCTGTGGTGTATCAGGCACAGATGCTGGTTTACTATTCAAAGCAGCCTGAGAACCCACTGCTCTGAGAGACACATAGATGCACACACACGGTCTATGGTTTACAGTAACAAGATGTCAAGTTTGCATGCTGTGAGAAGGGAAGGGAGAGGCGAAGGATCCCCTAAATACATGAAATTATAGAATCATAGAATCATTTAGTTTGGAAAAGACCTTTAAGATCATTAAGTCCAAGCTTTGGTTTCACAGAGGTGTCCCACAACCTGCTGTCCCATCTCCATTTCGCTGCTGGGTACGGGAAGGGGCTCTGGCAAAGGAGACCGATCACATAAACCCCCTTTTTCTGCCATATGAAGCTGATTTCTCTGTTTGGAAGCTCTTGCAGCTCCTAGCCCTGAGCTGGGACCCCTCAGCCTCTTCCAGGAGGCGCATGGACAGTCAGCTGTTTACAAACAGAGAGGCAGAAAGCCAGTTCTCACAGAAAGATGCCTTCCCAATCCTACACATGCCTGTAGGGAGGAATGTTAAGGATCAGGTATTTCCACTTCTCTCCATTTCCATTAACGTGGAAGGGAGGGCAGGTCTTTCTGACCTAAGTGTTGTACAAACAGCGAATTGGAACTGCCTGGGTGAGGAGATGCAGTAGTTAAGACCCACACGCCTCTAGCCCAGCCCTGGGCTCAAGGGGATGGAGGGAATTTTCCACCCTGCTAATGAAGGGTCTCTGTAGGTTGGTTGCTGCAGTTAAGATGGATTCTCAAATAAAGCATGTGAAAAAACAAAGTTTAGGGAAACAAAAAAAAAAAAAAAAGGAAGAAGGGAGGAGTGAGGGGAGAAGGGCAGGGGAGGGAAGGAGGTAGAGAGAAACATGCCAAGTTTTCCTCGCCAAAAGAAAATGTTAAGGGGTTTGGCTGGGGGGTTGTCCAGCCACAGCCGCGCTGTACAAGTGTGTGGGGGAGAGGAACAGCAATATGAAACACATGTCTGGATAAAAGCAGCAGGACATGGCTTGTGTTACAGCTGTCACGGTGCACAGGCCTCAGCCTGACTGCAATGTAAGGGCGGCTATGGGAGCAGAGGTACAAAATAACCCCAGTTTTGACAGAGCAGATCCTTTCTGTAAGACAACCCTCTGATCACACAGCCTGCAGTGGCCAGAGCAGAGTCACAAATGGACAGCAGGACTGTAAGGGACTGTGAGAGAGCTGGGTAAGGAGGGCAGCCCCCAGCCCTCACCTCCACTGGGGCTCTCACTGCTATACCCCCCAGCCACAGCTGATGTGGTTCAGAACAGCTTCCTCTGAGGAAGCAGCTGTTGTAGCCCTCAGTTTTGAGTTCCTACACCCAGGTGTCATCTTTACTAGGATCAGTCCATCTTATTTCAAAAAACTCAAAAATGCATGTAACTTGTGAGACCTGCAGGTCTGAGATCAGTCAAGGACAGGCCACAGAGAGGGCTGTTGAAAGGTGGAAGAGTTTCCAGCACTCCCTGTGAGCTCCAGCTGCCAGACCTCAACCACCAAACTACAGACAGATTCCACTATGTTCCTCAAACACCAAATTACTGATAGATCCCACCATGTTTGTGAAGTAACTACAAGGCTTTCACAGGCACACAGCTACCTCTCTGTCAGCTTCCTGGGGAATGGTTATTTTGCTAATATTAGAATAGACTTTCAGGCTAGATTCAAGCATCACCAACCCTAAAAAAAGTTCTCTTGTAGAAGAGCTGCAGGTTTATTTTTAAAATTGACCTTTTCCTTTCATTGGATGGCTCAGTGCTTTGGTTTCCCCACTTAAAAAATTCCTAGTAGTGAGGAATTATCTCACGGGGTCTTGTGGATGTGTTTGTGGGATGGACTGGACAAAACCAGGGTGCTTTGCAGAGGTGTAAAGACTCTCAGCTCAGTGCCCCAATGGGCACCTCAGCTACCGAAAATGCTCTTGCAGGGAATTCAGTGCCTTTGTATATTAATCTAATATTAGGTTGTAGGGGAGAGAAGGGACATTTGCAGTGCTGCCTCAAAACCCACCTCCAAATAGTGGATGGTGGTGATGACAGGGTATTCCAGCCAAAGGGCTGCCCAGTCAGGGCAGCTTTATAATCTGAAGGAATGTGTGGCCTTCTTTTCCAGACCAACTGACAAAGTCAAAGCTTTTCTCCCATGACATTGAGCTGCAATTTGCCAGTTTGGGTGTGTGCTGTTAAAGGGCTGAATTCTCTTGATACTGGAAACTATTTTCATCTGCTTGGGAATGAATTATAGGTCTGTCTGGCACCGTTCACTCCTGTTTTAGGAAAAAAAAAAGGGCTTGTCTGAACTATAGTTAAGATTCACGTGGCTGGTCAACTACAACCATGGCAGCAAACATTGCATTAACAATGCTGAGGGAAAACCATGCACTGATAATACAGCTACATTTCTATGGCCCTTTTCATCTCAGCAGTCCACTAAAAGCTTGGAACAATAAACAATCGTGCAGGAATTGTGACACGTTATGCCAAACTGCATCCAGACTGTAGTCACACCTAGCAACCCACATTGTTCTAGAACAGGAAGCACTGCAGACCTTATCCAGATGAAATCAGAAGCACATTTCAAGAACAAAGCTGGTAGGTTTTGAAACTGGTCAAAGCTTCATGTTCTTTAGAAAGTGGCCAAACACAGTCAGAGTTTGTTTTGGAGGTTTAGATCAGAATAAAAAGCATCTCCTCCCCTTTGGCTGCTCAGCACCCTCCTACCATGAGGCTGGGCTTGCCTTCTAAGACTTCCTACAAAATAAGCTACCACAATCCATACAGGCTTCCCATCCCTGTACAGATCCCATTTCAACCAATCTGACTTGCCTGAGTAAGAACAACACAAAGTCAGTCTTGGGAAAAAGACAAGGTTGCAATGGGAATGTTGCCCTGGCATTCTGCTTGATGGGCACATCAGGGAGGTTCCCTTTGTAAGCTGCTGTGGGCACAGTGGAACAGATCTCACTCCACTGGCACCTGCTGCATTAGGACTAGAGGCACTGACAGCTTCTTGTTCCAAACAAATTCCCCCCTCCAAGGCTTGGTCTCCATTTTTAGATTCCTTGAGCAACAAGTCCACACAAAGCACAGTAAAAGCAACAGACCAGGATTATGGCAAGAGCAATAGACCCCCTGTGGAGCATGGCTGGGATAGGAACAAACAAGACACTTTCATCTACTTCCAACCTAAACAGGCTCAGTGACCAAAGTGTAACAGGCAGCGAGCAAGCAAAGGCCAGTTCAGTTTGTAACTGCAACAAAACCAGGGACTTATTGTCTTCCTATCTAAAGATTTCTGAGCGTGTTGGAGACTTGGACACACAACAATTAACAAACTAACCTCTGATGGTTGGTTACATGTTCCAGCTCTTTGCAGAAATGAAGTCACCCAACAGAACGATGGGATGACTTATCCAAGTCACACCACCAGTAAAACATGACTGGCAGGCCAGTAAAACTGCCTCTATTTACTAACTTCCAGTCCTGGGGCTAAACCACAAACTCAAATTTGTGTCCTTTGCACTTAAATAGGCTGCTCAAATACCACCAGGGTTATGAGTAAACAAGTGTCTCATTCCTCAGCAGTAAATTTTAGCTCACCCACTCCCTACAGTTCAACTCTGGATACACCTGTGTGCACACATGGATTGGATGCAGCTTTCCAAACCAAAGACAGACCAAAAAAACCCTATCAATTTGCATCAATTCCAAAAGATTTACAGCAACCCAACTAGCTTTAAGCAGGCGAATGTGGGACCCCATCACACATGGTCATCCCAAAGCTCTTTTTGTTGCTTGAAGCCTGGGAGCCCCCACACACAGCCAGTTCACCCGCACAAAGGAACCTTGACTGAGGCTTTTCTCTCAAATGTCTAGATTGAGGCTTTTTAATGGCTTTATTCTCAAAAGGACTGAGCAACCAACTTCTTTGAGTGCTTCAGTATGGCATGAGTCCATTAAAACAACTCAGAAAGATAATTTCAGTGCTATTACGGCAATTTTCACTGCTTTATTCAGTGGGCACAGCAAGATGAACCTGCATTAGCGCTTTCTGGGAATCTAAATCTATATAAGCACTGAACACAGGACATGCTGTTTGGTTTTACAGGGTCATGTAATCCTTGCAGCTGAGCAGCACACCTGCAGCTGTTACTCATTCCCCTGCATCAATACTGGGCTCTCTCTTTTCCACCAAGCCTAACAACTCGTGACACATGGCAGATTGGCCCTTCTTTTCCACAGAAAAAAATAAATTAAATGATTTCTCATATTCCCTCCTCTGCTGTGCCTTGTAACATAGGGAAAGGCAGAAAGATTTGATGATCTAGTTCAACTGGCAACACTGGATAGATGAATTATTTCTTAAAGAACAGCCAGAACAGGATACAACTGAAATCATGAATTTCAGGCTGCCACCCCACCCCAGCAGGAAATTCTGTCACAAGACACCAGCATTGGGTTCACTTTCTTTTCCACCTGAGTTTCTCATCTTGCCTCTCTCTTTACCTTATTCTTACTTCATGTGATCTCTGGCTACAGCTGTGGAGCAGAAGTTCCTGACATCAGTCTACCAATGTGTTAGGAAGACCACACTGCACTGTGGTCATTCACTGTTTCTTCTGTAACAAGTTCCATCAGCTTTGCTGCCCTACAGCCACGTCTCCTCTGCTCTGGAGGGGTCCCACCCTCAGTGGGTGAGGTTTTGAGGAAGGGAAATTATAAGCAAGGAGAAAAACACTGGCAGACAATTATGTTTGCTCCAAGCTCCACAGGATCTGTGAGGTAGTAACCTGGGTGGCTCTTCTAGGCTCTAAGCCAGCACTCCAGCACTAGAAAGTAACTGTCAGTTAACCTACAACTTACAAACCTACAACCTAAAGTTTTAAATCTCCCAAGACTTGCCTGTTTTAGTAATAATCATTACAATTACTGCTTCAGTAATGAATATGCCGCACCAGCTTTCTGTTACTACTGTTGGTGACCGGGAGCTTCACTGAACACAGTATAATAAAAAAAAGGAAGTAATTCTTACAGCTCCACTCTGAAATTTTTAAGTGATGTCATCACTGCTGTGTTGTACAAGAGGAAGATGGATAAGTGACACAACACTGTTCTTACCCTTATGCTAATCTCCAGGGTGAGCTCTTGGTTCCACTGAAATCAAGTGGGAAAAGTTAGTTATCAAAACTCGTCCTGAACAAGGACTTTAAATCACAAGTAGAATGGAACATACAGAAGTCCATGAATGTAACTGGCTTTCCTGGGGGAGTTTAACTTTTTTTTTCTTTAAGAATTATTTTATTATTCAGCCTTTCGCTATGCTGCACAAGCAGAAATCCCAAAGCAGGGAGAGCCCCTGGAAGCAGAGTGCAAGTCAGAGGTGCAGTCGAGCAGAAAAACATTTGCTGCCTCACGGGTAGATTGGAGACTGCACCACCACCATCAAACTTTGCCCCTGATGTAGTTCAGACCAAGGTAAACAAGCAACATTCCTTGCAAGTTTTAGAATAAAAACTCCTTCACTTAGCTCCAGATCAGGTACCTTGAGCAGAGGAATGGCCATTACTGAGACAGATTTTTTTCATTTTAGACTAAGCACTTTGCTAATCCAGAGTTCTACAATCCTAATCAGTAGTTTTACACTGTATACCCAAACTCCACAAGCCTGGCTCTTATATTTGTTCCTTCTGGTGCAGCCCAAAGCATGGCATGGACGGTTACAGCAGATTCCTTACTAGGAGAGCTTCTGGAGAGGCCGAAACCCCTCCGAAGGGAACAAACATTTTCAGGATGTCAGACCCAGAATATTTTTTCTTTTTTTTTTTTACATTTTTCTTCTAGAGCCAAGAACAGAAAACACAAATCACTTCACCTCTGCCTCCTCCACCACCTCTTGGAATGGAAACAAAACTGAAAACCTGCTGACGCAGAATCCCATAGCACCGTGCGAAGGATAAGGCAGCCGTTTCTGGAGCAGCTCACTTGGGGTATGCAGTCATCTGGAAAGAACTATTTAACCCTAGTCTCAAAAGCGACCTTTCCAGGTCAAAAGGCCACAGCTCTGCCTCCCTGCTAAGTTGCACAGAGATCTTTCTGTAGATGTAGATTTTCCACCCACCCCCATCCCAGCTGGTTCCGATTTTTATTCCTTAGCTTGGATTTAAAAGAACAAAGAAAAGCCTTTTTGAATTGCATAAACATACAAAACTTAATTTAACTTGGCACTGTAATATTGAGGCCCAGCATGCAAAGAAACAGCCAAGGTCTCTCTGTCCTCAGTGTGTTTAGAAGAAACTGCACTCCAAGCCTCCATTTGTTTGAGTAACCGATCCAGATGTGCAGTAAGGAATTAGCTGGCTTGTTCTGGAAGTCACTTGGCTTTGTGTTATCACCAAGACCAGGACATTAAACTGCAATGTTCAAGTCCCATAACCCACTGTGGACTATTACAAAACACACAAACTAGCACATTTTGATATAATAATGACATAAAAGTTATAATCCATTCAAGTGTTGACCTGTCCAAACACTTGTTTTAGGTGAAACTATGGATGTTTCTCAACACTATCCACTTCCATTTCCTAACTGAAGAAAAAGTTGAGCGTCCATAGGTCTTACGCCTGCTAGTTTGTAGCAATGCCTTCCAAAATCCTGCTCATGGGGTAAAAGAATAGCAAATGTTGGTGCCAAAACTGAGGCACATAACTTTGATTAGACTAAGATTTTCAGTAACAGTAGCTCCTGATGATCATTCTGAGAATAAAGAAGGTGTAAGATTACTGAGCAGGACTAACCTCCCTTGTGGAGCACCTCCCCAACAGATCCAGGGGCTTTTATTTGCTCCTCACCAGCAGTGATGGGTGGGCATCCACTGTTCAACTCATACATCGCTCTGTTAGACTGTGGTATAAAATAAAACCTCTACATTTGGCTCACCTTGCATTCATCTGTAAGAACTTGAAAAGCATCCAGCTGTCCCCAGTGAACGCAGACTTTAAATCTTAATGTCACCATACAGTAAAGCTGGTTGATAAAACATTATTAGTGGTATTGTACTGAGGTGTTGAAATAAGTGCCTTAGTTTTTGAAGGGGCTTTCTATAGCGCAAAGTGCAAGAAGCCTTCAAGGGAGTCTACTCTGTGTTACTCAGTAAAAAACAACTGAAAACTATGTACCACTGGAGTTTAGCATTTGGAATTCAAGTTGAGTTAGAACTGCATTTCTTTCTGGGAGGACAAGTTAGTACAACTCAGAAAAAAAAAATTATTTTCATTGGCTGAAAGCCAAGGGCAGGCACTGTCCAGTTCTAACTCTGTGCCTGCTGAAATGAGTGTCCTTGTAGAAGAAACACCGTTTTGCCTTTGCTTAACAGTGAAGTTGACAAAACACCCTTGAAGCTGGATTCTGAAATTAAAACAGTGCTAGAACACGTAGACAGTTAATAGTCCTCCACCTTAGCTACTGGGAGCAAGGACTGAGACCAGATAAACTTGTTTTCCTTGTGATCACCAGCTGTATAAGAAGGCTGGCAGCTCCCGAGCATTAGTCAGTGAAAAGGTTTATTCTCTGTTTGGTTCTTCTACAGCCTAAAGCCTGGAGAGCTTGTGACAGAATGTCTACTGAAACGTTTCTGAAGGAAATTCAAGCCATTGGTGAGAAGTTTCTCCTTAAGCTCCAGAAACTGCCCAAGGCTGAGCCAGTGGAGATTGTCTGCTTTTGTGTGGTTCTTCTGTTCATCGGTGAGTTTATTGGTGGAGGCCAAGGGGTCTCAGAATTTCTCTTCTAAACAGGGGCAGCTTGTGCCACAGTCTTGGGTGGTGGGTTGGTGGTGTTGGCAGTTGTTTTCTAGGCTGTGCTCTGAGGTCCAGGTTAATTTCTAGGTAATCTTTTTAATACTCAGCTCATATCTGTACATGGATGCAGAGCATGACAGGCCAACAGTACAGCTTTACCCAAAGCTCTCATATTTAAACATCAGTTTAAACAGCAGAATTTTAACCAAACCAGAGCTGCTGTAATGTTTCGATGCATGGGAGATACTTTGTGACAAAGGGTATCAGGGCATCTCCCTCCCACAAAAGACACTTCAGTGAGACTCTGAGTGTCATTGCTGTTCCTGGCTCAGTGGAAGCCAGTTTGTTTCAGAGGAGCCTATTTATTCCCCTCTGGTAATGGCAAGATCCCTCCTGCTGCTCTGTGTGGGGATGGCATGGAAGGAATACCAAAGAACTGCTTGATCAAGGGGGATGCAGTTTGTTTATACAGTGGGAAAAACAAGCAGGAAGGAAGACAGGCCCTCCTCCTCAAAGACACAGTTTGCTCCCGGCCAAAAGGAAGGGTGTGTATCCAACTGGACACTCCTCCCTGGGCTGGAATTCAGAAAGTCACACCTGCTGCTTTATTTTGTTCATACCTACAGCTGGTTCCCCACAGGGTCAGATACCTGGCAGCCCAGCTCCAGGCTTTGAAGGAACACATGCACACACACACATGCACGTTCACACAACTGTTACGTGTTTTGCAGGATTAAACATGTCATCCTTTTCTACTCCAGATAAACTAATACACCCCTCCCAACACCAACCATCATGGCTAGAGGAAAAGATCAGTGAGTTAGCCCAATGCTTTGTGAAAAAACTCTGCATGTGAAGCATCTATTTGTTCAAGCTAAATACAGAAGAAAGAGTAAAGCCAACCCAGTCACAAATATCTATCCTTAAAGGCTACACTGCATGCTCTCTTCAGAAATACAACTGACAGTCTGGGCAACCAAACCCTCTTGAGTTGCTTCTGACACAACTAGGGGCAGAGTTGGATTTTCATCCTTTCCAGGCATATAGCTCTGCTTAGTAACTGCATGCCAGCTCCTAAACCACAGCCCATGAGGCAGGTGAAGGCAAACCCCCACATGGTTTGGTATGTAGCTCTTAAGATTTTGAAATACCTGGTAGTGATTGTCCAGATTAAATGGATAACCAATACAAGGGAGCAGGAACTTAGGAGGGGAGAGTTGGGGATATAAGGCAAAAATAAATTCACAAGAAACCAGGCTTTGTTCATTTTGCTGCTCAACAAACAACTTGTAGGGGGCATAGGGATTGCTCCAACGTCATGACACAATATCCTTTGCTTCTCTTTCCAGTCACTGTTCTGGTGCTCATGATCATTGCCTGCAGTTGCTGCTGCTACAGCTGCTGTGGCTGTGAGGGACATCCTAACACCAGAAGCAGGAAGAGCCAAGTCCGCCCGACTGCCCGTTCATGAAATGCAACGAGGTGACACAACCTACTACCAAGGACATGCATGGACATTGTGATTCAGTCCCATGGGAATGACTTTCCACACTAGCTCACTGAAAATGGCAATAACAATAATAACTACCATGACTCAAAGGACCAGAAACCACAGCGTGGAGTTCCTTCTCTCTGTGACAGCCACTACTGTGACCAGAAAGGTAAAGCTCCTTCACCATCACTGTCTCCCTCTTCTGGGGTGGGATGGGGTGGGAGGGCACGGACACAAGTTGCTGAGAAAAGAGACAGCTTTCCCAAAGACAGCCCTGCAGCTGGGCCAGCCAAGGATCCCCTCTGTGAGCACGGAGCCACAGAGCAAAGCAGAGAACACGTCCAGGACCACATGCCAGGCAGTGCCTGCTCTCCTCACAGGTGGCTAATCCAGAAGGATGGTGCTGGGCATTAGCAAAGCTCACTTGACATCACCACCTGCTCAGGTGATCATGGATCAAGCCCAAACCTGCTCGCTCAAAATCCAGCTGCAGGAGACACGTTTAGCTGAGTTATCTGCTGAAAACAACAAATCATGGACCTTCTGATCCAGGCGTGCCAGCTGAGGCTCTGAGAACAGCTGGTAATAAATGCTCCCAGCGTCATTTCATTGGTGTTACAATGAGGTGAAACTGCCAAAGAAAAAACCCAGATCATGTGGAATATTCTTTGTAAACAGAAAGACGAAGGCAAAAGGGAAAAACTCACCAACACCACAGCTTATTTTGATCATTCTGCTGCTAAACGTGCTCCCTCCCCACCCCCCTCTGTGGTTCTACTGCTTATTGCAGACGAATGGCTCTTGCAGAGCACAGGAGCTACAGGAGATGAGCGAATCCCTGCCCTTATTGAGGGATCTGTGGCCTGACTCCCTGCACTGTGTGCAGTTTATTTTAGTGGACATAAACATTATGCCAAGGGTATGTTTATGAGCACGCACAAAGGCATTTTGGAGGAGTGACAAGCACCGTGGTAACCGTCACTTCAGGGTATGTGTGCAGCAGCTGACAGGGGGCACAGTGACAGAGCAGAGCCAAGAATGGGCTGTGCTGCTGGAGTTAACAAGTGCAAATAAATCCCTTTTCCGCGCTGCAGCCACTGCGTACGTTTGGTTTGCGCGCTGGTGAACTTCCGAAAGGGATTTATGTACGTACAAGGCTGTGGCACAGGCCACGACTTTCACAGCTGGGACGGCCCAATGGAAGGCCAAAATACTGCACAGCTCAAAGCCACGGGTCTTTCAGCACCAAAGGGGAGACCAAAACACCTTTTTGAGAAGGTATAAAAAGTTACATGCATACAGAGAAGTCATCTTCAGCCCCTGTGTTCCAACTGCTAATAGTAGAAGAGGCCAAGGGATTATTAAACAAGTATGTACCAGAGGCAACACCAAACTGGGGAGAATAGAATCATCAAGTGTTTAGCAGTGGGGCTTTTAAATATTCCTTATACTTCAGAAGGGAGAAAAAAAATAAAGAAAACTTTGTAAAGAAATGTCTCTTCTCTGATGCCTGCGCCCAGATTGGTAAAAGGCACATTACATCAGTAGTTTCTTATGTTTAAGAATTTTATTTTTTGGCAACAAACCAGATGTGGGTCTTTGGCATTTTTGTGCTGCTGCACATTGGAATATATCTGCAGCCAGTGACACAGAAAATAGTCTAAGAATTAAAAGAAAAATAAAATTCCTCAAACTACCAATGTTCCTTTTAAATTAATAAAAAGGAAAAACTTTCCAGCAGAAGATGAGGATGTTCCTCAGAAAAGTAAATAGCTGAGCCCCAACTTGGCAACTGCCAACAGCAGACTGCACTAGGATGAGCTTCTGCATGCCCAGTTCCACTCAGACTAACAAAGCACTGGGCTTTATTAGGCTGTCCCAAAGCTTTCACTGCCAATCAGCACGTTAGGGGAAAATAAGCTCAAGCACAGCATCAGTTCAGTCTAATCAGCATTCAGAGGTGCATCACACCAACCTCTCAGATATGTCATTGCTCATTTCACTCGCAAACAAGTGGCAATCAAGGTGGCATAGGCAGCCTCAGAACCTCTTTTGCAGGAGACAGACTCAACAGATGTTTCTGTATCTAAATTAAGTCACAAGACCCGGGGATGAACAGAGCTCACTTTCTTTCCTAGCTGGTGCTAGACAGTGCCAGCTACAGACATGAACAGAATCCCATTGAGAACCGTTTGAGCAGCATGGAGCCAGTCTGTGCTAAGTCAGGAGGAAGCTCAGCAGGCTGGACACATACCAACAACTGACAGGTTGCTGTCAGTGGGAACAAGCTGCCAGGTCTTATCTCAACAGGAAAAGCTACAAATGCATGTTTCCCAGTGGTGGTACAAGTTAAACCCACTGACAGATACCAGGCAGGGGGACAAGAGACATGGCTCCTGTCTTATCTCTGCCACCTTAAGTTCCTGAATTAGAAACGGAATAAACACAGCAGTGCTAAACAAAGAGGAGGAGAGGAAATTGAGCAATTATTTAAAGGATTCAGGTGGCTTTCTGGAGCAGAGGAGTAGCCACCACGTAGAGCAGTCCCTGGACCAATTTCTACACACTTGTTTGGATCTCACAGGCCTAATGTTCTGCTTTGTGCCAGTTTGTACCACCGCACTCAGCTGGGCTATTCCTATAGCTGGGATTTAGACATGCCAATCGCTTGCCTGGGCTGGGTGGGGTCTGCTGCTTTCTTGCATGTAACTTATCGGGGTGGCCTGAAAGAAGCCCAGCAAGTCCCCAGTTTACTGCAGCACTTCAGCTTCTCCCAGCTACAGACATGGCAGTCCCCGAGTCCCTGCTCACTGCTCACAAGAGCTTTTGTGGCTTTGGCTTCAATCCATACTCATATACAGGGACCTGTAGGGAGCGCCAGTGAGGATGGATCCTCTGTTTCAAAATGCAGAGGGAGATTCAGAAAAGCATAGACTAAGGAGAGACTGCTTCAAACCCAGCAACTCCTGCATGTGCTGTGAAAGCCTGAGTGAGATTGGAAGGAACTGCAAGGGAATACCTTGCTTGAGTCCTGATGATAAAAGTGAAGTAGTTTCCTTCCCTGAGGAACCCTGAAGAACCAGCAAGGGCAGCCCCTCCAGCAGCAGTGGTTGAAGATCTAATGGTGACTCCATGGAATAGCTTCTGTTCTGTAACGTTATCCCTCTGGTTTCAAAGCGATTTGCTTGGCTTGTGAAAAAGAAGCCTCCACTTACACACACAGAGTCTCGCACACCACACTCCTCCTTCTCCCCTCCCACCTCTCTTCAGAACCATCCTCGGGTCTTCTTCAGTCAGGGAAGCAACACGGAGGCAGTTTTATTGCAGTTAACAGCAGTGCAACGCTCTGTAACGGGTTTATTTCCGTGAACTGTCACAACGGATTTTGGACTGCAGGGCAATCTTGCTCACGGTCTCACTTTAGGTCTGGGAGTCTCCTAAAGGAGCTTCCAATACAGATCCAGTCAGGATCCAGTAAACACAGCCTTCCTCTCCACCACATCCTGTCCAGACAGGACATAGTGGGCCTTTACAACCACTGCAACAGGTGTAGGAGGGAATAAAGCCATGGAGAGGAAGAAATGGGTGAGCAACAGCTGAATTAGGACTTTTTATTTAGGCTCAAGGTCTTTGATTTGATTATATTAGCCACACCTTTGCAGGAAAATCAGCTGTTAATCATTTACTGCAGCACCAAGATAACTTCCAGGCTATCTCTGAAAAGTCTCAAGGCACAGTAAGGGGTCCCTCACCACAGGCCAGGATCTCTTGGAGGAGTGCAGAGGAGGCAACAGAAGAAATACCTTCTACAAACACATCAGCTTCAGGTATTTATAAAATCTCATACAGCTCTCCTATTTCAGGAGGTCAACTGTGCTTAGCAAAAGAGAGAGGAACTTCCTGGGGTGTGCAGTCCCACAGGGTTCCTGCCTTTGGGTCTACAGAACCAGTATCTAGGCTGCCTCCTTTTCAAAGGCAGAGGAAGCTATCCAGAACAGCTTTGCTGTCCCATGTCCCTGCTGGTCAGAGACTGAGCGTGGTGATCTGCCACCAGTCCAGAGAACAAACCATGAACTGAATATATTTGGCTGCTGAAAAGGAAACAAAACCTTCAGCAAGTACGAGCTTGTGCTTCTAGTCAAATCTGACTTGCTGAGGATGAAACATGCTTTACAGGACTAATCCTTTTCCTTACAGTACTCAGGACACCTAAGGGGCAGCAAGTCAAGCAAACTTTCAAAAATAACAAAGATCTCTTCCTGTATTACATCTGCATAGTCGTATTTGCAAGAGTGTGTGAGAAATATTCCACCCTTTCCCTTGAGAAACAAGGAGCCTTCAGTAAAACCGCAAGATGCTCACAAAGAGAGGTTGGATGTTCTTTAGAGGGCTGACAGCCGAGTCATTATGCAAAGTATCAGTGAAAGAGCAAGTGTGTAGAACCCACTGGGATCCCAGTTTAAATTATTACTGCACCTAAGTACTTCATGGAAGGAGAACTTGTGCTTCTTTTGCAGAGTAACAGAAAGCATTACTAAAGCAAACTCCATTAGCAGGACTCCCTTTTTAACATAATTAGACTACTCTAAGCCTTATGAAAGCAAGAAGCTGTACCTGATCTTTGCTTATTGCTGGTGGATGGATTTTTTTTTTTTTGCTTGTTTGTTTTTAAATAAGTCTTCATTTAATCTCCAGTGTGTTCTCAGAGTTTCAGTCCCCAACTCTTATTTTAGAGATCTTTCTAATGGTATCAAGGAAGTTCTCCCACTGAATACTTGTCTTTCATGTATAGGCTGTGCAGCTAACAGAGATGAAGGGTTCATACTGAACATGCTGGAGAGACACTATATTATTTAAAATATTGATTAACTATGATTAAAGTAAATCTCAACTGCCAAAATCTCATAGAGCCAGAAGCTTTTCCTCTTTACATCTCTGCAGATCTGAGAGTGAAACTGGCCTCAGCTGTATTTCTTCTGGTTTATGCTCCCATTTCTGTTTCTTCTTTGGGAAGGGGGATGCCTGTAGGCACAGACAGCATTCGTACCTGTAACGGTTTTCTGACTGTGCTCAGAGCATAGAGAGGATACACCAACACCTGACACTGTTCTTGTCTAACTCCCAGCAGGGTGGAAAACCAGCATGTCACCAGTGCAAGAGGCATCCTCAGTTCTGGAAGACCTAAAGACACTGATCACAGCAAGTGACTGGGGTCTTGGAGGGCTGGTGGTGATTGGCATCTTCTGCCTTGTTTTTATTGCTCTCATTTTATTTGCTGCTATCTTTGGGTGCTGCACATCTTCAAGGCACAAACAGAGCAGAACACAGACAGTGACGTAAAGACGTGGTACATGGAGCAAGAGTCAGCCCAGCTACAACCTGATTGTATTGTTCACAGAAAGCTTCCTCATTTTCTCTCCCTGGGTGGTTATTTCTCCCCATGCAACTTTCCTGCATCAAGAGCAATGCCCCAATGCCTACAAGGTGTTCTGCAGGTCCACAGCAAAGTCAGCACATCGGGCTGTCTGTGCTCAGGAACTGCCAAATACCAAAATCAACTCACCTCTGTCTGATTTTCAGCTTTCAAACAAACCCAGTTAGAGGTGGCTACCCCCTAAAACTGATACACGTCTTCTGCTGCTGCAGCTACATGGTTTGGTTTTTTTCACCTTGCAAACGAGCAACAGGAAACTCTGAGCACAGAAAGGTTTGCCTAAACCCACTCTTGAAAAGCAGCTTATACCATTGTTCTCCTGTCATACCCAGACAATACCCTAAATATATTATGCAAAAACTTGCTTGCCAGTACACAATCTGTCTTTATTTGTTCTTATTTGTAACCTTGCAAGGTCAGAGTTTAAGGTTTGCTTTCATTGTTTGGATGGTAAACAGAACTGTATTCGTTCAATATATAAAAAAGAAACGCAACGTGGCGTTTCTTTCCGTATCACCTCGGTGTCCTGCACAGTTATGAGCAGGGAAGCCAGTCAGTGGTGCTGCAATAAGCGTCTCTGAGATGCACATGGCATGTTATACAGCAGGAAGAACGGAGCAAGCTGGGGGTGGAAAGAAAAAGTATGGGAGATGTGATTTGTAATTAGGTCAGTGATACTCAGATTATTATTCTGAGGCACTGGCACGGGTTGCCCACAGAAGCTGTGGATGCCCCATCCCTGGATGTGTCCAAGGCCAAGTTGGATGAGGCTTGGAGCAACCTGGGCTAGTGAAAGGTGTCCCTGCCTACGGCAGGTGGGTGGAACTGAGTGGTCTTTAAGGTCCCTTCCAACCCAAACCATTTTATGATTATAAAAACCCCAGACACGAACAGCTCTCTGACCACTCGCTGTGAGCTGGTAACACACAGCAGAAGGAACAGACCTGCTTAGCCAAGTGGATCAAATTCTTAGAGCAAAAAAGCCTCCTAGAAGCTACTTCACAGCATCACCTCAACTTTAGGCAAAGAAGTGCTCCTTCAAGTAACCCAGGACTCAGTGTTGTGTCGTATTTCTTTACAAGAAAGACTATCCCATAAAAACCAGGATTTATTTACCAAGGATGACAACAAGGACAAACATGACAACACACTCACCAAGGCATCAGCAAAGAAGCACATTATATTCATGCTGAAAAAGTTGTCCTAGACTCAGGTGTGAAAAGTGAAATGAAATGCAGAACTTATAAGCAAGACACATGAAGACCATGTCCAGTTAGTGAACACACACTGCTCTCTTCCTGGCAAAATTACAGCTTTGATGTCTTATCCAGCATAGAACAGCAATTAGTACAATTACAGCTTACAAGGCATGAACTAAACCTGAACAATGCACATTGTGGTTGCTAGTCTGCATTTAGATTGGGCACATCCATAATTTAAGCCTGTTTCTAAAACATTCTAAGCACCTTGTCAGGTCAGTGAGAATCACAGACACCCAGTACTTTGCAGTAGAGTCCCTGAGATTTACAGAAACATTAAATCTAAATGCTTCCCTCCCATGCTGATTAGGCTGTTTGTCCCCTTAGGAGAGGGGTGAGGTAGTGAAGGAGGAGAGAATCAAAACAAAAGCAAATGCAACTAAGTCAACCCATCATCACAGATAGAACATTGTCAAATACATCACCAGAGGAGTTATAGTTTAACATCCCCATGTTACTTGGGGAGGCTCCAAGACCAACACCTCACTCAACTCAGAGGTGGGAATGTTGAGAGAACTCTCAGGGACACCTTCCTCAGCCCAGACAGCAAAATATCAAGCAATTAATTCCTATTTTTTTTCCTGGACACGCAGGATCAATCTCAATCATAACAGTTCCCTGGAAGGGATAGGGCATGGTTTCCCCAACATTACCAGGAGTGTCTGAAAGAAGTGCACTCACCCCAGCTCCTCGCAGAAGTTCACAATGGCATCAAAAGCTGTCATCGCAGCTTTGTCAGATTCTTTCAAGGTGCCTTTTTTTTCCTGAAAGTAGGTGGGGACAGGAACTATAGTCTTCAATTTAAATATAAACAGGTAAAGTAACTGTAGCAATGACCAAATCCCACCCTTTTGATCAATATGGCAAACAGGTACAGACACCTCCCTGTCTCTGCTCTGGAATTCTGCTCGCTTATGTCTCTCGTACAGAACTGGGTCTGGCAGCCCTTTCCCTCCCTGCTTCACTCCCTTCTGCTATCCCTTGAAACAGAGCTCCAGACAGCTCTAGACCCAGAAAACCTCATTTCATCTTTGATTATTCGGGGGTTAGTGCAGGGAAAGCAGACCAGAGCAAAGGCAGCATATCTGGGCAGGTGGATCCTCTTCTGCAGCTCTCACCTGGATGTTGGAGAGCTCCTTCTTAATCAGGAAGCTGACTTGATCCCGGTCATTCCTTGAGTAATAGAGGCGGCAGCAGGATGGCTTCCCATCCCTCCCAGCTCTGCCAGACTCTTGGTAATACCCAGCCATTGACTTGGCAATATTCCAGTGGGCAACAAACCTGCAGGTGATAAAACAGGAAACACAAGGCTGCAGGTTTCTCAAGAGCATTTCACACGTTTGCGGTGTTTGTGGACATCAACAGCAGTGAAAAGTAGGGCAGCAAAAGCGTAAAAGACAGAGAGGATTGAGCACAGCAAGGGATTTTGTCCACAGTAAGTCCTCTTAATGCACAGGGAAAACAGCAGAGCTGTAAGGGAAAAAAAACAAACACCTGGACAACAGGTGAGCAGGATATCATTCCAAATGGATGGAAAAGAATGAGCACGTGAATATCCCAAATGTGCAAACAAACTGTACAGCTATGAAGACTGAGAATAAAGACATTTAAGGAGTTTGGGAGATTTTACCATAAAACACAGCAGTAATTAAAAAAGCTGCATTTTTTTTTTGTGGAACACAATTTCACCGTTACAGAACACGTTTTTAAATACTTGATTTTCAAAAGACAAGATTTTCTTTGCCAAACTCTGCATGGGAAACTCTGTCTCACTGTGCTCACTTGCAGATGAAGGCACCTTTGCTAGCCAGCAAATATGACTATAGAATCATTACTACATTTTATGTAATCTCTGAAGGAAGGTTTTCAACACACCACTGCAAGACTGCTTTAAACCTGCCAGTACCTGACTATTCAGCAATTCAGCTTATACCTGTTTTGGGAGGATTTTACTGAACAGTAACACTGCCAATTTTTTAAATACCAGTCTGCCTCAAAGCCAGCATGTCCCAAGGGCAGGTATGATGCATATGGGTGTAGCTGAAGATTACATGACAAAAGCAAGCAAACATGTTTCTTCAAACACAAACACCCCAGGAACGGGCCAAGCAGGAACCATCAGAGCCCCACACATTTAATGCCCATCAGGAAGTTTACTGAAGAAATTGATAAATAATCTCAAGGAAAACTGAATTAACAGTGAAGAGAGAAGCAGATTCCATCCAAAAGAGACACCACCTCTGTGTTCCCTTTTGCCCAGAAGAGTCACCTCCAGAAGTTGTCAGACCTGATCTTACTCGATAACATGTGCACAAATACTCATAAATCTGCCAGCACAGAGCAGAGGCTCTGCGGCAGTGCCTTGTTAACTAGACTTTGGTATAATGTCCTTTAAACTATTTTTAAAAAATCCTATAAAGAGTCATTTTAACTCCAGTCCTTGGAAACCAACCACATTACAAGAGTGTTTCAGGTGTATTTCACTCTCAGTCAGCCCCACACATTTCCATTACTCTTTGCTTTTTTTTTTTTTTAATGACCACTGAACAGAGCAGAGTGGCTTCAGCAGGCCTTTAACTCGTGCTGCTGTCCTCGGAGACTTCTCATTTCTCTGTTGGGTAATATGCATCAAGGAGTAAAGTGGTCAGTCGCTGTTTCCTGGCAGCAGTGGCACAGACAGAAGAATGGCACAGTTGTGAACTGATGGGATTGTCTCAGAGATGTCCTGCCCCTCTCCCACAGTGTTCAAAGAAACTGCTTTACGTGGATTTTAGAGTGAAGATCAGGTCTGTTGTGGGTGTTGTCTGAGCTGCACCTGAATTATCCCTCCACAAAGCGATCCCAATACTCGCTCAGCACAGCTACATTGCAGGGCAGGAATTCTAACACAGAGCCCTTACACTGACAGAAATCCCAGAGGAGCAGGAAATAAAACCACGTGCAGAGTTCTGTCCTTGGACTAGAGCTGTCTTTTTCTATGGTTATTGCCATTTGTGAACTGCTATTTTTTTCCCCTTGCATTGCAAGAGGAGAGAGAGCTCCAAAAAAAGACTGGCTCTGACTACTTTAGTAGAGGGTGCATGAATTATTTTAGGTGTAAATTTTCTTCCCACTGCTTTTTAATGGCAACTGTTTCACTACGGCATGTGAAAGAGGCAGCCCTGAGTGCCTGGAGATAGCTCCCTCTGAAACTCGGGGGGGTGTGGCAGAAAACAAGCATTCCTCCAGTCTTCTTAATTTGAGGATGACTGGCAAAGAGGAGCTTTGCTGCCTTGTGTTTAATTTCTTTACAAAACCCTTTCAGGTTTGTTTTTGCTGCTTCTAAGCTAAAAAAACCTCCCAGCTCTGGTTTAGTGGGTTTTAGCAAGTGTTCCTCAAGGATTTGAGTCAGGTGTATCAGGTAACAGAGACTGAGGCTTTTCTTTCCCACTGCTCAGGTTTCAGTCTCTGGTGGTGCCCAGCACTCAGACTCACACACCTGACGTTTGCTTTGTCTACTCCCATTCCAAAGCTGATGGTTGCAACAATAACAGGGATCTTCTCCTCCATCCATTCATTCTGGATGGAAGTCCTGTCAGCTGGCTTGAGCCCTGGAAAGGGAAAGAGAGGGAAGGAATCAACAACACAAACCCCCCAAAATAAAACAAAAAACCCAACCAAACAAACAAAAACCCCAAAACAAAAAAATAAACTGAAATAAATGAGGATTTTCTCCTCCTCTATTCCCTCACTGCAAGTCAACCCCCTGACTAAAACTGATTGATGTACCCACTCCCTTCTGCCCATGTTTAAACTGGCCTGGCCTGTGAGCAAGCAGAAGTCAGCAGCAGCTGTTTCTATTCCAAAGAGAAAAACTTAGCTCTCCCCCTCCCGGATAAAAGCAGTTGTTATATTTAGGCCATGCAAGATCCAACAGTTCTGGGGAAAAGGGAATGCCATTCTGGTGACGGCCCTCCACTTATCTCACAGACCTGACATGTGAGCATCAGACACAGCGCAGACCATGCCTGGAAAGCTCTTTTCTAGGCACCCCCAACCCAGGCCTTGGAGGCGGCCCAGTTCAGTGGTACCAGCTCCTGAGAGAAGCAGCAGTACCTGCGTGATAGGCCTTGGCTTTCACCCCTCGGTAGCTCAGTTCGATGGCCAGCTGGTCACACACATCTCTCGTCCTGCAGTACACGATCCCACAGCCTGAGTACACCTGGAAACAAAGGCCATGGCACTGCCTGAGGCCAATCAACAAAGCTGCAAATACAGTCCCAGGCAAGAAGCGTCTCACTCTGCCGCACAAGTGCACTCAGGTGCAGAGGTTACAGCTGAGCTACTGCATTTTATAATTCTGGGAATTAGTGTTTGAACAGGAAATTCAACACACTTCAAATGCTTCTGTTCACTCTCACCACAGTGGAAGAGCAGAACACAAGCAAACATACAATGATCACCATCACAGACCATTAAGACAGATTTTGTCCCGTTTAGCCTCCTTCCCTGAAGGTAAAACCTACCCCAGCGGTGTCCTTCACTCCAAGGGCCTTCAGACAGAAATCCTTCAAGTTGGCGTAGGGATCAGCCAAGAGCTCTTTGAACTGCACGTCATAGAACAAGTTGGATCTGAAGCAAGGAGTCTTGAACGTGGAAAGCGGCTGCTTTAGCTTGAGAGCTGCCACAATGTCCTCCTGGACCTGCCTGGTGGCAGTGGCGGTCAGGGCAACACAGGGAGTGCTGGGGATGCGGGTGCGCAGAGCGCCCAGGCGCAGGTAGTCGGGTCGGAAATCGTGTCCCCACTGGGACACACAATGAGCCTCATCTATGATCAGGTAGGACAGGAGGTTCCTGGACACCAGAGAGTTCAGTGTTGGCTGGAAGGAAGAGGCAGCTGCCATCTCTGGGGTGATGTACAGGAGCTTTACTTGGGGCTTCTCGCTTGCTAAGTCAGCCAGGATGGTTTTCTTCTCCTGGGCAGACAGCTTGGAGTTCAGAGAGCAGGCTTTGATCTTCAGAGCCAGCAAGTGATCCACTTGATCCTAGAGCAAATACAAAACTAAAACTAAATGGAAAGCAAGTGGAAATAAAGAAAGACACCAGCACTAAGAAAGATCAATCTTTTGGTCCATTCGAGTTACTCTGCTTTGCTGCCTCTGTGTAACACCCAGGAGGTGACAGACAAGCGGAGAAAAGGGAGGGAGGCTCAGTTATAAAAGCTACCAGGTTATTATTAAAAAAAACAACATCAACCTTTTAAAGAACTGCAAAGCATCATACCAAAGATACTCTGCTCTCCTCACCTATCACAAGGGTAAGGAAAACACACTGAAACATCAAGAGCATCCAGAGGCAGGTCAAGACAGACTCGCAGGCAGAAAGACAAGAGGCAGCCGTGCTTCCAGAGTCTCCTGCCCCCCTTCCCTGGCTGCTTTCCCACAGCTAACAGGAGACAGTTACCTGAATCAGTGCAATCAGAGGTGAAATGACAATGGTGATGCCCACTGCCAGAACTGCAGGAAGCTGGTAGCACAGGGATTTCCCTGCCCCTGTGGGCATGCACACAAAGACATCCTTCTCGCCTGCAAAAACAACAGGAGAAAGCTCAAGGCCACCGAGCGGTGGGGAGTTCCCAGAGTGGACAGAAGGGCTTATAGTGTGTGAGAACAGCATGCGTGTGCATGTACTGTGTGACGTATCAACAGAAGACACTCCATTTTAGGTTCTAAAAGCACAGCAATACTTGGCATGCCTGCAATGCTTTCCTTCAAAGAATCTCTGATTGCTTTGCAAACATTTAGAAACAGCCGTACAGAAGGGCCTGAAGTTACACAGAAACCAAGACAAAGAGAAGTTAAATAAGTTATTTGTGCTAAGTCTCTTCCAGAGGAGCTGCTTCCATTCATTTTTACAGACTTCCAGTTACCAGAGTACCAGCCCCATGACAGACCTTTGCAAATCCTCTTAAAGGTTATCCCAAAAAGGTCCCTCATAGGGAGCAAAATAGGGTTTGGAAATCTCAGCTGTGCTGACCAGCACCCACCTGAAGGCTGTAATTATACCCTGAGCTGGGCACTGTTCTGACTCACACTGTGAGAGCTGCAGGGGGAGCTGACAGCTTGTCTGTGTGAGCTGCCTGTCCCACTCCCAGCAGGGTTTTGGGGGGTACATTAACACCAGCACAGCCACATTCCTGACAATGGCCCCGTGATTCAGAGAACGGAGATCAACCACACCAGGGCACTTTTACTCTGAAAAGATATAAGTGTAAAGAGTTTTGACCTCATCTGACCACGAACATGCTGGCAGGTGCACCTTAACGTTTCCCATTTCCTGGTTGATGCAACAGTGGTGTTAAGAAATGAATGAAAGGAGAAGAGGCAGAGCTTGCGCACAGCACGTGCTCGTGCTCCTGTGCCAACCAAAACCACCTCAGAGGGGAGGAGGGCTTGGAGGGTGATGCTGCTTAGATGTGTGTCCTCATAACAGCCACAATCCCAGCTCCTGCAGTGTCACCCCCACGGGAAGAAGGACAAGCAGCCGTGTTCCAGACACCTCTCCGATGCCGGGCCTCACCTCTTGCCACGGTCATGGTCGCGCTTTCCTGCAGGGCTGTCTTGAAGGACTCGAACCCGAAGACCTTCCGCAGTGTTTTCCTCACCCTGCCCTCCAGGCCCGGGGGAACCTCCCTACTCATCCTGGGGACGCTGCGAGGGAAACCAGAGCTCGTCCCGGGCTCTGCCACCCTCCTCTGCCCCGTCCCACCGCTGCCTGCACCGCCTGCCCCAGGGTGGCCCTGCCACGCTCCCCCCTCCTCTGCGGCCTCCCAGGGGTGCTCAGCCAGGCCCGCTCACTGCAGGGCACCCCAGTATGGTTTGCTGTGGGTCCCCACGGGGCACGGCTCGGGCACGGCAGAGCGGGGTGGGGAGAGTCGCAGCCCCCCAAACCCGCCCGCAC
>JAWMRA010000042.1:7044004-7054744 GCA_035584735.1 Pseudotriccus pelzelni
CACCCAACACGGGGGGAAAGCGGGTTCTTCCCACCCACCCCGTGTCCCCCCCCCCCCCCGGCCCTGTCCAAGCCCCGCTCCGCACCCTCACACTCGCCCGCGACCCGGCAGGTGCTGTCGCGGCGCCGCGAGATGACGTCAGGAGCCCCTCTTAAAAGGCCCGCACCCACAACAACCAGCCCGCGCGCCTTTTATTCCCCCCTCTCGCTCCCCTAAAGCCCCCGCTCCGTCCCCATGAGCGGTGTTCTCCCCCTGCCCGTGGTCACGGGGGTCCTCCCGGTGCCCTCCGAGCCCGGTGAGGGCGGAAGAAGGGCGGTGTTGCCATGGCGACCTCCCCTTGGCGTCATCGCGGCGCGCCGGAAGCGCCCCCGCGGGCGGGGCGGAAGATGGCGGCGGCGAAGCGCAGCGTCCTGTCCTCGCTGGCGGTTTACGCCGAGGACTCGGACCCGGAGTCGGACACCGAGGCCGGCACGGCGGGGAGCGACGGGGGAGCGCCCGCGGGTGAGGGCGGGCAGCGGGTAGGGGTCCCAAGGCAGCTGGCGGGCCGGGGCGCCAGGGTTTCCCCCACGCGCGACCCGCCCCGGCCCAGTGCCTTCCCCATTATGGGGGGAAGGCCCCGCTCGCCGCCACCTCGCCTTTCACCTCGTGGTTTACCTTTTCTCTTCTTTTTCAGGAGAGAAAGGAGGCCTGGTCTCGGTTGGCTACGGAGAAGATGACTTTACTCGCGTGGATGGGGACGAGGAGGGGTACGAAGAGGAGGACGATGAGAACAGCAGGCAGTCAGTAAGTACCTCCCGTGACACCTCGCTCACGTTGCAGAGGCTTTTCTCTCTCTCTCCAAAAAAATAAGCCCCCGAGTAGCGACCTATGATGGAACCTGGAATATGTGACTCCTAGTGTGGGTTTCAGTGCTTTCCAAACGTTCCTGTTCACGTTGTTTTCAAGTGCAAAGCATTTGCCTCGGAGCCCCTCAGCAGTTTGGCACGGCTCGTGTTGCTCGTGACTCTGTTGGTGTCGTTTGACTCTTTTGTGGGGAAAAAGGCTGTTACAGCCACACCAGAGAGAAATTATTCCTTAAGCACAGTTGACATGTAAGAGGACCACACTGTCAGCTGGTGGATTAAAAAGAATAAAGTTCTGTGGTGTCTTAAGTTACTCTTTTGTGCATAACTTGGTCCACTCGCTGCATCAGGTTACCTTGGTGTGAGTGTCCTGTGTCCATGTGAGTGGCTTCTGTCTGTCTCAGGTGCATGGCACGTGTCTGGCATCACCTGAGCACTGGGATAACTGATGTGTGGTGAGACAGGGCGTGGACTCACAGCCTGGGGGTGCAGCTGTAACACAACAAAGGGATCTGTAGTTCTGTCCTCTGTCTGTGGGAGAGAAACAACAAGTTTAGGGGGGAAAAAGGGGAAGTTTGTCTGCTTTCTTTCTTACCAACTTTTTCCTTACCACTACAAGTATTATCTTGTCCCTGTTCTAGTTCTTTCCTCTACTGCGTAGCAAAAAAACGCAGGGCTGTTACTCCAACCTTTCCTCACTGAGCTCTGCTCTGTGTGTGTCAGAACAGTCTCTGAGGAGACACTCACTGTTCCTGCCCTCTGTTTGCCCAAGGAGCAGCCAAGAAATCTGTCAGTCTCTTGCTCTTGCTTTTAGTTTTGTTCTGTTGCCCCTGGCATCTGGCTTAGCAAAGCAGTGAAGCTTCTTTACTGCTGTAGGGATTCTTCTTTTTATATCCAGCACTTGTAGACCCTCCTTCAGTGAGGTCTCTTTAGCTCAAAGCAGGCCCTGGGTGTGATGAGCTGTGTTCAGTGAGCACTGTAAGTGGCTTGTAAGCAGACTAGCTTTGTTGCACACACAGTTTTTAGTGCAGGTCACAGCTGTTCCATCATCTGGGAGGTGCAAGTTGCTGTTCAAGTGATGACAATCCATCAGTCACTCTGGTATCAGCCATGGAATTGTGGTTACACTGCAGGTTACACAGGGTACTTCCTCTCCAGCTTTGTTGTGGAAGAGCAATGCCTGGGGTTTTTTTGCTTTAAATATTTACTGGGCAGAATTGAAAACTGGCTTGTTGTTGCTGTGCTCATATTGGTTATGAGTTGTGTTTAGAAAGCAGGATGAGTTGGACTCAGGCTGGGCTTTGATCTAAATTCAGTGCTTATTTTGTCAACCTGAACAGTGACTGAAAAGCCTGTTTTTTCCAAAGGCAGTTCTCAGTGAGACTGCTTTGTTTGTTAATGTTGTTGCAGTGATATATCCCCTGCTAGGTTAGGAGGTTTTGAGAGCTGTTTCAGTTACTTGTCCACAGCATGAACCATTCAACCCATTATTGCTTTGATGAAAGTTACTTTTACCTGTATAATATTGGTGGGACTGTGGAGGGGAGAGAAACCTCACTTGTGATAAACACCAAGTCACTTGGTACTACAGTTCTTTTCTAGTTACAGACTCACTGTAATTAACCAGTTAATTAATCAGTTAAGACTGAATTATTGTCATATGGGCATCTTTCAGGAAGAAGCTGAAGAGTAGCTGAATGGAAGGAGTTTGTCTCACTTCTGTGGGAGAGGCATCTTAACTCAGGCAATTAAAACTTACTGATATTATTGTGTGGTCAGTCTCTGGCCTGCCTTGGGAGAACTGTCTTGTTTACTAACCCTCTGAGGTGGGCAGTTCCTTGTAAACTCTTCCTTTCAGTTGCACTTATGTCACTTGTTTCTTTGTTTTCCTTTTGAAGCTGAAACACCAAGGTCTTCTTTTAGGGCCAATGTTGAAATCTGTGGCAAAGCTTCGAGGAAAAAAACATTCTGCTGAGTTGTTTGAGCATGGAAAACAATTTCTGCTCCTCAAACTTGTTTTGAACCCAGAATATATATTTGTTTAGAAAGATGGGTGCCCGTAGGATCCCCAGTGAGGGAGCTCCCAGGGCAGTGGGACAGCAGGGGACCAAACCCGGAGCTTTCTTCTCACGTGGTGTAGATTTTCACACGAGGCTGTGTTCAGTGTTTTAATCTCTCACAGGGCAGAAGTTTGCCCAGTTCTGTGGTTTATTTCTGCCTAGAAATAATAAAAAAAAAGGAGTATGTTCCCTAAAACACTGCAGTTTGTCAGTGGTTCCCTTCTGTGGAGGTTCTGCCATCTGCAAGCGAGGCCACAGGAGCTCCACACTCACCAGGATGATGCGGTGTCTGCTGGATCACTGAATCCTTGGAATGTGGTGCTCTCCAAGCCTGCATGTGTGGTTTGGTGGCAGGCCAGCCTTGTGTCCTGTGTGTGCTGCTGATGCTTGGGAGTATCACAGGTCTTGCAAATGCTGCTTTTTCTGTGGGTCCTGCTAAACTGGAACACCACCAAGAGCCCGTCTGCCAACTGGAAGGGACCAGAGTTACCAAATGACAAATGCTTTTTCCCTCCCAGTTCTGTGGCTTCCTGTTGTCTAGTTCTGAGCATTCTGGAGCTGCATGAGTTTCGCAGGGGACGTCTGCTACTGAGCGATGCTTTTGGCTACAAACACGCCTAAAACCAACCAAACACTTCTTCCTTTGACTGTAGGACTTGTTTGCTGGCCGTGAGTGGGTGGGGTAAAACGACCTTCCCTGGAAAGGGTCTTGGACTTCTGCTGGGCTGCTGAACACGAGCCCTTTTGCTGTAAGTGCAGTTACTTGCTAGGCCTGCTCTTTAAGCTTAATCCTGTAAATTCTTGTCTTGTAGGAAGATGACGATTCAGAGACTGAAAAACCTGAGGCTGGTGACCTAAAGGTATTTGAAAGTGTGGTGGTGTGGTGGGGGGGAAGTTCAGTACAAGAGGAATAAGTCTTAACAGCATGGCTCGGTGTTTGTTTGTGATCTGTAGATAGTTCCACACTTTGCTTTTGTAGCTTTAACATGTTGGTTGTTTTTTTTGACTTTAGTTCTGCCATCTGCCAAAGGTAGTTAACAGGCTGATCACAATCAAGGTCTGCACTCAGGAATTTAGTCCTCTTGTGCACTAGATCTGAGGTGGGTTGTCTGACAGCAGCTCAGCTGTTTTGCAGTGATCTGGGAGGTGCAGCATTCAGTACAGAATTCTGTTATGAGCAGTTTTAGTTGGAATATTTCATTTAGAACAACTTAATGAATAATTGATCTTATGCTGCTAGAAGTCATGAAATGTGTCAAAATCAATTCAGTTGTCTTTACCCTTAACGCTGTTCTTGTGAATGAAGCAGTTTTGTAAAGGTTGTATTTAAAATTTTAAAAAAAGAAATAATATCTCCAGGTGATAGCTATCAAAAATAGTTGAAATCATCTTTCCCTTGGGTTTACACCTTGTTTCTGCTGAGCAGCAGCTTTTTAACAGCACACAGGAACACAGATGAGGCTAAAAGCTGGAAGACAAAAGACCAAATCCATATGAAACCTTATAGAGTGCTTCAATTTTTATGCTAGCTCAGTGCAAGCATTTTTGTGGGATACTGAGTGATTAACAATTGCAAGGGCATTTATTTATCCAGCAGCTTCCTCAAGAATGCAGACAGTCTCTGAACTCTGCTGCAAAAACCAGAGGACTGTGCTGCAAAGTGAAATTCTGTAGAGCATTTGATTTACCACAGAGGTTTGATAGGGTAAAATGAAGGCAAATGAATGTGTTTAGCTGTTCTGCTTGAATTAGTTTTGTAGCAGCACCTTCTTCCAGGTTCCACAATGTTTTTAGGGGTTTATAGTGATACACAGTCGAAAATCTGCACTGCAGCTGGTGAAGTCTCAGTGTGTGAAATATCAGCAATGCCTTTGGCATCCATTGGTAATGGAATGTATTGTTTCCTTTTCTGTGGCAAGAAAAAATACTCTTTTTTTTGGAAGAGAGGAAAAGGTAATCTCTCACTTTTATCCTTTTTCTACTTCAATGCTTTTTGGCCCTTGTAAACATTTATTTCTGTAAAAACTGCTGGATTCAAATGTGTGCTGCGAAATTAAAAGATGGGTTTTCCATTAAAGATAAATTTGTTGTACATCACCACAGCCTCTGTTATAGGGCCCTGTAATAACAGTGTTCATTTCTTCTCTGAAAGTGCTGTAGGACTTCAGGGCAATGGAAAATAGATCTGGCAGAGGGAGAGGGAATGAAATTGGGACTGTAGTACCTCTTGTCTGAGTGATGATGCATTACAGAAATCTTACCACTGAATTGGGTGGCTGCTGCTTTAATGTCTTGCTGTCCTTTCATGTTGGCTTTTTTAAAAAGCCTCTTGGTTTCAGGGAGTTGTGTGTGTGCTGCTGTCCAGGTGCATTTTGTGCTCCCGAGGGAGAGCTCCACACGGCCACAGAGCAGCATTTCACCTTCAGTGGGCAAGAAAACAAACACTGGGGAAAAAGAAGGCATTTGATGTGTTGGGTAGACTCTGCAAGAACTGAAAACGTAAATTAAAATTAATAAATGAGTATAAATAAAAAGAAAGGTAAAATGTAATTTCTGCCATCCTAGCATGGCGTGAAAGGTGAGGATTTGAGAAGAGTTAACAGGGAGGCAAATCTGAACTGAGTCTGAAACATTCAGACTTTCATGTCATCTTTAATAGATGTCTTCATACGTGAGGGAAAAAGGGAATTGTCTCCTCTGGCCTTTTGGGGTATTTTTTAAAATTTTTAGCTAAACAGGCAGCTGGCACTTGAGGAGAGATGGCTGTAGCAGAGCAGATGTTGGTCTGTGAGGCATTCCAGGGACACTGGTGGAGTTGCACCAGCCATGCTGTTAAGAAATTCACTTGGGATGGGGGGGAGATGGAACATCTTTGTAAAATCAGTTTTACCTGGAGCTGTTGCAAATGTTTCTTATCCCCTTTTTCCACCAAGTGGCAGTGTTCTCCTCGGTCTTCCTCATTGCTTTGAGCTTGCAATATCTGTGACAACTTGCAGGTGTTGCAGTTACTCTAAATTCAAAGTGCAGCAAAAGGTGAGGCCCTTGGTTGTGACTTGCTGACACTTTTGGGTAACTTTATTTCGTTTTGTCCCAGCAGAGTGTTGTAGTTGTGGTTGCTCTTACCAGTTTCATGGAGACATCAGAGATCTGCAAACACATTTAAATGAATATCCCAGGGCCTTTATATATGGCTGGGACTTTTCCCGGGTCTGAATATGACTGTAGACAGAAGATAAATCTTTTAAAATGCATGAATGAGAAAAAAATTCATCAGTTAATTGTAGTCATTTCAAGCCCTGAATATACAATCAGCTTTTTTTTTTTCTTCTGATGTTTTGCTTCTTTGTACATATGGTAGATATTGTGAATGAACTACTTTGAGATTATATCTGGCATAATTGACCAGGACACCTGATCCAGGTTGTGTGGAGGAGTTCCCTTGTTGCTGGTGCATCCTGTGATGTTTTTTTTTTCTCAACCTGCCCTTGGATGGTACCAGACACAAAACCTCCAGAAGGTGCAGTTGGTGTCATTTGTGGGTACAGACTGAGGAGGCAGAAAGTGGGGAATGATGTAAAAACTGTTTAGTAAAGTGAAGATGGGGAGAGTGGAATTTGTAGCCTGCCTCAAACAACCCCACTGGGAAGATACTTTTACCCCTCCTGTGGAGTTTGTTTATCTCGGGTTTTTATCTTGATTCCAGGGGCGTTTGCCCTTACTGGCCTCGGTGAAGGTGCACCTATCTGTCTGTACAGCCCTTGTTCCTCTCCAGAGGGGAAGCCAATAAAAAGGGCTGCTTGGAACTGCAGCTTTCCTGTGGGTTATTTTTTTGCCCAGGAACAAGTCACCAGGAGCCTTTTAAGTTCTGGCACTGTGATGTCAGACTGCTGTTTTCTGTCTGCTCTCGGTGAGGTGGTGGAGAATTTTCTATACACTTGTTTAGGGGAGGGTTTGTGCCAGGAGTAGGAGAATATTTGAGCCTCATCAGTCATCTGAAAGCTTCTTCCAGAGCAGGCTTCTGGCCCATATAATTCACTGTTATTGAGCACCTGTGAATTATTCCCAAACACTTTGTGCTTGCAGCAAAAAGCAGAATCCTCCTCTTTAAGCAGAAAATTCAGATATATTGCATCCTCTGCCTGCATTTTGAAGTGCTGCAGGCACTGGTGGGAGACTGGAGATTCAAATCTGGGTAGAATTTAATTGCTCTTCCAAAATTCACTCTGCATGGATGTGCTCAGGCTCTGGGACAGGACGTGTTTGCTAATGACCAGGATCCGTTTAGGGTTCCCTGCTTTCACCTGAGCAGTCACTAATTGTAAACAAGCATTTGCCTTAAAAAACACTTTAGAAACAAAGCCTTCTGCTTAGAAGAGAAAAAAACCTGTCTGCAGGAGCTGTTGGCAAAGGCATGGCGTTCAAAAGATGGAATCCCACAGCCTGGATGAGTTTTGTGTCGTTTCCTCAGATGATGGAGCTGTGGGTCCGGAATGAAGGATATGGTGGAGGTGGATCTGAAGTTTGATGTTCTGCTGGCAGTGCTGGTTTGGAAGGAGGAGGGTTAACAGACTGTGCAGCCAGTGCAGGTTGGTTGGGCTCTGGCCAGCAGCTGGCTCTGGTTACAGCCCTGATGCAGTAAGAAGATACAAGCCTTCAGAGCTCACTAAGTGGACCAGCCCTGCAGGAAGAAGGAAAATCAACCTTAAACAAAATACTGACCTTGTGCTCCAAGCCTCACCTGAGGGGTTCTGTGCTTCTCATTGTAGGGCTGGATGAATAGCAGGTTGCAAGTGTTGATCAAGGCCAGAGCCCAGCCCTGCAGCTTTGGCTCCTGGAGCTTTCACAGAGGGAAATCATTAACTCTTGAGCCTTGATTGTGGTATCAGGACCAGCCAGTGCGGGAAAGCTAAGAAATTTGCCACTCCCTTGGCAAGTGAATGCCTGACACATGGCAGCAGTTTTTCAAAGCAGGTGGCTACTTCGATGTTTTCCATTTCTGGTTTGGTTTTAAGGGTTCCCTCTGCATCCTTGAGGTAGCCAAACTGGGATCCAGCACAAGGCTGTCAAATTTTCTAAGCATGTCAAAGTACCACCTCTTGATAATCATCAGCTCTTTATTATGCTTAGCTTTTATTGATCCAGCATACCTGTAAAGTAATTTTACTGTGTTATGGTGTGTAGGTGTGTACTAATACTTAGAGGCTTTTGACTGCAGTGGTTTTATTTTATCTTGCCTGCCCATTAGCCTGTTTGTTTAAATGCCAGAATTATCTTGATTTAAAGTAGAAGTGGTAATTGCTAAGAAGCAGTAAATGGGCTTGTGTGCAGTAACGTAATCCATGAAATTAACTCCCATTTTGATAAGGCATATTAATTTTTTTCTGAATTCAACATACATTCATCAAGCCAGGTTCTCAAAAAAAATACTTGAGCCTACTCATTAACTTTCATCTCAGGTATAATTATGTTGCTCCCAAGAAGGGGAAAAGTATGCTTGGGAAAGGTTGTATCATTAAAATGGCCTTTATTCTGCATAGCTGTGAGCATACCTTTTTGTAAACACTTCAAAAGCATGAACTGTGCAGGTTCCAGGGCTGGGGTCAAGGTTAGATCTCCAGTGGGTTGTTTCCTCACTCATTCCTGTGCCTGGAAGCACAGCTTGAAGGTGCCAGTGATAAGCACTGCGGTCTCAGGTTCATCTTTTGCTGTGTTTTAAATCCCTTTTAATATAATTGTGTAAAATGCCGTCTGTGCTTCCAGCTCTTGGTGTTTTCCCTTCGTTTTTGGTGTCACATGTGGATTTTCAGAGCTCTGTGGAGAGAACCAGGGAGTTTGGCAGTGCAGTGGAGAGTCCTTAGGGGATAGTAGAGGGAACTCAGATGCAGGTGCTGTTCTCTGCAGTGCTACAGTGAGTGCCCAGACATGAAACCAGCTGATACCTGGTTCCCATTTTTAACTAGGTAAACTTTAGTTATTGCCAGAGAATATCAGGGGCAGTTAAGGTTGTTTTGCCTGCATTAAAAAAAAAAATAGCATTTGGCACCTTGGATTATTTTGCCCCCTTGCCACACGTACTGCTGTCTCCAGCTCTGTCTGAGAGGGAGACAGATCCCAGCACTGTTGGTCTCTGAAGCTGGAATACCTAAGGTAGAGCTCCTGGCTTGCATCCAGCTCTGGAGCTGTTTGGGAGATGAGACACGTCCGTGGACATGCTTGCTCCTTCCTCCCCGCGGGGCATACATGTTGTGGCAGAGTCTTCACTCCCTGCAGTGCTAAATACCAGGCATTATTGACACAGGTGTGGCTTGCCTCCCTCCAAAGGAAGAGCCAGGCTTTTGCTGTTTGTCTTTAAAGTTGAAGAAAAGTCCTTTTGTGGAGCTGCTTCCCCTCGCTCATTTCACCTGATTAAAGGTCTGAGTCCTTCGAGTGCAGTTCTGGGGTTGCAACGATTCCTGTCTGCTGTGCTGAAAGTTCTGAGTGTGACTGTCGGTGCGTGTCACACTGAGAGTCTGAGCAGTCAGCACAGATGGAGGATTGCCTCAAACACCAACAAATATCTGCAAATAGCTTCTCCCAGCTGCCCTGTTCTGGGTCCAGAAGGAGCAAAATCTGTGCAAACTCTGTGGGATTCATTCACAGAGCAGTGCATATCCCAGTGAGGATACTTGCTCTTACACCTTGCCTCTGCTCCAAAGCCTGAGGAATTTTTAGTGCTGTGTACTAGGGGAGAAAGCTTGTGCAAGAAGTTAATTTTGTCAGCTCTCTTTAGCTTTTCCTTTGCCGCTGTGAGGCTTCAGATTTTTCCCAGCCCAGCTTCACCTTCTGCTCGATTCTGCACTGCAGCAATCTGTAAAAATATAAAATCATCAGAGCAGCTTGACCCCTCCACCCTGTCACGTGGTGGTGGTGCTGATACTTCACCTCTGAATTCCTGTTTCCCTGCAGGAAGCACAAGTGACTTGGGAGCAGAATTTGTGGGCTCTGCGTCTACCCTGGTGGCTTCAGGGGAGCCTGCTGGGAGCTGCACTCTGGGCTGCAGCTCTCGTGCTCCGTGGGCCGTGCAGGGAGGCAGGTGGATTTGGGACCAGGGTCCATCCTAAGGCAGACGTTACTGACTCCACCTCCACGTGGAAAGCAAAAGTTCTGGCGCACAGTTCCTTGACTGGAAATTACTCCTAACAAATAATCTTTGTCAAATATTGAGATAGCATATGTCAGGTGAATGGAGTCAAGTTTCAAAGAAGTTATTTAAAGGCTTTATTCTATGAATGCTTCCCTTCTAAAGCCTTTGCTCACTGAAATGTTTTGCCAGGTCTTGGTTGGGATTTTTCGGTGGTTTTTTTTTTTTTTCATTAATGAATGTGGATTTTTTTACTTAATTTAGCTTGAACAGTAAAAGGCAGTGCCAGCTACACCAGTTCTTTATTTTGATAAGATGCTTGAGGAATGTCTCAGGAGTTGACTCTTTCATGACTTGTTCTTCCTTCGCTATTTGAGATCCTACAACAGTATCTTGAAGTAGGTGGATTTGTAAAGCCTGTACATAAGTATCACTAGGGCTTGGCTGTATAATTTTTTTCTGATGGTGGCTTATTTCTGAGCTGCTGAGCTGCTGTGCTTCTGTCGGTATCTAGATCAGGGTCCTTACAGGTTTTCCTAAGTTAAATTTCTTGCCCTGTCCTGGGCACTTTGCCTGGAGCTATGTATCAAGGCTGGCAAACAGGATATGGCTGTAGGAAATGTGCTTGTTTCAGGCTTTCTCTTGGGATTCTCCTCTCTCACAATACAAGAGAAAAAAAATGGGGGGGGGGGGGGGGGGGAAGGCGAAAAAAAACCAC
>JAWMRA010000042.1:7054844-7131431 GCA_035584735.1 Pseudotriccus pelzelni
GCGTCTGGAAAATATAGATTTTCAAGAGGCCAAAGACTCTGGTGGCTCTCTGGACTCTTAAAGGCTGATTTTTGGATGCTTTAGGATTTTCCATGAGGCTCAGCCCTAAAAGCACTGTACTCGTGTTCCCTTGATTTCTCTTCCCCAGACTCTAAATGCACTTGACATGCACTCTGTTTGCTGCCTTCAGCCTGGTTGCACACCAGCGTCAGGCAGATCTGGTGAGCAAGGAATGAAACTGTCGTTGTCATGTACTTTTAATATTAGAGAAGTTTCTGATGTTCTCTTCCCGTAAGCACTTCTGATCTTTGTAGAAAAAGCAAGAACATAACTGATAGCTTGTTCTTTTAAAAAGGAAAAGAAAGAAAAGGAAGGGATAATAAAGCATGTGATCCAGGGTTTGGAGTTGTCTTTCTCTTGCTGCCTGCATGTAGACATTCCACCTGCTTGCTCTGGCAAGACCATCTTCTCTGTCAGCTTAGACAGCTCTTCTAACACCTTATGCTAAGTTATAGTTTTTTTCCATCGTGCTCAGCCAAATGAGGCCATTGATATGTTGGGACTACAGGAGATATTCTGAATTGTAGAGGGAGGAGGGAGGGAAATTACAAAAGCTTATTGCTGGTGCTTGCTCAGATGAGAGAAATCCACTGTAACAGCTGTTGCAGCAGCAGGTCCACTGGCTACTGATGGAAGGACTGTGCTGGAAAATTCCCTGCAATAATATCTTCAAACTAATCCACTGCTTGACAACAGTGTGACTGATCTATAAATTTTGTGGGTGGCAGCATAAATTGATGGTAAATTACTTTATGTGCAAGCAGTCAGGTGAAGCGGTTGGGAGAGAAAAGAAATTCTGCAACACAAGAGAATTCTCTGAAAAAGAGAGAAAATGTTGAGGGGTTGGTACTGTGGAAGCTTCTGAGTTAGTTTTAATACTAACAGAAGTCAGTGAAAAATGAAGCTGTGGGGCTCAGTTGGCTGCAAGTCTGGGAAGGCAATTAAGCAATGGCAAATCTGGCATCAACTTCCCCACTTCTTAAAATTTGCATCTTAGCTAAAGCATCAGGGACTGGTTTTGTATTTTTTCTGCCTTGCTGTTTGAAGTGCACCTGCATTGACATATGCAACTGCTTCTACCAGGCACTGATGGTTGAATGTGTGCCTTGTGGTGACAGTTAATGCCAACAGTTATGTTGGATCTGAGCGTTGTGCTGGATTTATGGGTCTGGTTTCAGGAAGGACTTAGCGAGCATTGTTATTAAGTCAGTCCATTCTTTCCATTAAATAAAGCTGTTCTGGGCAAGCCTTTCCAAACTGGAATTCATCGGTCTCAGATTCATATTGTTTTTGCTTCCTTCCTTTAATCTCTGTTCCATGCTGGGAGGACTGTGTTTGGTTGTTTTTATTTTCCATGGAACCTGAGCAGGCACTGGCTTTTATGTAACTGGATGGAAACACTCTAGGACTGGAAAGATGGTCTGTATTTCACCTCAGCAAGGTGAAAGCTTAAGCCAGAATGCAACATCTTCCTTATTCATGTACACACACACTCCCCTTCAGCTTGTTCTTCTTTAACTGATTAGGATACCTGAAAACCAGCAGTCTGGGTGTTTATCAGTCAGACTCTTGCAGGCAGCGTCATCTTGTCCAGGGCTTGAATAAAACCATTTGTCTTGGGAAAGTGGAAACAATGAAAAACCTTTTCCTGAACTCACCCAGGAACAGCAGTATCATAACTGCTATTGGCTCTCAGTGAGCTGATGTGCATAATTGTTCTTAGAGGCACAGAAATGGTGATTGATGTTAGTGGTCAGTTAGAAGCTTAAAAAGGAGGGGGGAGGTTCTTGTTTTTTGAGGTTTTTTTTATTTATTTGTCCTTGCCCATAGCACACTCCTCAGAGTCTGCTCTTTATTATAGTCTCCAGATCAGGGGAAAGGAGTCTGCCTCCTGCTTGTCTTTGTCTTTCAGTCTTCTTCCAGCTTGGCTCTGAACCACCACGGCATCCCTTGACTCCTCTCAGTGGGTCTGTTGGAGCAAGGCCCTCTGGCTTTAGGCCCTTAAGCAGTTGATCTTGTGAGATCAAGGCTGCAAAGGAGATGGCAGCCAGAAAATCAACTTGCTGAGTGCATGATAAAGTGCAGTACTGCCTTTTTTTTTTTCTTTTTAAATTCAAGCCATTCTTAGAGATCATCGTGTAATGCTAGATGGGGTGAAATGACTAGAGAAAAAAAAATTTGTACAGAACATTGGGGGTTTGTCCTGAGTTTTGTATTTCCACAGTGGTAGAGAGAATTTTCAGCGTAAATAATGTGTCCAAGCTGATTTTGTTCAAGTAGCAAGGGGCTGGCTGCAAAAGTAAATTCAGAGATGCTTTCACATGGGTTTTCAGAGCTTGGGCTTGTGAAAATGTTGTGGTATAGGTGGTGCTAATGAAGTCTTAATTCATTGAAAAAAATAACAAGGTTTTCAGAATTCATATGGAAATGAACCCATTAAATTTTGCCTTTAGCTCTGGGATCCTTGAAGTCCTTACTGATCTCATATATTTACTCTGATAGAGAGATTTGACCTAAAATCCCCCTTGCTTGGAACCATTTACCTGCTTGATTTTGTGCTCTTCCTGTGAGATACTGATACATAATGTGGTGGGTACTGGTGATGTAATCTATAAAAGATCAAAAATCTATTAAAAGATCACCTTTGCCTAAATATGGTTTTAGGCAACTTCCCAGTTTGAAATTCAGTTACCTTCCAAATTTTCCACTGTTTAAATGCTTTGGAATTCCTTTACAAATCTCTCATCCACGCATAAATATTTCTTCGCTTTCATAACCCAAAGGTAGCAACTGTGCAGTATTTATTGTACCTGATTTTTCCACTTGGTGATCCTCCATTTCATTCAACATAGTGTATTAGATTAGATCTACAGATTTATTTATTTTTTTAAATGCTGTCTTTTCCAATCAGTTCGTTGTATTCAACGTGTGTCTCAGACTTAATTTAGCCTAAGGGAGTGCAGGGCAGTTCTTTGTTGGGTGATTGGGGTTTTCAGGCTGTCCTACATTCTGGATCTTCAGTAGCTACTCAGAGGTTTGAGCAGGACTTCTTAAACCTCACATCTGCCAAACTTTGGTCCAGTTGTTGCTGCTTGCCTCGGTTTCCAACAGCAAACCGAGCAAATACGAACAAGCACTGGAGGAGGAGTCGGTCATCCCTTTGTTTTCTGAAGGCTTGAAAGGAGTGAGTTAATGAAAAGCTGTGTTGATGTCTTCAGCTTGTTAATGATGGAGCAGGGGGTGTAGGTGCACAGGAACTCTTCAGTAAGCAGAATTCATATCCTCTGGGCAGTGAGGTGTGGCTCTGATGTGTTGGTGGTGAACGTGTTTGCTTTTGCTTGGTGTAGCTCTGGGCTTTCTGATGTCTTGGCTGTGGCCTGGGGATGTGGGGACCAGACTTGCTGGGGCGGCTGTGGTGGAACGAGCGTGGGTGAGGGGAGCCAGGGGAAAACACAGCGGGGCCTGATAGGACTGGCTTGATTTAGCCTGTTACAAATGGGGCAGCCTTAAAGGATGCAAATCAAAGAACAAACTTAACTTCTGGTGAAAGCAAACTCACTGATGATTCTGGAAATTCATAGAACGTACTATTTAACACATCTGACAGCTCTGGGCATCTTTGTCTGATGTACATAACAGGAGAGGTTTGGGCCATCAGAGAATCCGCATATTAATTCATGTTCCCTGAGGATTGTGTGCTTGTACTTGGTACTAACTCCAGGCAGCTACAGGAGACTTGAAAATGGGCTTCTGAAAATATCAGAAAGGCAGCACAGACCCTTGCAAACCTGTCAGTGGCCCAGACAAGAGCACAGCATTCTTGGGGGTGCTTAGCACATGTCTAATGCAACTGAATTTGGCTTGCCGCTGGGTTGCTGAAGTTCCTGCTTGGCAGAAATATTGGTGATTTGGAGATTTTTTTCTCTTACCTTTGTGTTCTTGGATGGTAAGAGAAGAAGTGGGCAGAAGGAGATGGGAGGGATAATGGAATAATAAATGCAGTGTGGGGTATGAGGAAGGATCAAGAAGTGCTCAGGGATATAGCCTGTCTCTTCCTCTTCCCTCTCAGTCCACTTAAAACTTTGAGGAGATAAGAGCACAGGATGTAATTTAGTCAAGGCTGGAACACAAGCAGTTCTCTCCTTTCCCTCCATAAACATTTGCTTGTTTTCTCAAACCAAGGCGAGAAATACTTGTAATTGCCCATCTAGCAAATTCTCCCCCTAAAGGCAATAAAAGCAGCTTTCTGACCACATGTGTTTACTGCTCCTGAGTCACTGGATGTGCCTGGACATATGTTGCCTTGCATCTGCAGCTCTGTGAACTTCTCCAGCCTGCATGTTCATCTGAGCTTGTCCTCACAGCCCATGAGTTACCACAGAATTGTCCCCACTTCTCCAGTGGTGACCCGAAGCTCCCTCGATGTGGTTGAGGCTGTGCCCACATTATGTCCTACACCATGTCCGTGTGGGTTTGTGGAGAACACAGCCTACATTCCCTGGATTCCTGTCCAGTGCTCTCACCAAAGAGAGCTACTTCTTTTGGCATAAATTTTCTGCTTTGGAGTGTCGTGCTTCTGTTTAAGTTTTTCTCTGCCCGTGCTGCTGAAGAGATGTTGATGCACACACCAAGTGCATTATCAAGGGGTTGAAGCTGTAGCATTGCAGTCCATCTCAGAGGGGCCTGGGGCCTCGCCAGCTGGCCAGGGAGAAGATGCATGTTCTTTTGTGTACTTCTTTCTTTTTCTAAAATAGCTTTAGCCTTGTATTTCTGTGATCCAAGTGTACTAATGGAGAAATAGTGCCTTTTTTTTTTTTCTTCCATGAATGGCTATAAAAAGTGCCCTGTAGCAGTTAGTGCCACACAAAGAATTTGTTTTTCTGCTTCCAGATGGCTTTGGCTTCTCTGAAAATAGGTGGATTTTCACAGTGAATTTGGCACAGGCTGTTCCTACATCTGGCTTGGTGACCTCGCTGCTCTCCCCTCACCTGATGCATCTCTCACCTGACTGGAAATGGAGTGAAGGAGGGGGTTAGAGAGCGGTTACCAGGCAGCAAGGAGGCAGCATTATGTCTGTGTCAGGTTGAATGAATAGCTTCAGTGTTTGGAGGCGCTGAGGAATTTTGGACACACAGTCCAGTGAGTCACAAAAGGTCTTTGGGAGGGAGGCAGGGGGGAGAGGGCAATGTTGGGATACAGCTGGTACTGTTTCAGAAACTTTGTTTGTTGTGAACTTGATATTGTTTGTGACTCTCCTGGGGTCTCCCAGGAGCACTAAAATATTTGGACATTGTTCTCAATATCAGGAAAACATATTGAAGAGTGTCTTATCCTACATAAAACCTCCTGCTCAGCACAGTCTGGTGCAAACATCTGCAGCTGAAGTGTCCTTAATTTCTGTAAGGAGGGATTAGCTGTGTTGGGAAGATCTCCAAGCAGAGCACTACAAGTGAGTGGAGGTTGCCCTTGAGTTTCTGGTAGAGCAGGTTGGTTACATCCCTCCTGGAAGGCAGCAGCCAGGAGAACTGGCAGTGGGAAATGGGAATACAGGATCTGCATCACCACCGCTCTCCCCTGGCATTTTGGTTTGTGGGGGGTTTGTCAGCCAGAGCCCTGAGTGGCACAATTGCAGAAATGAGTTCTGGCACCACACACTCACACATCTGGCAAACCTCTGCATCCCAGGACCCTGGAGGGGCTGGTCAGGTGCTGCTCTGAAGTCGTGGTGCTCTGGCTCTGGGAGAATCTCAGCTATTTCCATGTTCCTCGAGGGAATGCATCAGACTGACCCTGCCCTGGCCTGTGGTCGGCATTCCCAGGACTAGAGTAGTTTTCTGTGGGCTGGATCCGGCTTGTATTTACTTAACTGTGCTCCAAAACATTGGCTCTTGGCTGGTGCCAAGGACCAGTCACCCAAAATGAAGAATCTGTGGTTTGATCTGTTTTGAGGAAAGGCTTCAAGTACAACAGTTTCTGCAAAATTCAGAAGGAGCTGAGTGTCCAGGACTCGGTGAAACAAAGCCTTGATTCCTTCATTAAATTTAGACTCCAGCTTGCAAAGGAAATGAAGCATCCTGTTAGGCTTTGACTCTCCGTGGTACAGACATTGGCTTCTTTTCTAATAAATTGTGTTTCATTCTTAATTGTTATTCTTTTGTCTCAGATTTAATGTGTAAATTTCTAAAGAAATTAACAACACAGCTTTTTAGGTTGGATGCATACCTTGACTAAAATGTGTTTCTTCCTCCTTTCTCCCAGGAATTTTCCGAAGTGGAGAAAAGAGATCCTCAGGAGCTAGTTGGTAAGTTCACTCAGAAGTATTTATTCACGTGTTTTTTTTTCAAAACCCTGGTTTGTAGAAAGCACCTTCCCTCTGTCCTGGCAGTGCTGTAGTTTCAGATTATTGCCTGCAATGTTTTATCTCACTGGAATACTTTCAATGAATTATTCTTTGGGGAGAAAGGCACCATGCCTTAAAATATGAAAATAATTTCACCTATTACATGTTTAAAACGCGTATGTAAAGGGCAGTGTTGGTGTTTTTTTGAGATGAGCTTAAACACAATGGAGTAGCTTTGTCTACACACCCCTCTGAGAGCCAGTGGAACCAGGAATGATGACACTTTGTTCTGTGGCTTCAAAAACTTGTCAAAAGTACCCATATTTAGATATGATCCACTTAAAGATTTATACCTGCTGTGCTGACAGTGTACTGTACATCTTCTAATGGTTACTAAAACTTACTTGATTTTTTTGTGGCATTTCACTTATTCATTGCACCATTATTAGGTTTGGAAAGCCCAGGATTGTCAGCTTGAAATACAAAATCCTCCCTTGCTCTCTGTGGAGCTGTACAGAAATTGTATCTTATGTTTTATCTGTGACTATCTTGAACTAACCCTCTGTCCCTGAGGTTACTAGTACAGTAGTGTGGCACCATGTAATAATATCATTAAAAATTAATGGGTCTGGAAGTTGCTTTATCTCTCAAGTCAGCTTGTCAAGGCTCAAACATGGTATTTCACCTATAAAGTGTAATAAATGTAAATTAAAACAGCAAATACTCAGATGCTGAGCTGTGACTTCTACAGCAGCCATCACTCTGAAGCTTTGCAGTTAAGTCCTTTTCAGTTGGCCTGCCCAGACTTTGCACCAGCCCAGCTGTTATATTGGGTTTTCTGCCTTTAGAGGGCAAAAATGCTTTAACCAGTCTCATGATAAAAAGCAACAGAAATCTTTCTCCAATCTACTGATCTGCCTCAAAGTGCAAAATAGAAAATAGTGGGTAGGCTGGCCTTGTGGAGGTTATGAGAGGTCAGATACCTGCCGTGCTGGATTCTGGAAGTCTGTTGCATTAGACCATATCTTATCTGGTTGAAAAGGAACTGTTGCAAGAGTCTCGTGGTTGGTGAAACGTGAGAACCACTCCCTTTCTGAAAACTTGGCCTTTCAGAATTAGACTTCTTTAATGGAGAAAGTGCAGAATTTTCTGACCCAAAGCAAGTAACTTCTCCCATCTGGAGGACATCTAAAGTTTTGTCTGTCATTATATGCAAGTCAAAGTCCTCCCCAGCCAAGTTTTCCACGACTGATTTTTTGCATTAAAAGCTCATGGGCTTGCCCTTCTCCAAAGGTAACCTTACAATTTTCAGCGTCACCTTTATTATAAAATCTGGTTGTGCAGTTGCTTAAGTACAGAAGAAGTGGAGGCTCCTGCCAAAAATCCTGTTTCTGTTTTACCTCCCCTGAATGCATTTTAATGTCTGTGTGCTCTGAGCTGCTCTGGGAGTGGGAGCCAGCTGAGATCCATCTTCACTGCTCTTTTTTTGTTGTTGTTTCTTTCTTTTTTCTTCTTTTTTTTTTCCCCCTCTGAGGCTTCCAGCTGGATCCTCTCCCTGATCTGCTCAGTGCATGCTAGGTGAGCACTGGAGCTGGCACAAAGAAAACAGTAGGGATGAGCAGCTGGGAAGGGCATGGTTGTCCTGCCTTATGCTGAAGTAATGATCACATAATCAGCGCCTGAAAAGAATGGGAGGGGAGGTTTTAGCCCTTAACTGCCCCATGTTTGAGAAGGAAATACATGTGAAGCTTATTTTGATAGATCTCCACCTGTCCATTGTCCTTTTGGGGTTTTTTGTACCACTCCGAAGAGTTCATGGTGCTGGCAGGACATAGCAATTGCTGTTTCCTGCAGCCTTGCAAAATAATAGTTTTAGGATGCAGGTATTTTTGCCCTGAAGTTCTTTGCAGGGTGGTTGTTTACCTTTCGGACTGTACGAAAAGTTCTCTGCAGCCCTTAGGACGTCTGAGCACAAGCTCAGTGTTCATAAGAGCAGAAAGTATGGCTGAGTTGCAGGTCTCTCTCTGCATTTCTCAGCCCACGGAGCAGAAAGGGAACTAGTGTCCGTCCATGGATGGGTGACTCACTGGCATGTTGTTGCCTCCAGTTTTTCCCTCTGATTTGGCTGTTCTAGTGCCAGGAAATCAGAAACCCACACACCCTGGTTTATGCCAAGCAGACCGAGTGCCAGAGAATGCAGTTTTAGAGACCGGGCACCACCAGTTTGCATGTCTCCAGGGGAAACCCACGGCCCTCTGATCACCCTTTCCAGGTCTTTCCTTGGTTGTTTTTTTTTTTTTTGCATAGTGCGACCTTTAGAAACAAACTGGCTCCTGAACTGCCTCTAATCCCTTGTGGCTGCATAAAACACGTAAAAACGTGTAAGTGAACCTTGAAAGGGATGGGAATTCTTTTCCTACCTGGGGAGCAGCGCTATTCCAAGAGCACTGAGGCAAGATACTTTACCAGACCTCAGATGATCCACACCTTGGTCTGTCCCGTACTCTCTGTTCTTTCGGTTTTCTCTGCACCAGGAAAACATTCTTGCCCACGTGTAGGAAGCAAAGCTCCTGTGTGCCCTCCATCCATGCCTGCAGCACAGCCTTTGGACTGAGAGCAGTCATTGCCGTCCGGTTTGTGCTGTGACACTTTCTCTTCTGCTATGCAGATTGTCTCTCTACTGTTGGACATAGGTCAGATAACCCATCTATCTCAAACTGAAGCAGGTTTAATGTAGCATTTCCATTTAATTATCTGTCTCACCAAGATCTGTCATGCAATTATCCTTCATTGACAGCCGAGAGGCTGAATCTTTGCTAGGTACACCCTGAGCGGTGGTGTCCAGCAGCAGGATGCTTTGAGAGGCATTGGCTCCTACTTTCTTGAACCCTTACCTGAATTTTGGGATCTGCTTCGTGGCCTTAGTTCTTTGTCTGGACTATAAATTTGATTCGGGGAAGATATTTACTTACCGTGAGCCAGAATCTGGGTGTGCCCGGACTGATTAATTGTGCCAACAGCCAACTTCCTGAGGTCTCCACTTGGAGATCCTCTAGGCTGGGAGCCTGCAAATCACACACCAATTAAAGGCTGCAGCCAGTGTCACCTGTGACTCATGTCAGTTTAAAACTTTGGCAGCAATAACAGGATGCACAAAGCAGTTGGATGTATCCTGTGAGGACACACCTTGTTGCTGGCAGTTCGTCGGCAGTTACTGCTGTATAGATGGTGTAAAGCTGCCCTTGGGACTTTGAAAACACAACATGTTCTATACAGGAACCTGCGGCCATATATGCAAGTTCCAGGATTATTTTGAGTGATCATCCCGGTTGCCCTTTACTCTATGGAAAGAACTGGTGGAAAGATGCTGCAGAATCAGCCATTCCGCTGTCTGTTAGGGGAGGGAGTTTGAGGGCTGCTGGAGGGCATGGATACTTTGTACTTCCTTACTGTAAATAAGCCCAAAGGCGTTACACTCATCCTTAAACTCATCCTTTTCTTCACAGTGACGTGACAGCTCAGTCTGGCCGCAATGTGATGAAAGAACTGAGTAATGCTGAATTATTTGTGCTCAGTTTGTGAGGTGTGCACGTAGCCTCTCTGCTGACTCAGCGTTCAGCTACCCACAGCTATGGTGGGATTGCAGGAGACAAAGATGCATTACTTCTAGTTCCTTGTAAGCTGTTAAGAGATGCTTTCCCCTATCAGTATAATGTTGATAAATGATGGCTCAAACAAAGGAGGAAATGAGCACCAAAACCTGAAACTCATTCATCAAAATATATTGTCTCATTGGGAGCTCTTGTTCTGCCTTCAGCATTATTTCTGTTTCAAGGGAGCTTTGAATGGGTTACGGAACATTCACTTATGACTTTACCTTTTTTTGATGGTTAGACAGAGGTCTTGCCCAGAGTTCCTGAGTTTATGACCCCACAGTTCCCATAAATGTTTTGTTTCTCCATGGTTCTTCTGATCATTTGCAAGGATAGGGGAACCTATGGAATATCTTCTAGTTTGGAGCTAAGCTTGGTTTTTTAAAATTCTTTTTGTTTTTTAGGTCCTTTCTTTGGCTTAAGAAGTCTGTATTTAGTGGCTGTTTTTCTTTCTTAACATTTCTGCTGATGCTGTGAATCTCTGAAGCCATTAATCAGCTTTCACCTTTCCCAGCAAGCCTAGTGTGCCATGTATTATGAACACTTCTGTCTCTTCACTCCTGTCTTTGAGTTCCTGAAGCTCTAATTAAACCAGAGGCTTCACCATCCCACCAGCAGCTGTAACCTATAACAAATGTCTGCCTTGTTGTCAGGGAGCTCCCTTTGCCTGCCTTTCTGTTGGGGCTCTGGCAAGCTTTCCTTCTTCCACAGAGGCACCCTCTTAGTAAATGCCAAAGGACACTTTTTGTTCGTTACTGGCAACTGCTGAAGAATTTAACCCTCAGCAACATCTTGATCAAACAGAATGAGTGGTCGCCTGCCAGCTTTGCATCTCCAAAGGATGTTGTCCTTAGTGCTTCACGTTCTTACAAAAGACATGGAAACTGTAGTAGCGCTCGTCATGGGTAGTGCTGCTTATCTGTAGCCTCAGCTCTGCTGAGTTCCAACACCGATGTCGTGCCTTGTGCCTTTCTGGCCTTTATTGAGAGGAGCTGAGCTCAGCGAGCTGCAGTTCAGGCAGCTCCTACTGAGGAACGTGTAGCTGAGGAGCTGACTTGGATGATGTGACCTCTGTGCTGCTGTCAGGTCTCTTACCCACTGCAGACCAACTCTAGGATGTGTTCCCTGTACAAATTATGCTTGGAAACGATCCCAGCTGCTTAAAGGTGGCGCAAATCTCCAAGACTCGGCTAGAACGCTGCCTGGGTTTCCCATAACAGTGGGAAAGTAGCAAGCAATAGGGGGAAGCACGGCAGTTTCTTTTGCTCATAACTCTGTAAACTAATCTTTAGAGGGCAATCAGGTACCTTAATAGCATATCCCAACACAAACAGCTATAGAAATCTGGCAGACTGTGCTGGTCTGTTCCCAGTCCTGCAGAACGAGTTGTTCCTTCTCGCAATAGTCTGTCTCTGTAAGCAGACATCAAAGTGCCTGTTAAGGAAACGTTAACTTGGGGATGAAATGGAATTTCTTGTGGTTAATTCCTGACAGCCCTGGGGAGGGTTGTTCCCTTCTTGAACCATTTCGGTTCATCTGGGTATGTCTTGATCTTAATAGGACCCAAAGCGATTACCTCCCCCAAAATGGCAAAGAGCCAGGCTGCATAGAGTTGATCCTCCGCGTGCATGGTCTGATCCTCTTACCAAGAGTGCCCTGGCACAAGCTTTGGCAGAGATTCCAGATTACCTGCGCTGTTCAGAGCAGGATCTGAAGGTGTGTATGGGAGACCTGGAGTAGTGCAGGGCTGGGTATGTGGTGCACAGTGCAGGGGTTTAGGGATCCGTGCCATAACACAATCTTTATTCCTCTGAAGATTCTTTGCTTTTGAGGATCTTCCCAACAGCTGCAGCTGGAGTGGGAAGTAGCTTAGCTTTTACATTTCCATATGGGGATGAAGAGACCCCTGAAAATGAAGCTTTAAGCACGGGTATAACACAGAACCACAGTTGGAGGCAGTTATCAGTAAAACAAGCATCACATCCCTCTTGCAATGATGTAAACTTTAGATTAGTTGCTTCTTGCTCAGCATCTTAAAAACACCACGATTACCAGTTGTCAGCATTCCCATTACCTTTGCCCGTTGGTTCCCAATGACAGAGTGGTGCCAGCAGGGACATTAAACAGTTTAATGACTTGCATGGCAGAAACTCCCTTCAGTAGTGCCAGAACTCATGCCCAGTTTGCTCTCTCCAGCTTCTTTTTCAGAGAGAGTGCGGAACATGTCTCCAGATGAGATCAAAATCCCTCCCGAGCCTCCTGGCAGATGCTCTAACCAGTTGCAGGTTGGTATAAGTCCACTTCATTCTTTTTAAAGGCTTGTAGCTCAGTAGGGAGGGGGGATGTTTGGGACCTCTGCTCAGTATTTTTGCAGAAGGCAAAACTCCAGCATTAAAGCTGGGTTTTACCACACTGTTTATGAATGCACTGTGTTAATGCTTTAGGGTTTACAGCAGTTCCAGTTTAGGAATACCAGAGTAGCTTAAAACTGTTTCCCAGTGTCTGTGGGTTATTTATGCTGTAAAACGGCTCTTGGTCCCACAGAAGCAATGTTTACTGTGAAGGCTGCTTTCCTGTTACCTCAGCAAATCCAGCCCTGTAGAAAAGAACAAATCATTGTTTTCCATACAAGCCCAAGAATCCCCTAAACTGGAATAGTTGAGGCAGCAATGACTGGATTCCTTTTCCACCTACATATCTCTAGAAGATAAACATTTAGAGGGAAGGCTTAGAGGCAACAAAACAAGACAAATGCATGTCTTCTCTGGTGCACACCCAAATAATTGCAGTGTCCAACTTTGCAGTAGCCTGCTGTGTTCTCCTCATGGAGTGCAAATGAAAAGAGCAGAGACTGCTGTTTCCTATCACCCAATTGAGTGTTATCTCCAGTTTTCCACCCAGTAGAAATACAAGTAAAGAGTCACTTCTGGAATGCTCTATAAAGTAGCTCCTAATGTGCAGTGGTGATTCAGAGTGACTCACCATCCAGATGATGCTTTCTTCTTCTCCACACAGTGTACCTGGGCACACCCATCCCTCCTCTGGTGCTGCAGGAGGATTTTACTGTTCTGACATCAACGAATTGGGGTGCGTTAGATCTGAGGAATGCGCAGAGCTTGGGAGAGGAGACAGAATAAAGCAGAATTTTTCCCCTTGCACAGCAGTTTGCTGTGTTAATCAAAGGGGAACTTGTCCTCTGTTAGCAGGTCAAACCACATCTTAGAGCACTTTGAGCAAGGAGACGGGATTGTTCCTTAGCGATGCAAAATATTCTGAGCTTTTCACTGGTGACTTGCTCTTTTGTCAAATTCTTCCTCTAATATACTGTATCTTGGAACTCTGCCAAAGGGAGTATTTCTTATTGTAAAATTAACTGAGTAGTTCCCCATCTGTGGACTTTGTGAACCATATTGCTACTCCATGGGGAGGGGACAGAAGGGAACACCTATTCAATCACTTCTGCTCCCCAAATTCACCTTTTTGCAGTTGTTCCTTCAAACCTCACAATGTTTGTACTGGATGTGGAGATTGTGTGATTTCCTCTTGCTGATTTTGTGACAACCTGATGAAAATTTATCTTACAAAGTTTTTTTTAAGGTTGTTGAAGTAGGAGTTTCATATCAGCTCTTAACAATCCTTCTTTATTCAGGCTTCAGCAAGCCCTCAGACAATAGTCAGTTCTGTGTTTGAGCTGACTGTCCAGGGAGGGAGACATGAAGTGACTTATCCAGAAGCAACAAAGGCAGATTGACTCAGCTCTCCCATCCTGAAAGAGTGAAGGCCCAGCCTCTGGTCTTGTTTTATAAGAGAAATTCCTGTCAGAAAGAAAATATGACAGAAACTACTGCGGATATTCTGCTACCAGTAGCACTTAACTCCATGTTCCGTCTCAAAGTTCCTGCCTTTGCTGTCAGCATCGCTAGAGTAGGAATACTTTTAAGTGCTTTTATCCACCTTGCTGAGGAAATAAAAAATCATGTTTGATTTGAAGCTTTTAGTCTCTTTGCAGAGTAGACTGCTTGACATTTCCAACCTAATTTAGAGCTGCCTTGTGCAGGGGCTTGGGACTTCAGTAAGTTATCCACGGGCTTTGTAACCATGTGAGTGATCTGCAAAGAGGAGCTGATTCCATCTGGCTGGTCACTTGTACCAAAGCAGGGATTTACAAGTGCATTGTTCCCAAGAGTGTTTGGCTGCCAGTGGGCACCACCAGCAATACCTGATGATCACACTGGGTTTAGTTCTCCAGCAGAACTTGGCTCTGCCCGTCTGTTACCCAGGCAGAGCCGTGAGCTTTGCCTTCTGGGCAGTGTAGCCCAGCACACCTGAGTCTGATCGTGGATGTGGTGTCTGTGGGAGAACCTCAGTGGATTTCAGAACTGGCATCTACTCTAAAGCCATGGTTATAAAGGGAAACAACAGACTGGGAAGGAGGAGTCTGTGCTACTGCCTTATAGGCAAATTTTTAATCACTGAAGCTTTCAGTAAGCGCAGATATCAATTCCTTCACCAATCCAGACAATTCACGAAACTACTTCAGACTTTAGAGGAGAAAGTGTCTCTTAACCAGCCTTGGGGAAGAGGTGGAACCCTTGCTCCACTCAAGGGAGGTCCCTGGTTCAGCTGGCTTGTTTCCACATGGACACTTCTGGTAGTCAGCTGTTGTGCTGCTCCTTTTCTTACTGGCTCATCCTGTAATCTTTCTCCTGTAGGATAAAATCCAAAAGCTGTATGAGAGAAAGATGAAAGAGGGCATGGATATGAACTACATCATCCAGAGAAAAAAGGAGTTTCGCAACCCCAGGTGAGCCACCGTCTTCTCATGTGTGACCAAAGCACCACAGAGCAAATGCCAAGGATAGATATCCTCTTTGTTGGAGTTGTAGCAGAAAAAGGATCCTGAGCTAGAAGGGCTCCTGCTTACAAACCAGTTGTGCCTGCCTCATTTTTGTGACTGAAACAGTAAAACTCTACTATGTGTTCTGGGAGACAACAGCAAGTGTTGGTGTCATGGTTAGATTTTAAATGTGAATACTTTGAATGAATGAAGTATTTTAGAAGGTGTGTCTGGTCTGGGAGCTGGGAGATGTTTTGGGGGGAGAGGGAAATACTGTGGTTAATGGGATGCCACATCCATCATAGCAGGCATAGCTTCCCTGGTTCTGATTTCACTATTGCAGTGTGAAGAGGTGACAAATTCTCTTGCTACTGGCACATCTGACACACTTCTGTTTATTTCTGCCTCACTGGTTCTGTTCTGAACTCCTGTTTTTCCTTTGCAGCATCTATGAAAAGCTGATCCAGTTTTGTTCCATTGATGAACTTGGAACAAATTATCCAAAGGTGAGATGCAGTGCTTTTGGCTGGAAAGGGAGTGGGTAAGAGACCATAGAGAGATGTCAAGTCTTACCTGAGGCTTTCTCGAGCCTGCTTCCTTAGAGGTCCTTTAAGAGAACTTCAGTTTGAGACCCTGCACTGAAGAGAACACTTCTGTGTGGCACTGAGCCTCAGTGCCTCCAACTTTGCTATAATGATTCTGAACAAAAACCGCTGAAGCGTGTGGTTATAAAGGAAACTCCTCAAGGGGGACAGAAGCTGAGCAGCAGAAAAATACATGACCTATCCCAGCATACTTTTGGCTTCAAAGCTGTTCCTTCACTCACAGCAGAATGTGGTCCCATAAAAGAAGGTCCGGTGTGATCTTTGGGATACAAGAAGAACTCAGTAATGATTATCATCAGAGAACAGAAATGCATTGAACATTTTTGAACTGGGTTTTTTTGTCCATGTGGAAATAGCCCCAATCTGACTTATTTCTTTTTCTTTAGGACATGTTTGACCCTCATGGCTGGTCAGAGGATTCGTATTACGAGGCACTAGGTAATTCCAGGAAGTCTGTCCTTTTTTGTCCTAGCTTATGTCTTTGTGTTTTGTACTTAATTAACTGCACTGAAGTCCCCACTTCCTTTATAAATGAGAAGTCATCACATGCTGCTCTTTAACGACTTCATTCTGGTTGGATGTGCCTGAATGTTATTGATGCTTCATCAGTTTGGAAAGAAAGCCTTTTCATTTAAATTGGTCCTTCAGTGTTTTCATCTCTTAAATCATTAATTTAGTGCTGCAATGCTTTGATTCGAGTTACTTTCATGGCAGTTTAATTTTCTATACAGAACTTGAAGGTTTGGATTGTTTATGATGGAAGAGGGAGTGAGGGAGCTGTGGGGTTTTTACTGTTCTTAGTGCTTCCCGTCTTCTGATCTTTCCCAGCCAAAGCCCAGAAGATTGAAATGGACAAACTGGAGAAGGCCAAGAAGGAACGCACAAAGGTAGCTCCTCAAATCCAAAAGAGGTGGAGGTGCAGGGGTTTTGTTTCTTTGCCTGCTGAATTTCATTTTGTTCCTCTGCCCTTTCTGTGCTAATACTGCTTGGTTTTCCCTGGTTCTCTCCTTTTTTCCTTCCATGTCCTTTCCCAAGCTGCACAGACCAAGTTGTTTGCCCTTACTTTGCAGGTCCATTCCTCTGGGTTGTTTATTCCAGTGGATTTCCTGCTGTTCTGTCAGTATTTTTAAACCAGAGCTCTAAAAATGGTATTCAGTAGGCCAGATAAGGGCAAGATAATGCATAAAGAACAGCTTTTTTTCTTCCTCTGTGACATTTTGCCTGGTGGCATAGCCTGGTTATTGCTTAATTTCCTCACCATATGTGAGACAATATCTGCTTTCTGTTCTCCTTAATATTGCCTTCTTGCATTTCCAGAAATATTGGGCCTATTTTAACTTCGTGCATTCTGTGACAAGCCCAGTTATTCTTACATACATCCCAAAAAGAACACAGACAGGCTTTGGAAGGTTTTCTTCCTGTCTTGTATTGCCTTTAAGCCAGTGGCTGGCTGGAGAGAACTGTCAGATGTTAGAGATTGCCATCTAACCTTGCAGAAGGCTCCTTCCATGTTCGGTGGAGGGGTTTTTTTGTGCAGTGCATGCTGCGTCTTGCTGCTTGTTTTGGTTTCTTGCACAGTAACCCAGGTATCTCATTACCTCCTTGCCCATGTCTGCAGTTTTGAGGCTGCAGTGCTGTTGTAGCTCTCGTTGCCAGGTTTCCTGCCATGGTGCAGTCGCAGCAAATTGTGCAAGTAGGGGCTTGTCTCGCATGTTTCTTAAAGGAAAAAGGATAAGAATTTCTAACTGTATAAATACAGTGTTTAATGACCAGGATATGTCCTGGCTGAGCTATATCAAATCCCAGTTGACACACACATTTTTATTGCATCAGACTTAGGAGCTGGGTTGTAGGAATCCTTAATTCTCATGGCTTCAGTACACTTTGGCCTAAGGTCTCTGTCTTTCTGCATAATGGGCATCTCAGAGGCCAATGTCTTACGTCACATTAAAGCTGTTTTTAAAAAACCACAGGTGCTGTGGGTTAAAGAAAGGCTATGTATCTTAACACTTCTTTTTTTTTTTAAATCTTCTCCCCTTTCTCCTGTGTGTCTCTCCCTTCCCAGATTGAATTTGTGACTGGCACTAAAAAGGGTACAACAACAAGCGCCGCTTCTACAACCACCACGACAGCCAGTACCACTGTGGGAGGTAAAGAACAGTTGGGATTGTAGCAGTAATGCTGGGATTAGTGCTTCCTGGAAACCTGAAGGCTCCTTATTGATTGTGTATATAATCCAAGAGTGTGTTTTTTCTAAGGGTTGTTGGACTAGCTCTCCTCTAGTCCCTGTATTCCAGGTCTCTCCTTCTGGAATGACTTAGGGCCAGGTGGGATAGTGAAGAGATTTATTAGCATGTCAAGAAACCTGCTACTGGCTGTGGTTGTAGAGTGTTCTTGGGACAGATACATCTCAAGAGGTTTGGAAGGACTGAAAATCATTCTCCTGCCTACAAGCCTGCATTTTAAACTGCGGGGAGGGGAGAAAAACCACTGGAGGCTGATGAGTGTGTCCCGTGCCTGTAGCTGAGCAACTGGGATAGGTGTGGTGTTAAAATTAACTATGCTCTGGGGCAGGCATGATCCTGGCTCCCATTTGGCTGGAGCTCAGGTGTAGAGTTCTGCTTTGACTCTCAAGGTACAAAGTTGTCTTTCCTCCTCACCACTTACTGCCAGTGTATCCTGAAATTAATGAGAGGGGAAGTTGTCAAGCAAGGATATAATAAGGGTTGGCCAGTCAGGGTATTAAGAAGGGATTGGTGACCTCTAACATAATGCTAATCCTCATTTGCTTGATTTAATCAACTACACAGATGCCCAGAAGAGGAAGAGCAAGTGGGACTCTGCCATCCCCGTAACAACGATAGCTCAGCCCACCATCCTCACCACCACTGCCACGCTGCCCGGGGTTGTCACAGTGACAACCAGCGCGAGTGGATCCAAAACCACAGTGATATCAGCTGTGGGCACCATTGTGAAAAAGGCCAAGCAGTGACTGGTGCGCTGGGCCGGGATTTTCGGACTTGTTTGTCATTGAAGCCGTTGTTCTCGGAAGGGAGGGGTAGCTTTCGCCTTTGGTAAAGGATGGCAAGATTCTTTGGAACAGACCACAGTTCCCCTGTGGAAGACTGGGGGCAGGAGCAGGCATGCCAGCTGTGTGCCCACAGGAATGGACCTCTGCCCACAATGCCTCTGCCTTTGCTTGCTGTGGGAAGAACCAGCCTGTGTGTTGTGCTGGAGGAAGGTGGTATCTGGAGGCAGCTTGTAAAAGTTCGCTTATTAATTACTGCATTAGGGTCTTACCTACTTGCAAGTTTGGTTTAGTGGAAAAAAAAAAAAAAAAAAGGGCAAGTAGTACAGGACTATCAGTGTTATCCTCGTGTATTCCAGGTCGTGCTCCAGGCTTGCAGCCTGTGATAGGTGCTGCCCTCTGTACTCCAGCTCAGTGCTGAGGGAGTTAAAGCAGAGACAACTGGTCAGTGTCCATGTTCAGATGTGTAGCAGAGACCTGAAGCAATCTACATCTGTGAATGTAGGCTCACCCTTTGTCCCAGCACTGCCATCTGTGCCCGTGTGCTCTCTGTGTAGATCTTAGTGACCACCCGTGAAGTTCTTGAACTGTTGAGGAAACTGCGCTTGGAACAGTCCTGTTGTCGTCTCTCAAGGATGAAGATTTCTATGCAGAACCCTTAAGCTGTAGAAGTTTGATTTGTCAACTCATTTGCAAAGACCTGCGCAAAAAATACTTCCATTGCCACGGAGTGAGATTGGACAGCAGAGAAGCAGAGGAGAGTGTCTGATCCTAATTGTGATGTTGTCAATCCTTGTACTAGCTCGTGATGTTCTGTGAATGCACACATGGCAGTTACTGCTTGCTCCACTGTTGTGATATAAAGTATTTTCAGTTGAAAATTTTATTGTATAAAAATCGAAAAGTCTTTAAAAAAACCTTGGTGTCATTCATGTGTCTGCATTTCTCTTCAGGTAAATTCCTACCCTGAGCCTGGTTTTTTTCTAGTGCACAAGCAGTGATGGGAGAGATGTTTGCTAGATCAGTGGACGTGTAAGTTTTCTGAGAATTCAATGCAGTTTTTTTCAGTTTTTTATGTAACTTATGTCACTCTCGATCAAGACTTTGTATTTATGGAGACTTCAGGTAGAAATAAGGGGGCAGTATCCTACTTTTAGATAATTTTAAAACATGTTAAACACTTTGTCCTGGCAGTCATTTTACCTTTAAAAAAATCATCTGTGTATCCAGAAGTGCTCCTGGGAGATAAACCGGGGGACTGATGAAACTATAGAGTGGGGAGCTGGGAAGGTGATGGAGTCACTCTTTTAAAGCAATAAAATATTCAAAGGCACGAAAATAGTAAGACCGAAACATCTCTGTTTAATTTGTTTTTTTGCACTGGGCTGATGACTTGACTCCTGCAAGCTTGGATGAAGGAAAGACTTCCTGAGCTCTGCTGATGAGTGCTGAGCAGAGTTGCCACGAGGCACCTGGAGCAGCAGTTTCCAAACTGGCTTGTGCAAGAGACCTGCAGGACTGGGCTGGGTCTGGCAGCTCCTGAGCTCCCAGGACTAGGTGTGTTTGCCTCTGCAACTTGAAATGGGTATGGTTTGGTTTCGGGTTTTTTCTTTCTCTCTTCAAAAAGTTGGAGTGGAGATGCCAACCTTTGTGTAACAAACTTGCAGCCAGTAGCTCGCTGCTCTTATCTTGCGTGCTGCTATCAGAAGTAATAGGTGGAGACACAGGTTGGAAACTGCAGTTCTAAGGAAAAAGCCTCTGTTCCTGAGAAACGTGATCTTACAGGTTGGTGGCTCATGCTGGGCTGTGGTCAGTCAGTGCCCCAGAGAAGGTGGAGAGAGCTTCAGGTGCACAGGAATCCTGAGGGAAAAGGATCCCTTCCTGGCCTGTGAACCAGGGCCTGAAGCCCTCGGGAGGGAGGTTTGACCAGTTTGCTTTAGAACTCTGTGGCTGTGCTCGTTGCAGGGCTCTGGAGCTACTGAGGGTGTCAGTGCCTTGTGTTAAACAGCCCCTGAGAAGAGTCTGAAGGTTCTTTATGCTGCTGCAACAGTGATTGCTCAGGCTGCTCTTCTGACTCCTAAAAGCTGTAGATACTCATTCTTACCATACTCGAGAGTAAAACCAGTCCCACGTTCATCATTCCTTAGTCTGACAACTACAGGCTCGTGCTCCTTGAAAACCACAGGGCTTCTTACCACCTTCCTAAGGCCAGCTGTCTCCCAGCTTGAGTAGGTTTGTCTTAGCTGAGACTCCACACTCAAGTGTGTCTCTGCCTCAGAGGAGAAAGGAGAGCTGCCGTAATGAAGTCATCCTTGGCAGAGCTGGTTCTGCTCTCACTCTCCCTTCTGAGGTCTTCTCTCCCGCCTCCGTGCCCCGAGGTGTTGATTTTCTTTCCTATTTGCTTGTTGTGATTTAGAGATCTGCCCTCCTTTTGATGCCGTTGTGGGAAGGGATTTTGCCTGCTCAGGAGTCGCTTTTATTTTGTGTTTGGCTGGGTGCTGCCGAACCCAGAGAGCAGGTGGGGAGGGCAGCCCTTGCCAGCCCCACCTCAAACTGTGAAATTGGAGCACCTGAAGCTATGTTTTAGTTGGATTGCTGCTGTGCTGTCTGGTTTATGGGAGCTATGTACTGAGACTAACAAAAAAGAAAGAAGAGTCAGCCTTCCCAAGGCTTTGGGCCATGCCAGGGCTTTGCTGATGACAGGGCTCCAGCAGTGTGGAGGTGATTGTCTCAGCCAACACCTGCATGAGATCCTTTCCAGCTCTGCAGCACTGCAGGGGAGAAGTTGTAGCTGCTGTGGAGCCCCTCAACCAGGTGGGCTTTGCAATGTGCCCAGAAAGGTATCAAGGGTTGGGAGCTGCGAGCTCGTGTTGAGAGGGGTGCGCCTGGGGAAGCCCAGAGTTCTTACAGACTGCTTATGGTTGGAAGGGATCACTGGTGGGGTCTTCCTAGAGCACACTGAGTATCTCCGGACAGGGAGCGAGATGCCTCTTAGCAGGGTTCTCCAGGACTGCCCAATATTAAACGTTTAAATAACTGAATTGCTGTTGAAGTTGAAGACCCCCTGAAAGGGCAGGGAGATTCCACCAAAGTCTCCTCTTCCTTTTGGAGGACGTTTGCAGCAGCATATTTCTGCAGAGCGGTTTCCCATCCCCGAGCCTCGCCGTGCGCTGCCGTTCCTCTGACTGTTTATATTCCACTTCCTTCCTTTTGTTCTGAGCGAGAACCATGGACACCAATGACTTCCAATATTTAGTCTCTGTTTATTTGGAACTTGTCTTTGGCTGGGGCCAGGCTCGTGCTTTGTGTTGCCAGTAAACAGCGAAGCACTGGGATTTCACAAGGAAAGGTTTTGCCTTTTCACGTGGAAGGCGTCTGTCTGTCTGTCTGTCTGTCTGTGTGTCCCCTGCCTCGTTTGTAGGAACCAGCATTAGAAGGGAACAAGGCTGACTTTTGCTGCAGCCATAGGAGGTGAAGCTACTGGTCTTTTTAACCTCTTTCCTCTTTGAGTAGCCTCCTGAAGTGCTTGGAGAGCACAACAGAAGGTTCAGCCTTTGTCAGGTGATGTATCCCTGGAAGGTCCTGCTTTTTCTGGGTGGATGGATGTTAGGATTGTCACAGGCTGTAGTTTTATCCTGGATCCTTTGCATGTTGTTTCAGTGTCCCACTTACCTCTTGCTGCAGGTCTTTCCCTGCATCAGGGATGTTCAGCAAGGAGATTTTCCTTTAGGTGATGAGGAACATCCACTGGAAAACAGAGGGGGGGTGTGGTTAACACTGTCTCAGGGGAAAGGCTGACGAAGAGAATGTGACAGGATTTCATCTTGCACTTTTAATTACGTGGGGAATTACATTAAGCATCATTTAGTGCAATAAATTATGTGCACATTAATGTACATTAATAATAAATTATTACACATTCCTTTAATTTATGCCATATAGCAGGATATTGCCACCATGGGGTATGGTGCAGCAATGGGATCAAGTATATATTTGTCTTTTAGCAGTGTGTGTTGTTACAGAATTAAAAAAGGGGATGAATGTGCTGCAGCAGCGGGATTTTGGCTGTAACTAATCAACAAAGAGCTAGAAAAAGCCCCAAAGCTGTCTCCAGGCACACTGTGGTGGCAGGACAGGAAGAAGAAAGGTTCTGTACAAACTGGCATGGCATAAAAAAAAAACCAAGAAAATAATCAACCCTGATATCACTGGTAATTACCAGTAATTGGCACTCAGACTGGTAGTCTCAGCAGAGGGAGCAATAATTTAGTGTGAGCTATAAAATTACTTGTTTTCCCTCCCAGGGCAAAAATTTCCAGGCCACGTTGCCACAGCAGAAAATCACTGATCTATAAATTTGTGGTTCACCACGGACGTGACTGTGAGCTGTGGTAGAGCCATCTGCAACAAAATCTGCTCCTCCTGTCTTCAGCCCCTGGTCTCTCTTCTTCAAAACAGCCGGTTTGTGTAGCAAAAGCCTGACCCAGCAGGCAGGAGGAGTGCAAGGTATGGAACCAAGGCAAGAGCTTGAGCTCACCAAGTGTTCTTTCCTGGTGGAAGTACCTTGGAGAAGTCGCCTGAAAGACAACTCATAAAACAGGTTTTTTTAAATTATTTTTTGGTGGTGGAAATACCTTGATACTGGCAAACCCTGCAGATATCTACTTAAATGCAGCCCAGTTACAGCAATCTGGGGAAACTCATCTGATGTGGGCTCAGAGATCTCTTGGGGGCTGGGGGAACGTGTCCCAAAGAAAGGTGCAAAATTAGTATCTCAGGCTCTTCTGGCAGCACCCAGAGTGTTTAACTGGGCTCCTTCTCAAGGCAGGAGTTGTTCAAAAGGGGCTGGTCCTGCCTTGCTGCTCCAGGATGACGGGGAGGGAGGTGGTGTCAGGAAGCCCTGGGGCTGTCAGTGTTGGCAGGTGAGACCAGAGGTCCTTTACAGGAGCCGACATAAACATCCTCCATCTCAGGTTGAGAAAGGAGGACATCCAGAAACCAAGGACACCACACGTGGTGGTGGAAGCTGGCTGCTCCCAAGCTTTTCTGGTTGGCTTCAGGATTCTTGTTCAGGAACCATCACTAAAAATAACTGGGCTTTTTAGTAAAATGCTTCTTGCTTGTAGCCTAAACTGTCTTTTTCAACTCCAGTGCCTGGCAGCATTGCTTCCATCAATGGGATAAGAGGAAAATTGCAGCAGTGGGAGGTGGGCATTGCTGCTGGACAGGGCCAGGGGAGGTGAGCAGACACCTCTGCAAGCACCAGCACAAACGCCCCTCCTGTCTTGGGAACTGAAGCCCAGTTTTTCTTTGTCCTCAACGCTCAACAACATCTGCTGCAGCTGTGACCCCCCTGAGGCAGAGAGAGACCCTGTGCCTTCAGCCCCTCCATGGTAACACTCTGCCCTTCACCAGCAGCCACTGCTGCACCTGGAGGATCAGCACCTCATGTCCCCGCTCTCAGGTCATAGCCAATGTCTCTCGTGATTTGAAAAATCCCAGCAACAACCCTCCTTCATTTTCAGAACTTTTGTTTCGATCTAGGAAACAGCATCTCCAAAAGGGCTGGGCTAATGCTGAGGTTGCCAAGTCCAGTGTTGGGAAACGAGGAAATACCAGACCTGAACTGCCCGGGCCATCTTCCGCTGAGCCCCTGCCCTTTCCCATGTGCTGCAGCTTTAATGGCACAAGCACATCCTCCTTTTTCCTGGGGCTAAGACAGTTCACACATATTTACTTGAGCTCCCTGTTTCTTGGAGTGAAAGAAATCCTGCTCTTCACTCACCTTTGGATCAGTGCTGTGTGTCAGCAACCTCCATGATGCTACATCAATAACGAAGAGCACAAAAGTGCCCTACCCGTATTTTTAATCTCCGAGGCAGGCAGGAAATATGTCATTTTTTTCATCTGGCTGTTGCTATTGTTTGTGTTGAAGCTGAGGGGATGCAGTTTTCCTTGTGAGGATTTATCAAGGAGCTGAAATGCAGCCTCTGCTCTCGCATCTGCTCTGTGGGAGGGTGAGCGGGTCTAAGCAGTGACAAACCCCTGACTCTTCAGAAAAAGGGTGCTGGGGGGCATAAAAATAACCTCACCTGAACTCCAAACCCTCCTGTGCTGTTCCCTGGGCAAGGGGTTTTGGATTCAGACCAGCAGAAGGATTGGATGCAGTGGTGGGATTGCTGATAGTTGCAGCCTTAGGTGGTGAGGGGTGCATTAGGAGCAGGTGTGGATGTGTCTCATTTATGGTGCTACATTGACCCTCGAGCCAGATTTTTTTCAGGTGGGGATTGGGCTGCCGTGCTCATGCCCTGGATAAAGCAAGATGCAGTTCTGTCGTCTTTGCAAGCAAGGCAACAAGGCTGGGTCGGCAGTTGGGTGGTTGTCACAGCGAGGTTTCAGCAAGGGGTTACCTGGGCACCGGGTGCGATGCCGCCACTCGTGCCAGGGGGAAATTTGGAGCAGAAACCTCTGGCAAGTGGGGCCGGGGCGCTCCCCCAGCTCTGTCCTGAGCAGGCAGGTGAGGTCGAGCAGCCCCTTCCACGGGCCAGTCCCACGGCAGCACCTTCCCACTGCCCGCTCAGCCCTTTTCCTGTGGGATGGTGCTTGTGTGGAGGGAGGGTCCAGGGCGGCTGCGAGGGCTGTGCCGGCCCGTCCAGGTGTGCGAGGGAGGAATGAATGCCAACCCTGCGTCACGGGCACCCCCTCCTCCCTCCCAGCTGGGATAAAGCTCGTCCTCACCTGGGATCCACTCTCATTTATCGCAGCTCCCACCTTTCCTCCCTGCCAGCCCCTCGGGAGGGAGAGGCGGCAGCCCCGGGACAGCGAGGGGAGCGAGAACAAAGTCGATATTTGCCTGGAGGGAACACAAATCCGCAGGGAGCTATGTGGGATCGCGGGCTCGCTGCCCTGCCCGCCGGACCGGGAGTTGACGTTTAACCGGAAAGAAAAAAGGGACATAAAATAGAGAGGAGGGAGGGGGAAAAAAAAAAAAAAAAAAAGAAAGAAAAGGCCAAAGCTGGAAATCAAGTTGCAGCAGTGAAGCAGCACGTTCCCCCTCTGCCTTTGGAAGAATTTCTTGGCTTGGTGTGTGGGTGCCTGTTATTCGGGCTGCGGCAGAGGATTTGGACACTGAGTCAGACCCAGCGCTAATGAGGTTTGTGGAATTAATTCATCTGTGCTCTGTGGTGTCCAGCTCGCTCGAACTTTGCTGCGTGGATTAACTGGAGGGCGGGGGGTGTGTGGAATAAGGCGCGGGGCTCCTTGCACAGGCAGGTAGGCAGGACACGGAGCGCGGGGTCAGCCCCTGCCTGCTCGTCCCCTCTGCTTTCCTCTGGTTTTTGGCTGTCGGACGCCTTCTCGTGCCTCTTGCCTGGCTGGGAAGGGCAGCGCTCGTGTCCCAGCAGGGCTTTGAGGGCTGCGCGGGGCAGTTTTAGTCGCTGAAGGTATTTGGGAGCCGGGCTGGGGGTGGCGGTGGGGGGTACCAGGTGGGAAGGCAGAGCAGAGCCCTTTGGAGACAGGTTGCTGCGGGTTTCAAAGTTTGCCCGCTTCGTCCTGCCTCCGTCATCCCGCTTGCAGGGGGAAAGGCGGTTGTGCCTCGGAGCTGGCACCCGGGGGAGGCTCTCACGGCTGACAGCGTGCAAGGTCAGCCGGGCTGCGGGTGCCTCCGGAGGTTGTTTTCCAGTATGAGCGGCTGCCTGAAACTCCCTGCGAGGCGGGAGAAAGGTGAGGGAAATCCCTGGAGGAAAAAGCCAGGAGACAGCGGGGGTTCGGGGTCGGTTTTGCTGAACCGCAGGTGTCCAGGTGTTTGCGAGCTGGTGGATCTGAAATGGCCGGGAAATAGGGAAATGGACAGAAAGGTTGGTGTGAGGGAGCTGACAGGAGTGGGTTAGGTGAGGGAAAAGAGGGATGAGGAGCACCCGCGGAGGGGAGGGAAAGGAAAAGTGTCTCATGGGGCCAAAGGAGCAGGGAAAGTGCCAGGAGCAGCACGTGGAGGGAACGGGAGGGTCGTGGGGCTATGCTGGCATTTGGCAGGGTCCTGACATTCCTGCCTGACCCTCGGGGTTCCCCCCTGCCCAGGGGGACAGACGGAGAGGAGGGTACTGCAGCCACCAGCCCTTTGCCAGCACCGGGTGATGTTGGCCAGAAGCTCCAGGTGGGTCCAGGCTGGGTCCTGCTGTGTTTTGTCCCTCGCTGGAGGATGCCGGGGACCAGGTCTGAGGTCTGGAGCTCAGTCTGAGATCCCCCTTCTTGCTGGAAACAGCAAATGGAGACACCACATGGAGCCTTCCAGCTGCTGGAGCTCACATGAGGAAGGAGGGGAAATGGATGGGGAAAGCAAATAAACCCAAAGATCAATATGATCCCGTGTTTAAGAGATGATTTGACTTGCAGGTCAAGTTCCTGACAGTTTTCTGGGTGTCTGGCTTGATAACTTCCAAGTTTTGGAGCGTTGCCCTGGCGGTTCTGTGCTGCCACGTGTGCCAGGGAGGGAGAGGGCAGGAGTTGTGTCCCTGAGCCCACAGCCCTGCCCTGGGATAAGAACTGAGCCCGCCTGAGCTGCTGTGGCTGTGCTGCCCATCCTCAGCACACACAGGCACACAGATGTTCATCCAGAAGTCTCCTCCCATCTACAAGGGTCAGGCCTCTTCACAGCCCCCCACACACCCCTCAGCAGGACAAATTGTAGCCATGGAAAGGGCAATTCCCACTCCTGTGTCCCCTGCATGGAAGCTGGGACCAGGCTCCTGGCTCATCATAACCTGCTTCTTGATCCTTCTCCCCCCATCCAACACTCCAACCCTGCTCTCTGTCCCTTCGCACCAGTGGTTTGTTAGGAGCGTTGCCTGAGATTTTTTGGGATGAGGCATGCAGGCCCAGCATTTCCAAGCTCCTGGCATCTTTCTGGGACACGTCTGTTGGCCGTGCCAAGGTGCAGGCAAAGGCTGGGGGTGAGGGAGGAGACCAGGAGAAATGCTGGAGCAGCGGTCTGGGATGGAGAAGGATGTTTGTGTGCATCCAGGAGCTGCTCTGTCTCATTCCTTGGGTTTGCACGAATGAACAGCTTTTCTTTTTTTTTTTTTTCCTCATTGTTGTCATCACGCAAATCCAACCGAATCCTGCAGCTTTCCCAAAGCGAAAGTGATGTTTTCCCCCTTCCAGAGGGCACTTCTGATATCGAGGAACGGCCGCTCCCGTGTTTTTGCGCAAACATTGCAGGCTGCATTCCTGCAGCGCCGAGCGGCAGCAGATGCTCTGTGCCACCCGTGCCCTGCCCGCTGGCACCTGCCCAGCAAAACCCTCCGAGGCTGGTGGCTCACAGGGCAACAGGACTGTTAATACTGAGCAGGGTTTTATGGCCTTGTATCTCGGCACTTGAAAGGAGGTGACGGCAATCGGTGTGTCCAAGGCCCAGGGTGTGTCCGTCCATTCCTTCTTAACTAGTGATTAGAGGAAGATGAATTAGGTCCTTGTGAGCTGGGCAATCCAGTCCCACACTCAGCCGTTTCCTTTCCTCTCCTTGTAGGATTTGCCGGGTGCTCAGGGGATGTTTTCACCGCGTTTTCCCTCCAAGGGCTCAAAGGACTTCCCTACCCTTTCATCTCACCTCTAATTGGCACCTCCCCGTGTCTCCGTAGCTCCGGGGCTGGCATGGCTCGCTGGGGTGGAGCAAGGGAAAAAGGGATTTTCCTGGCTTCAAAACCCGTCTGTCTTGGTAGCAAGGGACAGGATGTTTGCCAACCAGTGCTGGTGTGAGGACTGTTCCTAAAGGAGGTTGCAGGCGTGTCCAGGGATGAGGATAACTGTTGGCTTCAGAGCCAGTGCTGGGGCTTGGCCAGGGGGGATGGGGACCACCCAAAGCCAACCCTGCAAAGGGACCGAGCTGGAGACAGTCAGTGTGGCAGGGGACGAAGCAGAGGGACTGCCTTGGTCAGCTGGTGCCTTTTACCCATGAGAAATCAAGCACGTTGGCCACAGAGCACATTGGATAAACAGCACATTGGCTGCAGGTCCTGGCTCACAGCAAAGCTGTCTTGGGTTTCCCCCCAGAGGTGCTGCCCTGAGGCTTCAGCATTTCTCATGTTTCAGCCATGGGGCATTAATTGCTGTGATAAGTCCCTCTGGGCACAGCTGACAGGGTGAATGAGATACCAATGTCCTGTCATTTGTTACCCATGCATCCAGTGACTGTCACGGAGGACCAAGTGAAAACACCGAGGGAGGTGTCCCCAGGTGTCAGTGCTGTGTTGGTTGGAGCCCTGTGTCACAACAATTTCTGCATTCAATTCATTTCCATTGGCTTCAGTGGCCAGTGCAGGATGCAGAAGCCAAGTGTGACCTGGTACTTTTGAGGCTAAAGTGGATCTTTCCAGGGATTCTCCTGCACCCCATGTCAGGCTGTTAGTAATTGAGTAACCAAGTAGACTGCTCTGTGTGCTGGATCTCCCTCAGGGCACTCAGACATCTTTGTTGCACACATTTTCTTCCCCTGTTTTAAGTGGTTTTTACATTCTGTTCATTTATTTCAGAGTCAGGGCTGACACAGCAAGAAGCTATAAGACAATTAATTTGGATATTATATTTGACACTTGCATGTTCCAGAAAGGAGATGCTTTAAAGATAACTTTTCACTGTTTTGTTTTGTGTTTTTTTTTTTCTCCTTGGCTGCTCTTACTTACCCTGCCAGGTGCCAAAGCCACCCTCTGGCACAGCAGCAGCAGAGCCTGAGTTCCAGCTTTGTCCCTTTTGTTTACCATGTCCAAACACTGACTTCTGGATGGCACCGAAGTCACATGTGGGTGCAGGGAGAATGGTTCACTCTGTTTAGGATTTGACCTCTGGGTCCACACGAGGGGTCCTGCTGCCCTGGACAGCACGAAGGGGAGCTGCAAAGCTCTCGAGACTGCCAATTCTTTCAGCAACTCCAAAACTCCAAGTCTGGCATTTCCCAAGGCCTCACCCTCTGTTTATTGTTGGTTTGACCATCCTGGAAACTCTTAGCGTGATAGGAAATAGCTGAAGGGAGGGGTCAGTTTTGCTGCTGGGGAGAGTTGTGGACAGCCACTTTGTTTTCCATCTCTTGGCTCTCTGACACGCAGCAATCCCTGTGTTTCAGGAGGAAGAGGATGGATGTGCTGGCGGGGACGTGTGCCAGGCTGCTCCTCCTGTCCCTGCTCTGTGCCACCGGCCTCTGCCAATGGAACAAAAGTGAGTGCTGACATGTCAGCTCTGTCTGCCATCTCCCCTTGGAGCTGCCCCACGAGGACTGCGTGCACCTTTCCCCGAGCTCCAGAAATGCCAGTCCTCAAGCAGAGAACACCTGTATTGTGCTTTTCCTCACGTTTTCTAACTTCCCAGCATCTGGGGCCCCTCTTTTCCTATCCCACTGCTGTTTTGTAGCCAGTTTCCACCAACCAACCATGAAAAACTTCCGTCCCTCATGAACCTGCCTTTCTCATGCCCCCCCCCAGGAGCTCCCTTTGTTTTCCCCATTCCTGATGCCCTGGTTTTTCCTGGTAGATAACCGCTGTGTGCTGTCCCGGGCAAAGAGCTGCACCGAGTGCATCCGAGTGGATAAGGACTGCTCCTTCTGCACTGATGAGGTGAGACATGGCAGGGCAGCCTGGGGCTCCACTTCCCACCCTGCTGATGGAGGGATCCCACAGCCTTCAGAGGGAGAGGGACACGAGCAGGGGCAGCTTTTGGCTCCACCTTCTCTTCTGTGCGAAGGACTGAAATGTGTGTTTCCTTTGGTGAGGACAAACGGGGCGGGAGGGGAGTCCAGGGCAACCTTGCAGGGATACAGGGGTTTATCAGAAAATGTCAGTGTGCCGTAAACAGTGTGTGCAAGGGATGGAGGGAGACTCTTATCCCAGGCAACCCAATAACTCACTGGTGGTCACATTTTGCTGCTGCTGGGGAACATCCCCAACTCTCAGACCTGCTCCTGCTCCCAAAAGCTCACAATGGTCTCAGGAGAAGACCCTGCTTCCTGAGCTGTGTATTTCCCCCATACCTGGCGGATCTGGTGCTTTCTGGGGCTCTGATGTTGGTTTTGCTCCCTTGGCAGAGCTTTGAGGAGCCGCGCTGTGACTTGCGGGAGAACCTGCAGCGTTACGGCTGCGGGGAGGGCAGCATCGTGAGCACCCGGGGCGAGATGCAGACCCAGAAGGTGGGTGCTGGGGGACACAGCCCCTGCTTGGCTTTTCCTGAGGGGGTCCTTCACATCCTTCATTCCCCTTTAGAGTCTTTATCAGGAAAAAAAATCTAGATCTCTGTTTACATGAGGTCTACTCAAAAACAAAGCTCTGCTTTCGCTGGCTGATGGACCTGTTGGGCACCAGCCCTGATTTCTCTGGGCTGGGGTGGCTTTTCAGGCAAAACAGATGTCAGCAGAATGCCAAGATGTGGAGGAGGTGCCCAGCTGGACACGTGTGGACGTGGGAGGCTGTTGTACAGTGCACGAGGGAGGGGAGCAGGATCATCCCTGCCTTTGGACTTCCCACACACTTCCCTGTTCCCTGCCTCCTCCTCATTGCATCTGCACAGGAGATGGAGTCCACCCCCTTCACATCACTCTTCCTCACAGAATTCCAGTATCAACATATCCCTGAAGAGGACCCAGGTGTCCCCCCAGGCCATGTACCTGCGGCTGCGAGCTGGGGAGGAGATGAGCTTCAACATGGATGTCTTCCAGCCTTTGGAGAGCCCCGTGGATCTCTACATCCTCATGGACTTCTCCTACTCTATGTCTGATGATCTGGACAACCTCAAAAGCATGGGCCACAACCTCGGTGAGACGGGAGCTGGGAGAGGAGGGGAGCCAGCTTGATGAAGGCAGGCAGCTCGCTCCTGCCTGCGGCTGCGAGTCCTCTGCCAGCACCAGGGAGGGGGATGCAGCTGGCAGTGGGCTGAGAGGTGTCTGTTTTAATTAGAGTTTCTTATTACTGCTGCTTTGTGCAGCCCTGTGGGGGAATGCTGCTCCTGGCCCTAAGGGATCATCACGTGTGCCCCAGAGCAGGGGCTGGTGCCCCACAGAGTTGATCTGTGCAGGGGCTTTGGCATCTTTGAACCCCTTGGTGTTGGGGGTGCTGCTGCAGAAGCTCCAGTTTTGCAAAGGGGGCTGCCAAAGGGGGTGTAGCTTTCTACCCCATAAAAGACAAGCCCTAAGCCCAAAGATCTTAAAAGCTGACAGTTTGTGAGTCTTACCTAGGGCCTGATCAGCAGAGAAGATGCCCAGGAGAGGAGTTCTTTTACTGGAGCAGTGAGCTTATAGGCATCTCTTTATTTATATGTCTCCTCCTCCTTCCCTTCCCCTCCTCCCAGCGGAGTTCCTGCAAGAACTGACCTCCAATTACACTATCGGATTTGGCAAGTTTGTGGACAAAGTCTCTTCCCCTCAGACAGACATGAGACCTGAGAAGTGAGTGAGCCCAATGTGTCTGTGGGGTGGGAGCAGAAGGGAGGGCAGGTGCCTTCTGTTCCTCTGTGGCTTTCCTGATCTTCACTGTCTGCCGTGCAAGGTCCTTGTCCATCTCTCTCCCTTCATTGCTTATATCCACCCTAGCCTCCTCATCCCTCAGGGATTGCTGTAGCACCGTGCCAATGCCTGTGCAGTGCCATCTTCCATTTTCAGACCATCCCTGCATATCCTGTCTTCTCCATCTCTTCCCTCATCCCCTCTACCTCCCAGTGCTGGTGGCTTGCCAGCTCGACTCTATGACTTCCCCTGAGGGACTCCTCGGCCCCCCACATTCTTTTTCCACTCTTCCCTTGCACCCAGGCATCCCTTTGCTCCTGTGGTTGCAAAATCCCAGCTCCCCCCTCCTCTCCTAGGCTGCGCGAGCCCTGGAACAATGCCGACTCCCCCTTCTCCTTCAAGAACGTCATCCGCCTGACCAGCAACATCAACCACTTCAGCCAGGAGCTGCGGAAGGAGCGCATCTCCGGGAACCTGGATGCCCCTGAGGGCGGCTTTGATGCCATCCTGCAGACAGCTGTTTGCAAGGTGAGGGTGGCCAGGCTTGCAGGAGCCATGTGGGCTCTGTTTCTAATGGGTGGATCTTGCTGGTACCAGGTGATGAGCAGAAGAGCCGCACGCTGGAGCCCAGGTTATACATTCAGCTACAGTCAGCTCCTGCCCTCCCAGCCACGTGCTCCCAATGCCAAGCTGTTCTGTATTCTCAGTTTAACCTAAGCTTTAGAACGTGTGTGTCCTGGTGTTTGATCCCCAGCACAGGAGCTTCTTGCTGGGCACTCTGCGTGTGCTCTTTGCTCCGTCCCCCTCCGTGCCTGCGGTGGTGAAACTCTGCTCCCTGGAAAACAACCCACTTGGGCTGGACTGCTTGGCTGAGGGATGAGCGCAGCTCAAAACATGTCCAGAAAAGCGTGGGCTTGCCCCCTGTACATACATGGGCCTGGCACTGAGCTGCTGGCTGGGAGACACCCTGTGCATTGGGGGTGCAGATGAGTGCTTGGATTCGGGGGACCGTGTAGCTGATCGTGTTTGCCAGGTGGAGGTGGTGCCTTGCCCCTTGGGTATTCCAGCTCCTGCTGGTGCTGTCTGTAGGTGCTGTGCAGGAGTTTGAGGGGCACAGAGATGAAGGTTGCTTCTCCCCCTCCGTGGCTGTAGGATAAGATTGGCTGGAGGAAGGACAGCACTCACCTGCTCGTGTTCTCCACCGAATCTGCCTTCCACTATGAAGCTGATGGTACCAACGTCCTGGCAGGGATCCTGGCAAGAAACGATGAGCAGTGTCACCTAGACAGCCGTGGCACCTACGTGTATGACACCAAGCAGGACTATCCTTCAGTGCCCACCCTGGTGCGCCTGTTGGGCCAACACAACATCATCCCCATCTTTGCTGTCACCAACCACTCCTACAGCTACTACGAGGTGAGGAGACCACGGCAGGTGGGCTTACCTTTCCCGCAGGACTATTGCTCCTCTGCCTCAGCTTGGCTGGGAGGAGAAAGTGTTCTCCCATCTCTTAGCACTTAGTTTCCTAGTGCTAAACCAACACCTCGATGCTTTGGAGGTGCCACATGGTGTTATGGGGCTGCTCTGTGTTGTGGGATGTCTCTGGGTGTATTACTGGGTGAGGGAATCAGGGCTTCTAGAGGTCTCCCTGTGTTGGCTTCTGTTGCTTGTAAAGAGCACAGAGCTGGAGAGTAATTTGGGTTGGAACTTATGGAGATCTCTGGCCCAAAGTAGAACCCACTCCAGTGCTATAGAAGGGTTCTCAAGGCCTTGGCTCAGGGGGCTCCCGTCTCTCTGCAGAAACTGCACAAGTATTTTCCCATCTCTGAGATTGGGGTGCTCCAGGAGGACTCTTCCAACATAGTGGAGCTGATCCGTACAGCCTTTGAGGTAACAGTGCTCTCTGGGCCTTTGCTCTGGCTGCAGAGAGGGCAGAGGGTGGGCACCTCCTACCCAGGAGAGCAGCAGGAGGCAGGATGTGGCCCCTCTGGGGCCGGCCACAGGGCGGTCACAGGGTGCTGCTGAAAATCAGCGCTGTGTTTGTCCTCTGCCACCCAGCGCATCCGCTCCAAGATGGACATCAGGGCTGACTTCACTCCCAGGGCCATGAAGACAGAGTTCACCTCCCCGATGTACGAAAAGACAGAGTCTGGCTCCTTCCACATCACCCGTGGGGAAGTGGTAAGTCCTCGGGTGGCCGTGGAGGAGGAAGGTGTGCGTGAGGGGCTGAGCCCTCCACGTCTGGCAGGGTTGTGGTCCGGCAGAGCTGGCTCATCCCTGCCACGTGTGCCTCTCTTCAGGGCAAGTTCAACATGCACGTGAAGGCGCTCGAGTACGTGGGCGGGCAGCACGTGTGCAGCCTCCCCGAGAAGGACCGGCAAGGAGTTATCCAAGTGAAACCCACCTCCCTGAGCGACAGCCTCGCAGTCTCAGCCTCGGTCATCTGCGACGTGTGTCCTTGTGAGCAGGTACAGGGGCAGTGTTGCAGAGAGCAGTCCTCCTCCTGGCCAGCCTGGGGTGGGAATGCATTGGCTGGCACATGCTGGGTCCCGCTCGACATCTCATTGGTGTCTGGCAGACGCTCAGCCTGGCCAAGGATCTCCCTCACTGCCTGTACCAAGCTGGGTGTGCTGTCCCACGGCAGAGCTTGGTCTTCAGGGAAAAACTTTGCCCCTGGATCTGCCCTTCTGATTCCTGAAATGGTCCTGGGGGGCAGCTGAGCCCATTCAGCAATGCCTCTTCCCTCTTCTCTTCCAGCAACAAGAGCTGAACTCGCCCAAGTGCAGCTTCCATGGGAACTTTGTTTGCGGGCAGTGCATCTGCCACCCGGGCTGGTAAGGACCGTGTCCAGCTCCGCACCCTTCCCAGGGGTCCTGCTGGGTCTGGGGACCCACAGTGACACAAGCTCATGCCCTGGGCACCCTGCCCAGGACCCTGCTGTCCCCTGCTCTGCTCCTGCGTCTCTCAGCATCATCTCCTCCCTGCCAGGCGAGGGGACACATGCGACTGTTCCCCGGCGTCGTCCCCCAACAACGAGGCCTGCATCCTCCCCGGGGACGTGGAGCCGTGCTCGGGCAGGGGCGAGTGCCTGTGCGGGAAGTGCCAGTGCTACTCCGAGGACCTGGTGCAGCGCTTCGACGGGGCGTTCTGCGAGTACGACGTCCTGCAGTGCCCGCGCACCTCCGGCTTCCTCTGCAACGGTGAGAGCAGCCCCCCAACCTGCCCCCAGCGTCCCCCAGCCGGGCCACATGCTGGGCCTGGCACCGCAGACAGGCTGTCCCCGCACTGGTGGCACCGGCATGGTGGGGGGCTGAGTGCCCAGCGATGGGCTGCGGGGACTCTGTGCCCGCAAGCGCGAGGGAGGATGCCGTGGGGTCTGCTTGGACCCCCCCCCAAAGGGAAGTGGGGGAGCTGTAGGCGGGGTGGTGGGAGCAGCGTAGCGCTGGGCGCTGGGCGACTCATCCTCTTGCTGTCCCCCAGACCGTGGTCGCTGCTCCAGGGGCGCGTGCGTGTGTGAGAGCGGCTGGGAGGGCCCGGGATGTGAGTGTCCCACAAGCAACGACACCTGCATCGACAGCAGAGGGGTAGGTCCTGCCCTGCCAGGTCCAGGCAGGGCTGTGGCAAATTGCCCCAGTGTTGGAAGCTCTGGCCCCTTGCTGACCCCCAGTGCCCTGGGATTGCTCTCGGGTGCCAGCTGACAGCTCGTCCCTCCCAGGGCATTTGCAACAACCACGGGAGGTGCGAATGTGGCAGATGCATCTGTGACATGGCCTCGCTGTACACCAGCTCCACCTGCGAAATCAGCTACTCCCTGGTGAGTCCCTGTGGGTTTAACAGCTCTCCTTCCCACACGGAGCCTCCGGGGAAGGAAGGCAAAGCGGAGATGAAGACACATCTCACTCAGGAGCAAAATCCTGCTTTGTAGCCAAGGGCTTTCTTCACCCTCCAGTTCACCAGCAGCAACAGCTGAGTGTCTGGCTGTGTTTATCAGCACCCTGGTGAAGGGCAGAGGTTTGAGCTTGGTTCCTGGCTTGTTCTGATTTGCCTCAAGCCTGGGAAAAAAACTCATTTCATAGAATCATAGGAAGGATTGGGTTGGAAGGGACCTCAAAGCTCCCACAGGCAGGGTATACCTTCCACTAGACCAGGTTGCTCAGGCCCACATGTAGCCTGGCCTTGGACACATGTGACAGTCTCATGTCTCAGTTTCCCCATTGACAAACACGGGCTAATCCCACAGTGGGGATGGAGAAAGCTGGCTTTGTCATAATTTGGAAAAGCCTCCAAAGCCCTGGGAAAAGATCTAATTGCTGCCCAAATGCAGGCATAAGAGATTTTGGAACTGGCTGCAGTGAGCTCCTGGGCTTATAAATCCTTTCTTTTTTTCAAGCTGCTTGTTCTAAGTGATTCCTCTCTTTGACCTTGCCCTGGCACTGGGGTGAGGACTCAGTGCTGCCTCTCCAGCTTTGCCTTTCGGAGGCAATGCCCTCCCTTTCCCATGGGCTGTCTCCTGACTGTCCCACCCCCACGTGCCCAGGGCTTCCAGGCTGTGTGCGAGAGCATCCGGGACTGCGTCCGCTGCCAGACCTGGGGATCGGGCAACTTGAAAGGGAACTGCAGCACGTGCCACCTCCAGATCCAGATGGTGGAAGAGCTGAAGAAAGGTACTGTGAGAAGGAGAGCTGGGTGCAGATGTGAAGTGTCTCCTGTGCACCCTGCCCCGTGTCTGTGCGTGCGTGTAGGGCTGCTCTCTGAGTCTTTCCTGACCCTGGTGACTTTGCAAGTCTGTCCCCTCTCTCCTCAGAGGAAGCTGGCGAGTACTGCTCCTTCCAGGATGAGGATGACGACTGCACCTACCACTACTCCCTGGAGGGAGACCCCAGCGTCGTCCCCAACACCACCGTCCGTGTGCAGAAGAATAAAGGTGAGCAGCAGGAGGAGGAAGGGGGGATGTCCAGCCTGGGGTTTGGATCAGAGTGACCAGCTCCACAGCACCTCCAATCCCTGCCTGGCCCCTTTGCTGTGCCCCTAGACAGGGGTGGGTGACACTGGCTGTCGTGTGACTGGAAGGAGCGGAGTGTAGCACCTTTAAAGCTCACAGCCCTTCCACTGCCAGCACGGGCAGGGATTGATGCTGCACAGCCCCTTGGGATGGCTGGATGTGAGCAGAGCTGTGATGGTTCTCCCTGAACAGCACTTCCATTGTGAGCACCAAGAGAGGGGTTCCCAGCCTTGACTGGGCTGTTCCATCCCTTAGAGAGCTGTTGTCCAGCCTTTCCCCTTTGTCCCTGCCTCCCCACTCCCTCCCTGCACACCCCCACCAGGGGCTGATGCCCGGGAATGACGTTGCTGTCACTTGCAGAGTGCCCACCAAGGAGCTTCTTCTGGCTCATCCCGCTGCTCATCTTCCTCATACTGCTCCTGGGGCTGCTGCTGCTGCTCTGCTGGAAGTTCTGTGCCTGCTGCAAGGTGAGTGCCTTGTTTGGCTGCCCCAGCCTGGGGAGAGGACCAGATAAAAGCCAAAACCACGACAAATTTCTAGAATCCATCCAGCCTCCAGCACGGCCAGATTGGCAGGAGCTGGGTCCCAGTGTTATCCAGCACCTTTGGTGTTGTTGACATGAGCTGCTCTGGGATTTTTGGCTAAAATCAACTTCCAAAGCCCCTTCCACCCACTGCCTACCCACCCCTGCTGATGTGAATCCTCTCAGCTGGAAATGCAGGGGGCTTTGCCCTTGGCCACAAAGTGATTGTGTTTGGCCATTTGTTTTCTAGGCTTGCCTGGCCCTGCTTCCCTGCTGTGCACGAGGTACCTGCCCTGTGGCCTGGGGGGAGAGGGGGATCTGTGGGGTTTGCTGCCTTCCTGGGTTGGGGGGGCGTGGAATAAGCATCCCTCCTTTTCCTCTCTGAGCTGGGGAGGTGGATCAGGGACAAAGCTCCTAGCAGGGGGCCTGAGCCAAGGAGCCCTGGAGCTTCTGTTCTACTTCCCCTCCCTTCCCCGCACCCTGGGGTGCCCTGCTGGGAATCCCACTGCTGGCTCTCCCTGGCCAGTGTCCCTTGTAATGCCCAGCTGGTGAGGTGTGTTCTCCCCACTCATGGACACCCCTTGCCCTCTCCACCCCACTCCCCTCCTGACAAACCAACGCTCCTGGTGCGGTGGAAACCCGAAAGATCCCCCAGAACAAAGTCTCTGGTGTTTGGGACGCCAACGGCTGGCCTTGTCCCAGCGTGCCCGGGCTCTGACCCTGCCCCTGGCTCTGCAGGTCGCACCGTTGGCTTCAAGGAGGACCACTACATGCTTCGGCACAGCCTCATGTCCTCCGACCACCTGGACACGCCCATGGTGCGCAGCGGGTCCCTCAAGGGGCGGGACACGGTCCGCTGGAAGATCCACAACAATGTCCACAAGCAGGGCTTCGCCTCCCCCTCTGCCACCAACCCCAAAGACCTCAGTGAGTGCCACATCCGAGGGACACGGCGTAGAGGGGATGCCACGGGGGCCTTAAGGGTCCCAAACCCTTGGTGGTGGCCCCCAGCTCCAGCAGCCAGAGTGTTACCTCCAAGCCCAGTTTCGGGGGGGGTTGTTTCTTTACCTGCTTCCGTCCTGGGGGAAGCTGAGCAGCACAGCCTGGTGTCCAGCCCTGTAGCAGGACCCTTGGAGACCTCCTGACAGTCTGGGTGCGTGGAAGATGAACCCTGCACGTGTCTTAGTCTCATGAGCTCAGTGACCCAGCCTTGATTTCACTGCCTTATCAGTCCAGAGCCACCACCGGGCATTGTTTCCTTTGCTGGATCTGGCAGAGAGCTTCCCAGATATCCCTCCAGTTCTTGGAGGGTTTTCTCTGCTGGGCCAATGGGGTTTGGGTGCTGGTGACACATCTGGACACCGAGCATCGTGCGTGTCCCTGTGCTTCCAGCTTTTGGGTGGGTTATTTCTCTGACTGAGGAGGAAGGAGTGGGAATTTCTGATTGGGGAATTTCTCCTTCCAGTTCCCTATGGGCTGTCTCTGAGGCTGGCAAGGCTTTTCACGCAGAACCTGACAAAGCCGGACACCCGGGAGTGCGAACAGCTGCGCAAGGAAGTGGAGGAGAATGTACGAGCCTGGGCACGAGGGGGGCTTGGGGTGGCACAGGGGGACAGCCACACTGAGGGGGTGTCTGTGACACTGGGAAGGGGGGAGTGCCCCAGTCCTGTGAACCCAAACAGCTCTTGAAAGGAAGGAGAAATTTTTCCTCTTTCTGGGAGAAAGCACGAATTTTAAATCTCATGCAATGACAAGATCTGAGGTTTGCTTTGGGGCTGTGTGGTCTGAAGCTCCTGTTTGGACTCAGTTTGCTGCCTCTTGCCATGTCCTGGGGAGAAACAGTGTGGTGGTCTCTGCCTGGTGTGGGAGGGTGAGGGGGGAGGGCATGGGGTGGCCAAAGAGCTCTCGTGTCTGCTGGCAGCAGTGTCTGCTCACTGAGCACATCCCTGTTCAGAAAGGGATGTGTTGTGAAAGTCCCTGTTGCTCCTTGCAGCTGAACGATGTTTTCAAGCACATCCCTGGCTGTCACAAGCTCCAGCAGACCAAATTCAGGTGAGTCAGTGGGGGAGAGACCTCCTGCAGGGCAGGGTTCCCCCAGAGCCCTGCTGATGATGGGGTGTGAAATCAGGGATGCTGGGAAGGAGGGTGGTCTGTGAGACATCACTGGCACAAGCCTGGAGTGCTGCTTCACCCACCCAGGGCTGCAGAGCAGAGCCCGCCCTGCTGTGCAGGAGGTTTCAGCTGCATCTGGCTTTGGACCAGCAGGAACAAATCCTGGTTGCATGGTGCTTAATGCGAAAATTCTCATTGGCTTCAAAAGTTTCAGCCTGTTGCAAAGCTCGGAGTGCAGGCCGGGAGTAGTTTGGGGATGCCACTGCTGAGCAGGGAGTGGTATCCCCTCCCCATGGCCTGATAAAGATGTGATCCCCCCTGCAGGCATGTTTCTGATTGCATTGGGAAACCCAGGGTGGGAGGGAGCAGCCAGGCAGGAGAGAACGTGCTGGGGCCACGGGCTCTGTGGGATGGGTTGGCACCCGCAGGGCAGCGCTGCAGCTCAGACCTGCCCAGGGCAGTGATTCACACAGCACTTTGTATCTCCAGATGTGTTAGTCACTCTGATTTGTTTTTTGGGTTTTTTTTTATTCCCCCAGGTTACAGCCCAATTCTGGGAAAAGGTAAGAGCAACTTGCAGCCCTCTCTTGTGCAGCTTCTCCCTCTTTGTACACACTTGTGGCTGAATGCCCCACACCCTCACTGGCCCCAGAGCTGCGGTGTGAGATGAGCAACCCTGGTCTCAGCTCTTTCCTGCCTTTCTCTTCCTCCCCCCTCCCCAGGCAGGATCACACCATTGTGGACACAGTGCTGACTGCTCCTCGCTCAGCCAAGCCAGACATCATCAAAGCGGTGGAAAAACACATTTCCCACGAGGCTTTCAACGACCTGAAGGTTGCGCCGGGTTATTACACCGTGACCTCAGACCAAGGTGGGGAGCAGAGCCCAGCGCTGCCTCCTGGTCCCGGGGATGGGGAGGACACTTCCCACCTCTAACCGTTGCCCTTCCCCCAGATGCCCAGGGGATGGTGGAGTTCCAGGAGGCCGTGGAGCTGGTGGATGTCCGTGTCCCCCTCTTTATCAGGGAGGAGGATGATGATGAGAAGCAGCTGCAGGTGGAGGCCATCGAGGTCCCCAACGGCATCGCGAAGATTGGGCGCAGGGTCGTCAACATCACCATCATCAAAGAACAAGGTGAAGGGCTGTGACTGTGGCACGGTCTGTGTTTGGGTGTCCTGTGTCCAGATGGGCTGATGTGGTTTGTAAGGAAGGCACAGTCTGTGTATTGGAGCACCCCCAGGTCTCAGAGCAGAGACTTGCTAGGTCACTTCTCTCTGAAGTCATCTGGGTCTAAATGGGGCATCTTTTGAAGCATCCAAGGGAGAGTAGTCATTCCTGCTGCCAGAGATCCAATTATTTGACCATTACAGGTTTAGATGCTACAGATTCCATGACAGATCCAGGGTTGACCGCGTGCCTCTGCTGCTCCAGTTCATAGACTGCTGGAGCGAAGTAAAACCTCTTTGCTGTGCTTGGGGCAGATGAACGTCCCCAGCACTTTGTCTCTGCTTCCTGCCTGGCTGTTTTGAGCAAAGAGAACACATTGGGAGTGGTGAAGTCTCCAGCCCATGCAGTAACATTTCATGCACAGTTCACACCTGCGTGTGATGGGAACTGTTCATGGAGGACACCTGAGTGCTTGCATGTGATTGTTCATTTATTCGCTTTACACATTCCTTCCCTCCTTCCTCTTCCAGCCAGCAGCCTCATCACCTTCTTGCAGCCAGCCTATTCCCACAGCCGCTTTGACAAGCTGGCCAAGATCCCTGTCCTCCGGGAGATCATAGACAATGGGAAATCCCAGGTCACCTACAGGACCCGCGACCTCACCGCCAAGAACGGCAGGGTAAGGGCGGTGCTCCTGGCCTTGGCAGGCAGGAAGGAGAAGGAATGGAGGGCTGGGAAAGAGCCAATCCCAGGGGTTGCAGAAGAGCTGTTGATCAGCCTCGAAGGGGATGTGGCTGGGAGGGGGGTGACCCAAGGCTTGAGGTTAGAACAGGGTAGATGTTCCTCTCCATCCCTTGCTCCCCGTGCCTCAGGAATCTGAAAGGATGCCTGTGCCTGAGGCAGAAGGTACCAGCTGCCCCTGGAGCTTCAGGCAATGTGGGACAAATGGGGATTGAGTGGGAGATGAGGGGAAGCTCTCTGGGAGCCTCCTCATGGATGCTGTGGGTTGTAATCATAGAAGTATAGAGTGGTTTGAGTTGGAAGGGACCTTAAAGATCGTTGTTCCAACGCCCCTGTCATGGCAGGGACACCTTCCACTAAACCAGGCTGCTCAGAGCTCCATCCAGCCTCACCCTGAACACACCTCTTCCTTCTCCTCCAGGACTATCTCTTCACCGAGGGTGAACTGGTCTTCCAGCCTGGGGAGACCCGAAAGGAGGTGCAGGTGCCCTTGCTGGAGCTGACTGAAATAGATACCCTCCTGAACAACTGCCAGCTCAAGCAGTTTGCCATCGACCTCCTCCACCCCAAGTACGGCGCCAAGATCGGCCGATACCCCCAGACCACGGTGACCATCGCCGACCCAGGTGGGAATGGCAGCCCGGGGGTGTGGGGACTCCCACGCCAGCCCAGCCCACCCCGAGGGTGCCGTACGGAGCTTCCAACGCGAGCTCCTCGCCCGAAAAGCGGCAGCGAGGAAATTCCTGCCGCTCCGACCGGTAGAATTTGGCCTCCCTCTAGAGGCGCGATGGGGAACAGGCAGTGGTTGGGAAGAAGAGGGGTAACACACGTCGCAGAAGCAAGTAGAGCGGATTCTTTATTCCTTTTCCTTGGGAATTTGAATGAAAAGCTATAAAAATAATGGAGAGGTGGGATTTGCCACGAGCCGTGCTTGGTGGTTCCTGTGGCTGGACAAGGAAAACTGCAAGGGATGTCATCAAGTGGATCAAAAAAGTAAATAACGTTTATCACAGCACGGCAGGGCAGCGCTGGGGAGATGCACACTTCCTTGTTTTTCTCCCGAGGTGGGGACTGGCACTGATGTGATCTTTTTTTCTCGTGTCTGCAGAGCTGGTGGATGGTGTCCCCTCGATGACTGGCCTGGGCCAGGTCCCCCAGTCCCCCAAGGGCCGCCTGAGTGCACCGCTTAATCCTGATGCCCGTGCCCTCAGCTCCAGGGAAATCAGGTTCAACTGGTTTCCTCCACCGGGAAAACCTCTGGGCTACAAGGTAAGGACTGTGTGAATCCTAGGGAAGAGTGTGGGTCCCATCCTGCAGGTGTTTCTCACGGTCATTTGTACTGAAGGGATCCAAGACGACACCCAAAAGAGGGAGCAAGTTCACCCCTTCTGGTCCCCTCCATCCTTGAGGGACCGTTGTTGGGTGGATGTGGGGTTTGCAGGAAAGATTCCTGGTGGTTTCATCTTTCTTTCCATCACTTCCCCTGAAATGCCCAGATTGTCGTGGCCTCTCATTTCAGAGGAATGGCACAACACCCTTCCCAGAGCAGATTTAGTAAGCCATGGGGAACTTCTCACTCATTCTGTGAGGATCTGAAGGAATCCCAGCTTGCGCTTACTTTGCCAGGTGAAATACTGGATCCAAGGGGACCCCGAGTCAGAAGCCCATCTCATTGATGTCAAAACACCACCAGCAGAGCTGAGTAACCTCTACCCCTTCTGTGACTATGAGATGCAAGTCTGTGCCTACAATGCCCTGGGTGAGGGGGCTTACTCTGACATCATCCACTGCCGCACACTGGAGGAGGGTGAGCCACTCTACATCCTTCTTCCCACCATGTAGGGAGCAAGTTTGTGCCTGTGCACCCAACATGGGGTCAGGACTCCAGCCCTGAGCTTCTGATGGTCTGGGGTCAAGCATTGAGCATCCCCCACTGCAATCCAGCTGTGATCTGGGCAACTCTTGGCATCTGCTGGTGCTTGGCTTGCAGTAACCTGGACCCTTTTCTCTTGCCTTTCCAGTGCCCAGCGAGCCTGGTCGCTTGGCTTTCAACGTCGTGTCTTCCACTGTGACACAGCTGAGCTGGGCTGAGCCTGCAGAAACCAACGGGGACATCACGGCTTATGAAGTCAGTTACGGACTCGTCAACGAGGACAACAGTAAGAGCTCATTTTTGGATGGGTCAGTCCAGCCAGGCTGAGGGGCAGGAGTACACTTTCCACAGGCTGGGCTGGTCCCGAGCAGCAGCAGAACCAGAACAGCTCCAAGCATGTTTCTTGTGAGAACTGGGAGTTGGAGGGGTTGCTTCTTGACAGAAGAAGTGCAGAAAAATCACAAGTCAGGATTTAATCCTGCAAATCCCAAAACACTCTCTGCTCCCATTCACTTCCATGGTGTTTTATGCTGTTTTTTTGTCTCAAAAACTGAGTTCATACATCTAGACCTAGGGACAGGGTGCCAGGAAGGTGCTATTTGTGACACATCAGCAACAGGAGACCTGTGGTGTAGGTTGATTTCAGCATTCAGTTTGGGAATTTCCCCAGGACAATGTCATGCCTGTTGCGAGCAGCCCAAAGAGCTGCTGCACCTTGTCCCAGAGCCCGGCTGTGTCCTGACACCAAACCTCAGCCAGCCAAGGGTGGGGTGCCGTGGGCTCCTCTGTGTCCTGCGGGTGACAGGCGTGCCCGTGTTTGCAGTCCCCGTCGGCCCCGTGAAGAAGGTGCTGGTTGAGGACCCGAAGAAGCGCATGGTGCTGATCGAAAACCTGCGGGAGTCACAGCCCTACCGCTACACGGTGAAGGCCAGGAACGGCGCCGGCTGGGGGCCTGAGAGAGAAGCCATCATCAACCTCGCCACGCAGCCCAAGCGCCCCATGTCCAGTGAGTCCCTGCCTGGGTGGGCAGCAGGGGGGCAGGAGCAGTGCTGGGGAGCGCCCCCCCATCACCCCCAGCTGCCTCCCTGTCCCCAGCATCCCCTGATGTTTGCTCTGCTGCACCAGCCGCCCCGGGGAATGCTGAGGGCCAGCCTGAGCGTGGGAGAGGTGGCTGCTTTGCTGCTTGCCTAATGGCCCTTTCCACCTGTCCTCCAGTCCCCATCATCCCTGATGTCCCCATCGTGGATGCAGAGGGAGGTGAGGACTACGACAGCTACCTGATGTACAGCGCGGATGTGTTGCGCTCCCCGGCCGGCAGCAAGCGCCCCAGTGTCTCTGATGATTCAGGTACGTTGCTCTGAGTTCTGCAAAGGTCGTTTTTAACATTCATTTTCCTCAACAACAGCTTTGCTGCACTGCTCCTTTCCTCCTCTCGGAGATGAGGAGATCCGAGTTGTGGAGATGAGATCCTTTCCAAAGCTCAGTAGCTGCATCCATGGGAACACCTGACTGGTCACAGCCTAAAAAAGACGAGTGCCTCCTTGTCTTAGCCATGAGACAAAGAAAAATCTCACTGTGGGGTGGGAGAAGAGCTTTCCACGGCCCTCCCTGCTCATCTTCCCTTCCTGTTGCCATTTGGCTGGATCACGAGTTGGTGTCAGCAAACAAGCACTGGCAAGGCACAGACCTCTGAGTTCTTTGGATGCTCAGTGCCAAGCCAGCAGGAGGGAGCTCAGCAGTGCTGGGAAGGCACTGGCCTCTCTTCCTCCATCACTTCGCTCTCTGAATGAGTCTGACTCTCTGGTTTTGTACTGGGACAAGGAGAGGAAGGTGGGCTGCAAGGGAGAAGATGAGGCTTGTCAGTATGATTTTCTCTGGGGGTCTTCTCTGGGAGGGTTCTCAGGGCCTGGAACCCAAGGGCGAGTCCCTGGTCCTTTCAGAGAGCCAGGTGATGGAAACATCGAGTTGGACCATCCTGAGCACACATCGAGGAGTGACGAAACCTCTCCTGAGCAGAGGACGATTATTGCAGACTCTTCGTGACAGGGACAGGCGTGTGGTGGGACTTTGACTCTCACCTTTTGTCACGATGGACACGGGGCTGGAAAACAGCCTGGGGCTTGAGGAGCCTCATGCCTGTCACGCTCACACCATTCTCCACCCACCAGTCCCGCGATGGTTGCGCCGCCTGAACTCATCAGCCAACACTTGGCGGGATGGGCTGTGAATGAACGTTGTTCCCACTGGTTCCTGCCCCTTCCCCTCCGCAGCAAGCAGCACGGAGGTGGTGGGGAGCCCACCCTGCCCCCCTGCAGGTCATGCCAACACCAGTGCTTGCGTTGTCCCAAAAGGCTCCAGGTGGAAATATGTGCCGCTGCTGGGAGAAGACTTGGACCTTCGCCGCATCACCTGGAGGCTCCCACCCGAAACCATTCCCCGCCTCTCTGGCAGCAGCCGCCTCTCCTCGGACGCCGAGGGTCTCCTCCACGAGGAGGACAGTGACGTGGCCGCTGGCAGTGTGAGGAGGAGCGGGACACCCCGGCCCCAAGCAGGTGAAGGACGGCTTCGTTACGGCACCGAGTGTCCTGTCTCGTCCTGCTCTGAGCCGAGGGGCCAGTGGATGGGATCTGCCCCAGTCCACGTCCCCGCCCTCTCCTTGTGTGCCCATCCTCGTGTTGGTGTGATGCACTGTTGTGGTTCTGCTTCGAAACCTTGTCCTGGTGTGTCTGCTCACAAGAGTGTCAAGGTAACCCCCATCTCGGCATGGACTTGGGAGCCTGCTAGCAAGTTGCTTCTACAAAAGGCTGGACCTTCAAGGCAAAAGCAAACTCAGATGATGGCAGTCTCACTTCCAAAGGCGGCTCTTCACCTTAATTAAGCACCCTGAGGTTCTGGGGCAGATCTGCTGGACTGTTAAACAGAAATCACTCTCTCGTGGGTAGCTGATCTCTCCTGCTCCCCTGGGAGGGGACGGGGGTTTGTCGAGGACCGGAACAACAGAGTGGAGTTTGCTTTTCAGATCTAGCTGAGATCCAGAAAAATATTTGGAGAAACCACCTCCGTAAAGGGCCGTTTTCCTTCTTCAGCCTCCTTTTTAAATCTGAAATTACCAATTTGTGCTTGCGTCTAAGGAGAGGTGTGAGAGAACGTGGCGACAACCACAAGGCAGAGCCCCAGCAAGGCCGAGGTCTGGCGTTACCTTGGGCACCAGGGGTGTGTCTGGTGCTGGGTGCTTTTGTTTACCCCTTTGTTTCACATGGGGTGGCTGTGGCTCATTCCAGATGTAGCACCCCAGGACAACCTCCCGGAGCGGCTGAAGCCGGAACGCAGCCGAGGCAGGGGGCACCCTGATGCCTCCTGCTTCCTCCCCGTGGAAACTGGAGCAGCATCCCTGCCCACAGCCACGGGCCTCACGGTGTGCCTTCTCCCACAGAGCACTTGCTGAACGGCCGGGTGGACTTCTGCTTCCCTGGAAGTGCCAGTGGCTCGCTGACCAGGACAACCAACAGCAGCTACCACCAGCTGAGCTCCCACGTGCATCAGGAGCACAGGGTCATGGGGAGCTCCTCGCTAACAAGAGACTACTCCATGATGCAGATGGGGCATGGTGAGTACTGTGGCCATGGGACACGTCCTTCTCTTCCACCCCCATGACTGTCTTTGGATCTGTGCCCTAAAGTCGTTTTGGGGTGAGGACTGTGTTCACAGCTAAGGGGGGCCTATGAACCAGAGGTCAGGAAGGTCATGTCCTGACCACTGATGTCTTGGTGCTTTGTTAAGGCCCCTCTGCTTCTTGTCCAGTTTGGAAAAGGTTCCCATCCCTAATGTGCTGAGTGCTCAGGAAAAGGAGCTCCATCCTTATCCTCACACCACAAAGCAGTCCAGGAAGAGCTCGTGTCTCTTCTTCACACTCTGTCTAGCAGCGTGGTTGCCTTTCAGCTCCGCGCCTGTATGTCAGCTGTGTTGTTAAGAGATTCTTCAAACCTGAGCTTTAAAAAGTCATCTGTGCAGGAACCAGCACCTGGGCTGAACCCACTCTGAAGTGTTTCCAATGGTGTTTTTCTCTTTCTTGCACTGCTTCTGTAGATTACCCAGGGACACTCCTCCCCCCCATCCGTGAAGATGCTGGGAGGACGATCCCACGGCCCCGGGATGTGGGTTTCAGGAGCAGGGCAAAGGTGAAGGGTTACTACCCCAGCATTGGCTTTCGGGACTCTATAATCATGACTGATGGGTCCACAGGGATTTGCAAGTACATAGGTACAGCTTGTCCAGTGTCTCCTCCCAGCCACACATCCCATAACAGACAAGCCACTGTCCGTCCATGAGCTGTTGCCATCCACTGCTCACCCCAAACCTCCTCTCCATGGCTTGCTGCGTGCTGTGCGATCTTCCTCCTGACCCAGCCTGTGCCTCCATCACACCACCTTTCCATTTGCAGGTGACTTCCACTGTGTTTCAGCCCACCTGGACTGATTAACACTCACCACCACTGCTGCTCTGATCAACTCATTGTCCCCATCCTCTCCATTCCTAACAAGTTTGTTGTTCTCAGTCTTACTCCGCAGGCCTTTGGAGAACTCCTGGGGAGAACGTGTGCTCCGTATGAGATGTGCCTCTGCAAGCTTCTTGGCCGAAGTCCCTGTCAGTGAGGGTTTTCAGTCCCTGGGTGTCACCTGGGAGGCTGCTGGGCTTGCCATGAGCCTTGCGTCCCACTGGGGTGGAGGAGCCAGAGCACCCAGTCCTGATCCCAGCTGCCCCTGTCCTCTTGAACAGGCCCTGGAGGTGTTGAGCTGCTCTGTCTATAGAATAGGGCCAGTCTTAGCTGACCTACACCTGAAGAAGTCTGGAAGGTGCTGGCAGGCTGGACAGGGTGCTTCGGGGTAGGTGAGGAGGGTCACACACAGCGCCCAGGCCCCTGCTCTGGTCTCTCCACCACAGGGGCACGAAGCTTACCTTGTCTTGTCCCACCCAAGGTCGGCACCCCGAGGCCACGGGACATCCCTGTAGGTGTGCAGAGCCAGCCAGTCCCCCCTCATGACAGGTCAGCTTGCAGAGATGACATCTCGCCACGTTCTCCCTGAACCACCAGGACCACCCCATGCTTTGCGTGTGCCACTCCCTCCTCTCCCCCAGCCCTCTTAGCCCCCACTCCCCAAACCCCCACCCTGATGTTCCCTTTCTGTCTCAGACTCCAGGAAGCCTCTGGGCATCCCTGACACCCCCACACGCCTGGTGTTCTCCGCCCTGGGACCCACCTCCCTGAAGGTGAGCTGGCAGGAGCCGCGCTGCGAGAAGGAGGTGCAGGGCTACAGTGTGCAGTACCAGCTCCTCAGCGGAGGTCAGTGAGCAGGAGCCTGCTGGTGGGGGCAGTTTTGGGTGGTGGAGGGTCTGGTCTGGGTCTTCTCCTGGACAACTGGTTCCGGGTGAGCCTGCTGCAAGCAGGGTGGGGTTGGACCAAATGACCTCTCCAGAGGTGCCTTCCAACCTCCGCCATTCTGGGTTTCAGGGATTGGTCCCAAATCTTCTTTTTTTGGTAGCCTTTTTTTTTGCACAGGAAATGTTTCAGCTGCCCCACAGCTCTCGTTCCCCATTTCTCCTGTGGGGGGGACAATTTTTGGGGTTGCTCCAACCCTCTTCCAAAAAAAACCTTTGACTCGTTCTCCACCAGCCCAAACATCTTATTGATGCTTTTTTTTTGCAACATATGGAACTTGAAGAAAGGACTGAAATGAAAATATTTTTACATCAACCAGTGAAAAAGTAATTTTTTGTTTGAAAATCCCTGAGTTTTCAAGAAGGTGTTGTTTATCCTAAGCCTTTTTAGGAAAAATCTCTCATCCTGCACTACCTGTTGCTGGTGGCAAGGTGTGATGGAGGTGGTCAGGGAGGGGCCCTGGATGGGTTTTCCAGGTAGTTTGTTTGAGATAGAGTTTAGGCAAAAGCCTGTGTTGACATCCCCTTCCCTGTGCCTCCCAGGAGAGGTGAACAGAATCACCATCCCCAACCCCGGCCAGAACTCGGTGGTGGTAGAGGACCTGCTGCCCAACCACTCCTACATCTTCAAGGTGAAGGCACAGAGTGAGGAAGGCTGGGGCCCCGAGAGGGAAGGAGTCATCACCATCGAGTCCCAGGTGGACCCGCAGAGCCCGCTCAGTCCTGTACCAGGTGAGGCAGACGTGGACAGAAGGGCAGCACTGATGTCTCTGCTGCTGTCTGCAGTGCTGGCCCGTTTCCTCTCCCCTTACCCATCCTGAGCTCTCCTTTCCTTTCTCTCAGTTAGGAACAGGACATCCTTTCCCACGCATTTGCTTCCCCCTAGCTGTCTAGATAGAATCACTCAATCACAGAAATCATTAAGGTTGGGAAAGACTTCTAACGACACAAAGTCCAACCTGTGACCAATCACCACCTTGTCAACCAGACCAGAGCACTGAGAGCCACATCCAGTCGTTTCTTAAACACTTCCAGCAATGGTGACTCCACCACCTCCCTGGGCAATACATTCCAATGTCTAACAACCCTTTCTGTGAAGGAATTCCTCCTGAGGCCCACGCTGAACCTTCCCTTGTGCAGTTTGAGGCTGTGTTCTCTTGTCCTGTTGCTAGTTGCCCAGGAGGATAGCTGAGACCTTCCAGCTCGTCCCATAAATGCTGAGTGCAGACCCCTCCCAGGCTCCCGCCTCGCCCCCTCTGTGATGTGACCTGTCCCTCACGCCCTTGCAGGTACACCCTTCACACTGAGCACCCCCTGTGCTCCTGGACCGCTGGTTTTCACAGCCCTCAGCCCGGACTCCCTTCACCTCAGCTGGGAGAGACCCCGCGAGCCCAACGGGCCCATCCTGGGATACAGAATCACCTGTGAGATGCTGCATGGAGGAGGTACGGGGCCAGGCTGAGGAAGTCCAGTTCCGTGGGTAGAGCCCAAGATGCCTCCAACAAAAGCTGCAACTTGCTGCATTTTTGCTAGGACCAGTGGCAAAGCTGTCTGCCTACACTGGCGCAGGCAAACTGGGGACACGAGGCTGATCCCAGGCCTGGGAGCTGCTGGCTCCTGATGCTCTGTGTCACTGCAATGTGGTGGGAAGTGGAAGGACCTGTTGCTTATTGCAGCCAAAGCCCAGTGGAGGTTGGTTGCTGAGGTTCCCCACTGTAGTAAAACAGGGTTGTCTTGACCCTCAGTAGAACTGGGTGTGATCCTACAGTCTGTGGGTGCCATAAAGCTGAGGGAAAGCCAAGGAAGCACTCAGAGTTGGGGGGAGTGTGTTTGGAGGGACCTTCGCTGTTGTCTGTCTTCACCTCTGTCTGTGTGGATTAGGGGAGCCCAGAACAATCTATGTCGAAGGAGACAATCTGGAAACCACCCTGACTGTGCCCCACCTGAGTGAGAATGTCCCATACAAGTTCAAAGTGCAAGCCAACACCACCCAAGGCTTTGGGCCAGAGAGAGAAGGCCTCATCACCATTGAATCTCAGAACAGAGGTACGGTACCATGTCTCTGTGGAGGTGCAAAGATTAGAAACCTCTCAGAGCAGGGAACACAATTCCTGGAGCCCCTTTTCAGCTCCTCCTGAGCTGACTCCTGGTGCGTGTGAACTGTGCAGGGTTGAGGGGTTGGAAGCTCCTTGTTGTTTCCTGGTTGGCTCAAGCTTTTTCCTTCTCCCAGGTGCTTTCTCCCAGTTTGGAGGACAGCAGTACGTGAGGGAAGAAGTGTACAAATTCCCCACCGAATACACCACCAAAACCAGCATCAGCCATTCCTCTCTGGATCCCCACTTCACAGGTAGGGGTTCACTGTTGCTTTGAAATCCTGCAGAAAACAAAGGATAATTCTGCTTATCCAAAGTTCTGAGGGGGTGCTTTTACCTCAGGTGCCAAAGGCAGGGAAGGAGGGTCCATCAGGTGGGATTGCTGAAGATCTTACACCTCTTTCTTACATAGTGTTCCTGCACTACCCCAGAGACAGTTGCAGTCGTTTCCACACATGCTGCCCAGTCACAGGGGGAAAGCTGAGTTCCAAAGTCCTTCAGCCCTATCACTAGAGACCAAATCAGAGCTCTTCCTGCGAGGTTTGATCTCTTTAGAGCAGTAAAAAACAGCAGCGTGACAAACATCCTTAATCACATCAGCGTAGTTTCCCGTGTTGTCCCACTTAAAATCCTGGGTTCACACTGCAACAGAGTCTGGGAGGTGTTAGATCCATCTGAGTGACTGACCAGGCAGAGTGCTGAATCACTTGATCTGGAGGGGTTTTCCATCCGTGAAAAGTGGTATTTAGGGGCAAACTCCTGCCTGGGAGCACCAGGCAGAGCAGATCCCCGTCCCTGTGGCCCTGCACTGAGCGCGCTGTCCTTGCAGACGGAATGCTCGTGACGAGCCAGCGCGTGGAGAACACCAGCAGCACCCTCACCCAGGAGTTCGTGAGCCGGACCGTGATGTCCAGTGGGACCCTCACCAAGCAGGTGGAGAGGCAGTTCTACGAGGCCTGAGCCGGGGCAGGCTGAGCACCAGCGGCACATTTGGGGATCAGATGGCAGAACTTTGTGGAACGGCCCAAGGGCGCTTCATCCAGACACTGCTGTGGTGCCTGGGCAGCTCCTGCCGTGGGTACAGACCCTCCCTGGCACTCCAAGCTCTGGACTTTGGAGCCCAGTGCAATCAGAACTCTGGCACAGCTGGGTCATCAGGTGTGTGATGATCAAGCTCATCCTTCAGGGTGGAAATCTGTGTGTCTCTGTGGCTCCAGCCTCCCCGGGTAAATGGAGCAGAATGCCTTATTCTCAGGTCCTCGGTTTTGAGAAGATCTCAACTGGGAAAATCCTGATTTATAGAGGGTCACAGTTTCCATCTTTGCTCCAGGCTCTCTGGCAACTCACCTGCCCACTGGAAGAGGGCTGTTTGTTCTGTTCGTAGTTTTTTTATGGGAGCTGCAAGGTAGGGTTTTGGGGTAACCTGTGCTTTCTTACTGCACCTACTTGTGTCTGTCCTCCACTGCTGACATTTGGTACCACTATAGCAAAGAATAACCTTTTGTTTGGGTAATGTTACTCATTGATGGCCTCTGAAGCCTTTTTTTTTTTTTTGGCATACAATATTGTACAGTTTTCATAGTATATATATATAAATATATATAAATGTATTTTATTATTTTATACAAAAAATGGAGGTGGATGAGATCTATGCTGAATGTAAAGGCTACACTGGGACTGTGGCTGCTGAGCAACATGAATAACTGGAAGAAGAAACAGTTAAGGGCTTGATTCAAAAGCCACTTGAGCCCTGTGACAAGCCTGTTGATGAGCCGGTAGGCTCTGCCTTGGACTTTATATCCTCCAGTACCAGAGACTCCTGCAGAAGGGTGCAAGTGGCCAAACCTGCTCGCTGCAGGGCATCCACCAGCCAAGTGCTCTCCAGCCATGGCACGTGGGCACAGAAGGGCTGGGAGCTGCCCAGAGGTGAGGGATGGGGATGGCCCCAGCGGTGGAGATGGGAACAATGCCGGGATTTCTTACATGGCTGATGTGGACAGGGGGAGATTTCAGGGCAAGTGATGCTGGGTTATCTCTTAAAAGACTTCTTGCCCAGCAGCAACATCCGTAAAGGGACCTGTGATGCATCAGTAGGCACAAGGGGAAGAGCAAACCTAGGAGCAGGAGGTGCTCCCTTCATCCTGAGACTCCTTCAGTCTCAGCTTCAGCTCTCCTTGCACAGCACTGGGCTGAGCTGAGACCTTGCTGGGCTTCATTTCCTGGCTCTGGGCACAATGCCCAGCATCTCCCTGCCCTCTGCCAGCGAGAACAACTGAGCAGTGCATTTCCCTGGCGTGTTCCAGCCGCACGGGAGCAGGCGAGGAGCCTGCAGAGAGCCAGGAGCCTGCCCGGAGCAGCAGCTGCCACTGCCCTGGGCTAGAGCTTCCAACCAAAACAGCAGCTGCCTGGTCACCCTGGCAGCATCACTGGCCTGGTTTCATCTGACAATGGATCTTGGCTTTCCTTTTTTTAATTCTTCTTTTTTTTTTTTTCTCTCTTTTGTTATTTTTTGGGGTTTTTTTTATTTCTTTTTTTTCTTTTGTAATCTGAAGAACTCGCCACAAGGAGTCCCCTCTCCAGGCTTTTCATTTCCCTGGGAAGGGTTGTACACCTTTAAGACAAAGATGCACGTGGGTGAGTAAAAGCCCACAGGAGTCTCCAAGATTGCAGCCAGAGCTGGGTTAGTTCTGAATGTGGCTCCAGAGATCCTTCACCAACCCTGTGGTTTTACTGTGCTTTCAAAAGCGCTTATTCCTCCTGATCAAGAGCCAGTGGCATTAACCTGCCTGTCTCCCTGTTCCCATCTCCCCTCTGTGGCTGGGGTTTCCTCTCCAGCTGACACGTCTGCTCCTGCACAAGCCCTCTGTGCCCCTTTTTCCCCTGTGCTTTTTGGTCCAGGCTAAAACACTGGGAACTGCCTAAAAAGGAAGCCCCACTTTCAAGGATTTTAACCAAAGATTATCCCCTTATCCAAGAGCAGAGCCTGGCCATCAGCTGCCCTCCAGGGAATCGTGCCCTCCCCATGCACACCATGGCTTGTGCACTAACCCATGGCTGTCTTTTTAAATCCCATCTGGTCATTAGGGCTGGTGCTGTTTTAGCCTTTCCAAGGCACATCCAGAGCAGGTCTTTGATCACATGGCTTCCTATTGCACTTAATAAATGTTTTCTCTACAGTCTGCCTCTTCCCTTTTCTTTAAAGAAAATCTAAAATTAAAAAAAATCCCCCCCTGCAACAGCCTCCATCTGCAGCAGATAAAGGACATGTGCCAGAGGCAGATTCCCAAACAGGAACTTCTGCCAAGTGCCAGTGCCTGCTGCTCCTCCACTGCCATCCCCTCCTGCAACTGCAGCTCCAGAGGCACTACTGGACCCCAGAGCTCTGGTAATGGCTCGTTACACCAGTTCGAACTGGAGTTAAACCAGTCTCCTCTGAATAACAGCCCCCAAATGACTTTGGATCAAGTGGGTGCAGAACTGTGCAAATGTTTTGCATTTATTGAGCAAATGATGCAGATGGACAAACCCGTCCCCTTGGGAAGCAGGGAAAGCAGCTGCCTCTCTGAGGGAGGCAATTCCAGACCAGGGATCCCAGGTGAGGTGGTTGTCCTCTACAGGGGCAGCCCCTTCGCCCCTTCAGAGGGCTTGGTGAGGTAGAAGGTGGCTGTGCCGCTGTATTTCTCCTAGGAGACAAGAGGAGCAGTCAGCGCTGGGGCTTTGGGGCTGGGCTGGGGGATTCCAGAGACAGGGAGAAAGGCCCTGCCAGTCAGCCCAGCACCGTCTGATCCTGCCACCACCACTCCAACAGCAGCCACGCCAGATGCTCTTTGGGGACAGCATCCTGTCCCAGCCACTGCCTGGGGTCCCGTGGTCCAGCCACAGCCTGGGGCAGAGAGGATAACAACACACCCCTCAGCTGACCCTTCAGCAGCACCTTAGGGACTGCTGTCCGTGATTTTTTCCAACCTCTTTTTGACCCTGATGATGCTTCATGGCCTCTGCAAACTCCCCCCACCCCAGCCCTGTGCAGCGCTTCCTCGGCTCTGATCTACTCCTAACTCATCCAGTGGTCCCTGGTTCTTATTTTGGAGGATTTGAGGGTCAGTTCCACACTCGCTCCATCTCTCCCCTTCACTGGTTTGTAACACCTCTCCCAGCTTTGGCAGAGGCACAGCCCTTTTGGTCTCTCCTCATTTCAGACCTTCCTCTGCCCCTTCTTTATCCCCCCAATTACTTTCAGGGCGCACCATGATCTCACAGAGCAGCAAAATGAAGCTCTGCCTCCTTCACAGTTCCCACATACTGACCCCCACCCCATTTTGCGGGTGTTTTTAGCTACCAGTACACTCTGAGGTGCTGATTTAGAGAACATTGGTGATGGCACTGAGGTTGTTCCTTGGGTTGTAACTGCCTGTGTTAAGCTCAGCATTGCCCAAGCTCAGCTCAGATCACTTTTCCCTAGATAAATTTGGCCTTTCCTGAAGCTCACCCAGCACCTTTTCTCTCACTTCCTCAACGCAGTGAGGTCCTTGGGCAGGGTTCTATGATCAGCACGGTGCTGAACTGCCTGCAAGAACTTCGTGGCACCAGCAGACCTGGGCCCTTCGTGGCCCTGGGTGGGCTCCACTAACCCGAAGTGCCTCAGGAGCACCATCTCAACCACCAGGTGCTTCCAAGCTGTGCCCCAGAGTGTTCCCTTGGGATCTTTAAGTCAATCTCCTGGCACTTTTCTGCTGCATACCTGGATGTGTTGCTGGGCTCTCTCCGCAGCCCCAGCTTCCAGCAGTGTCACCGTGCAGCCTCCAAAGCCTCCCCCGGTCATCCTGCTGCCATAAACCCCATCGACTTCCAGAGCTGCCGCTACCAGCTCGTCCAGCTCGGGGCAGCTCACTTCATAGTCATCCCTGGAGAGGAGGAGACCCACGCTCAGGCCTGTCCCGCACCCTGCCATAACCAACTGCACCAGGAACAGCTGAAACCTGTGTCTTGGTGCAGCCACTGCCGGAGCAAACTGCAGCGATGCCAGTAAGTGCATGTACATGTGAGGAAGGCTGCGAGCATCCTCGGTGCATCCTCACCTGAGGGAGTTGTGGCTCTCCACCATCAGCCTCCCGAACATCCTGTAGTCCCTGTCCTGCAGTGCCTGTGCCGCCTGGGCTGTCCGCGCTATCTCGCCGATGACGTGCCTGGCGCGCCGATACACCTCCTGGCCCAGCCGGCTCCTGGCCGCTGTGGAGACACGCGTGTCCCTGCAGCAAAGCCACCCGGGGACGCTGCTGGAAGCAAGCACAGCTACATCCTGCAACCATCCTCTCCTCTAGGTGCGGCACGCTCCCATCCTGGTGCACGCACCCAGCCACCTGTCCCTGGTGCTGCCCCGCGGTCTCAGCTGCCATTAGGGGCTCCTGATGCCCCGAGGAGCTGCCAGAGCCAAGGGAGGGACTGTCCCCACCTTCCAGCTCAGCCATGGTGGCATCCCTCAGGCTGGCCTTGCCGAGCGCCGCCGCTGCCTCCTCGCAGTGCCGCCGGCGCGTGGGGTACTCGCTGCCCGTCAGCGTGTGCCGCACGTTGGAGTTGGTGATGAGCACAGCCAGCCTGGCATCGGTCAGTGGGACAGGGACGGTCTCCAGGGACCTGCAGCAAAAGCTCAGCATGGGCAATGTGCCCGTCCCCCTGTCCGCTCCAGCCCTCTGTGTGAGGCCACGTGGCAGCTCCTGAACCACAGAGGCAAAGTCCAGGATTTCGCTTGAGCATTTATCTCTCTTCCCGATTATTAGTTTCATAACAGTCCCTAACAAAAGTGGCAAAGGGACAGGCAAGTAGGAGGAAGGCTGCAGGAGGAGGAATCAAGACAAGGAGGAATTAAAGGGCAGGAAGCCCCATCCCCATGAGGAGACTTTGGGCTGCGTTTGGGGGTTAACCCTTCCCTGCACTCCTGCACTTATTTCATGGCCACAGGACCAGCTCATCCCCAGCTGCCCAAGGAGGTGGGCACAGCACCGTGAGCTCAGCGCTCAGCCCTGACCTGCAGTCGATGAGCAGAGCGTGGCCTTCCTTGCCCATCACGGATATGAACTGGTCCATGATCCCACAGGGCATCTCAGCAAACGTGTGCTCTGCTTTCTGGCATGCCAGCGCCTTGGCTACCAAATCACCATCGTCTGTGCCAGAGTGGAGACACACAGGTTAGCAGCTCCAGGAACCTGGCCCCTTGCCCTGGAGCAGGAGGAGCCAACACGAAGGTAAAGGGTTGTTTTCCCATGGAATGGAGTTTTGCAGCTGCAGGTGCTTGCTCCTGTACCACTGCATGCCATCCATGCCAGTGGGGGTCCCCAGATCCAGCTGGATGTGGTAATTTAACACTGGTGTCTCAGATCTCTCGATTTTTGGGGACATCAGGGTGGGGAGATGCCTCAAAGGGAACATCCTCTCACACCCCTGGCCCATCCCAGGGGTGGTCCTTGGATTTTAGAGGTCTGGGCAGCTCAGGCTGGATGAGCCAAAGGAAACACAGTCACAGCAGTGCCAGCTCTGGCTGCAATGGGGAGTTGTGACCCACTCCACAGCGGTGTTTCCCCAGGGGCTGTGGGATCTTGCTAAGGGTACCCCCCTCATCCCAGCTCCCACCTGGAAACAGAGACACCAGGGGCCAGGACTGGCTGCTGCCTTACCAGGGCAGAGCTGCTGGAGGAAGGTGTAAGTAGCCACCTCCAGAGAGGCCGAGCTGGAGAGGCCCCCGCCCAGGGGGATGTCACTGGCGACCACGGCACTGAACCCCGGCACGGCACCACCTGTGGGAAGAGGAGGGGGGCTGTGAGCCCCTGCAGGGCTGGGGATACCCCACAGCTCACAGGGAACAAGAGCGAGGAGCCCCTGCCCAGCATCCCACTTTAAAACACAGGGTGACCCTTAAAACAGAGAGTGTGACCCGGGCACCTGCTCCCAAAGACACAGAGCTGGGAGCATCTCTGCGGGAGCCTGGTCCCGGCAGAGCTGCAGGAATGCACCGGCGCTGGGAGAGCGCCTGGAATACACCCAAAACCGGGTGCTGAACAGCAGCCCCTGCGAGGGGCTCTCTGACCCACCCCTCAGCCTGGGCCTTACCCCGGTAGTGCTGGATGACGCCCTTGACGTAGTTGGCCCAGAGAGGCCGTCCCGGACTCAGGGAGCTGCCTTGGTGGGGAGCTGGGAACTGCACCCTGTGGGGCTCGTCCGCCTCCGCCGAGGTGGTGAGGATGGAGATGGTCCCGTCCTGCGTGGGGGATCCCACCAGCACCGTCCCCAGCTGCAGAGCCTGGGGGTGGGGAAAGCGGGCTCAGACCCCTTGACATCCCTTGGAGTATCCCCAGGGGACAGCGGTGGCTGCTTCAACTCACAGCTGGAGTACCCAGCATGTGTTCCCCTTAACCCTGTCTCCACAAAGCCCCCACTGTATGGTCTGGCTCGGCACAGAATTAAACTTTCTGGCTATTTATTGCCACACGGGAACAGTCTTCCTACTGAATGTTGTGATGGATCCCCCCCTCCCAGCTCAGTGCCGGGGTGCTGGCTGTCAGGCTCCCGCGGAGTCGTAACCACTACAAGCATGGGAGAGGCTTCGGGAAGTTTTCTTGCCTGCCAGGGAATTCAGCTGACCTGCTCCCACGCTCTTCGGCCTCACAATAATTAGCTGTATGTTTGATTTAGGACTGAGCCAAAGGGAGCTCGAAGGAGGTCGGAAAGAGCAGGAAGCTCCTGCTGCTCCGAACCACCTCCACCACCAAAACATCGCTCTCCGTGAACAGGAAATTGTTTGACGGGGTTGCAGAAAAGAGGGGGTTGGGAAGGGGGAAATCACATTCCCCCTGCAGTGAGTGAGGAGCTGCTCTGCGTGCTCCGGATCGCGCTGCGAGCTCCGGACTCGGCGGGGGGATCCCGCACGGTCCTCGATTGAGGGACACATCCCCGAGGTAGGGGACATCCTGGGGCAGGGGACCCCCCGAGGGGCTTTCAGAGGGGACCCGGAAGGGTGACACGGCGGGATCCCGGGGTCGGGGATCCCGGGCCCTTACCATGGGCAGCACGAAGCCGCCGTTGTAGTCGGTGTGCTCGCCGATGAGGTTGACCCGGCCGGGGGCCCACGCCGCCAGCACCGCCGGCCCCTCGAAAGCCGCTTCGTGCGCCCGGCGGGCAGCCGCCAGCAGCGGGGACGGAGCGGGACCCACCGGCTCTGCCATGGCCGCACCGCACCGCCCACGACGGGTCCGCACCGCCCACGAGCGTCCCGCACCTCCCCCGGGTTCCGCACCGCCCCCGGGATCCGCACCGCCCCTGGATCCCGCACTGCTCTGGGGTTCGCACCGCCCCTGGATCCCGCACCCCCCTCGGGATCCGCGCCCCCCCGGGCCTTGCACCGCCCCTGTGGTCCCGCACCGCCCCCGAGCGCCCCGCACCCTTCCCAGGGTTCTCGGAAAGGCTGGTCGTGCGTGGGCAGCCCGATGGGCAAGGCGAGAGCTCGCCCGCGCACACCCCGTGTGTACCTACGGCGGGGCCAGCACCGGGGCTTCTTATCACGTATATCCAAATCCGTATCGCAGAGCCTGTCCTAAATGTATGTACAGATAAATAAGTGTCTGTTTGCTCTTACATATGCGGTTGCTGCCGATACGGCGTATGTAACATACATACGTGTAGACACGTGTCTGTGCCACTGTCTGTGTTATACCTGTCCACGTCAACGCCTGTGCTTTTGCTGCGTGCACAGGTACACACACCTGTGTGAGGTTCCCCCCGCGGGCCGCTCCCGGGGCGGGGCCCGTTACCGGTTCTCGTACAGCCGCCGCCGCGGGACTGCCCGGCCCGGGAGGACGAGCCCATGGCCGGGAAGGAGCCGCTGCTGAGCGCCCTGAAAGGTGAGCGTGGGCGCCCCGGGGCTGTTCCTACCTCTTGCAACAGTGGTTTTCAGGGACCGGCCCTTGGCCGCGCACCGATTCCGGTCTGACCGGACGGACGGCGGGGTCGGGCTGGGGCTCCCCGGGCCGGGCAGGGGCTCCCTGGACCAGGGACTTTGAGGAAGTTTGCCCGAGTTCCTGCCCGGTGTGGCAGCCGAAGCCGGGGAGGGTCGAGCGCTGCCGGGGTGTTGGGCACCCTGTCCCCACCAGCCACCCCCCCGGGGCTGTGCAGAGCTGCTCCCGTGGGTACCCCCCAGCCCTTCCCACGAGTGCTGCCTTTTCCCTCACTGAAGGTGCGGTGCTGCAGCTGCGGGAGGTCGGGGGACCCTGCACGGACAGCTCGCCGCACCTCGTGTCCCTGTGCCAGCGGCTGGAGAGCATCCTGCGCAAGGGGCTCCGACGTGAGTCACCCTTCGTGCCCGGGAGGGGGTGGCATCGCCCCGGGGCCCGCGGCGAGGGGCCTCGCCTTCCCTTTCTCCCGCAGAACCGGCCTGGGGCTTCCGGAGACGGGATTACTGGCACTGGCTGGAGCAGCTTCCCACGGGGACCAGCGGCAGGTGAGCGTCCCCGAGCTGGGCTGGGATGGAAACCTGAGCTGTGGGGGTGTCTGTTGTGACACACTCATCCCAGAGAGCCGCGGGGCAGGGAAGATGCTCCCAGGCGGTGCCAAAGGAGCTTCCCCTCTGCCCGAACAGGCCGACCCCTCTCTCCATGAGCATCCAGAGAGCCGGGGGCTGTGAGCGGACACGGACGGCCCAGGGCCGCGGGCGGTACTTCCTGCGCTTGGCCCTGCAAGGGAAGGTGCTGGTGGTGGCCGTGAGGGAGCTGGCACAGACCCCCGGACTCCTGGAGGTGCAGCGCGTGGTGCAGCGAAACGGGCCCACACGGGCAGTGAAATGGCAGAGTAACGGTGCTGTTTCACTGTGTTTCAGTTTTATGATCCAGAGAGCTCCATCCTGGGCAGTGAAGATCTCCGGGGTAAGATGGTGGCACATCCGAGGGATATAACCTGTGTTATGACAGTGCACTGCTGCAGGGGAGGGGGAATAGTCCACTGTGATTTTTCTAGTCCGAATTTAGTGCTGGAATCTACATATGCTGCTGCAGCGATGGAAAAAGAGGTGTAAATATTTAAACAGGGTTTGAATCCGTCTCGGGTTGGCTTTAGTGTCATGGGATAGGGAAATGGCTCCTGAAGGGTCTTCCAGTGTTATTCCTTTGTATGTTTAAGCAGACCCAGTGCTCTGGCTTTAGGGGAGCCCGTCACAGCTGGGCCTGGGCTGAGGGGTCACACAGGGGTTTTAAATAGCTGTATTGCCTTGGCAGGCTGCAGCACTCCATCCATCTACAGCCATGCTCCTTGGGGGGGCCAGGCCAGGGTGGAAGCCTTTAATCTTTTGATTATGATAAATAACCCTGTGTTAAACCTGTACATCTACGGTTTATAAATCACCCGCGCTGCTGGTGCATGAGCAGATTGCAGACCCAGCAGTGTGATTGCAAGGCTTGTGCAGGAGAGCCTGGGCAGCTCCTAGGGTGAGAAATGGAGAGAGAATCACTCGTCAGCAGCGTTTGCTGCAAGCCTTGGTCTGAATTTGGGCAAAACAGGTGCCAAGCCACACCTGTGGTGGCAGTGGGAGCCTGGGATGAGCCTCCAGCAGCAGCCTGGGTGCTGTGGTGCCGAGATGCTCTCAAGGCCTCACTCCCAGGGCTCATTAGTTACATGGAAAATGGCTTTATTCTGTCTTCTGCCACGTCCCTGTGAGGCTGTGGCTGCCAGAAACCCTGCAGTGACACTGCTTCTCCATCCCCATCCCTCTGCAGAGCCTTTCCTCTCGCTGCTGCTGGTGCTGACAGAGATGGATTTCTCCCTGGACCTGCAGGTGTGGTGATGAATCAGGGGGGTGGTGGCTCCCAATGCAGGGCCCCATCCCCTTCCTGGCCGGGACCGATGGCACTGGCACTCCTTTGTTTACAGAACTGCAGCTTCTTGGACGAGAGCTGGCTGCTGCCGGTAAGGACTCATCGCTCCCCGGGGCCCTCCTCCCGCCACCTGGCCCTGGCTGAGAAGTCAAACGAGGGAGATAAGGAACGGTTTGGTGGGGAGGGACTGCCACACACCTGGGGTGAATGGGCTCGGGTTCACCAGCACGAGCAGAGCCACCTCTGCCGCCAAGGTGAGATCCTGCCAGGTGCCTGGGCTGTCACCAGGAGCACATCTGGCATTCCTGAGGGTAAAACCAAGCAAGAGTAATACCCAGGCCTAAACTGCCACCATTAAGTGAAGTTTTCCCATGCTGCCTTCCCTGATTTCTTGCCCGAAAAAAAATCCCCATTTCCCTGGGCTGACACAGATTACGTGTCAGTTGGTTTCTCTCTCGGTTTGCTCGGTGAAACATCAGCGTGTTACTGAGAACAGCGGGGATGCCTTTATGTCTTTTAAAGATGAAGAGCATCCCTCCACCACCCTTTTAACCCAAAAGAATCCCCAGAAAGCTCAAGGCGGCTTTGGGGGTGCTCACGGTGTGCTCTGAGCCGTGGTGCTGCTGCAGAGCCCGGGATCCTGCTGGCTTTTGGGCATTTCTGACAGCAAGTGCCCCCGGCCGAGCTGGCCGTGTTTCGGGTCCCTGGCTAATGCGATGTGACAGTAAGTGCTGCTGCGAACAGCAGAGGCTGTGGGGAGGGGCAGCCACGCTCCCCTGGCTGCGTGGGGACATGTGGGGTGAGGGAGGAGGGCTCTTGGCTAAGGGTTCACCTGCTGCTTTGCCCTCCCATCCATGGAGCAGGTTTGTCCCTTCGGGGTCGAGGGCAGGGACAAGCAGCCACTGATGGTCTGAGCTCAGCCTGGGGCACTGTGGGCCAGCCTCTTCCTGGGCTCCCAAAGCTCTGGTTTGGCATCAGTGCCAGAAATGATCCAGGGCATGGGGTCCCAATTCTTCTCCTTGTCCTGGTCATGCTCCTTGGACGTCCCATGGCCATTGCCAAGGCTACTGTCACTGGCCACTCTCTTCCAGGTGTGCAGCACTTACGAGACTGTCCCATGCCGAGCGCTGGGGATGGTGCTGAGGTAGGAGCCCTTGATCCTGCACTCCAATCTCCGGAGAGATCTGGTCAACACAGCACTCAAACTCCCCCGAAAAGGGAGATAAACACCCTGTGAGGGTTTCACTGGTGTCTGCTGTCCGTGAGGTGGCTTTTTACTGCTTCTTTGCATGGGTGAAATGTTATGGATGGTACAAAAGGGCTGCGGGAGCCAGGCAGGGTCCCTGGGGCTGAGGCAGGGCTCGGCCACACCCCCAGGTATGTGGAGGGCCGAGTTTTTGTCACCAAGGTGCTCCCTGAGAGCCAGGCGGAGGTGGACGAGGTGGTGCTGGCCGGCGACATCCTGGACGAGATCAACGGCTGCTCGCTGAGATACGCCCACAGCGGGCAGGTGGGTGGGCAGGGAGGGCCAGGGTGGCTCCCCCTCCTCTGCCCCCCCATCCTACCCTTTGCTTCCCCCATCTCCCTCCAGGCTGGGGACATCCTGCAGAAGCTGAAGGGACAGCCGCTCACCTTCCGCCTGCTCCGGTGGCGGTGGCATGACGGGCAGGTCTATGAGCCGCTGCTGCCCTACCTGAAGGTCCTGAAGGAGAAGGAGCCCTGCTTCCAGCTCCAGCACAGCCCGCGGCACAGGGGCGAGGGGGAGCCGTGGCAGCTGCAGGGGGGCAGGTGGGTCTGGTGCCATGGGGAAGCCCCCCAGGCTGGGCTGGGGGTCCTGCCAGAGGTGTATCCCTGTGCCCACACTATTCCTGATCTCCGCTCAAGGCTGGGGGGCCAAAGCTGCCCCCGTGGCCTTGGGGTGGTGGGGGGCTGGGAGCATCTTCCCCTGCACAGAGCAGCAGGAGGGATGTGTGGAGTTCCTCACCTGAGCCCTTTTCTCCCCAGGCTGCTCTACAACCTGCAGTACCTGGGCCGGACCAGTGTTGGGACGGTGAGGCTGTGGGGCACGGAGAGGTGCCATGGGGTGAATCATCTCTTCTGGGGTTTTTTGGTTATTCCCTCCTTCCCATTCCATTCCAGTATGGTGGCAAAGAGGTGCTGGAGCAGGCCATCCCTGCGGTGCTGGAGAAGCACTTGGCAGTGCAGGTGAGTGATGGGGCTGGGGACATCCTGGGAAGGGCTCTGTGAGAGAATGCGGGGACACAGGGGCTCTGCCATGGATATTTTTTTCCTGCCAGCTTCGGGTTTGCTTGGCCTGCCTGAATGTTTGCCTCCCTGCCACCCTTGTGGGTTTTTTGCAGGTCAGAATCATCTCTGCAGCCAGGATAGGAAAGGGCATAAAGGAAAAAATGTACAAGCACCTGCAGGAAAGCACTTGGAAAACTGGGGGGTGGCTGAGCCTGGTGTCAGGGGTGATTTAGGGCTCAGCTCACTTGCTTGGAGCCTTTGGTGGATTATCTGAGAAAAAATGGAAGCGCGAGAGCAGTGGGTGGTAAAAAAAGGCAGCGCAGGGAAAACATCTTGAAACAGCTGAGCTTGACTGTGCTTCATCACCTCTGCGTTTGGATAATCTCTGTGGGTGAGTGTCTTATTAAAAACAGAGCTCAGGGCTGTGCCCATCGGGGCTTCTTCCCCCTCACCCCCCCTTCAGGAGGTTTTATTGGATGTGAAGGAGGCAGAAGTCCTGCTGCAGGAGAAAGCGTCCTCCAAGGTAAGCAGGAGACACCGAAGCTCTGTGTGAGTCCCAAAGATGCCAGTGCGGCCGTGTGGGGTCCTGGGGCCAGTTCAAACCAGGAATGGGGCTGGCAGGGACTGCCCCCGACCCCCATCCCTGTCCCCCTGCTGTCCCCTGCGCAGCTCCTGTGCCGCCATCCCTACCCCACCATCTCCTGCGTGGGACGCTGCACGTGGAGCAGCAGGATATTCGCCTTCTGCGTGGCGTGAGTGCTGCCTGTGGGCCCTGGGGGGGGGGACACGGGGGGATGTGGGTCCTGGAAACCAAACAAGCGGGGTGCGGAGCAGCCGCGGGGTCCCCGGGGCAGGGCTGGGCTCGGGGCCGCGCGCTCTGCCGGATAATGGACGTGTTTCCATTTTTAGCTCTTCCCTGGAGAGCCCTGACGGGAGCACGTTCGACTGCCTGGTGTTTGCGTCGAGTTCTGAGCAAGAATGCGAGGAAATCGTCGGGAGAATCGGTAAGGGAAGGCTTGTGCCTTCAGATACCATCACAGTGAGACCGTGGAATACCAGGAATTGCTGTTTTCGGTTCACCACATGCAGGATCTGACTTAATTCTTTTTGTTGAGGTTACCAAGATGAAGAGATACTTTGATAGTCTTTTTTTTTTTTTTTTAAAGGACCGCTAGACAATGATTTTATTTTAAGAAATAGCTTCTAGGCATACCCAGATGGTTCATTGTTTGCACCAAGAACTTGGATGAAATATTGTTTTCGAGGGATGTTATTTTAAACGTACTTTTCCTGCAGGAGCCCAGCCTGCTACTGCAGTTCAGCACCAAACCAAGCATTCATAAATCCCGTCGCTTGGCATTTTTTTTTTCATTTGGCCTAAATGCAAGCTGCATGGTGCTTCCTGAATTCCATGGGATACTGAGGATCCTCAGATTTCCCGTGGGGAAATTGTCTGTGGCGATATCCCTGCCAGCTGTCCCCTCACCAGACTGTGCCCCCAAAGACCTGCCCAGGTGATTGACCTGAGATCCTTGGGATCATTTTAGAACTGGTTTTCAGTGGGTTAATGCTGTTAACCAGGGCCTGGGTTTGCCTGGAGCCGTGTAGGACAGGGAGGTGAGGAGGAAGTTGTGTAGAAGCGCGGGGTGAGGAGTGTCTGTTCCTCCAGCTGCAGGATTTAAGCACACGGAGTGGTTTGTCTGAGGAGGGAGAATCTCATGACGAGGCACCGGTGTCGCAGCCTCCCCCAGCAGCACATGAGGGATGCGGGCCCCAACTCCCAGAGCAGGATTTGGGATGGTTTTCACACTGGAGTCACGCCATCCTGGTGGGACAGTCGTGGATGGTCACCGCTGACTTACAGCAGACGCCGGTAGGAACTGCTGCTGCTCTTCCCTCTGAAGTGCCACTGCTGTCACTGCACTTTAACTTCATTGGAATAAATCAAGCCAAGCTGGCTCAACTGCTTCCCTGTGCTGCTGTTCCATGACAACTCCAGCCCTACTCGTGCAGCCTGTTCTGTGAGGGCCTCGCCATCCAGTGTGTTAATTACTCTCCCCTTCTCAGGTGCAGTCTGAGCACTTTCCCACTCCACCACAGCCCAACCAGGTCCGGCTGCTGAGGAACCTGCCAGAGCCAAGCCCGGAGCGAGGGTTTGAGTATAATCCCATCTCATCCAAAAATCTGGAAATGACACTCTCGGAGCACCCACCCCTTTGCTCAGCAGCCCATCTGCTCCCAGGGTGTATAATTAGCTGTTCCCCTCACACACCATCCCACTGCAATTATCCGGGACTGTCACGCAGCCCAATCCCACAGGAACTCTCACACCCCCCACCCTCAGCACCGGCAGTGCTTGGGAACAAGCAGGTGGTTTTGCTCCATCTCCAAAATAAACTTCCCTGCAGCCACCAGAAAGGAGGAAAAGCATTTTAGTGCTGGAGTTGTGTTCTGCTAAGCTTTAAAAGAGTCCTCCCCCCAAAAAAAAAAAAGCTGCTGCCAGCCTAGGCCAGTCCTCTTGGACCCCACAGCTGCTCTTACCAGCCCACTTAATGATTCCAGCTACAGAAAAATTTCCAAAATCCTCCAAAAATGGCCAAAATTTCTCCATTCTCTTGCCAGACGAGGTTAACTTGCCAGAGCAGTAGTCCAGGATTACAAGGATCTACTGCTGACCTCAGGAGCCAAGAGAAAGTTTCTTCCAGCCCATTCAAAGCAAATGACAAAAAGACTCCTCACATGTGAATGTAAAACATTTAATTTAAAAATGTTGACACTACAATATATAAAATAGCTATTATAAATGCACATAGTGTATTCTATAGCTGCCAGGTTTACGTTTTTAGGAAACTGTAAGTTACACTGTGGTTAAGACTTGTAGTTTCACCCTCTGAAGGAAGTCCACATTTGATCACAGTGATGCATGGTCAGACTAACAGCCCCAATTGTTAAACACTTGGATCAAGTCATAACCAGTTTTATTGCAAAAGGACCCTGTACACATTTATATCAATTCTAGTACCTTACAAGTTTAGCTACCCAACAAGTCATTAACATACAGAAACATGCATGAGAAGCAAGAAAGAACACCCATCCCTTCTGCATATTAGCAACTTGTCACTCCCGAGCCCGAGGCTCAACATCACTGAGGTTTATGTGAACAGTCACTTTTAGCATTCATCCTGAGTGAAAGATGGAATGACTTAAGTACAAATGCAACATATTATAAACAATTTCTTACAAAAAAAGTCACAAATTAAAACCAAAGTATTTTACAGAATTAACTACAAAACACCATAAAAACAGCCTTCACTTAAGCCCTCTCTCCCCGTATCCTGCGAGCCAACTGGATATCTTTGGGCATGATGGTGACTCTCTTGGCATGGATGGCACACAGGTTTGTGTCTTCAAACAGACCCACCAGATATGCCTCGCTGGCCTCCTGTTTTAAGAGCACAAGAAGAAATGTCATTAGAACCCCTCAGCACAGCTCCCCCAGCGTCACGGCCCGGCCGGCCCTCAGCAGTACCTGCAGCGCACCGATGGCTGCACTCTGGAACCTCAAGTCCGTTTTGAAATCCTGGGCGATTTCCCTGACCAGCCGCTGGAAGGGCAGCTTGCGGATCAGCAGCTCCGTGGATTTCTGGTAGCGACGAATCTCACGGAGCGCGACAGTGCCCGGCCTGGGTGGAGAAGGAGGGGGGGGCGGGTGAGGCGGGGCCGGGGCTGCGGCAGCCGGGGCCGAGCCGCGGGCCTTACCTGTAGCGGTGAGGCTTCTTGACGCCACCGGTAGAGGGGGCGCTTTTCCGGGCCGCCTTCGTGGCCAGCTGCTTGCGCGGCGCCTTCCCCCCGGTGGACTTGCGGGCGGTCTGCTTTGTACGGGCCATTTTTCCTCACTTACCTACGGGAGACACGCAACGCGTGACACCGGGCCCGGCTGCCCCCATCCACTCCCCCCACCCCGCGCCTCAAGGCCCGGCGACACCGCGGCCAATCCCCTCAAGCTCCAGATGCCGGCGAGCTGCCCCCCTTCCCCCGCGGCGGGCAGGCGGCCAGCGGCCTCCCCCGGGGACGGGAAGGAGGAGTCATGGTTACCCCGCCGCCCCCGCCTCGCGGCCCGGCCGCTCCCCTCCCCGGGGGAAAGCGCAACTGACTCACGGCCGCCTCCTCCTTCCTCCCGGGGCCGCCCCGGCAGAGGCGACGGGGGCGGGGGGGGGAGCGGGCGGGGGGGATGGGAACCGACCGTGACTCAGGGCACGTAGGCAAGGCCCGCTCCGCCGTCCGCGCTCCGGGAAGAAGGGAAGGCCGCGGAAGCCCCGCAGCACCACCGCCCGCTTCGGGGACGCGCCCGCCGCCCGACACTCACCGTTGTAAGGAGAAGGAAGCGCCGCTGTCCGGTAGGGCTGCGCGCCGAAGCCTCTGGTGCCGGTGGGCTCGACCCGCTCCGCAGCCGCCGCGACGCTCACTGCGCCCTCCCCGCCCCGGGGACGGGAATTTTATAAGGGGGGCGCGCGCGCGGCGTGGTGGCGTCACAATGCCCGGGAGCAACGCGCCGCGCCATTGGCCGGGACCCCCGCCGGCGCCGTTGCGTCACCGCACACAAAGGCCGTGCTCCGGTTCCCCCGCGCTGATTGGGCGCGCCGCGGGGCGCTGATTGGTTGTTAAAGTAGGCGCCCGATTGGGTGTTGCGAGGGGGGAAGGAGCCAATCAGCGGCAGGCGGGCGCTCTGCGCGCTGATTGGCCGAAACGAGGCAGGGTTTGGATCCTACCCTTTGTTGCGAAGCTCCACAATGGGAAGTCAATTGGAGCGGGGCGAGCGGTGGCCGCGCCGCGGGATCCTCCGGGCAACCCCCGGCCGGGCCCGGCCGACTCCGCCGCCAGCCGCTCTCCCCGTGGCTGGACCTGCGGGGCCTCTCGGCGGAGGCTGCGAGTGGCCGCGGGGTCCCCCCCGCCTCCTTCCGCGCTCTCCCGGGAGCCGCTGGTGGTGCGGCCGCTCGACCCCCGAGCTCGGGGGTGTCCCTGGGAAGCCCCTGGCAGGGGAGGAGGGTCTGGCGGCGCCTCCGGTGTTTCTAGCCCGGGCTTGCCATTCCAGCGGCCGGGGAAGGGTTGTCACGGGACTTGGGTTCAACACTGCTGCGACCGCCCCCCCCCCCCAAGAGTCACAGCCTGACCCCTGGCCCTGGGAAGGGAATGTTCGGGGCTTGGGGCTGGGCCTCTCTGAGCCTCAGTTCCCTAAATCCCACTATGGGGATCGCCCCCATCCCTAATGCAAATCACAAAGTTTCCTTGCAAGTAGAAAACCACAATCCATGTTCCCTGTTGGTACCATCTTAGTACTTATCTCCCTAAGATAAATAGCAATTCAATGGGGAAAAAAAAAAATAATTGTCTTTTGGGGCAAATTGCTGGCTTAAGTTACACCTTGATTTATATCATTATTTTTCTGTGTTTGCAGAGGCTCTGGAGGCAGGTCCCTGCCCCCCACGGGAAGGGTTCCAGGATCAGGAAGAACAGGTCCCAGCTGCCCCACAGTCGCAGCACGTAGAGAACACACAGGGAACACAAACAGACGCTCCCAAAGGCGTCTGTGAGCTTCCCAAACCGGAGCACAGCTGGGATCACCCAGGTTTTGCATCCTCGGGCTCCAGGGTCAGCGCTGGCATGGTGGGCAGAGCCGGGATTGCTGGGAAAACGTGTTGGGAATGTGTTGGGGGTGTGCAAACACACCAATATGGTGCAATAGGACCACCACGTGAGCCTGGGCTGTCGTTTCTGTCTCCTGCTGTCCTCATTTTCCAGGTTAATTTTCTCTCTTGTAAAGGGAAAAGGTTAATTATTTATTGAGATGCCAAAAGCTGCATAGCCACGGCATGGCTTGGGAGGCTGTGGGTAAACACTCGCTGCGTTGGTTTGGAAAATGAAAAGTGGAAGATTTCCCTTTCATCTGGGTGGTTTCACGCTTAGGAAGAAGAAATTTAGGAACCGGTTTCTGACGGTGGTAGCTTTTAATACTTTTAATTTGTTTCTTTTAAGAGCTCCCTGCAACTGTAACTAATGCGAGGAGGCCAGGTGGAATGTTTGTTATTCCTTACATGTTTCCTTTTCCGTGTTTTCAGAGCAACGGCTGCTTAAACTTTTCATTTTGGAGGTCGTTTAGATTTTTTTTTTTTTCTCTGTTAAAGCCTGGAGGAAATCCGTGTGTCCTCTGGGATGGAACAGGCTGAGGGACAGGTGTGAACAGCAAAGCTGAGGAGAGCAAACCAGCATCATGTCCCGACTGTGAAACGAGGGAGAACTGGGAGAGGAAACGGTGTCAGCACCAGATTGTAGAGCAAACATCAGCTACGAGGGATTGGGAGCCTGTGGTTCCCAAGTCCCTGTGGACAAAGCGCAGGCTGGTGGTGTTTTCAGCATGATTCCTGGATAATTGAAGGGTTTTCTTGCAGGTTCGTGGCTGACAGTGATTCTGGGTCGGGTGTGTGTGGAGATACTCACACATATTGACATTTAAAAAGTCCTGTTTGACCAGGAGCTGTGTCATCACAGTGCTCCAGCCTCCCGTGGAGGGTGGTTGGATGAGTAACAAGGTACTGATATCCTGTGACTTAATTCCTGCAAATGCCTGGGAATGAGCTACTAAACCACCCCAGCACCAGCCTGCCTGCAGCAGACGCTGAATCAGAGTAAATAAGAATTAAAAAAGGTGATTTCCCTCCCCAAACAGCCACAGAGGCCTCTAAGTTTATTATTAACGTGTCCACCCCGTGTGTGCCGGCACGAAAAAAGGCGTTTGCCCGATAAATCCCGTGTGCCCTTTCCCACAGCGCTGGAGATCCCGGTGCCAGAAGCGGTCCTGTGTGGAGCCCAAGAGATCAAAGTCCTATTAAAAGAAACCCGTATCATTTCCTCTCCTGGGGGAGAAGTTAATTGGCGGGGGAAGCGCTGCTGCTCCGCACGGGAATTTCGGCCGATTCCTTGGACGCGGCTCCTTCGGGTGGGGGGTCTTCCCCCCCAGGGGGGCGCAGGTGTGATCTGCCATGACCCAGCTGCCAGGTGACACTGGTGTCACCTGCTCCGAGGTAGGTTCTTGCTGGGCCTTCCTCCTCCTCCTCGTCCTCCTCGCAGCGCTGTTCCCAGGCGCTTCCTGCGCGGCGTTGTCCCGTGGGTGGGGAGGGCCGTGGAGGAGCGACGAGAGGATGCCAACACTAAAATAACCCTTCCCGCGTCCACGCTCGGCCCCTGAGGCAGAGGAAAAGGGGGGGGGAGGAAGGAAGTGAGGCCGCCGGCCACAAATAACTCCAGATCCACCCCCTCCCCGGTCCCCCGGCGGTGCCTCCCTCGCTGCCTGCAGGGGCCGGGCCGGGCGGGCTGGGCCACCCGCGGCGCTCGGTGCCGTCCCAGGGGCTGGGTGTCCCCCCAGGGCTCGCCGCACCCCCCGGGGGTCGGTGTTGTCCCAGGATTTCGGGTCCCGGTGCCACCCCCGGCCCGATCCCGCCCCACCACCGGGGGGCGCCCCAGCGCTCCGCCCCCGCCTCCCCGCCCCGCCTCGCACTACAAGTCCCGCCTCGCCCCGCGCGGCAGGAAACGCGGGGGCCGCTCCGCCGCGGGGCGCCTCTGGGAGTTGTAGTCCCGCCGGCCGGAAGCGACCGGCCCGACGCGCCCCGTGCCGGCGGGCGGCGCGCGCGCGGCGGGACTACAAGTCCCACCCCGCCCCGCGCGCCCCGGCCGGGGCGGCAATGGCGGCGGCGGCGCCTGCGCGCGGCGCCCTCCGTGCGGACCGCGCAGAGTGAATAATAAAGGTCTCCTCGGCGGCGGCGGCGGCGGAAGGCGGCGAGAGGGGCGGGGGAGGCAATGTCCAAGGGCCCCGTGGCGGGCGGCCCCGCCGCGGCCGGGCCGGCGAGCGCCGCCAGCGCGCTGCAGGCGCAGCCCGAGAAGCCGCAGCACTACACGTACGTAGAGCCGGGAGCTGCCCCGCCGCCGCCCGCGCGCCAACACGCGCCTGACGTCAGCGTGCGGCGCGCGCGGGGGGGGCGGGCCCGGCGGCGTTAACCACCCCCCCGGCCCGCCGGGCCATGGCTGGGGCGGCCTGAGCGGTGCCGGGCCCCCATGAGGTGCCGGTAGCGCCCCGTTCAGCCCGGAGCGAGCGCAGCCGAGCACGAGCCGCGATGGCCGACGCGGCGCCCGCTGAAGAAGCGGGGCCGGAGCCCCAGTGCGAACCGGAGCCTCGCTCCGAGGCTCAGCCGGAGCCGCCGGCTCAGCCCGAGCCCGAGGCGCAGCCCGCGGAGGCGCCGGCGGAGGACGGCGATGCGGGGCGGCTGCCGCCCCCCGGGGCGGAGGCGGCGGCGGGCGGCGCCGAGGGGCGGCCGGCGGCGGCTGCGGGCGGAGCGGCGCGTCCCGGCCTCGGCCCGCGGTACCGGGCCGTGGGGCGCGCCGAGGAGTGGCCCGGCAAGAAGAAGCACCGTCGGCGGCCGTCGAAGAAGAAGCGGCGCTGGAAGCCGTACTCGAAGCTGAGCTGGGAGGAGAAGCAGCAGTTCGACGAGCGGCAGAGCCTCCGCGCCTCCCGGCTGCGGGCGGAGATGTTCGCCAAGGGGCAGCCCGTGGCCCCCTACAACACCACGCAGTTCCTGATGGAGGACCACGACCAGGAGGAGCCCGACCTGAAGACCGGGCTGTACCCGCGGCGAGCGGCCGCCAAGTCGGACGACACGAGCGAGGAGGATTTCCTGGAGGAGGCGGCGGACGAGGACGGGGGCAGCGACGGGATGGGGGGGGACGGCAGCGAGTTTCTGCAGAGGGACTTCTCGGAGACGTACGAGCGGTACCATGTGGAGAGCCTGCAGAACATGAGCAAGCAGGAGCTGGTGAAGGAGTACCTGGAGCTGGAGAAGTGCCTGTCGCGCATGGAGGAGGAGAACAACCGGCTGAGGATGGAGAGCAAAAAAGCCGGCGGGGAGGCGGCGGACCCGGCGCGGGTGCAGGCGCTGGAGCGGGAGGTGGACAGGCTGCGAGCCGAGAACCTGCGGCTGCTGCGGGAGCAGGAGCTGTCCCGGCAGGAGAAGGGCCCCTGCAAGCCGGGGGAGTGACACTGGGCACGGGGGGCGCGGGGGGGTTTTTACAGTCCCGGGTGGAACACACGGTCCTTGTACAGAGACGCCGCGGACCCTTTTCATGGGGCTGAAGCGCTGGGGGGGGGAGGCGAGGGCTCCTCCTTTTTTAGGTGGCTGTGATGGGGCGAGGGGGGGGGTGATGTATTGGTGATATCTGTTTTTTGGGTTTATTTTATTTTTTTTTTGTGTCTAAACCAAAAAAAAAAAAAAAAAAGGAAAAAAATTCCCCAGGAAAGCTGTAAATTGGCCAAAATTGACTATAAAAAATATAGAGGTCTAATAAATTTAATTACTTGTAACTGTAATGGTTTCAGTGTGATTTCTAGAAAATAATCAGGATGGCATTCCAGCAGGGAATACATCCTGGATTATTTTCATTATGTTATAATTGTTGTTTGATTAAAATTAGTTGTAATTCCCCACTTAACACTTTTTTGTTATTATTTCCTCCCACCCCCTCCCCCTTTATTTTCAATTTGAATTCTGCTGAAATAGTTTAAAATACCTGGAAAGGGGGTGAAACGGTGTGTGATGGACACTCACTGAGGTAGGAGTAACCTGAGGTCTGTCTGTTTGCCTAAAGGCTCACTTAAACTTGACTCTCTTTCCTCCCAGGTCTGTAGGAATCCAGGTCATCAACTGAAATCTGGGCAAAAATTGCCTTAAAAAAAAAAACCCAACACCCATAAATCTACTTAAAGCTACAAGTGAGGGAAAAGCCTTAAAGTTTTGGAGCAGCCCAAGGAAAAGTTTTAGTAGTCAGCACTTGGCCCCTGAAATGGCTGACAGGGAGGAGAGGGGAAGGCGATGGCTCAACCTCCCTCTTGTACCTGAGAGGGGGAGGAGGAGGAAAAGCAGGGAAAGCTCCAAGCCGTGGAGTCTTTTTTGGGAGAGGAACAGGTAAATTAAGGGGTAAAAAGGTGGAGGCGATGGCCATGGGGCTTGGAATTGGGGTGTGTTAATGGAAGCTGTACCGGGAGAGGCAGGAGCTGGGATTGAGGCAGGAGCTGGGATTGGCCTGGGCAGGGATTCTGCCCGCAGGAATGGGGGGGGAGGGGGGGGTGGACTTTTACACAAAAATAGAGGGCTTGGGGAGGGGGAGGAGGACACGGAGGTGTCCCCAGCACAGGTGGGTTGGTACAAAGTCGAGGCTTAAAGCGGCAGAGCTGAGGGGCTGGAAGGGTCAGGCCGATTTTTAACCCCAGCCTGGCCAAACCTCCCTAAAGGAGAAAAAGAGGCTTTTATAGAAAAATAAAGGAGTTGAGGGCGAGGGGAGGAGGGGACAGGTGGGGTGGGGTACGAAGTCGGGGGTCAAAGGGGCAGCGCTGAGCACTGGAAGGATCACACCGGGTTTAAACCCAGCCCGGGCTTAAACCAGGTTTAAGCTACAGCGGGGGAAAAACAGCGTTTATGGAGGAACAGTGGGGGTAAGGAGGGGACAGGAGTGTCCTCAGCGCTGCCGGCGCAGGCGGGTCGGTACCAAACTCGGGGTTACCGCAGCCGAGGGAGCCGCTGGGGCGGGGGAGGGTCCCAGGTTTAACCCCCCTCTCTCTGGGGCACGGGTGGGAAAAGGAAACGAGCCCGGGAGGCACCGGCCCCTTCCCTCTGCCATGACATCACCGCAGCGCGGGGGGATGATCCATCGGGATCCCGCGGGATGGGAGAGGGGCCGAGCGCTGTCCCCTCCTCCTCCATCCCGGGCGTTTCTGTCCCTGACGAGCGATTCCCTCTCCGGATTCCCATTTTCTCTCCGTGTCCGATGGCACGGGGCTGGCTCCCACAGGGCCCTGGCTCCTGGTCCGTAGGAACACCTGATCCAAGGGGATATTCCCCGTCAGGGTTCGCCTTCATCCACTTACCCCAAACCCGCTGTGTTCAACACCCCCGATAAATATTTTCTCTGCCAATGCTTTAAAAAACAGACCTTAAAAACAAAACAAAAAGCAGACCATAATGATAAACTCTCCAACCTGCTCTGGCTCCACCAATTTTTCCTGCTTTATTCTGTGGTGTTTTAATGAACATTTATCCCATTCCCAAGGGCTCATTCCAGCTCCTGTGTCCAAACCCCTGACAGGGACCAACAGCTTTGGGGACCTTTGAAACCTCCAAAGGGCCAGTAACGGACCAGGAGCTCATCCCTGGCCAGGAGGAGAGCTCCCCATCCCAAGCCTTCCCAGGAGCTGAGCCAGGCTGGAGCTGACTGGAGCCTGAAGGCAGCAGAAATCAGTCTGGGACCAAAAAGATTGCAATCGTGGAATGGTTTTGGGTTGGTTTTGGTTGCTGTGAGGGTGGGCAGGCCCTGGCACAGGTTGCCCAGAGAAGCTGTGGCTGTCCCTGGATCCCTGGGAGTGTCCAAGGCCAGCTTGGACGGGGCTTGGAGCAACCTGGGCTGGTGGAAGGTGTCCCTGCCCATGGAGCTGGATGGGCTTTAAGGTCCTTTCCAACCCCAGCCATTCCAGGACTCCATGGGCAGGAACCACCTCAGCACCACTCCATGGATGTGGGAGGGCAACACCAGTGCTGGATTTGGGGCATCAGCCTTGGAAAAAGGGGGCACTGGGAGACCCTCTGGCAAAGGGCTTTCCCAGCCCCTCCCCTCCCAGGGGGGTTTGTTTGCTGAGGAAAAAAAATTTCTGGAATTTCTAAACTGAAATTCTGTCCTGGGGAGAGGCAGAAAACACAGCACCAACTCAAAATTTGGGATACCCCACATCCCACCTGCAGGAACCATTCCTCTGGGACAGAACCGTGCAGGGGCAGAGCAGATCCCTGAAAACACTGGAAATAAAAGGAGGAATCAGCCTGGTAATGCTGCAGTGGGGCGAGGGGAGCCCCAGATCCTGTCCCATGTCCCAGCAGCAGCTCTCAGAGCTGCTCCCATCTCCCAGTCCAGGCCTGAGCCCACCCTGGGTTATAACTTGGGACACAGCACTGGCAGCCCCTCCATGTCCTGCCAGACTTTACCTGCGCCTCCCTTCACTGGCTTTACTTTCCAGGACACCCCCTTGGAGCTGCTGGGAATATCCTGGTACCTCTGGGTTGTGAGACGTGCAAGAACTTTGGTAAAAAAATAGGATAGTCTGCAGCTGGCATGGCCAGCACCGAAAACCTGCAGCTCTTGGTGCATCTGGAACACACCCAAAACCCTGGCTGGGAGCTCCAGCCCCTCAGGATTGTTCCTCTCCTGCTCCTCCCACCCCACCAACCCTGGAACACTTGGGCAGGTTTGGCAAATCAAATCAGTTCGGCAAAATCAACTTGAAATGGATTTTCAGGTCCCAGCTTCGGAAATGCAGCTGGGATACAAAAATACCATGGAATCATGGAATGGTTTGGGTTGGAAGGACTTTAAGGCCCATCCAGTGCCACCCCCTGCCACGGGCAGGGACACCTTCCACTAGCCCAGGTTGCTCCAAGCCCCGTCCAACCT
>JAWMRA010000042.1:7131531-7389039 GCA_035584735.1 Pseudotriccus pelzelni
GGAACCGGCCGCGGCCGGCGCGGGCCGGGGGAGGGGAGGGGAGAGGGGCGTGAGGGGGGGGGAGGACGGGGGAGGGAGGGAGGGAGGGAGGGAGGGGCGGGGGCATGAGCGACAACCCCCCCCCCGCCGTCCGCCCACACCTCCCCCGTGATGCACCGGGGCGGCCGCGCCTCCCCCGGGGGGCGAGGGGACCCCCCCGGTGACAGCCCTGTGCGGGGCTGGGGATCCGTCCCCTGGCGTGTGAGGGGAGCGCCGGACCCTCAGCTGTCACCCTCGCCGAGGGGGGGGTGATGGGACCCCTGGAGCCTCGGGTGACACCCCTGTGCGCGGATGGGGATCCCTCCTCCCGGTGCGAGAGGACCCCCTGCGCCCTCAGCTGTCACCTGTGTCCCAGGATGGGGGTCCCTCTCCCTGGTGTGAGAGGACGCCCCTGGACTCTCAGCTGTCACTCTCAGACCCTTGAGTGACACCCCAGTTTGGGGCGGGCATCTCTCCCCTGGGGTGTCAGGGGAGCCTCGGCTGTCACTCCCACACGCTTGGGGGTCCTTCCCGCCCGTGGGCCACCTCGTTTGGTGCTGGGGTTTGGGGCTTTGGGGTCCTGCTGAGCTGTCAGCAGGGCTGTCATCTCCATCCTCCACCCCCTGAGGGGTCCCGGAGGTTCCTGGGCACCTGTGGAGGGAGGTGTGAGGTGGTCCTCACGGGAGGAGATCCCTGGTGGTCCCTGGAAATTGCACACGTGAGGAATATCCCCACTGGAAGCGTGACACCGAAATCAGGAGTGTTTGCCCCATTCCCACCTCTCCTTGCACGGCTCGGGTGTGATCCTGCTGTGTGTGTGTCACCTCCATCCCTGGGGATATTCCCTCAGTGAAGGCTTGTGGCTGGAATGTGTGTTCCCTAACCAAAGAACAGCATTTCATTGTGTTGTCCCGAGGGTGTAGAACCCCTCGGAGCTGCGTGGAGTTGGCCAGTGTGTGATACGTTGTTTGGGTTGGAAGTTGTGGTATTCCCTTCTCCTTGTGCGGTCGGGATAACGGGGCGGATTGGGAGCGAGCGACGTCTGTGTGACATGGGCTGGTGATGGACGTGTATGGATGGAAATAGGTCAGGTGTTCCCTGCCCTTAAAAGAAGAAAAGTTTGGGACTGTTCCTTGTGAGCAAAATACGTGTGTTGAGCTGTTTGCCCTTATCATTTTAGGGTGTTGTCTGAAAATTGTCCTGCAATACCCGTATCTCTGGCTTGTGTCGATGCCCCCACCCAAAGTGAGATGTGCATTTTGTTAGCTTTTAATTCCCATTTTCACACAGTTGGTGATGGACTTCTTCCCTGCGTCCACACTGGGATGTATGGAATAAAAAGAGCTTCCAGAAATTCGTATACACTGATCCCTGCAACCTGTATGCTGGGATCACAGGCTGTTTGCCATCCCTTTCCTTCAGGCCGTTTGGAATATCAGGTTATGTCAGAACGAGGACTCCTGGGTTTTATCTCCATTGTGAAGATCCTGTTGTGATTTCAGGGAGATGACAAGTCACAGCCTTGTAGGTTATGTTATTTCTGGTGGGATCTGCAGGTTTGACTGCTTTATAGGAGAAATGGGCATGGAGGAGCCTGCTGGGAATGTTGCTGTGGAGGTAAAAAAGGGAACAGGAGCTGTCTGTAGAGGTGGACTGACACCAGTGATGGAGAAAGAATCGGTCAAAAGTGAGAGAGAAAACAGGGAGATGAGTTAGAGAGTGTAAGCACACTGTGTGGAGGAAGATGAAAATGATAACCTGGCTGAGCGTGACCACGGAAAGAAGGATATCGAGGATTAGGAAAAACAGAGGAAGAAAGAGTTCTAGAAATGGGAGGAGATTGGGACAGAGGAGGGAAATGGGACAGCGTGCAGCAAAGCTGATGGTGCAATTAGCTTATTTCCAGCGGGCAAAACTTGTGTTTTTCAGATGGATGCTAAAAATACTTCAGTGAAAACAGTTGCAGAGGAGCTGAATAACCATAAGTGAAGGATGGGTTTGGGGCTGCCGAGTGCTGACAGCGGGATGCGAGCCATCCTTTGGAAGCCTTGGATTTGTGCACTGGGTCACATCATACTGTAAACCTCCCTCTGATAACATATGGGAACTTATTTGGTGGTCGTTCATGTGAACAAGTTGTATGTTGTCAAAATGTAAATATTTTCTTCCCTTTTTTTTTTTTTTTCCCTTAAATACAGTTTGTTTCCATAAAATGACATGAAGGTTACAAGTTGTAAACTCGAGTAAGCTTAATTATCTGCATACTTTGCTGTTCCCTGGGGACAGGCAATCTGGTGCTGGGGATCTCTCGGAAAGTTTTCAGTTGTATACGTGAGGAAATGTTCCAATTTCTCCATTAGTGTCGATTTCTAAACTCTTGGTGTTACTTGCATGAGATTTCAGTTACTCTGGACTTCAATTCTTCTGTCAGGGAGCCTTTGTGTTTGTTTGGATGTGCAGCCAGTGGAAATGTGGGGGAAAAATAGAGCTGGTGATGCTCTCTCGCACCTTTGGCACTGTTTGTTAGCAGAAGAAGAGCCTGAACTTCCATGATTTGTGTCCTTTGGTGGCAGTTGTAGCGTGCAGCTGGATGCTCCTGGAAGCAAGTCCCTGGTATATGCCAAACTTTGCTGCTTAATTATGGATGGCGTGTTTCTCGTCTGGGGATCTGGTATTCCGTGTGGAGAACCCGAGTGAGTAACGGAACGCCCCACGGCTGCTGTTGTGTTCTCTCTGGGTTGCTGGATTAGGTGTCTGTTCACGGGGCTGCTGCCTGTGCTCCCGCAGCTCCCCTGGCAGGATGAGGCCGGCGTCTTCCTGGGAGCAACGGGGTGAGACAGGCTCGTTCCTGGGGTACCTGGAGGCTTTGATGTGCTCCGCAGGGCTTGGATGGAGGTGAGAAGTCGATTTGGTTTGGGTAGGGCTCTGTCAAACCTCGGCTGAGGGTTGGCTCTGCACCGTTTCCCAGCTCCGGCTGGCACGTTATTTCTGCAGGTATCTCTCGTCTTTAATGTGTGCCTACAAATGTGGGTGAGAGGCTGAGTTCAAAGAAACTGAAAGCAAGTGATCAGTCACTGGAGTTGTAGATACGGGGTGCTCTGGTGTAGTTTTGTTTTGGTACAGTCTGTCTATTCTTCACTGCCACCTCGGTTGGTTTCAGTCAGACTGGATGCCTTAATTGTGAATTGTAAAGATTGTTTCCACTGCTTGGGTGTTTATTGATCTGGCAGAATTTAGATAAGTGAAAGTGGAGCAGTCCTTTGTTCACTGTGCATTCACCTGAAAGTCAGACAGTTTAATAACTCTGCAGGAGAGCAAACGTTCGGGTGGAGATAAATTAACCCATTTAATAAAAAAAACAAAGACTCCCTTCAGTCGAGTCCTTTCAGAGCACACACGCTCAGCAGCGGGGCTGAAAACATCCTGATTTAGGTGATAAACTTTGAGACACAGATTTATTGGGCACAACCCGGGTCATTCCTACTCAAGACCGTTCTCCTGAGTGTCTTAAATACGAGCAGCCACCCTGGAAATGAACTTGGGGATTCCACATCCGCACCGGCTGTACCCACGCATGGGTTCTGGACGAGATGCCTGGCAGCACATCCTGCCCTCCTTTGCACTGCAGCAAGATAAGCTTTGTGATTGTGCCTTTGCGGCATAAAAGGCAAAAAACTTGTCTTTCCTTTTGCATGAGGGGAGGGATTGTGGGAAATTCCTGAAGGATTAGTATCCTGTAAGTCGTGCTGGAGCTGCATCCACATGGCTGGTCGGTCGGGCTGTCATGCAGTGACTGCTGGCTTGTGCTCACCCAGGCTTTGTCTTGCAGCTATTTCAGTGCCATTTGGAGGTGCAAGGAGCAGAGCACTCGAGTGAAGGGCGTTATAAATGGGGATGAAAATCGGGCTGTTGCGATGCTTTGGTTATAGCTGAAATCAAAGACGCTCCTGTGTCTGCGTCGTGCCTTGTCCAGTGCTTTCTCAGCCTTCAGTGGGAACTCAGATTGGGGCAGTGATGGAAATGAGGGTGAAGAAGAAAGAAAACTAGCAAGATCATAGGTGTGCTTGGATTCCAGTGAAGGCCTCGCACGCAAAGTCTTACTTATCTCAAAACCTTACGTTTAAATTCTCGCTCCAAACCAACGGCGCACGACAACACACCTCGGAGCATTTGTAGCAGCACAGAGTAATCCTCATCTTAGCAGTGGTCAGTGTCTTACCACTGGCAGGGCAAACACAGGGTGTCTGATCTCAAGTGTGCAGACCGAGTGTCTGTGAAGGAAAACCAAAAACCAGATGTGTAGCTAACAAGTTCTCAGCGTTACTGCTCGCTCTTCTAGGGCCTACAGCTTTTGTGTGCACAGTCTGTGCAGAATTGGGTGGTCCTCACAACCTCGTGGATGGGTTGAAGCTTTTAGAATTGTTTGTAGAAACCTTTTGTGCTCTTTTCAAACCGCCAGAACTCTTAAAATAACAAACTGTTGCCCTAAATCTGCTTTGGTTTTGCTGGTGATAACCCTTAGATCAATAAGCTGATGTGGACTTGTGCAAAAATAGAAACTAGTCCATTTGTTTAAATTAAAAACCAAACAACAAAACAAAAACAAACATGAAACAAAACAAAGAAAAAACCCCCCAAACAACCCAGAAAACAAAAACAGCAAAAAGAAACCTGTCTGCTTTTAGGTTTCAGATTTGGTAATGCCCTTAGGAGAACACACAGAAGACATAGAATATATAATAATTGTATTACATAAAATATAAGGTAATACCTTTAGGAAAGCACAGAATAAGTCAATAACTTCTAAACCTGAGACTTACCAGTGTCTACTACATCATTACCGTCAAAGTCAGCTTATCATTATTGCTATTTTTTAAGTCTGGGTGAACTTCACTGAATCCAAGTCCACTGCCAGCTGTTATTAGGAAGTGTGAATAGTTGCACAGGAAGCTAGAAATATAAAGTACTGGAGTGTGAACAGGAAGAGCTGCCTTCACAATATGTGCTCACCACCAAATACATGTGCTGAAAAGAACATTTTAGACTTTATGGTTCTTCAAAGGCCGAGTGCTGAAAGGCTCCGGTTCGAGAGAGGGGCTGGTGAGAGACATTTGGGCACAGTCTGTGCAGGACTGGGCTGTTGTGCTGATAAATTCACGTGTTGGGCTTCTCCCTCGCGTGGAAGTGGGGCCGGAGCTGTGGTTTGATTGCTGCATTTCCATTTCATAAGTGAGTACTTTTGGATATCAGTCTGACAGATATCAGCACTTACAGATAGCTGCTTTATAGTTGGCATATCAATATTTTGCAGAATGAAAAGCCTCATGTGCTGCTGTGACGTTTTCAGAATTAGTTTTGGTCTGGCCAGGCTTAGTGTTTCAAAAATCCAAAGCTGTGTGAAAGAAGGGAGGGATTCAGCCGTGCAGAGTTTTTTCCAATGTGGAAAATGGTTCTTTAATTTTTAATTTAATGAAAGATTATAATCTTGATGCTTATACGTTGCTGACGTTAGCGTATAGGATGGGGGGAGGTGTTGTGGCATGGGAGACAAAATCAAAATTAATAATTGTTTTAGAGAACCTAGGACTTGATGATCCTTGTGAGTCGCTTCCATATCGCGTATTGTATGATTCTAAAAAACCATTTTTCCCATTATACCGGTTCTTCCTCACTTTTTAGGTTTATATGTTGGTAATATTTTTTATATCACGTGGAAAGGAAAATTCTGTTGGAAGTCAGTATTTTGTTGTGTTCAGACCTACTCTTTCCACCAGAATAAGGTTTTAATAACTCCGAGGAGGAGCTGGAACATGCGACCTCCTGGTTACAAAGGATCCGACCAGTGTCCTCTGGACAATCTTCCCGCAGTGCATTCCAGCATCCCTGCCTGGCTGTGATGTGCGTGGCAGGAGGGAATGTGTCAGGACATCAGTTAATCACACTTACTGTGTGGCACATTAGCAGGAGCTGTCACTGGGGGACTGTTAATGCACCGGGCTGTGAGCCGGGGCAGCACGTTCCCTTCTGCGATCCCTGTCACAGGAGCTGTGATTTCCAAGAGAGGAGCAGCACAAGAGGCAACAGTGTCTTCAGTTGCCGCATCCAGACTCCTGAGCTTGTCGGGACACCAAGAGCTGCCTCCACTTTCACAGGATGCTGAGGTGGTGTTTTCTTCCTTCCATTAAAACTTCATCAGTGTTCTTGAAAGCACCAGAAATGGGCTGAAAGAGGTGGTGAGAAGTTACTTGGTCCCTCCCTTTGCCCAGCAGAATCACCTACAACAGTTTAGCTAAGAATTTTCTTTGTTGAATCATCATTGATTTTTAACGTTGCGTCAGCTTCCTCTTTAAAAAGTCCTTAAATTAGATTTTGGTGAAATCACGAATTATAAGAGGGAGTAAATCGCAGCAGTTTCTGTCTTATAAAGAATTCATGTACTCCATAAACTTCCTGTAAGGTTCAGCACATCACTTGCAAATCAGGTGCAGAGTTGTTGCTGAAATCTGTGTGTGCACAGAGCCAGCCAGCAATTCCTCCTGTGTCCTAAATTAATGAGTGGTCACGTGCCACAGGCTGTGGAGCAAGTGCAGTTTCCGAGCTACCTTTTTTCTCTAATTTATTGAGAGATACTTTGTGTTTTATATCAGGGCAATCAAAAATACGAAGCCTCAGCAGGAGGGTACAAAGGGAGATGCTGAAGCCTTGTACCTTCTCAGACTCCTCCTAGTGATGACAACCAATTTAGATGCTTTTGATGATTTTCTCAGCAATCTCTTGTCTTGTGTATTTTGATCAGTGCTTGATGCAGTTAATGCCAGTTTGACATTTGAAATATCAGCCGGAATGAACGTTCCCTTGAGATGAATACCAACAGTTTCTTCTCTCCTCAGCTTTGGTGCAGGCTGCCTTCTGACTCAGACCCTCACCCTGCTGTAGTGTTCATTCAGGTTTAGAAGGTGATTGTTACAACAGGGAAAGTTCTTCAGGGTTTATTTGAAAGAAATACTTTAAGCAATTTTAGGCACCAAAGTGCAGTGATGGCAATAAAAGAGCCATCTCTTCGAAATGCTTAATACTGGCCTGTTTCTTATATCTTGTTAAAAGTCAGAGACATTTAATTGAATGGAGTTGTCAGAACACTGGTAGAAGAGAAACTTGCTCCAAATTTGGGGTCAGGCAAGAAAAATCTTGGACCATCCCTATCTATCTGTTGGTCAGAAATTGCAAATATGTTCAGCAGAGCGTACTGGCTTGCTAAGACTGATGGCACTGTCAAGTGCAGCTAAGAAATTAAAGTTGGATTGCTTTTTATCATTGTATGCCTCAAATTTCGTTTGATAAATGTGCAGCTATGCCCATAAGGAAAGGAAAATAGCTTTTTGAAACTATACCTGATGAACTTAGGAGTTGGAACTAGATGATCTTTAAGGTCCCTTCCAACCCAGGCCATTCTGTGATTCTGTGAATATCTGCAAAAATCTGAATTGAAGTCATTAATGTTTTCCTTGTTATCCTTTCTCTTCACCATGTCACCAGAGTTCAGAAAGAAGCTCTAAGTATACTCAGAGGTGATTTTTTTTCTCCTCTAAAATTTTCAATAGGCTGTGAGTTTTCATTGATGGCACTTGACTGTCACAGCAGAAATACAAACAGCAGATGCCTCAGGTCAACTGTGCAGCTTTACAGCAACAAAAAAAAATATTGTCTGCACAGTTAAAACATCATGAAAGTGCCAGTAGATTTATTCATGTATTGATTAGTCAAAGTGGGAAACGAGAAGCTTTGGTACAGCTTTCCCCTTGGAGGAGAGCTGGGGCGCATCTCGATGTCAGTGTGCAGTGGTGCTTCTTTGGGCACCAGAGTGTGTACAACTTTTATTTGGAGGTGTTCCTGCCTTGTGGAGTGTCTAAAGAGTGCACAGGGCTGTAGCAGGCACAGATGAAGTCTGATTTGAGTGCTGAACGGAAAAGAAAATCGATTGAATGGTTGACATTGATTCTTCAAAACCAACCAGTAAGAGTTGGCTTTTATCCTTGTGCTGGCACATGTGTTATGGACGCAGGTTCGTGCTTGTTAGATCATCACTGTGTTTTGTTTCAAACTCCTAACAGAAAATGTCTGTTCACAAAGGAAGGCCTTTGCAAAGAGGCTGCTGAATCTGGTTGGTGTTTAACCTGAGAAGGGGCAGATGCCATTTCATTTTCAAATGTAACCTGGGCAAGGTGAGAGCCCCGGAGAGCTGTCATGTCTGTGGAGTTTTGGTTCTCTGGTTTTGGTCCTGTCTAAGTACAGCCCTTCAAAGAGCTCATGTCCTGTCCTGAAGCTGTTGTGAGTGTGACCTACAAGCTGTTTGTTAAATCATGAGGGTCTTGGCGTGGCCAGGAGGAGGAAGCCTACTGTGCTCTACTTCCAAAGCACCTCTTGTGAGACAAGATGCTGAGGCTTAGCTGCCGAAAAACGCTCGTAACAATCTGTAACTGAAACCCTGAGCCATGGAGTGGCTTGTATGGAAGTAATATTTTTTTGAATTAGCCATTATGAATTCTTGCACGTGGGATGTTTTGTTTTAGGGAACTAGCAGAGTGAGTAACACAAGTTTTAAAACAGCCCAGCCCTGTTCCCAGCCTTCACTGGTGTTTCTGCAGTTGCTAGCCCTGGATAGAATTCGTTAGTGCTTGATTGATGATGAGAGAAATACAGTGTGAGAAAAAAAACTGCACTGGAAGCTAGAACTTTAATTTTTACAGCACAGGACATCGGGGCATTATTCAAACTTTGAATTCATTGCAGCAAACCTTATGTGTGTTATCCCAAATTGAGCTCCACCTTTCTGGAGAGACATTTCCACGTGTCTGAAGCTACTGACACTAAAGTTGGGATAAAAAGCATTGTCCATCCCATCTAGTTGAAATAGGAGAGAACATTTGTCTGGATATAAGATGAACAGATAAGCCTGTGGATGGATGGTTTTGTGAAGTAATTAGCAGTTTAATTGCACATGTTGATATGTTGTGCTAACAATTAAGGCAGGTATAAACCTTCAACAGTGTCAGGATGCAGTGAGCTCCAGTGTTTTCCCTTAAAAAGTTCAGCTCGACCCACGTGTTACTGAAAAATAATCATTTCCATGTGGCCCTGTTCTGATAGACTCAGCACTTACACAGGTGCTGTAGGGCAGGATTAATGGCAACTAAATAATTTGTGGAGCAGAAACCAGCCCAGAGAGGGATGAGGGCTGTGTCAGTCGGGGTGATCCATGTTTGAAAACAGGGAGCTGTGCTTTAGGCAGAGTTTACATAAACTAGCGGTGTCAAGTTGCAAATATGCCGTTTAAACCTGGAAAAATGGGCTGTGTGTTTAAAATATTGCATGAACTGCCTAAATGTTGAGTTAATTTTGAGGTCATGTCAAGTAATACATATTCATGGCCAACTAATTTTGGAAAAAGGAGAACAAACGCAAGGAAATGTAAATGTAGGCTCAAGGCTTTATGCAGAATTCTAAGTCTTGCCGAGTGGCTTTTAAGGAAATGCCTCTGAAATGTAGTGCCATTAAGTGTTTGCTTATATTCAGGCTTGGATTGTTTTAATTAAGAAGGTGAAAGCCCTGTGTAAACAAACACTTGTGTTTGAAAAGGATTTTATTGGTATGGTTGCATTATATACATTTCATGGTCTGCTGATGCAACAAGTGCTTTCTAAAGAGAGCAACGCTGTCAAAAAATGACTCAAATCGTTCTTTTCATCGGCTTTGAGTGACACAACTTGATGGATGCCAAGCTGAAGGGATGCACAGCTCCAGGGAAGCCTGAGCAAGCACCTCTTCTCCGACACGCGCAGACGGGAATGCAGTTGTAACTCGCGGAGCTCGCGCCTTGGCTGCTCACAAATGTGATAAATGTTCGTTTTATTGAGTTAACTCCCAGCTGAAAGCCTTGGTTTTCTTTCCTCATCAGGACAGAAGCGTTGGGGAGCTACTTAGCCGCAGCATTTCTCTCAAAACAAAGCCAGTTTTGCTATAGCTGTGGAAACCCAGCAGTGTTTTGCCTGAGTCTGGTGCAAAGCTGTCTTCCTGTGATGGGCTGGCACCACGCTGTAGTGTCTCTCTGTTTTCCCTTAGATTTTCAGTGTAGACAAGGCACAACTGTTTGCCTGACATTTTCCTCCTAATTGAAAAACGTCCTGATAGTTTCTGATAGTTGCCAAAACGTGTTATTTTTAGCATGAACTTTTGCAGTCACTCAGTTAATGTCCTTATCTACGAAGTTCTGGTGGTATATAATTCATTCGTTGCGGCTGAAATGAATTAGTTGTGTTCTTGTCCACCCCGTGATCTCCTTTGAAATCCAGAACTGGAGTTACAGTAGGGATCAGGTTACTGTAGGATGTGACTGTTGTGCATTTTGGTGTGTAATCCCTACTTTTGTGTAATTCAGTGGTTTGTGTTTTACCTTCTGCAGTACATACTCTCCTTTCCCGTTTATTTGGAAGCATCCAGCTCGACTTTACTTGCTAAATCATTCAGATGCGTAGGAAAAGGAAAACTGGAGTGCTGCCTTCCTATTTCTGTAACAAAAACTGGTGGAGCCTGCGGCTATGGGTGTGAGCAGTTGTCATTTTGACCACTAAGGTACATAGTGAGTTATATGAAGTCTTAAAACAAAAAACCTCCCCAAGCAAACAAGCCCAACTCCATGCATCTATAATAAGTCTCTTCAACTCTCACTTTCTTGATTTGCCCTTAGACTGACATTATTGTCAAGCTCTAATGGAGAAGGGGAAATCTTAACAGCTTTAAAATCACACACTGCTGTCTGCTGTGTGACCTTTTTCCAGTTGATGGTTCAATTTATTTAGGTGATAAAGAAAACACTGAGGCATGTGAAGTCTATCTTTTTGACAGATGTTAGCTTACTGAAACTTTTCCCTCATCCTTTTCTCCTTCCCCACGTTCACGGTCAGCCTTTTGTTTTTATAAAGTGATCCATATATTTGTCTTTGAGATTTAAATGCTTTCTAATCTTTTCAAGGTTTTCAGAACTGCATCTGGCTGCTGAGGGTATGGAAAGGCAGATGGACTGATGGTTGTGGAGATGTCCTGAGGGAGAGATGTTTTGCATTTTGTGTGAAGTGATGCATAGCTTGGTGTGAAGTGTGAGGGCTTGGCCAGGTCTGTGAGGTTATTTTTCTAAATGCCATTAAATACGGAAAAAGGGGAAATAGCCAGTATTGGTGGGCCACAGTAGCTGACAAACCTGATCTAGTGGATGGCATCCCTGCCTGTGGCAAAGGAGTTGGAATTAGATGATATTTAAAGTCCCTTCTACCCTAAGCCATGCTGTGATTCTGTGATGAAAATTACTGGTAAAACATGCTCAGAATTTCTCCTGAAATTATGATGGAAACTTTCAGGATTGCTGCTAAAAGTGTTTCTTACTGTTTGATGTTCAGCAGGGATTGGTGTGAGGCTCTGTTTCAATATTAGATTACACCTGCCAGTCAGTAAAAATTATTGTTTATTGAAAGAGACTCCTCTTAGCTTCTGCTCTTACTAGGAGGACACTGAACATCTCGCAGAGGTTCAGGCTGTAAACCAAGCTGCTGGGGGTCTGCAGCTGCTGCCTGGGGGATGTGATTGACTTGTGCCACCCCTGGGAACAAGGAACTGCAACTCCTGTGAAGTTAAATTGTTCATTTCAATTTTTCCTCTCAAATTCCAAGAAATCTTGAGTTGAAGTTTACGTTCCCCGTCAGGAAGCTTTGCACTGAAATGCCAGCATTTTATAAGGCATTGTGGGAGTGCTGGTATCAGACTTTCCAAATTATTTTGGACTGATGCTATTCTTTAAATCCCCATTTTTTTCCCCTCTTATTCTGGAATGCTCCTTTAGCCCAAGAGCAAAAGCTCCCAGGCAATGTCAGAGCTGCATATCATGGGTTTTCTCTGTCAGTAACATGTTAAACGAAAGGTGCATTAGTAGGATTTTTATTGAGTATCTTGTTGGAATAAGTAGGTTCTGTCATGCACTACTGACTCATTTCAATTGGAATACCACAGTTCAGTAAAAGAAAATAATTGAGTCATGGGTTTCTTACTTAAAGTGTGTCTGATATCATCTTTTGCAATAAAATTTTATGAGGGTGAAATGAATTTAGAAAGCTGATTTAATATGGACAGCTCTTTTCCTCTTCTCTTGGGGTGGCTCTTGGAGCTTGAGAAGAAAATGGCAGTTTGGAAAATATTTCCAATAGGCAGGCATTATTGGATTAGAAATATCGATATCTATAGTTAGATATTTTCTCCTGGGTTTCGCTGTGCTGTCTCCTGTGCAGACAGACTGTTGGGTAAGCACACCCCGGGTTGCTTCAGATAATTTTATCTGTGTTAGCTCAAACCACTAATTTAAAATTTTTAATGAAGCTGGTAGGTTTCTACATATATATATCTATCTCTCTAAATTTTTTTTCCCTGAACTGAATTAGGAAATCTTTCTCCATCCTGGTGTCTGAACAGATCAGTGCCAACAGGAGGTTCCAGAGAAGGAAAGCTGATGAGCAGATGAGAGCAATGACCTCTGTCAGTCAGGCTGCGTTTTTCAGGAAGGATGTGAACTGGGACCCCTTGAAAACTTTATGAAGAGGTCCATGGCCTCATGCAGTCCTGTCTGAAGCAGCAGGACATCACTGAGAGAAAAATGCCAGCGTTCCCATGTATTTTTGTACTGATGAAATGACATCTTTGCCAGTGTGATACTTTGCTGAGAGATGGCAGACAGGGCTAAAATAAATGGTAATGACAGAAGAGCATTTTCTTCCTGATACCTTGAATTTTATCAGGAACTTAAGCCTTGGTTTGAAGGAAAAAAACCAAACCCAAACAAACCAAAACCCAAGACAAAACACACAACCAAACAGTTTATTTATAGATTTCTTGGTTAAATTTGCCTCTGTGGGCCCTTTTGGATGGTGCCAACTACTAAGAATCTTTATACAAGCCTGAACCAGTGATTTCTAAATATAAATGCTACTGGTGTAAAAGCTGTGTGTATTTGACACGGGGCTGACACCAGGCAGGCAGTGCTGGTACCAACACTCAGCAGGGCCCTTTGCTGAGGTGCTGTGCCAGTTCCACGGGTGTAAACACACCCCCACACCTATGTGAAATCTCCATGCCGCTGGTGTTAGATCTCACTATTGCCCTACATTTACTGACAGTGTCCCAGTCTGGATTAGCCAGACAATTATCTCATGGTTTTATCTCTGGTGTTGTACTGATGCAGAAGGCTCAGATCCTGTTTCTGAGCCTCTGCGCTCACTTTGGTCCTTCCTCTCTTCCTGGGAGGGATTTTGGCAGAAAGGGGATTGACCAGGAGGAACAAGAAGGCTGCAAAGGAGAGGAGCTTGTCTTGGGACCTCCGTACAGATTTCAGACAGGGCGCTGGAAGCAGAGGAGAGCCTGGCTTTGCATTACGGAAGCAACAGGAGTTTGGAAGAGTTGGTTTTAATCCTTTCATTTCCTTGCGCCTCGGAATTGTTTCTCTCCCCGGTCTTCCTGATCCCTCTGTTACAAAGCAGAGACTCTCTCTTGGCGTCTTCCAGTGATTTCTGGGAGCTTTGGGTAAGGCTTTCGTGAGGAGTTTGGAGCTCAGCTGTCTTCGTGCACAACCAGCACATTTTCCTGAATTGAGCTCACTCCCCTGCACGTGTGACTTATGTCAGGGTTGGCAGGAAGTTGCAGCCCTGGAAGCGGGATGGATGCAGGTATCCTGTCCTACTGAGCTGCTTGAGTGCATCAGTGTGCAGCAGTAAATCTGCAGAGAAATAAGAGATCTCTGCAGTGGCAGGTGATGAACACGGCCAGGACACGGCTGCAGTCGTGGCGGGTAGAAAGGAAACTTCTGGGTTAGACTTTCTTCTTGGTTTCACTCTTTTTGTTGTTTGGTTTTTTGGTTTTTTTGGTTGTTTGGTGGGGGTTTTTTCCTTCTTTCTAGGTTTAATTCATTTTTTCCTTGCAGAGTAATCACTGCCCCTTCCCACATCCGACTCCAGAGGAAGTGGAATTTCAGCAGAGTAGCATCGGGTTTTTTCCAATACTTTGCCGCTCCTGTTATCTCTGGAAGTTCCCAAAACTACTCCAAGAACCTCTCCTCTGTCTTCCTACTGAAAAAAACTTTGATATCCAGTAGCATCCGTCCTGTTCAGCAGCAAGTTCAGTTCAGCCTGGGGACTTTGATCTGCATTGTTCTAGCCAGTCTTGTCCCATTTGTTTAGAATTGCATTCATCTTTGTTTACTGAGGCTCATAAATGGTAACATTTCCTCCAGGAATGTGGGTGTTGCTGTTAATGTTCGAGTAGTGTCAGAGGAAGACAGTGCTATGTGCTTTCTACTTTCTTCAAAAAATTATATTAGTTTGAAGAAATTACATAATTTTTTTTAAAAAACTAAATATAGAAGTAACTCCTATATAAAACAGGGGTAATAATTCTTCTGCTCCTCATGTAGGGGCGGTAGAGTTTCCTGAGAGGAGTTGAGAAATGCAAGTTATCATTGCTGGATTTCCTCTTCCTGTACAGACACAGCGTTTGGCTGACACGCTGCAAAATGTGTACCAGTTATCAACATGTTTCCAGTTTCAAGGGTCGTTCAAAAATTCCTTTTCCTGTTCTGGGGGGAAAAAAAAATAAAAAAAATTATAGAGACCATTGACACCAGAAGGATTTGTCATGACAGTGTTCCCTACGTTTTTGTTTAGAGCCTTTGCAAGGAGGCTACTGAAATATTAATGGCTTTCTGCTTTGTGAGACAGCACATTGCGGTAGTGAGAGCTGTGTATCCTCTCTGTGTTCCCAAAACACGTGTGGTTTAGATGCCTTTCATATATTTTAATACAAAGTGGCTGGCTGAGTGGTCCATGTTCTCCCAGAGGAGCCAAAACTCACTTCATGGACCGAGAAAATAAAGGGCTATAAGGCAATTTACCATTCAGGCTATTGTGGAGGAGGGTGATTTAAAACATTATAGTGGCTTGGAAAAAAAGAAAAACCCAGAGCAGTGATTGAAAGGCTTGAAATGAGCGAGTTAATGTGACAACTCTCCTTTTCCTGCAGTCTGTTGCAGAGGTGATCATGCACAGTTAATGTCTCGTGTGGAGCTCTGGTACCTGTTTGCAGGACTTGCTTTGAAATTAAGAGTGAGACATCATTTATTTAATAGACAGCATTAAAGAATGATTTTCTGATGAAGCAAGTTAGGTGTTAAACACTTTTCAGGTGAACCATTTACTTATGTAATTATCTCTCATTTACATTATAATAAATGTTTCTCCAGGGAGTTTAGCCAATCATGAAATGCAATTAATTTTCAAATGCTCTTCAGCAACAATTGAGACACTAGAGACCGAAATCCCTCGTCAGTGTGTACATTTTTAAACTTCCCTGCTAAAGGGAAGCTGTTTAAACTCAGCTGATCGTGCAGTTGTTAAATTCTAGGATTTTTAAGTGTTTTATACCTGCCTGTCACTGCAAGTCTGGAGTGCTGTGCTCGATACCCGGCTTGTGTAAGCCTGATATCTCCCCTTAGGTTCTGGAGCATTGAGTAGGCTCAGGATGCTGTTCTTGAACTTAAGACTGGGACTTGTGAAGATGGAGGGGTTTAAATGCTCTCGGTTTCTGTCACAGATTCCAACTGCTGTATGATACCGGCTGGAGCACGTAGCCAGCTGTTCTGTAGCTTGTCCATGTATAAAATGGGAGTAACACAGATCTGGTGTCTCTAAGGTGTACGGTCAGATGTGGGGGTGGAAGCAACTGGTTGGTGATTGTGGACAGCAATCTAAACACCGTGCTGCTTAAGGTTGCTTAATTGACTTCCTAACGAGAACGCTACAGTTGCTTTTGAGCACTTAGTGTGCTAATAAGATAAAATAATCTGTGGAATTCCACCTTCTACAGCTGTATTTGGTCCAACAGCTTAGAAAGCTTTTCAAGAATGGATGAATTTTGCTGCAGCCTTCAGTTTTCAGACTAATAGCTGCTGTGGCTGGAGTAGGGATCTCCATTTGAATGGAGCCGGACTTTTACAAGTGAACAGCAGCAGAGTGGTGTTTTTAGGTCTCACCTATGCTGAGCAGACCTGCTTCTGCAGCTGGCTCTGGTTTTCCTGCTGTTAAGCCTTGGGCCCCAGTGCAGATACTGTTCCAGCCACGCTGGGTTGCAGGAGACAGATGGGCTTGGGTAGGGAAGGGCTTACAGCCGCTGCGGAGGCTTCCAGCCCCGGGCGTCTGCAGATCCGAAGCTGTGGAACCTGCAAATCTCACGTATTTAGAGGCTGAAGAGGAGGAAGAGCTTTTATCCATTCATGCTTGTAAAATCCAATGTAGGAAAGCTCTTGCCAGTGATACTCTCTCTTCATAGCAAACAAATAAAATCACTTCGGTTGAATTTGTGCATTTTCCTGAGGCTTTCTCTTCAGCTGGGGGTAAAGAGGAAAGGAGGCTTTATTTACAGATGTTGCTTTCAGAATGAGCCTGGCATGATGATATTATCTGTAAATACATCTTAGGGCATCAGACATCTTTCCGTTTATTTAGAAATACGAGATAAAGATTGTCTGACCTGGGAATGAATGCTAGAGAAAGCCGTGTCCTCCGTTTTGTTGCCTCGGAGTACATACGCAGTTTAAAATGAGTCCGTATCTGCTGTTATATCACCCTGTTGCTTCCAGCAGAATACTCGCATTTTGATTTTGACCTACAAATTTTGGTACTCACTGTTTACACTGACCTCTATATGTAGGAGACCAGAATGCTCCTGCCTTGTTTGTGGATGTGTCTCTGACGCCGAACCTGGTGGGATTTGGGTCCGAGCTCCATGAGCTGTTGGGATGTTCCCCCTGTAAATACAGGGCAGCCCGTGGGTTTCAGCAGCGTGGATTTTGTAAGCACCTACACACAGATCACAGTCAGATCATTATGTTGATCTAAACCATTTTGTAATCCTCTACAATCTGGGTTTAGAGACTGTTATTAGTGTCACAAATAAAAGCTTGTGACTTCTTTAGTTCTCGGGATAAAAGAAGACGTGTACTATCAGAGAATTACATATTAAAATTAAAGCAACATAAACATGTGGGAGTTTGAGGATAGTTATCCCACTTTTCAAGGCTGAGCCCTGAATTGACACTGTTGCAAGAGAGAAATTGATTAATTTTAATTTCATAGTTGACCGTGTACTGAAGGAGCTGAGTTAAACCACGAGGATCAGACATGAAAGAGTTTTAAAAATATTTCTTTCTCAGTCACTTGAAGCTTTAAACATGGCTCAAAGAAGTGTATTTTATTTGGGTTTTTTTTAAAGCTGAATGTACAGGAAGGAAACCCTTTTTGCCCTGGTGGGTCACGGGTTTGGAGATAGAAATGCATAGAAAGGCACTTAAGGGTTCTGTTTTCTCACAAACCATTTTCTAAGCCCATGGAAAGCCTCTTCAAAGTGATCCCGCTAGAAAGTGATTTCAGCTCTTGTTACATTCCTGTGTGTAAGGGATATCTTGCCATTACAGACACGAGCAGCTCCCGGCCTCCATCACTGGGAGCGCCAGCAGGGAGGCTGTGGGAAGCACAGCTGGCATCTCTGATGGGTGCAGCGGGCTCCGTGGGGTGGTCAGGCGCTGCTCCTGACCCGCCGCCGCTGGGTGTGTGCCCGCAGGTACCTGAAGGAGTTCCGCACGGAGCAGTGCCCCCTGTTCGTGCAGCACAAGTGCACTCAGCACCGGCCCTACACCTGCTTCCACTGGCACTTCGTGAACCAGCGCCGCCGCCGCTCCATCCGCCGCCGCGACGGCACCTTCAACTACAGCCCCGACATCTACTGCACCAAGTATGACGAGACCACGGGAATCTGCCCGGAAGGAGACGAGTAAGTGAAGGACTGCGCCCTGCTTTTCAGGCATTAGGCTTTTGGGATCAGTCCAGGTGATGATTCCAGCCGGTTCTTGTGGAGATGAGGCAAGTCAGCAGTAAAGCGGCTTTGTCACAGACGTAACATGAGATGTAAAAGCTGTAACAGCAGTCTGCGTGCTCCAGGCCTGCTAAGGGTGACTTAGATGGGAGTTTGGCTCTTGGGAACTCACTGACCTTGGTGTCTTCAGCAAAACTCAGGTGGGAAAAACAGCTCAGTGACAAAAAGCTTTGTTCCTGTAAGTCCCTGACTCTCAAGTAACAGCTCTTGCTCACTAGCAGGGTAACTTAGTTTTTCACAGATGGAAGAAAAAAGGAGGAGCTTTGTCCTCTCTTCTGCCCCCTGAGTTATCTGTGCCCAGCTTTTAAAAACATACCAGTTTATTTCGTCTTCTGGAACTTTAAAGAAGGCAGTAGGGAAATGACAAGTACCCAGAATAAGGCAACATGAGGAAGAGTTTGGTTTTTTGGGTGCTCTCTCTTCATGACTATGATGAGTTTAACTGGGGCAGAGTTGCAAGTGTTTCTGCTGTGCATGTGGCAGACCCCAGCAACGAAGGGGTTAACCCAGTAATATAACTTGCCACGTGACAGATATGGAAGAATAAATAGTGTAACCAAACTGTGGTCAAATATGGGGAGTGTTTTATGTAGAGATGTTGTAAAAAGATGGAATTTCAGTTCCCTTTCATGGTGCCAGTATAAACACACAAAAATGCTATTTATTGGGAAAGCAGTATTTTTTTCTTTCTTTTTTTTTTTTTACCCGATTAAGTAAAGTTTTTGTGACTAGAGCAGAATGGAACAGTCCCTCAGCCTGAAGCTTCAATTTCAGTACTTTCTTCCTTGTTAGAAGAGATCTGGAAAGAACTGGAAATGGGATATTTGTGGGCTTTGGCTTCTAGATCACTGGTTGATATCTGGCTCGCACTCAGTGAATGAAAGCTGTTGTCATCTCAGAACTCTTGCTGATTTATATTTTTAGCTTGATGCTGCAATATCTAAACTTTGCCTGTTCCGTTTTGATTTTTTTTTTTTAAAAATTGTCAGGATAGCTTGTTCCTTCTCTGTCTAAGAGGGGAAGCAAAACACAAGTTAAAATGATAGTGTTGTAATTCTCCTTTCTTGTCCCATGCTCTGCATAAAGGCTGCATCTGTAGCTGCATCAGCAGGAAACAGTAACAGCACCAAGTCTAGATGGGCTGCTGAGGAAATGGTATGTGAGGTCCCTTCAATCCCAGCCAGTACATCGGGACACCTTGGCAGTGCCCTTGCTCTTTTCCAGTCCCTGGCAGTCACTAGACCAGAATCATAAGGATGTGCTGGCTTAATAATCCAGTTGTCTTTTTGGGAGGGAAACTACATCCTGTGTAGCGACAGGTTTGGGGGTTCTCTGTAGCACTGGAACACCATTAAAGAAGGGGCAGAGTTAGCAAAGGTGTTGCCAGCTGCAGTGTCCAGTATCAGCAGTGTGTCTTCTGGTGGTGTTGAATCCATCACCCGCCTGACTAAACTCCGTCTGTTCTTCCCCTCCTTCCCTCCCTCAGGTGTCCCTTCTTGCATAGAACTACTGGAGACACAGAGAGGAGGTATCACTTACGCTACTACAAAACTGGAATCTGCATCCATGAGACAGACTCCAAGGGAAACTGCACGAAGAACGGAGTCCACTGCGCGTTCGCTCATGGGCCCCATGACCTGCGCTCGCCGGTGTACGACATCAGGTGAGGGCAGAAGGTGAAGTGTTATGGAAATGAACTGTTAAATCATGTTACAGCCCTGATTTTATAGCAAACAGACCCGTGTCTGCCTTCCCCCTTACCACATTAACTCATGCTTTGGAAAGCAGAGCAGGGAAAGGAGGGAGTGGAGGTTGGGGCTCTGTATGGAAAAGGTAATTTCTGTACCCAAGTGAAAAGCGAGGTGACTGAAGGACAGGACTGCTTCAGCAAGAAATGGAATGATGATGAAATATCCCTTCCTAATAAGGCAAATCTACAAAACCTCCAGGGAGGATTCTCTAAAATGGGGGAAGGGATCACACTTTGGAATTTCATGGGGGGTTCAAAATAGTACATCTGCAATTCTCAAGCTTTTTTTTAATTATAGTTGCTGTTCAGCTGGAGATATTCTGACAAAAAATGCCTGACTGAAATGCAGCCACTTAGGAAATGCTCTAGTATGTCAGTTTTTATGCACATTTACCTGACTCTTCATCTGCTCAGTCTGTTTGTTCCTTTAACTCTGTCCTCAAAGGGAGCTTCAGGCCATGGAGGCTTTGCAGAATGGTCAGACAACATCTGAAGGAGGCATCGAGGGTCAGTCTGCGGTCGCTGCCAGCCATGCCATGATAGAGAAAATACTCAGTGAGGAGCCAAGGTGGCAAGGTGAGTGTCACTTGGGATCTGTGGGGCTGGCAAAGTCTGGTTTCTCTGGGGTGCTTGCTCCTGTCAAAAGCTTCTGTATAGTAAATACAGATTGTGGTCATCTCCCACTGACTGGTTGCTTGTTTTGCAGATACGACATATGTGTTGGGCAATTACAAGACAGAGCAATGTAAGAAACCCCCCCGGCTCTGTCGCCAGGGTTATGCCTGTCCCTACTACCACAATAGCAAAGACAGAAGAAGAAGTCCAAGAAAACACAAATACAGGTACTGTGGTCCTGGATATTCTACTTCCCAGCCTAGTGGTGCAGTGTTTTGGAAATCTGTGATGAAGGAGCCAGGATTTTGACCACTAGGTAGTTGTTTTTAGCATATCTCCAAGGCAGGAGATGTGATGGGCTCTTATTTCTGCCTAGGAGAAGAATAACAAACTAAGGAGTTTTCCTGTATACAGGAACCAGTATCTCTAATAAATAAATTGTTAATCATGTTACAGCTCTGATTTTATAGCAAACAGACCTGTGTCTGGCTTCCCCTTGCCACATAAACTTCAGCTTTAGAAAGCAGCACAGGGAAAAGAAGACAAAAGGAAGTTTTAATCCCCATCTAGAAACAAACTCGCACAACAGTGTTTTCATGGTAAAGGATTCAGAATCATCAGGCTGCCTGTTGTGTGTGCCTGGTGATGGGGATCATGAGGCACGGGGTGAGCAGGACTGTAGCTGGACATGCATTCCTAACCAGCTGCTAAAGGCTCTGCTTTTGAGGCACCAGGGTGTTCTGTCACTCAGCTGTCGCTGGATTTTTCAGCGTGCTGTGTCTCCCCGAACGCATTTCATCTAAATTATAGGCCCTCATTTCCTCCAGCACAACAGAGCTTTTGTTGTGGTCTCAGTGGGGCTTTTCCTTAGTTCATTTTTGAAAAACATAGGAGCAGACCAGAAAAGCAGGAGAGAAAATGCCATGGATGTTCTCGCTTCCCTTCCCCACCCCCAGCATTCACAGAAATTTTTTGAATTGGCACTGAAATTCTGTATTTACAAAAACTAAACAAGCGGCGACCAAAGAAACGTTAATCCCACCACTTTCAGGAGGAACAGGAACACTAAGGCAGTCTTAAAGCAGCAGCTATGTGCTTTCTGCCCCTGCCCTGGGCCCTTTGGGAGGGAAAGAGGTGAAAGCTTCTCCCCTCCAGATCTCCACTCACTCCTGTGTTTTCCCCACCCCCAGCTGATGTGGCTCCTCTCACGCCGGCTGTGCTGGTGCTGCTATCTGCTTCCCTCTGCCGTTGTTCGAGGGAATGGTTAAGAGCATAAAGAGCAGGGGAAGTAGGTCACGGCAGAAATTCAGATCTAGAAAAAAAAAAGAACTGTTCCTGTCTGGGAGAAAGAAAACGGACTTGCCTTTTCCCCAGTGACCTGACTCAGCCTCTTTTCCACATGGCCACACTATAAACCTGGAAACATACTGCTGTAAGGGTATTATGTGTTTTGGGATTAGCCAATTAACTTCTTAGCTTTCTATGAAGGTGCAGTTCCAAAACAGAAACCAGACCCAGCGTCTCTGACACTAATCACATCAGCTGCTAATATTGTTAAGTTGTGTGTGTTGGTTCAAGTTGTATTCTGTTTCAAATAGAGAATTAAGCCATGTTTCTTTCATTGGGAAACTGGAAGAAGGGGAAGAAGATGCAGTAGCAGCTGGATGGGGGCTGGGGAAGCAGCAGCCAAGCTGATTGTACAGTTGAGGGTGGGCACTGAAACCTGCCCCCTGACTGAGGAATTGTAACATCATAGGATGGCTTGGCTTGGAAGATGACCTTAATGATCACCCAGTTCCAACTCCCTGCCATGAGCAAGGACAGCTTCCACTATCCCAGGTTGCTCCAAGCCCCATCCAACCTGGCCTTGGACACTTCCAGGGATGGGGCAGCCGCAGCTTCTCTGGGCATCCTGTGCCGGGGCCTCCCCACCCTCACAGGAAAGAATTTTTTCCTGGTATCTAGTCTAAATCTACTCTCTTTCAGTTTAAAGCCATTACTCTCAGTCTTGTCCAAAGTCCCTCTCCAGCTGTCTTGGAGCCCCTTTAGGCACTGGAAGGGACTCTAAAGGTCTCCACAGAGCCTTCCCTTCTCCAGGCTGAGCAAGCCCAACTCTCTCAGCCTGTCTCCAGAGCAGAGGGGCTCCAGCCCTTGGAGTGTCTTCGTGGCTTCCTCTGGACTTGCTCCAGCAGGTCCATGTCCTTCCTGTGCTGGGGACCCCAGAGCTGGATGCGGCTCCAGGTGGGGTCTCAGGGCAGCAGAGCAGAGGGGGACTCACCTCTATCCACCTGCTCAAAGTATTCAGAGCACAAAGCACATCTCTGAGTCTGATGCATTCTCCTGCTGCCTTATTTACGCAGATCTTCACCATGTCCCAGTGTGAAACACGGAGACGAGTGGGGAGATCCCAGTAAGTGTGAAAACGGAGACTCGTGCCAGTACTGCCACACTCGCACAGAACAGCAGTTCCATCCAGAGGTACAGTAACCTCCTCACTCCGTTTGGTAGTTGATAGGAAAGCCAAAAGCATTCCAGTCTTACAAAGTAAATTAGTGTACCAGGTGGGAGAACATGTGGGCTGCTTGTGGTGTAGTCCTGGGATACAGAGAAACTGTATGTTGGGAGTAAGCTGAAATTCAGCTGCTTGACAGATTTTTGTTAGGTAGACCACATGGGAGGAGGTAAGAAAAGTGGGGCGAAAAACTGAAGTGTAAGAGCAGCTTCATGTACGGGGCCCTTAGGAAAGCACGATGTGGGTCTGCACGTGAGCGTACGGCATCTGTTTCCTTGAATAAAAGCTTGTGGTTGATGATGATAGCACTAAACACCACTGAGCTCTTGGTTGTGAGCGTGCCCAGAGCTTTCCAATATCCTTACAGAAAGTGTAATTAAGACCTTTTCGTAGTCTGCTTCATGTTACAGCGTTGAAAAGCTTTGTTGGGCCCGTTTCGGCAAAGTAACCATTGTCACCGCCTGTCAAACTGGGGGGAAAGGGAATAATCCATTTGCTCCAGTCATTGTCAATGGTTTGTTATTTTCCTTGCAAACATGTGGCTGGAACTTTCTGTGCTGTCATCTGTCAACTGTTTCCTACCTCTGGCCATTTGTAATACCCATGGAGCTTCCAGTAAGAGTGGGGAGCTTCATGGCACGTGGTGACCTTTGGGTGAGCTGGTGTGTGGTGGGTTGGTCTTTGGCCGAGCTCTAGCTGTGATGGGCATATTTTGGTGTTTCCAGAACTACAGTGGGTTTTCCTTTCTTTGAAGCAAAGCACTGAAATGGTCACCCTGAGCTCTGCTAGCTTTTGCACCTTTTATCCCTGTCCCTCTACCTTGCTGTTGAGTTTCTTCATAGAACTTTTGTACCTGGGCTGGTGGTCACTGTTATTTTCTGTTCATGTCAGTTGTTGGGTTCTTTTTGTTTTTTTCCCCATCCTCAGATCTACAAATCCACCAAATGCAATGACATGCAGCAGTCTGGCAGCTGTCCCCGAGGACCCTTCTGTGCCTTTGCACACGTAGAACGTACGTGGACTCCTTCTCTCATCTTTCATGGGTGTTTGAGCTATGGGGAGCTTCTGACCAAAACTGTTTAAGATACAGGCCTGCAAAACCAGAACTTTTGTGAAGGTTTTCCAAAACTGAAGTGTTAACTTTGATAATTTCTATAAAACCAGGCTAATGTAAAGGTGTTGGCAGAGCTGGAGGCAGTAGGTACTCTGTAGGACTTGACCCTTAGTTCGCTGTCTCTTGGAGGATCTCTCTTTGTTCCTTCTCACCTGCTCAGTTCTCTGTATCAGTTCAGGAGGATGGAAGTGGGCAAAGCTGCTTCCCTTCTGTGCATGGATGAACAGTACCTACATAAGCTGCAAACTGTTGTTTAAAAACCTGGGGATAAAGTTGCTAATTATAGATAATATATTGATATATTAAAAAAATTAAATGCTGTTTAACTACTGATGAAGCTTTACTTAGAGTTTAAATCTGGAAGTCAGGTTGAAGAAGAAAAATACGCAGCTTTTTTCCTTCTTTTCCTTAAATCCTCTTTTCTCAGTAGCTCCCTGATTTATAGGGCATTATTTCAATCCTCACTTTAATCATCTAGTGATGCTCTTTTGGTTGTGGGAGTTCTATGTACAGGTGGGTACCAACATTCATAAATAATGGTTAGTTCCTGTCCTATGGCTTCTACACTCCAGTGTCGCTGCTGACTTTGCAGCAATTAGAGGAGGTTGCTCAGAACTCAGTAGATTGGCTCTGATATACTGACTCACTACACGGCCTCGAGAAAATCTCTTTGTTATTTGATTATCCTTTGTAAATGAGGGAATTAGTAATTGCTGCCTTTGTCAAGGAACGGGCAGAGTAAATTCCCTACAGGTTATGCAGTTCCTTTTATAGGAGGCCTTGTTGACAAGCAGTAATTATAGCTGGAGCTGTGGGCTGTAATGGCCCAAAACACAGCAGTGCAACTACACAGTGCGATCCAACAAGCTTTACAGAATGAAATCTTGATAAAAGAACAGTGTTTTGCAAACTTCCTTGGGTATAATGTAGTATTTTTGATTAGGGGTACCTTACTCCTAACAAGATGGCTGGACTTGATATTATACCACTTAAAGGGAGAGTAACATTCTGTGGTACTTGGGTCATTCCAACCTGGTTATTTCTTGTGCTGTCTTGCAGTGAAGGCTTTCAGTCCTTCCTCAGCCAGCTGAACGCTGAGGGCCTAATTCAATTAAAATATCTGCTCTAGGCATGATTTTTGCTGATTATTAGCAAGAAATGGTGTTGAAACCAGCACTTCAAAGATACTGCAGTACAGGTGTAGTGTCGGTTCTATAGTTTTTGTAAAGATGCTGACTCGTGTTAGATGTAAATACTACAAGTCTACAGTATCTTTACCTTCTGAGCCACTGACACTTTTTCTTTTTTGGTAATGATTTGTACTGAGCACAGATGGAAACTTAACTCCCTCAGCTAATTAAAATGCACCCATCAACTTTGTGCCTAGCAATGAGGGAAGCTCTGCTTAGTTCAAGAGAGCTGAATGAATAGCACGCAATTCATGCAGGGAAGATAATTTTGGAGCAGCATTAATGGACTAAAGAGCAGCACAGTGTGTATGTGATGGCAGTGATAATGTAAGGAGCATTAGGTGAGTGGTAGCCGTTTGCCAAATAAGGTTTCCCTTTGCTTCTGTACTTACAAGCAGGTGCTTGTAGAATACTTTTAGCTCTGAGGAGTATCTAGGTATTCTTGTTCCTAAATGTCTTGTGCCCCACTGCAGCTTTGCAGCTTTGAGTGATGTTGCCTGTGCTTTTATCCCTTGCAGAGCCTGCCCTCAGTGAAGACCTGCAGCAGTCCTCGGCCGTGTCCAGCCCCACACAGCCAGGACCGGTGATGTACATGCCGTCGGCAGCTGGGGATTCTGTTCCAGTCAGCCCTTCCAGCCCACATGCCCCAGACCTTAGCAATGTACGTAGCCCTGCGGAGAGGCCTTGCCCGTAGTCTGGGTTTCTCTGAGTCACTGTTCTTGTCTCCCAAGAAGACAAATCTTAACTATCCAGAAGCCCAAAGGATATGAGATTTTTCTTCTAGTTCTCAGCTCCATGCTTTTTAGAGAGAGATTTTTTTTTTTTTTTTTGGAACATACATTCAGTGGCTTTGGTATTATCCTCTCACCTCTAAAGTTTCTAAGCCTTCCTTTCTGTGCAGAGTCTGTTGATGTACTTTCAGGAAAGTGGAATACATCCGCACATGAAGCCCAACTCCTTCCTGTCTGGAGGTACATATTGGGCTTAGTTTCCCAGTCCTCTAATTAAAGGCTGTGAGCCAACAACCTCCAAAGTACATAACTACTGTTGAGTTTGTTTACATATGTAATCTCAGAGGCTTAGCTTGTGCATATTGTGTGTTGCATTATAGGATATCCTTAGTTCCCTCCCTCTCCTCCTGCTGGGGATAGCTAAACTCTGAAATATGCTAAAGTAGTGCCCCAGACTCCTTGTAATACTTTATTTCAGTTGTCCATACAAGAAGGGAGATGTTTAAATGCTGAACAGATACTCACAGTCGGATAAGAAGCCCTTGGAATGCAAGACTACATTTTTACTTAGTTTTTTTTCTGTTTGTTAAGTCTTTCCTGTTTGCACTGCTCTTGATAAGGTGTGTAACCTTTTCAAATGGTTGGTTGAGGTTTTCAGGAGTTAAAATGACACGAGTTTAACTCATTTGAAACTGGTCAGAATGAAGTGAACCCGTTTAGGACCTCTGTTTTATCTTATTCCCTCTCTTTCAAAAGAGAAGCTGAGTTTGATTTTATTGATGCCAAAGCCAACAGAACAGTTCATAGTTGTCCTGAATTTGATTGCAGCTAGAATTCCAAACAGATCTTGAAAAGTCTGGATGCAATATTGTCTCTTACTAAATAACACTGTGGAAAGCAGTAAAAACCAAAACCCCTTCATCTTATGAACATATCATCTAAATTCTCGGAAAGCTGCAGAGAAGTTGAAGATATCTCCTACTTATTAGACCATTTAGGTCTTTTCTATCTCAGGCTCTTAGTCTTTTAAACAGTCTTTCCTAATCCTTGGATATGTGCCAAATGGCAACACATGTCTGTCTGTGACTTCATCACTCCACAGGGCATCTGCATGTAGCTTGCAAACAAATGTGGCTTTGCTGGTGATCATTTTACATGATGAATTAGTCAGAGCAAAAAAAAAAGGTCCCTGTAGCCGCCAGCCTCACGTGGCCTGTTCTGTTTTGTATTTGTACTGTAGGTGTGGAATAAATCAGGAACTCTGCCAACTAGCCCCACCTCCACCACAGTGAGTAGTATCTTTGCAACTGTAGGGAAGCGTGGACAGCAGAATGTCTGGATAAAAATAAAACCAAAACATTGTAGGCTGCTCCTTTTTCTTCCCCTAATGCCAGCCCAGACTGTGCCACATTTGAATCTGTGATGTCTGGAGCACAGTCATGCTTGTCAGTGCAGGTGAATAGTTTTTTTGTCCCAGAGAAATGGGATATTTGCATTGATCCAGGTGGACACATTCTCTAAAGCTCATCTTACTGCTGTCTGTGGCTTCATCTACAGTGCAAAACCAGCCTTGTTGCATGTGATTGTGGTCCCTGGTATTAGTCCAAAGAACGGAACTGTTGGAAATCATTGAGTTTTTTTTTAATGCAGCTGTTGATACAGCTTTAATGTCTTCATTAAAGCTTTCAGATTTCCAACTGGAAAGCAAAAAATACAATATTACACAATAGCTCAGATATGTTTGGTGGTTCTGACTGCCAAAGCACCTTTCCAGGTTCCACACTACTGCCCAGTCAGACAGGATCCACTGTAGCCTAAGGAAAGAGAAGAGAGTTATGGTCAGGTTGGAAACTTGGATCAGTCACATCTGAGGCTTCAAAAAAGGATAAATGTCACTAGAGCTGTAGTTAAAAAGTACATACAGTAAAACCATAATTGTGGGACTGTAAAAATGCAGTGGAGCTTTTCCCTGATTTTTTTAAAATTACTGTTTGCTGAAAGCTTGTGTAGTTTTGTTGACCGTCAGTGTAATCGATCTACAGACAGTGAAGTGAATTGAGCCCTTCCATGGGGTGCCTCTCCCCTTCATGTCATTGCTCCTGGCTGGCTGTACTTTCCTGACACTTGTTCCTTCTGTTAGATTCTTTGTAGGAACAGCAGTCTTGGAAGCCCATCTAATATATGTGGGTCTCCTCCCGGTGCCATTGGAAAGCCCCACAGCTTGGAGACCATTGGTTTTCCTCCAGACTCAGTAACAGCAGCCGGCAGCTACAAGAAGGCACCGGGGTTTGAGCGAGAAGATCAGGTGGGGGCCGAGTATTTGAAGAGTTTCAAATGCCAGGTTAGTAGGGAATATTGGCTGGAAGAGCTGGGGGGGATGAGGAAGAATGAGAGATTTCCCAGTCTAGCTTGACTGTGTTTTTATTTTTGATGGAACAGAAGTGGGAAAGCACTGTTCTCATGTGCATTTCCAGATCTCTGCCGTTGCTTTCAGCCTCCCTTCCAGCCCCTTTCATCTCACATGTGTTCTTCTCTGCCTTGCTGCCATCACACACTCTGTTTGTGGAAGTGGAGCTGCTGCTTGTTTTCCCAACCCCTCACAACTCCTGTCCTGTGTTGACCCTCAGTAGCTTCCCACATCACTTCTTGGTCTTTCCATATTTAGATCCTTGCCAAGAGTTGCTGTTTCTTTTGCTGTATTGTCTCATTGTCTCATCCATCCTTCTCTGTTCCCTCTTCAGACTCTTATCTTGACCTCTGTGACTTGGTTTGTCTTCTGTTTTCACCATTCATTTCTCTGGTGTATTAAAAATGTCATGTTAGTTGTGTCTTGCCTCTCTGGCCCGATCATTCTGATCCTTGACTCTCTGCTCTGGCTTCTCTATTAAATTTCAATTCCTCATTCTCATTTGAAGAATCCTCTGAATCTTACCCAACCCATATCTTTTAATGACATTCCCTCTTATCCCTTTTGGATATCCCAGTCTCGCCTTGCTGCTTCCCCGGTCTTCTTCCTGGTGTCATGCCTTATTCATAGCGTTCCCTAGGCCTGGAACGGTCTCTTCCATCTCTTTTCCACACATGAGCTTTTCCACAGTCAGTTTCTTACTGCGAATTTCCTTTCTTGATGTTACAATGAATAGTTTCTTTGCACCGTCCCTTCCAGTGTGAGCCCAGCCCAGAGCTTCAGTCTCAGTTTTTATTTCTCACTGGGTTTGTAACTATAATAGAATAACATATAGATTTTGGGGGAAGGGAATAGCTACTTGCATGAGGAGGTACCTGCAAAAATATCCCCAAGTTCTTTTGAAAAAAAAAAAATTAAAAATTAAAAGGAATAAGAATACCAGGTCTGCGTTGCCTGAGAACAGAGAGAAGAGAAGAGCTGCTTTCAGCCTGGCTACGTTTAAGTTCTTGTCTGTGACATTAAAGAAGTCAGCCTTAATGAGCCTGTACTGCTGCCTCTGTATTGCACTGCTGTGAGAAAACAGTGGAAATATCCCGTCCAGACAAGGTCTTGCATAAAGTAGTTGAATTTAGAAGCAGACTCCATGGAGTTTGTTTTATTTATTTTTACAGCTTTGGGAAAATATGACCAAGCTTTGCAGTAGGACCAAGTCTTGAACACTGTTTAGTCTAATTAAAATGATGCAGTGACAAATCCAGATTAAGCTATATGCATGTGTGCTCTCTTATAAATGCTCCCATTGTCTGGCTTAACGGGGACGTGGCTTAGGAAACTGCAAATTGATGCAACACGTCTTTGGGGGTAAAGAGCAGACCATGCTGTGATCCTGGCACTTCTCATGGGCACAGCAGCTTGTAACAGTTGTTTAGAAACAAAAGAAGAAGCATGTCCTCGTTCTCCGTGGCCTCTGCTGCAAAGGAGGAGTGAACCCAGAGCTGAAGGACTGAGAGAACCCCTGTCTGCTGCCAGCAGAGGCAGAGTGCCAGGGAGGCCCTGCTTTGGAGAAAATGGGCAGCAAGCCTAAGCCAAGGAGAAAGGGGATGGAGCATGAATAGGACTTTTAAAAGGAGGGCCAGAGGATGAGTATTTATATCTGAAGTTGGATCGTGCTACGAAGATACTGTATTCACATAGCTTCTTAATTATGTCGCTTTAATTAAGCAAAACCTGTGTTAAACGACTGGAATAAATAGCTACTAAGGTATAGACAGAAGTAATCACAATTGCCTTATGCTAGGCTTCTACAGACAAAATTAGGTGTCTCATAAGTGTCCTGATTTAATTTTATTTTAATCTGTAATTACTTACTTTTTAAAATCTTCTGTAATTCCCTTTGGCTGCAGTGGGCACCAGAGATTCTCATATACCCTGTAAATTGGACCACTAATTAGGCATTTAACTTTGTCAACTCCTATATAAAAACACTGGAGTCGCTCTGGCTCAGCTCTGCAATGGGCTTGTCATTTTTCCTCTGTAGAATTAGTACAAATAGTTTCTATCTTATTAGAATTAGAAATGTACCTTCTGTCTTAATGGATTCCACATAGTTTGTGGTAAGGCTGAGCCAGCAGTTAAAGCTAAAAATACTTTTCCTGAGTCCCGAAAGATTTAGCAAGCTGGAAAAATGCTGGTTGCACTGGAAGGATTTGAATGCCACGAGCAGGAGGTGTTCCCAAGTCCTGACACACAGCACAGTAGGTTTCTTCCATGCTGGTCAGAAAACATTTAGTTTCACTCATAATTTATGTCCCTTGTTCTCTTCCCTGACTGCAACAGAGTGAGCTGGAGAATTTCAGCCTTTGAATTTTTGTCTTGATATGTGCCCTTTCTAATGTTACTCAGAGCTAAAGGAGACTGGCTTAGTGGTGACATTTGGTTTGCTCGAGTTTTGTGAATTCAAGGCAGTGGGGATTGGGACTAACGTGGGAATGGTTTCACTTTTCTCCTCCTTAAAGGAAAAAAAGCCCTTCCAGTCAGACTTAACTGCAGCAGAGCAAACTCCCTACGTTGGCAGGAAGCCTCTCAGTGGGGGCACGGCTGTGTATGTGCCTTCCCTTCAGCTGTGACGTCTGTGATAGCGCATTTTGTGTTCAGAGGAGTGTCGGGGGGGGGCAGGGATGTGTTGGCTAATGTAGCAGGCGTGTTATCAGACACACACAGATGCACTCACGTAACGCAGCGCCCGCTCACAAAGGAGAGCAAGCCCGTGATGGGTTCAGTGGCAGTTCTGCTGTGTGTAAACACACTGCATGTTGTTCAGGGAAGCGTGAGAGAGTGGTACCCACTGCAGAAGGATCTTTGTGTCCATATCTCGACCTCCTGGCTGCCAGGCTTTGACCTCCCCATCTGCCCACAGGCGTACAGCTGAGCAGGGAAAATGATTTAATAGAGTAAAACCAAGGGATGAATTCTCCCGCTGCTCTTTCGCCTGTCTGGTTATGTCACCCCTCTCCAGCAATCATTTTATCTTTGTCATGAGGCTGTTTAAGCCAAGAAGTCAAGGCGTATCACTTCAGGTCAGCGTGGTGTGCTGCTTGTTGCACATCTCCCTGCAGAGATGGTGCCTTGCCGGCATTTGGGATAAAAACCATCGTGTGCGCTTCATGCCTGGAACGTGTCTGTGTTTCAGACTGGGGAGGCTGGAGAGGGAGTAAACAAGCAGCACCGACTCTTCAGCACTTTTTTTTGCTCCCTCTCTGTGCCCAGAGGCTGTGATTGATCTCCCTGTGCCATGTCACAGCATGGGAGGAAGGGAGCAAGGTCTGCAGACAGACCGTTACACACTGACAGGCTCCCGAGGCCACTTCCTTCCCAACTGAGTTCCATCAGAATTGACTGATGTTGCAAGGCAAGAGAGTTGATATCCGTTAAGGATACAGTGCTGGAAGGTCCTTAACCTGAATTTTTAGGCTGGATAGTGGAATTCTAAATGTATGTTGGCATTGTGAACTTTCTTGCAAGTCCAGGCAGTCTTAACCTCACTTATGTTTTATAGCTTTGAGCTCTTGTGTTAATGGATGGGGGAAGGATTTTTTATAAAGTCAGTTTTGATGATGTTGTTTTGAAAGTTTATTAGTTATCACTGTATTTTACTTTGCAGTCCTAGCTGGGAGCTGGGAGAGTTTGAGAGAAAACATAATCTACAGACTTTATTTTCCCCAAAAAAATTTTCCCCTGAAAAATATTTACATAATTAAAAAATGTAGTGTGCCTCCCACCATTTCTGGCCCTTTCTGGTTTTCAGATGCTAGTAGGGCTGATGAGTTAGTTATAGCAAGGCAAAATAATTCATTTTTGATCTCGGTTCTTAGGATTTGCTTTGTGTTAGCAGGGGACTTAGAGCAGCACTGAAGGCAAATGTCAGTGTGACAAGTCTTTGCATAACTCTAGGGGTGATGTCTTGGTGTACAGAAAGCATAAATTATTTGGAGTGTTTTCAGTTTGCTGTGTTTTCCCTCTCTCCAAAGTCTCTAGTGCCTTGAGCAGATCCAGAGAGGAGAGGGCTGTGTTTCCCATTTTGAATTTTGCACAGTAATCCCTCTGCTTATCTTTTTGTTTTTGTTTCTTTACTGCAGCAAGCAAAAATGAAGTCCCACTCACTGGAACACAGGAGCCAGGAGCAACCTTTGTTACAGCCCAAACAGGTACGGTACTGCCAGCAGGGCTCTGAACCCAGCTCGGTGCTTCCACCACCACTGAGAAATCTCTGTGGATCCAGACAGCTCTGCAGGGAGTAAATAACAGTCCAGACACCATTAGGGATGCTCAGCTGGAGGGATTACTTTATGAGGATGGGATGATTTGCTGGAGGTGTTATTTGTGAGTAGTTAGACCTGAATGAGTTCAGGATGGATTCATAGGGCTGGACCGTGCTGGAGAGAGTCTTCAAATTACAGAAAATTGAGCTGGAATGGATCTCTCGAGTCATCTGAGTTCAAGGATTTGGCAAAGGGAATTTAATATCAGGTTCTAAGTCGTGTGCTGAACTGAGTGAGTGATTGTGTGGCCCTTGGCTGTGATTGCATGCAACCTGTGGGTCACAGGAGTTAATTCTGGGGCAGCCTGAAAGATGTTTAGAATACTGGGGGAGGGACATGGAATGGAGAACAGTCGACAGAAATTAAAGAAAAGCTGTTAATCTCTCCCCACCCCCAGCCCAGTAGTAGCCATCTGTCAGGTTGGAAGCAGGCAGGAAACAGGTTTGCTGCTGATCTTTGGCTCATTCCTGCATGTTTCTGAAGGGGTTCTTCTATAAAGATGTTTTATTTCCTTCCTCTTTCCCTTTTCAAACTCTTGTTTCAGGACATTCTGGGTATTCTCCCCGTGGGGAGCCCGCTGACATCCAGCATCTCCTCTAGTATCACCTCCAGTCTGGCTGCAACACCCCCGAGCCCTGCTGGCACCAGCAGCATTCCAGGCATGAATGCCAATGCCCTTCCCTTCTACCCAACCAGTGACACCGTTGAGTCTGTCATAGGTAACTCTGCTTTTTCTCACTCGTGCTGGTAGGGCTTCCTCAGGCTTGGAGCGCCAGCTATGAGAGTTGGAATATCGTGGGTGTTCCAGTGACCTCCAGTTTTCCGTCTCTGTCAGTGCTGGCAGATTCCTGAGGCTTGTTCCAGTGTTTCTGTGACACATCTGATGTTTTCTGCAGGTCATTATGGATGAAATTCACCCACGGGACCGACTGAAGGCCTCTGAGCCACTTACTCAGAATGTCACAGGGTTGTAAAGGGCCTTAGTTTTAGGTTTTGTCAAAGTGACAAAGAGGTCTTGGACTAGGCAGGAAATCACAGGGGCATTTTTCCACAGTTACAATCCCTTATGTTCTAAATGACAATTTTATAGCCAGGGCTGCCACCAGGTAGATTGTAAGGACTTGCCCTTCATAGAGTGTAGGACAGAGGCTGAAAGAAAAAGGAAAATAGGAGAATCCAGAGAGTGGAGTCACTCTTAGATAGGTACAGGCTTTTTGGTCACCTGTTTTTCTTTTTTCTTTTTTTTCTTTTTTTTTTTTTAATTAAATATAACATTTCTGAGGTGATCTCACTAATTTGATAAAAATAATAATAGAAATGAGTGGGCATGTGTGGGATGGAATTATATTGATCATCATTAGTGATGAGGCATGTTCAAACAGATATAACACCTGCAGGCATTAATAAGCTTTATTTTACCCCATCTTTGAACCTCAGAGATGTTTTTCAGTGTTCCCCTTCTACTTTTTGGGAAGGTAGGGACAAAGCACAAGCCAGACCCAGACATGCCATAAGCCAGCATTCCTGCATATTAGAGAGAGATTTAAGAGAGCAGTTTGGGGAAGGCTTATGGGATCTGCTGTTATTTCATGGGATTTCTGTTTTCATCAAACATCTGGGAATACTTTGAGACAAAAAGAAATCAAATCAGGTAAAAGAACCTGAATTGAAAAGCTGCCCATGACTCTTCTGCCAAACAGTCTCGGAACAGGGCGTAGAGTAGGGCCCTGACAAATAGAGAGTGCAGGCTCCTCTGCATGTAGGCTCTTTGGGCCATCCTATCTCTTGAAGTTGTTGGTCCTTTATAACATAATTGGTACCTCTGTGTCTGGCAGAGTCTGCCTTGGATGACCTGGACCTGAATGAATTCGGAGTGGCTGCCCTGGAGAAGACATTTGACAGCAGCACAGTGCCCCACACGAGTGGCATCATGATAGGTACATGAAAGCAACAGAGCTTTCTTTATCTTCTGCCAAGCAGTGTTGCCCAGTCACCTCAGTGGAGCCAGCCCAACCAAGCTCTAAAACCAGTCCCAAAATAACATTGGTTAAAGCAGCAATTATAACAAACTCTGGCAACCCCTGAGCATCTTTGAAGTGAGAGCTTGCCCTTACTGACTAGCAGAGCTGAGTTGTTGCCATTGGGCCCAGATGTCTTGGGGATGTTTCTTGAGACTGAATGGGACTTGATTGATTTTTTTTTTTATTTTATTTTTCTTTTTTTTTTTTTTTTTTTGAGTGTGTAAGTGGACTCTAGAAGGCATCTGATACATTTAAAAATCAAAAGCATAACGATTTGCATCTTAAGCAGAAAGCTCTCCCTAGCTGTAAGAGGAAACTCACTGACCTGGTAATGCCATCCATCTGTCACAGAGTGTCATCATGGTCTGCTGATTTGATTCCTGTAATGTCTGTCTCATTTTGATACGTGGAGGTAGGCTAAGGCCTCTTCTGCCTGTCTCTGGTGGGTGTTCAGGGGAAGAAGAAATGTCACTTTTTGGCAGTGGTTGTAGTTTCTGGCTGGCCTTGCTGCATAAAGGAGGTGTTTGAACGGGAGCTGACTCTGGTTGTCAGGTTTCCGAGGGAACTGCACTTGCCTGGAGCTGTAGAGGTAGGGAGGGAGCTGTGGAAAGAGCCCTAAAGAATATCACTTCCACTTCCCTGCTGAAGGTTAGAGCCTGGTGGGAGAGTTTACCTGTCTGCTGCCAGCCCTGCTTCTGCTGCTCCCCATCTGCAGTGCCTTACGGGTCCTCCTTCTCCTTCTCTTCCCATCAGGGCTGGTGTTACCTAGTGATCTTCTGAGATCTTCAGAGGAGGGAGCAGGGCTGAGACCTCCCTTAATCTGTGTGGCAGGCAGAGTAACCTCCTGTGTAAGGAAAGTTGATGTCTTTTGAGTTTAGGCTTTCATTTATTTAGGTTTTTTATTACTGATAGATCCAGGCACCCAGGTATGTCTGAACTAACTAAAGCTAGTCACTGATTTTTAGTGGTTAAGATCATGACCTCGCCCATCATGATAGTCTTCTCATTACAGGTTGTTTGGAAGTATTAGAGGCAGACACACATGTTTTAGCAGTGAATTTTTCGAGATAGAGTATTTTACCAAATTCATCTTCTGTAGACTGGCAGGGACTGAACTCTGCTCACAAAACCTGTCATTGCTTTGGCCAGTGAAAGAATGATCCATTGAATTCTGCAGAGTCTTAACCTGCGTGGGTCATGGGATGGCAGCTTCAGTGCTCCTCTTAAAGGCCGAGAGGGGAATGAAAGATAAGGAGAAGTGGAGGGAATCCCGAGGGGCTTAGGGAGGAGAAAGGGAACCTCTTGCCTTCTGCTCTGAACTCCTGCCCTGTGCCCACACCTCATGGTCATACATAGCCATCCTCTCTGTGTGTTCTTTGTCCAGGTGGGAGTTTGCTGCAAAGTTCTGCTCCTGTAAATATCCCCGGGTCCCTTGGAAGCTCTGCCTCCTTTCACTCTGCCTCTCCTTCTCCACCGGTCAGCCTCTCATCGCATTTCCTCCATCAGCCCCAGGGACACTTAAGCCAATCAGAAAACACGTTCCTGGGGACATCAGCTTCTCATGGATCATTAGGTAAATGCACAGTGTGTGTGTCCCCATGTACATGCCTGTCTGTGCCATGTAAGTATTTTCTTTTAAATTAGCTTTAATTTTAATGTGCTACTTCACTGCTGTCATTTGTATCTCTTCTTCCCAGCAATGGTACTAGAAGCTGCTTTCCCAAAAATCAGCTAATACCTTGTGAGCAAGGGAAAAATTCCCTCTGCTTTCTCTGTTTCTAGGCTGAGGAAAAGGGGCAGATAGGTTAATTGACTTGCTCTGATGATGCCTTTCAGGGAAAAGAGCTCTGCCTTTTCCTGCCAACAGTTCTGTGCTGAGACTTCATATAAAACTCAGAGCTGGGTCCCCAGCTTTGCTTATTTAAGGTAGGGATTGCAGTTTGCCTCTGGGGCTGCTTGTGGGTCAGGTTGGCTCCTGAGAGCTCTAGAGCAGGCTTGGGGCATTGTAATTTTTCTCCTATTTGATGCTCTGCACCAGTTTTGCAGTATGGACTTTGCAAAAAGTTATTTTTCCAGCTTTGTCCCCTTGGCTCCTGCACCTTCTTGAGAATCACTTTCCTGTATGAGAGAGTGAAGGGAGGAGAAGCTGTATCAGGAAGAACTGGGAACTGAGGGGACAAACTATTTTGTTATCAAGACACAGGGTTGCCATGAGAAATAAAACTGTTTGGGCTCCAGGCTACAGTGACACCAGTTCTGCTCATTTCTGTTAATAACAGTAAATATTAATTCTCTCTATTGATGCTAGACATAAATGCCTCTTCAAATTTGAGATACACTGTAATCTCTAATATTCAGCTTAACCTAATAAAACGATTACATACTTTTGTAATCTATTTCTGCATGCACTTATCTGTGTAACTGTATCCCTTGTTTGCACAGCCCAAACCCATGTTTCCATGCTTGTCATTGCTGTTTGTTTGGCTTTAGCAGCTTTTACAATTACTGTAATAAGAGACATCAGAGGGCATCTCAGCTATTAATTAGGGTTGAGGCTGGCTGTTTGTCCCCGTTTTAGTAAGGAACCGAAAAATTGCTGATAAGGCCTGCTTTTAATTTCAGAAGAAATAAGAGTTATATTTTATCTTGACTGTGTATTTATGCAAATAAAAAGCCAAAACAAAAAAAGCAGGAGATTCACAAATGCATTTTAATAATTTACTTATAAGAAAAAGGTTAGATATTTTCCTGAAATACCGGTTGGTGAGGTTTTGAGAAGATACATAAGAGTTGGCAATCTGGAATCTGTCTGTTCCATGTAAATTACTGAATGCTCATAAGAATCGTGTAGAGTGTGTAGTTATTACTTTTTTTGTGTTGCAATTGAGTTAAAAATACCTAATCCTGGGCTGGTTTCCACTGTTCCGATGCAAAATGTGCAGAGAAGGCATTCCTGACCAAAGAGGCTTGAGACTTCAGAGGTGAAATGAGAACAGCAGGTGGAAAGAGGGAGTAAAAACAAATTGCAAGATCAGCTTGATGAGCATTATGGCAGAATTTGTGGCATGCCAGCATCCCACTTAGTGCTAGATTCCCATTCAAGAACACTGAAGTTTAAAAAACAGAATGTGAGTCGGGATTCCATTAAAACTTCTTGCTTTCGACTGAGCATCCTTCAGAGCAGCTGAAATGATCTCTGGTAAGTGGCCTGAGCCAGCAAAGATCCTTTGCTGCTCTGCTAAATGAGTTGTTAATGTGCCATGAGCCCTTGGTGAAGACAAGTTACTATTTTTCAACTGTGTTTTTGTAACTATTTGTGTCTTGGCTGGTACTAAATGGGAAGTCAGTGGTGCTGGGTTAGACCCTGGTGAGAGGCTGTTGGCTCCAGGGCTCACTTGCAGACACAGTTCAGCTGCTCTAAGATCAGAATTATCGCTTGCAACTTAATTTAGGAACGTTCACAGCCAGTGTTGAGCACCATAGCATGAAAATGATTCCCACATCAAACTGGAGCAAACTGTGTGGGTAAGAGTCCACACTCTGTCTCAATATTACCTTTTCCTACCAGTTCTCCCCTGAGTACAAAGTGCGGGTAATTATTTTAAGTGAAAATATTTTTGTTATTAAAAGAGTACAAACATTGGACTCAGTGGAAAAATAGCTAGTTTTTTCCCACTGCTTTGTCTCCTAAGCCTTGAATTTCTTCCTGAAAAGAGAGTTCATTTGAACAAGCTGAAATAGGGAGGTGGTTAGTTGGTCTCCTCTGATGCTGTTCACTAGCTCTGGGCTAGAACTCTGCTGAGGATGAAGCTGATGTAGATACTGTTGTCTCTCTACCTTTTCATAAACAGGATTTTCCAGTTCGTTCTGTTTTTTGCACACGGAAACAGTGATGACTTGGAGCATTTTCATGTCACTGTTTGCAAGTGGGGCTCCTTTTCTAAGCCCCAAGCTGAGGAGCCAAAAGCAGGAGTTCCTTAGGGTGCAGTGTGAGAGGAAGCACCACCTGGGCTGTGTGAACCAACTGTGGTGGCTGTGCTGCATGGAAAAGTGGGAATGTAGTAGCAGGCTCTCCTGTGTGAAGGGGGATTCCAGCTGATGGTCAGCTCTGCTGTAAAACTGATGCTTCTAAAAGCAGCCTGATTCAAGAGTTGCCTCCACTCAGTATCATGGGTCCTCCACTAAAGATGAGGCTTAATGGTGTGAAATTTCCCTATAAAGTTCCTCTGTGGTGGACTCCGGGGTCCTGGGGATGAAACTGATTCTAAAGATGAACTTTTTTTAATCCTGTTGACACGTTTTTGAATCCTGGATTTCACAGGGGTAGGGAGGAAATGGGGAGATTGGCAGCAGCTGTGACATAACCCTCTCTATTTCCCTGTGAAACAGGTTTAAATGGGATGAACAGCAGCATATGGGAACACTTTGCTTCGGGGAGTTTTTCGCCCAGTACCTCACCTGCATTTCTGTCAGGTCCAGGTGCTGCGGAGCTGGCACGGCTACGACAAGAACTGGATGAGGCCAACAGCACAATAAAGCAGTGGGAAGAGTCTTGGAAACAAGCCAAACAGGTACTTGGGCAGCTCCTGGGAACAGGGATTAGGGAGTGTAGAGTAGGAGGGTGTCAGCCTTTCAACAGGAGCTCTCCAGACATTGAGGTGATGGATAGAGCTGTAGGTTTTACAGATTCTCTTCAGCATTCTCATTCTTTCCCCTCCCTTGGAAAGAGGGGCTGAATCACCGTGCCTGATGTGTTCATGTGCTGGCAGTGCAAGGCCAGGTGCCATAACAGATGCACTGAGGCACTTGACAATGTCTCAGACCTGCCAGTTGACTTTGATCCACGGTAATTTGTCAGCACGCAAAGTTCGTCCCCTTTAACGGTCTGAGCCAGATGTGTAGAACCACAGCCCAACCAAATGGGATGTCTGAGCAGCGCCTTGAAGCAAAGCTCCAGACATGTTTCAGAATTTGGGAGCAGGGCAGATTGGACAGAACTGGTGAGGAGTGTGTGGAAATGGATACTTTTGCCTGGAATTCTCTTGGGAGTCTGAGTTTTCAGAATGCTTCTTTTACCCTCTTTGTTGGAACTTGTAGGCTTGTGATGCTTGGAAAAAGGAGGCAGAGGAAGCAAATGATCGCGCCAACACAGCTAACATTGAATGTGAACTGGCCCGGGAGCAGAGGGAAGCCTTGGAGCTGCAAGTGAAGAAACTGCAGGAGGAGCTGGAGAGGATCCACACAGGCCAGGACCCGCAGTTCCTGCGCTCCTTCTCTGACCTGGAGACGCTCTCGCTCTCGTCGCTTTACACCCTTCAGAAGCAGCTGCGGGCAAACCTGGAGAAGGTCGACAAGGTGAGTGCCAGGGGTTTGCAGGGCTCTGCTCCCTGTGCTCCTACAGATCTCAGCTTTTCCCCTTTTCTTTAGTGTAACCAGAAATCAGGGGCCTATCAGAGTGCTTCCAGCTTACGTAACCACAGCGAGTTTTAGCCAGCTTACAGGAAAGTGCCTCCATCTTTATGGCTGAAGCACAGAGTTTGAGTCAATCTAAACTCCTCTGCTGATCCTAAAGGTCCTAAATGGCATCGTGCCGTGCTGCTTCGCTTTTCCTTCGGGAGCTGGACAGCTGCAAGTCCTTCCCCACTGCCCCTCAAACCGTGCAGACCCCTTTGCTGACGCTGTGCCCTGTCCCCCTCTCTTGCAGGCGGTATTTCAGATGCAGTCAGTGAAATGCCTTAAGTGTCAGGAGGAGAACCGGGTGGTGTTACCGTGCCAACACGCAGTGCTGTGTGAAACCTGCGCCGAGGAGGGCGAGTGCCCCATCTGCCATCCCAACAGGCCCCACTCTCTCCAGTCGTGACCTTCCAAGGACACTTGTTCTAATCATATCGTATAGAACTTTTTAACTTTATACATACGTACATATATATATGTATGTGTATATATATATATGTATATATGTGTGTGTATGTGCATGTTTGTGCATGTGTAGGGATATGCACACGCAGGCACATACACACATGAAACAAAAAATTAGTTGCAGAGCACTTTTTAATATTTTACATCCCGTATCTAAACTGCCCCTCACCCGTGCCCCACTAATTCTAACTCTTGATGAACTTTGAGAGCTGTTTTTAATACAGATCAAAGGGCCATTTGCGAAGAGTCTGTGTTTCTCCTCTTTTCTATTTAGGTGATAACAAATTTTTGACTATTTCCAGAAGGACTTAGAGTGGGCAAGAGGGGCTTCCATGTGCTTTCCAGAGGAAGAGTTGAGATCATGGGGGAGGATCGAGGTGGATTGAAGTGACTCGTTCATGCCTTCAGTCCCCCTGCTCTTTCACTGACCCAGCTTGGTTAAAGCCGTCCTCCCTGATGGAAGCTCTGCCTGGTGGGCCTCACATTGCCCATCTCTGAATGTGCAGGAACTTTGTCTGTCATTTAAGCAGCAAAGTTCACTTTTTAAAATTTTTTACGCTCTTTGTATATTTGTATGAAAAGAAGAAAAGAGGGAAAAAAAATAAAAAATAAATTCTATTAGACCTAGAGCAAGCCAAGCCCCAAAATTCAATGACTGGTGTTCATTGCTGATACAGCTAACATGTTCCAGGTCTGAGCAGCCTTAAAAGTATTGCCCTTGGGTCAGCTAAAGCCCTTTTTGAAGGAAATTTGGATGCAGAGGTTAGTTCTCTCCAGGCACCCCTTTGTCTGGTGGCTGTCTAGAGGTTTTTTACTGTTTCAGACCAGATCAGTTTTGTTTTAGCCACAGGGACCTGATTTGTAGTCACTGCTGAAGTGCACGAGCCGATTCCGGGTAGGCTGAGATTTGTTAAACGGAGCTGATGTTGCCTGTGTCAGCAGCTCCAGGTTGGTTTGTGGACTGCTGGCTCCAGAAAGCCTCGTGTTAGAGGTGCGTGTGGTGACAGAAAGTCCAGCGGGCCAGGGAAACGCCACCACCTTTTCCTGTCCAGCAGCTGAGCTTTCCTGTGACTTCCTCCTTACCGGTGTGTCCGTTGGATTTTCACATCAGGTGGATTGCAGTAACCTGCTGGGATCTCAACCAAAAGGCCGCTCAGTTGGACTAAACGTTTTTATTTTGCACAGGGATGCTCCCGTGCTGCCCCTCCCTGACCTGGAAAAGCACTGGAACCTCCAGCAGCCCACTGTTGTAGGAAAACTGAATTTTTACCAGAGCCTCTCAGAAAGCTTCATATTTAATACAAACACATAATTAGATTTGCTTCCATAATTCCACCTTTCCTCTCCATGGAAGGGGTTAATATGCATTCCCAGATGATCTCTTAAGTGCAGCTCTGTGTAGTTCTTTTTTATGTTTTCCCATTAACTTGTTTTTGGGTTTTTTGGTAAAAATGCTTTTTTTTTTTTCCCATGTGTATTTTATTGTAACTAGCATCAGTTTTTTTAAATTTTTTTTTTTAATGGAGAGACACTGTTGAGTGACTATTGTGGCTATGTTGTTTGGTTATAGCCTTTGAATGTCTGTGCCATGGGGCAGCACATCTGCCTTGGTCTGATCTTAAGGAAAGACCTTTTATTAAAATACGTGAACATTTCTCTGTTTTTTAGGAAAAGTAAAAAAAATAATAAAAAAAAAATTTAAAAGCAGGGGGAGGAGGACAAAAAGCCCAATTAAGATAAAAAATTTACTAAAAAGTTTTTTTTTTTTGTAACTAACTTAAATCATAGGAAATGAACTCTTGAATCAGGACTTTAATATTTATAAGCAGCAGAGCTGATCAGCCCGTTTTGGCTATGGTTTGTAACACTTTTTATGAGCGTGGGGGTTTATCTGCTCCTCTGCCTCCCCGGGGGGGCTGCTCAGGGTGACGCTGCCTTTTGCCAGCCCTCTGTTTTCAGATCTGTCCAGCACCAGCCCTGCGACTGCAGCAATTCCCACAGGGGCTCTTCGCTTGTCCCTTCGGCTGGAATTTGTCCCCTGGAGGCACCTCGGGGCTGTGTCCGTGGGAATTCCAGTCAGGGGGTGATGCAGGGCTGGGGAGTTGGGGGGGAAGAGCTGTTTGCCCCCAGTTTTCAATGGGGTGCATTTGCTTAGGCAGGGAGGGGGTACAAGGAAAATTCCAGGCCAGAGAAAATATGTTTTTCCCTTTTGAGTAAAACTGTTTCTCTGTTTTAAAACTTATACTGAAGGACCAAAGAATTCAAAATTTCACCTGTTCGTGGCCCTTAAATTTTGACTTTCCATTGCCACACTGCACTCATGGCAGAACAGCCTGAAGGAATTAGCACTCGACCCTTCCCTTGCCCCCACCCCAACCTCCCTCAGCACTCTCTTTGCACAAGCACATACACTGTTTCTCACTTTCCTCTGGTTCTTGAAGAAACACTTCCTAAATCTAGGTTTTTATTAATTTGTTTGCTGCTTTAAAAAAAAAAAAAAAAGAAAAAGGAATATCTGAAATGTGAAGTTATTTTCTTAAGCATCAGATGGAAAAGAGAACTTCATCTTTGCATCTTTTGTGAATGTTCTGGGGGGCCGCTTTTATGACAATTTCCAAACCAAATGAGGTGAGAGCAGGGGGAAGGGGCAGCATTCCTGACCCACTCCAGCAGTTGTTGCTGCCTGCCCTAGGCAGGAAGGACAAACCATAATCACAGCACTGCAGTTAAGGCTTAAGAGTCTGTGATCAGCTTCTGTATGGTGTGAAAAGAGCTGAAATAAACCTGGTGCTAATACAAGTGCAGCCCCTGTCACGTACTGTCAGGCTTCCTTCTGAAGCAGGAACTCCCTTTACAGGACACACAGTAACACGTCAGAACTGAGGGGGCTTAAACACGAAGTTTGGGTCCACGAGGCTCCCTGAGGAGCAGCCCAGCCCTGACCACGCCTGGGTCCTGCCTCCTCACACAGACTCCTTATTGGACAACGACATTTTCCTCCCCCAATTTTTGGGAGCTTCGGAAGAGTTGAACCTCAGTGACTAATTGTGCAGGTCAGGCACTTCTGAGTGAAGAGCTGGGGGAAGGGAGTTGTGGTTGTGTTGTGAAACCACAGTATCCTAAAGGTCAGTAAATTTTTACATTATTATGGAAAAACCAATCTAGAAGCAGCTGGATTAGGACAAGACCATGCTGGGTAGATGGAGAGCAAAAAGCAAGGCTGGAGCTGTAGATGAGAGCCAGGAGCTGAAGGATTTTATCACTTTGGGCTAACAGGAGCACTTTTAGCTCATCTCCAGCCTTAGATGCTGTAGCCATGTGCCAGCAGTGGCAAAGACACGGTGACACAGGAGGGACCTGGGAAAGGTCTCGGAGCTGGAGCACGTTTCCTTAAGCAGATCCCCACCCCTGGGGGGTCACTGCAGCTGATCCCCTGCTGAAGGGTTTTACACTTTCTGTACATCTCTGAAGCTGAACCTGAGCCATTTGCAAGGCTTGTGCAGCTGAGACAATGAAGAGAATTCCTTACCCTGGGAGGAAACCCATAACGCTGAATGGACTCAGTCATCCATTGCTGTTCCACCAGCCTCCAAACCTCCTCTCTTCCTCCTTTTCCCCCATCTGAGAAGGAAGAATATTACCAGTGTTTTCCTCCAGATTTATAATCCTTGGAGCGATGGCCAACAGCAAAATAGATGTTACTGATGTAAAACCTAGTATTTTAAAGGTGAAGTATTCCTGCAAAGTAGTGACTGCATCGGAGAGATTTCTGGGGCTTCCCCACTCCGTAGCTTCCAATGTTAAAACAAAATAAATACAGTATACGTTTTAAAAGAAATAATAATAATACACACTGCAGTATTTCTGGTGGCAATTCTTGCCCAGTCCCTTCCCTGCTTTCCCCAGGAGGAAGGGCACTGGGCAGAAGCGCCCCTAGTCCGTGTAGAAGTTGGCAGAATGGTGATCAGTGGTGTAAAACGTGTTGTTGATTCCATGTATAGAACTGTGATTTCAGCTGTCGTTCTCTCGTACTCTGTAAATATGTGTTTTGGCTGTCGGAAACCTGGTTTAGACTCTTTTCTTGGCAGAGTGAATTTGCATGTGGGGCTGGAAAGAACTCAATCTGTGTCACAGTTTCCAAGGGCAGGATGGATTTTTTTTTTCTTTTTTTTTTTTTTAGAGGACAATAAATTTTTATTTTTTTGCTAAGAAAAAAAAAAAATTATAAACCAAAGCGGTGTGTGCGTGTGTGTGCGCGTGCGTGCCCGGGTGGATGTGGGGGAGGTCTGGACTGTGGAGCCCTCAAAACAGCAGATCCTTGCCCAGTTTTGCCTTTTTCCCTCTCGCACAACCAAGAATAATTTCTCCCTTCTGGATCAAGCCCCTTTTTTCAGGGGGTTGCCTTTCACCTTTCTTATCGAGGCGCTGTGGAAAAGGGAGAATATTGGTGGGGTGCAGTTAGGTTGGGTCAGAGACCCCTTTTGGAAATGGCAAAACCACCAAAAAAAAGGTGATTTTATCACTCATATTCTTGGACTGAACATGGATTTCTGTCCCGGAAGAGCCAGGCTGGGCAGAGGTGAGGCAGTACCTCTGTGCCTGCGCAGCAGATACAAACAAGAGGGTCATGTGTTGGCACCAAAAAGAGCATGCCTTACCTGTGGATCCAAGAATTACCTTTCAGTTTAGGTCCAAAAAATGCTTCAAAGATGTGTCAACCATTTCCCATCAGTCCAATCACAACAACAATCTGAATCGCCCAGTTTATATTAGAGACTATTAGTAATACAATAAAACCAGTAAATGTGAGTGCCCGTCCCCTTCCCTCTTGTGTTCCAGCAATCTGTCTGTGTCAGGTTCTTCACCAGGGTGAGGATGATGATTTCTTCTCCTCCTCCTCAGTCTTGCATTTACTAGGAGCTGTTTTTTTGTGCTGCAAGCCATATCTTTTAGTGCTTGGGCTATTCTCTGGTCCACAGGGTTAGTTACACCCTGATTAAGTTTTATTAGTCCTTCTCTGTAAAAAAGATATGATTTCTTTTGGGGTGGGAAAAGACCCACCCAACTGCCTGGAGCTGAGCAAAAAATTAAGCTGAAACACCTTGAATAATACAGTGCAAACAACCTCAAAACAGAGGTCAGGCTGTGCCACCTGCTCACTGGGACACACCTGAGGGGTGGCAGCCCAGGGCGAGTTAGAGCATAGCGATTTTCAAACAAAGAGCTAAAAAAATAAGCTAAAAACACCTCCAAACCTACAGCCTCGTGTAGTTAAGCCTTGTGAGGAAGCGTGAGGTTGGTTGTTAACAGATGCCAACTCCAAATGAGCTGCAGAGCTCAGGCTTGGGGTGCTGAGCCCGGCTGAAATGACATCCCCCCCACGGGACAGCATCTCTGCAATCCCAGACCTGTCTCTGGAATATTATTTCCCTGCACTGAAACGAGTGATCTAAGCCAGCAAATGGCTTCCTTGGGAGCCTTAATCCCTCCTGCTGTGGGCTCTGTCACAGAGATACCAAAGGAGCTTTTTTTTTTTTTTTCCCCACCCCCGCATCCAGGATTTGACCTGAACTGACCCAGCGGCTGCTCTGCCCACCGAGGGAGCAGCTGCTGCTCAGGCACCCGCAAGGGTGATGCTTTTAATGCCCTGGGCAGCTCCCAGGGACCCTCTGCAGCTCAAGCACAGCCACCCCATGGCAGGGTGATGAGGATAGAGGGAGTTCCAGTTGTGTAATTGGTACTCATTGCAGCTAAAACGAGAGCCAAAAAAAAAACCCCAACGAATAATTGCAACCACCTGTCCTGCCGGGCATTTTTGTTGTCATGCTGGTCCCCCCCACATGGAGGCACCCTGGAGAGCTTCCCACCACTTCCAGAGAGAGCCAGGTCCCTGGCAGAGGGGTGACACTGGGGACCTGCCCCTCCTGTGTCTGGACTCCAGCAGCCCCAAGTGCCTCCTGGTTTGGCTGCCAGCGCTGCGATGCTCTTTATTGCTGCTCAGCCTCCAGCAAGCTCCCAGGCTCCCTCAGCTCCAGCAGGTCGATAAAGTTGGTGGTAAAATAAAATAAAAAAAACAAAACAAACAAACAAAAAAAAAACCAACACAAAAAACCAACAAAACCACAAAAAACGACATAAGAGCTGTGCACATTTTGAAAAAGGAGCAGTTCAGCAGCTCCCACCACATCCCAAATGCCTTGTCCCACTGTGCCGTGCTGCTGCCACAGCTGCCCCCAGCACAGGGCCACTGCACAGACTCAGCCCACGCATCAGCTTTGTGGCTTTTCATTTAAAATAAGAGGCTTATCCACAAGAAAAAGAAGGGGGAAAAAAGATTTAAAACAGTAAAAAAAAAAAATTAAAATAAAATGAAGGCCGCTTTGGACATGGTTGCCCCCAGACTGAATCAACTTGGATGTGTTTGCATTGCCCTGATGCCTGTTGCAGGCAGGAGGGTTGGGGGACAGGGCCAGGAGATGTGGCACAAGCTCCTGAGGAACAGGCAGGGACAGTCACAGTCTTTCACATCTCTCGTGTAGTGTTCCTAGTCCAGGCAGGTGAAGAAATCCATGTGCCCACCCTCTCCAGGCTGATGGGAGCGTTGCTTCCCAAAGGTGGGGGTGAGATGGGTGCTGGGAGGTGCTGAGGGGCACAGGGATCCTCTCTGCCCCCCCAATCCCTGCCGATGGCTCTCACCATCTCTCCAGCACCACAAATCTCCTGGGATCCAAGACCCCTCATTTCAGGACCCTCTTCCTCCACCTCCCTCACTCCGCCTCCTTGGACTGTGTCTCCTTGGACTGCTTGGCTCGTTGCTTACGGAGCTTAACGAAGGCCTGAGCCTCTTTGTCCCCTTTCCTGGACTCCAGCAGCCGGAGGATCTCGTCCCCTGCCAGAGAAGAGGGGAGTGGTGGTGGGAGATGCTCACCCCAGCCCCCTCCCCGTGCCGCAGGGCCTGTAGCAGCTTGGCAGGGCACCACTTACTCACCGGTGGGTTTGGGGTGAGTGAGGGGGAGGCGGGTCTGGGGCACCCGTCCCATGTCAGCCTCGTCCTCGTCGTCGTTGAGGCCAGGCAGGTGGCACAGGGGGAAGAAGGCTTCGCCCTCCAGGTCGTTGGACCCCAGCGTGTCGTAGTCGAACACGGTCAGCAGCAGACAGGCCCCCTCCTGCCGGCACTTCTCCGGGGGGATCAAGCTGCGGGGGAATGAGGTGCTGGTGTTCGCCACATCCCACCCCCTCCATCCCGAAATGCGGCCTTCCGTGCTCTTTGGGAAGTCACCCCCCCTCCCCGCACCGATCCCAGCATCTCCCAGCACCTCCCAGCCCAGCTTTGCACCCACCAACAGCACACCCGGCTGTTTGGGGTCACCCCCAGCCCCGCTCCCACCACGGGACCCACGGCTGAGCCCCCACACTGGGGTGCAAGGGGGTGAAATCCCTGGACAGGACCCAGTTCCTGGAGCAGCAGACCCATGGCATGGGCTCAACTGAAGCCTGAGGGGCTGCAGGGACTTGGGGGGGGGGGCAGTGGGTGTCATCCCCTACATACAAATCAAAGGCTTCGTCGAAGAGGGGGTGCAGCTCGTTCCTCTTGCGCTGGGTGGTCCGGGCCACCACCTCGGGGAACTCGTGCCGGGGCTCCAGGGTGAGCTGGACAAACGGGTCGCTGGAGCCTGGGGGGTGCAAACATCAGCCCTGCCCACAACCCCTCTGCCCCGGCACAGCGGGATGAACCCACATGGGGTGACTCGGACACACTGGGGTGGCTGCAGGCGGGGGGAAAAGGGGGTCGGGGCACCCTCATCACAACCCCCAGCCCAGCCCATGCTCCTGGGAAGACGTGGGAACATCCCTAATCCTGCCCACACGCCCATCGGCCACGGGTGGCTGCAGGAGGAGTGACCTCTCCTGGAGAGCTCCCCAAACGACAGCCGGCCCGGGACAATCTCATCCTGGCATCGCTTTTTTTATCTGCAACTGGGCTGCACAATGAAGAAAAGCCACCTGCCCTGGCTGCTGCCTTGTGCCTCAAGGTGAAGGCAGTGGGGTGTGGGCAGTGTCCTGCCTGGTCCTGCCTGCCCCATCCCAGACCACCCTGGATCAGCGCAATAACCCTCCTTCTTCCCCAAATCCACCTCCTTGGATGCAAAAGCAAATCCAGAGAATTACTCCAAGCACTGCCAGCATCTCTCCTACCCAGGGCACTGCGGACAGGGGGTCCCTGGGGCAGTGGGGCCCCCCAGCCCATCCACAGGAGGGTCCTGGGTTGGTGGGGCCCCCCAGCCCGCCCACACCCACCGTTGGAGTCCAGCGGGATGAGGTTGGCAGCATTGAGCACTTCCACGCGGAGTTTCTGCTCCGAAGGGCGGTACAGAGCCTTGATCGTCACGGCCCCAAACTTCTCCGAGCTCGTGTCCAGCTGAGCAGTGGGGTACAAGAATAAGGGTGCTGCCCTTCAGCAGCCCCAGGGAGGGCATGCATGGGGCCTGAGCAGAAACTCTGGGGTACCCAGGAGGTGATGGAATCCTCTGGGATGCAGCTGAGCCCTCTCTGGCTCAATTGCCACCCCTGGGGCAAAACCAGCCCAAACAGCCCCAGGGTGGGGGGAAATCCTACATTTCCACAGGCAGGCTGTGCCGGGCAGCCTCATGAATGGAAGGGTGGGATGTGGAAAGGGGCTGGGAGCACCATCTGGGCTGCTACCTGCTGCTGGATCCTGTTGCTGAAGTATTTCTGGATGAGCTTGCGGCTGCTGGCGGAGCAGAGGGCCAGGTGGGTCTCCAGCGACTGTGGGGAGGGCGAGAGGTGATGCTCAAGCACACTGACAGGTCCACAGCCTGGTGTTCCTTCCTCCCAAAGGAGCCCTTAGTGGAATCCCCCATCCCCGCCCCTCCGTACCAGGAAGGCTGCAGTGTGCAGGATCTCCAGCGGCAGCCCGCAGCCCTCGCCGTAGAAGCACAGCTCCAGGCTCTGGGGAGAAGGGTCCTGTCAGCCACCAACCAAACCCCCATCCCTGCCAGGGACCCCCCGTTCTCCCGGGATACCTTCAGGGCACAGTGCAGCCTCCTGTAGTGCTGGGCCGAGGGGACCTGAGGTGCTGCTGCTGCTGAGAGCACGGACAGGGTGTGGTGCCAGAGGAGAGTGAGGAGGCTGCAGGGGCGAGGGAGGAAGGCTGTGAGCAGGGTTCAGGGGGTGGGTTGAAGGGATGGCCCTCAGCTGAAGCGGGGTGTCCCTGTGCCCCATGGCGCTGGGGGGACACTCCAGCCTGAGGGACGGTGACACTGGTGGCCTCTGCCATCCCCAGTGCCCTGGTCACCTTTTGAAGTTCTCCTGGACCAGATGCTCGTTGAGATACTGCAGCTCCGATTCCACGAACTTCATGAGCGGGATGATGGACTGCAGCGAGAGGAGAGGGGCGTTGGGGAGGGCAAGGGGGGGTCGTATCCAGCAGGAGAGGATCCCAGAGGGGCTCCTTCCCACAGGACATGGGCAGGCTGTGCCTGGTCTGGTCCTGCTGCTAACACAGGCATCAAGCAAAGCATATGGATATCTGGGCCCCCTTACTGGTGTGTCCTGAGCCCCAGGCGTGGGGCAGGGACAGGTGGGGAAGACTGACAGGGGCTTCCAACAAGCAGGTAAGGGCTATTCATGGCTGCCCGAAAAAGATGGTCCAAGAGGGGCTAATCAGGTACTTACATCCTCAGGCTCCTTGGTGTTATTGGAAGATGAGAGCTCCTGGATATGTCTGGCAATTCCCTTTTCCAGCTGCCAGGGAGAAATGCAGGAAGACCCTTAAGACTTTGCCCTCTGCACCAGCCTCCCCACACCCAGGTCCGCACTGTCTCCATCCCAGGAATGTTATGGGCTCCAGGACTCCTTGGGTGAAGCTGCTCTGGGCCAGGCGAGGGCCAGGGGGGGGTCAGTGGCGGGTGGTCACCTTGGTGGCCAGGGCCTGCACCACGTCCTGGACCTCGTGGTCCAGGCAGGACACGGTGCTGTCGAGCTGGTGGTGCAGAGTGTGCTGGATCTGCTGCTGGTCGATGACAGCCCCCGTGCGCTGCTCCAGCTGCGCCCAGTCCAGCTGCGTCGGGAGCCTCAGGATCAGCACCCGCAGCTGCTTGATGTTGTTCACCACGATGCAGAGCTGGGGGAGATGGGTCTCCTTCAGGGTGTCCCACCTGATGCATCCCTCATCCCCAGCCCCATCACTTTCTCCATCCCTATCCCCATCTCCATCCCACCCCCTCGTCATCCCCATCCTCATCCCAAGTCACATCTCCACTACTGTCCCCATCTTTATTCCCATCCCCACCCTCATCCTCACCCGTGTCCTCATCCCCATCCCACTCCCTCTGCTCACACCATATCCCTCCTGATTTTCCATGACTGTGGCTACTGGGGGCCCACTGATCCCTATGAATCCCAAACTGGGGATGTCAGCTGGGTTCTCAGGGTCTCATCACCCCCTTTGCCCAGAAACCACAGCCAAATCCTGCCTCTCCCGGAGCAGTGCCCTGATACCAACCCTGTTGGCTGCTTCGCCCTCGTTCTGCTCACTCAGGGACAGAGCCTCAGCCCTCTCCTTGATGAGCCGGCAGTACATCAGGGAGATTTTGCACATGTCCTGCAGGATAAAGAAGCCAACGGGATTGAACCAGGCAGCACTGGGACCACCCACGGGGCCAGGGGTGGGATAGGGACCCTGCCGGTGGACACACATCTCCAAGAGCAGGAGGGGAGACTCCAAGTGCTGATGGCCAGGGGTACAAACCTCCACGAGCTTCACCATGATCATGAAGGCCTCCTCGGGGTCCGGCCAGTTGAGCTGCTGCCAGGTCTTCACGATCTGGGCGTAGCAGGTGGACAGGTCGACAGTGGAGGTGCTGTGCTTGTTGTGCTCCCCGAAGGGCTTCAGCTGAGGGGCACAGAAAGCCAATGCGACTTGTACAGAAAGATGCCAGCCCAGAGAGTAGAGCTGTTCCTTTGCTTTGTGGCTCTCAGGACCATCATCAGCCTCATATATCCCTGTGTCACCACACAGCCACTTTGGAGAGAGGAGGACATGAAGATGGATGGAGCAGCTCCCTGCTTCCCTCCATGCTCCAACTCAGCATTGTTAGATCCCCTCCCCTCTTCCTAGAGGTTGGAAGCAAAGGGAATGCTCATGGCACGGCCCAAATGAAGGCTCCCCAGCTCATATGGGCTGCCAGAGAGCAGCGAGGGAAGGGGCACAGGGACACAGTGTGAGGCCAGAGTGGGATCAGCTGGGCCAGGAGACCCCATCCTTTGTTGTGTATTTGGGAGAGGAACCTGCTCCTGGGCTACAAGAGACACCTACGTGGTGCTCTCAGTGCTGTGAGCCAGGCACAGCGGCAAGGAGTGGAGGAAAGCTGGGGTGTCCCCACAGGGAAGAGGGAGATTTTCGCTTCCTCACATTACCTGGTCCATCTGGACAGCTCTCTGAGTCCTCTCCAGCGCAGTGTGGTAGGCCTTTTGCAGCCACTGGGGCACAGCTTCCTTGAACCACTGGTGGAAATTGCTCAGAGCCAGAGGTCCATCCCTGCGGATGAAGCACAGCAACGGCATGGGGCTGTCACCCCTCCTGCTCTCACATCACCCCTCCTGCTCTCACATCACCTCTCACACACAAGGAACTGCCCCGAGGTGGAGGCAGCACTGGAGCAACTGTGATAAAGAGAAACTTCCCCTTGTCTGGAATTTGAGCTCTCCATCAACCCACCCAGAGATGAGCCTGAAACCCCTCTGGTGACGCTCCCATCAACACCAGACACCAACAGCCTGGTCTGCCTGGTGCGTAACTGGTGATGTAACTGGAGGATTTGGAGTTCCTCTCAGTTACCCTTTGGCATCTCTCCTCTCTCTGGGTTGGATACCTCCTCGGGAGGAACTCCTTCATCCGATAGAGCTCCTGCAGGTTCATGTAGAGCTGGAAAAGGCTCTCGGCTGTGGGCTTGGACATGCCGCTGTCGACCTTGTGCAGCTTCTCCTGGACGTGTTCCGCAACCTGGGAAGAGGGGACAGCTGTCAGCGAGGGTCTGGCTGGGAAAGCTCCTCCTGAAATCACAGGGTGAGGGTCAGCTCAGGGGATTCCTCTCCCTTTTTGGTGGCATTTCAGAAGATTCATTGGGTGAAATAAGCAGACCATAGTGCCTTTATGGGCACGCACAGAGAGACGGGGCTTTCCCTGCCTTATTGCTTTTCCACCTTTCCAGGCTTGCAACGATCTGTTACAGCCTGCAGAGTGGCCAAAATCTTGGACTGGCTTTAGACCTTAGTCCCAGGAGTGCAGAGCAGCCCAAGCTTGCTCACCAGGCTCTCCAGTTCCAGGTAGGCAATGGAGAAGATATTCAACTTGAAGGTGCTGCAAGAGAGAAATGGGGCATCAGGAGCCTGCCAGCCCCAGCCAAGCAAACCCTGCCCAGCAAGCCCTCCCAGACCATGCCCTTGCCCTAAGGACAAGGACAATACAGGTCTGAAGGGCAGAGGTGGGACCACAGATGCTACCTGTGGAGCCCAAGGGCCAAGGAGTGAGGCATCAAAGTGCCCTGTCGTTTGGAACCTACTTAATGAAGAATTTATTCCAGATTTTGTGGCACTGCTGAAGATCTTCTATCACCTCCAGGAGGAGTCTGGACAAGGCTTTTCCATTCTCCTCCATGCTCTGCAAAGGAAAGAACAGCTTGTTTTGGATGCTCAGATGTTTTGAGGTGACTTTATCATTACCAGGGAGGCAGAGACGGGAACTGACCTTCACTATGGGCTTGAGGTGCTCCTTCTGCATGTGAAACCACTCCGTCGTGCCTGACTGCAAGAGAGGAGTCCTGATGGGATGGCAGGGAAGCAGGAGGAGCTCTGTCACTCCCTTCACTCTCCCTGTCCCCTGGGTGGGATCAGGACCCAGCTCCATGTGGTGGGAACCACGGGCTGGGAACATCAGTTTGAAGAGGGGTGGGTATTTCCCCCACCACGACGGTCCACGTGGATTTGCTGAGGTGTGGGCATTGGGCAAGGGACAGAAGGGAAGGGAGACCCAGAGGGTCCCACCTCACCAGGTCTGGGGTGGGTGATACCCCTTGTACCTTCAGTGCCGTGGAGATCATCTGGGGCAGGTCGGGGCTGAGCGTGCACAGCTCGTGGAAAGCTTTTGTTTTGCACATCTGGACCAGGACCCTGCAAAGAGAGAACCTCAAGTGAAACCCAGCACCAGCCACCAGAAACAACCACCTCTCCCCCCAGAGACCCTACCCAAACAGACCTTCCCCTCCCAACAACGTCCCCCACGGAGAGCCCAGGAGGAGGGACAGGACAGGACAAGTGTTACAGAAGCCTAGAAGGAGCCAGAAAGGGTTCAAAGACGATTTTGCTCAAGCTCATGGGCTTGTCCATCACAGTGGCAAAGTCCTGCGACCTCACACTCAGCTGGCACCGGTGCCTGACTCACCGGAGCAGGGACTGGAGCCTGTCCTTGGACCTCGGGACAGAGAGGGGGAAAATGATGCGGTACCTCCGGATGAGGGAGACCCCATAGGTCAGCAAGGACTGGAAGGACTCAGCCAGCTCTGCTTTCTGGGGAGAAGAAAAGAAACATCCACCTCAGTGACAGGCAGATGCCAGCAGGACCACCTGGAGGGAGCTGGTGGCTCCCATTCCTTTCCAGCCTGCTCCAGGGACCGGAAAACCCCCTGATGCCTCGATTAGCTTCTCTCTGGAGGGGCTGAACTGAGCTTTGTTCTTAAATCTCATTGCTATGCATGGACAATTCAGGGGCTCAGCAGGGCATGGGGATGCTCTGGGAAAACAGGCAGGGAAAAGTAGGAACTGGGTCATATTTAAGTTTTGGAGGGGGTTGTGGTCGACTTGATGGCAGGGATGGAGGAGGGGAAGGGGAGGCACAAAGGGGAAGGGCTTCTCCATGGAGAGGGGGGAACAAACCACTGGGAAATGTCCTCCAGCTGCCCCGGCACCCCTGTGCCCCACAATCTCCTGCCCTTCCTGGAACACTGGGAGTGAAATGGCCCTGGGAGCTGGGAGGAAAGGCTCAGGGTTGGATGCAAGAGGCACCTTTCCCTGATCTCTTCCCACCACGTGGTGCCAGAGCCCCCTCACCTGCTCTGGCCTGAGCCTCTCCTGCACCCACTGGTACTCGATGCTGGTGATCTGGTGCAGGAGGCAGTTGCTGTTGAACTCGAGGCTCTGGTAGAGTTTGCTGTACGCCAGCCACTTCCTGGGGAGGAGGGAGGGTTGGGATGAGCCCCCAGACTCTGGGGGGCACGCAGGGGTCAGTGTGGGGCTCCCCTGCCCACAGCCACAGGGGGCAGGACCCAGCTCTCCGGGGTGCAGGGGGCAATACCGACCACACTGAGCTCATGGGGGAGACCAGCTGTGGTCAGACAGTTCTAGGGAAGGCACTGGGGCCCTTAACCCCCCAAGAGGCTCTCTGAGTGTGGGGCACTCACGCCATGACCTGGTGGAAGTCAGAGAGATCCTTCTGTGTGGCGTGCAGGTACAGCACGGTGCTGGCGTGTCTGCTCAGCTCCCCGTCCCAGGAGATGCTCCCGGCCTGTGAGGATGGAAAAGGGGTGATGTGTCCTGGAGCAAGACAGGGTGAGCAGGGAGGGGGACAGATGGGGTGTGTATTTGTAGGACCATGGGAGGAGTGTGTGACCCGTAAGGATGCCAGGCATGGGCAGGTGATCATCCTGACCCTCGTTCCCATCACACTTCACGATGTGTCAGGGATGATGGGCTCCAAAGGAAGCCCTCAGCCAGCCCAGCTGCTGGAGGGCTGCTACTGGCACTGGTACAGCAGCAGTACCTGGTGCTGAAGGATCTCGTAGGACACCAGCTGCTGCAGGAGGTGGCGATGGACGGTGTAGCTCGGCTGTGTCCGGCTGCTCGTGGTGGCCCTCTGAGAAGAGACAAGGCAGAAATAACCATCACCTGCCTGAACACGCAGGGACACATCAGAGTGGGGACACAGGGCTCAAAAAGCATGGAGCTGGGGAGCCAAGGGGTGCAGCTGCAGCAGGGGCAGGGCCCCCGTGCTGGCACAGAGCTCAGGGAAGGGCCCAGCACATGCAAACCCTGCTGCTGGCACCTCTGGTCCTGGGGCAGGGACCTGTGTCCCCAGGATAAGCCCCAAGGGATGGGAAACTTTCTATCCTGTCAAGGAATTGGGAAGGGAAGCCTTTCCCCACTCTCTCCCACCTTCTTGTGGGTCAGGAGGAACTGCAGGTGACAGTCTCCCCGGTTGGGATACGTCTCGGTCCGTGGCTCCAGCTGGTACCACTGGTCATTCCAGCAGTGCAGGTCCTGCAGGCACAGAGACAAGGATGAGCTTCAAGCAGCCTTCCTGGGGGAGTGATCCCACTCAGGGACCAGGGAATCCTGATCTGCATTCATGGGACAGGAAGATTGTACAGAGTTAAAAATACAGGATGTACAATGACTGAGTGTGATGGAGTGACTGTGTCACCTGCCACCACACCGAAAGACCTGGCACGAGTTTGTGGCTCTGAGCCAGGATCCTGGGTGTGCTGGGTGCTGCCACAGGGCTGGGATCCTGCCTGGACCCCTTGAGGTTTAACTGATGTTTGGAGAAGAGGGCAATGCACACTGGCACTCACCTTCAGGCGAAGGACCACGTTTCCCAGGAAATCATCCTGCCCTTTGTCTTTTCGAGCATCTTTAAAAATCCTGAAAGGCACAGACAAAGGAGGGGGTTAGAAGGTGTCCTGCAGCTGTGACCCAACCATGGCTGAAGGGGATGAAGGGTGGCACAGACCTGCTACCCTCCCTCTCTCCTCCCAGAGGTGATTTTTTTAAAATCCAACAGACAAACAAGCATTTTCCAAGCCCCCTTCCCTCAGCAGCCTCAGGGCCTCACCAGCACCAACCGTTTGAGGCCATGGAGGTCCGTCAGCTCCCCCAGCTTGTGCCGCATCGACTCCACCACGTCCGAGTCCCTGCCAGGGGAAAGGCGGAAATTTAGGGAGAAGTGATGGCAGAGGAGGGAAGGTAAAGGAGGGGGGAAGTGTCAGGACAGAGGCCACCCCTAAAACCAGCCAAAATCTACAAGCATGTGGCTTCTTTCCATAAATAGGACCAGGGCTCAGGATCAGCCCTGCCTGGGCTCTCTCTGCTCGTGCAGGTCACACCCTGCCCTGAGCACTGCTCCAGCAGAAAATAATGGGGAAAGGGATCCCCAGCTGGTTTCTGGGGCTTTTTAAAGGGTGCAGGTTGGAGGATCACCACAAAGACCCTCCCAGGAGGCAGGATTACCTCAGGGCAGAGATCACTGGCTGAGGATGCTGCCACTCACCACATGTCCAGGTGGAAGCTGGCTGTCTCCACATCTTCAAACTCCCTGCAAGGCACCAGCAGGATGCTGTCACTCGAGTAACATGCAAGTGGTGAAGCCCCTCATCAACGCCCAAGAGCCCCGGCCACCCCCTCCAGCCCCCCCAAACAGCAAAGCCACGGGGTGTGGGATTACAGGATAAACGTCTCGTCCCACACGGGGCTGAGGGTCTGGTTTATGACTTGTGTGCGATGGATCTGGTCTTCAGGGATGAGGTCTTTGACCACAGCCTTCATCCTCTTCCTGTGGTCGGGGTGGGCTGGCTCCTGGCTCTTGGCCTCGATGCCCAGCAGGCAGTACGGGTCGCTGAACCCTGCGAGGGCAGAGCCGTGCAAGTCCCAGTGGGAAACAGCAGCTGCTGCTGCTGTTCCCGTGGGACACCCACCCGACCCCACTTACCGCTGACATCTTTACCCAAAATCCCCTTGGCTTCCTTCACAGTTGCTTTCAGGCAGTAAATCGGGCTCTGGAAGAATGGAAAGGTAACTATTGGTGTGCGGGGTCACCAACCCTGCGAGGAAGGATGAGGCTCGAGCAGAACCACACCGTCAGCTCCCACCCAGGCAGTGACAATCCCAGAGCACCCCAAATCCCGAACACAGGGGCCAGGAAGCACTGCAGCCCCCCAGCACCACCCCAATACAGGGCCCCAGCAGCATACTGGGGAGAAGCCATACCTCCAGTTCCATGACCTGCTGCATGATGACACTGTGCTCCTTTGCATCCATGCCGAAAGCCTGTGTGGATATCAGGGCTGGTGATGGATGCTGCTCTGTTAACAGTGCTGCAGAGCAGCCAGGGGCTTCCCTCCGCTCCCTGGGAGCCAGCTGCAGCTCGAGGGGAGAGGAGAGGAGCAAAGAGCCCAGCAGGAGGGCTGGGGACCAGCTGACAGCTCTTAAGGGAGAGCCTTCTTCCCACCATCCCAGGCCTAAGATAAACATTTCTCCCCAAGCCTAACATTTCCCAGCCACAGGCTGTCCCAGCCCTCCAGCTGGATCCTGCTGCTGCACCTTTTAAGACGCTTGTTAAAATCTCCCTCTGAGTGACCCCCACCGTCCCCTTCAGCTGGGAGGATGGACATATCAGGGGACAGGTTTGGGGGACCCCACCAGGAGGGGACCCACCTTTTGCACGTAGGAGTAGAGTTCCTGGGAGTCTGCAACCTGGTGGGGCTCGGGCTTGCCCAGGCGGTGCCGGATGGTGTAGAGAACCTCCTCATAGAGCTGCTCCAGCTGTGGGGGGGCAGTGCTGACACCTCAGGTGGGGCCAGGACAGCGGGGACTTGCTCCATGCATCCCCAGGATCAGCGAGGTGTCCCCCTCACACTTCTAGAAGCTCCCACTGGTCCCTGCCAGCCCCCCGAATCAAGCCCTGCTCACCCACCACTGGCTGTCCCTGAGGAGGAACTCCGGGAGCTGAGCCGTGTCCCCAAGCCCCAGCAGCACTGCCACCCCCTCCAGGGCCACCAAGAGAGACCCTGGTGGGGCCTCGCTCATACCTCTGCCTTGGAGAACCGGTGGGACAGATCCATCTAGAGAGAAAAGAGAAGCAGAGAGGTTTCCCGTAAGGTCTTGTGGTAGAGGGTGGTTTGAGGAGGAAATCTTGGCTTGACAGGGCAGGGCAGCCAGGATGGGTTGGCATCATACAGAGGCCATTAGAGTGGGATGCCCCAGAGGGTGCTGTGACACCCCACAGACACCCCTCAACCGAGGGACCACTTCCTCTGTCGCCCACCAGTAGGGCAGCATTTGGGCTTCACGCCCGGTCCCTGTTAATTGAGGAGGGGGCAGCAAGAATGGCAACAGAAATTTGGGGTGACCCTCAGGAGGCTTTAAAAGCCAACTGCCCCACTCTCACCCCACAGAGCTGCTTGTTCCAGCAGGGCCAGGCTGGAGAGCAAAGCAGCCGAGGGAGAGGGCAGGTGGCCAAAGCACAGCGAGGAGCTGCAGGCTGGGCAAGGAGATCCAAAAAAACCTCGGGATTTGGTGCACTGCTCCATCCCCCACTTGAAGGATGACCAGCAATAACATTGGCTTTCCAAATGAGAGTTAAATGAAAAGAGCCGTGTGATGAGGCACTGCCTGACTCCCGTGGCACTCCCCCCAGGACTGGCTGGGCGGATCCTGCTGCCCACGCAGCCCCTGCCATTCCCCACCTAAAATGTCACCTCCCACTCATCCCAGCTCTGCGTGGGGTCCAGCAGGGAGACCAAACCACTTCTGCCAACCACCTTTTCCCTAGAAAACCAGCTCTCAGCCCATCCTCATCCCCTCTTCCCTCCCCGAGGCTGAGCTTGTCCTGCATCTGCTTCTCTGACCACGGCCTGGATTCAGACACCACCACAGCCCAGAAACTCCTTCCTGCTGCAGAGCCTGGCCAGGTTACGGTGACTTTGCCACTGCCATGAGCTGGGTGATGCCACCAAAGGAAGGGGACCGGTGCCCCTGTGCCATCCGTTATGGATCCCAGCGCTGGAGCCTCAGGAAGTACAAGGGGTTGACGTCAGAAAATATAATGGAAATTTTTGAAATGCATTTGGGCCTTTCTGTGCCAAGCATGGCCCCTGTGCCAGCTGAGCCAGGGCTGGCAGGGCTGCATGAATGGATGCACAAACCCTACCTGTGGGTCAACCCAGGCCCCAAAGTGACCTTAGGATACCCCTGATAGGAAAAACCCAACCCTGAGCTGGAAACATTAACATTTGCTTATGGCAAATCTAGGGCTGGCATAATCCCCCAGCCATCTGGACTAAATTCAATTCTTCCACCCTCGATAAATTTAACCCTTGAGCTACTTCTCTCCCACCTGCCTTCTCATACCTTCTTTCACCTGCTGGTGGGTGCTGGGGGCTGCGGTGGCTCCTGGAAAAGGCCCCCAGAAAAGGGGGACTCATTGCACGCAGGAGGGTCCCAGCCTGCTCCTGCTTGCCCCTGACCAGGGACCATCCACCTTCCACTGCTGCTGGCACTGTTCATGGAGGGCATGGCCCCATGCCAAATCCTTCAGCATCGCCAGGGGCAGCGCTGCCCCACAGCAAGGTCGTGAGTTCACAGGGGAGAGAAAAAGGACTTCATTTCTCTGCTGCTGCTGCTACTTATCAGCAAGGCACAAGCATCTGCTCCTTGTCCAGCAGTGGGGTAGTGTGAGGAGTAGGGCAAGGGGAGGAATTACTGCCGATTTGGGGGGCAGGTCCCTGCTGCTCCCTTCTGCCATCGGGCGCAGCGGCTGCGGGATCTGCGCCGCGCGTGCCCGTGTGTGCATGGGACCGGTTAAGCTAAAGCTGAGCTGAGCCACCAGGATGTGTTTACTGCTGCTAATCCCCACGCCAAGAGCCCAGCTGAAATCCAGGAGTGTTGCTTAAATCCAGGTCCAGATACAGCCACCGGCATCACCCCGCCCCGGTAGCTGCAGCAGTGTCAGCAGTGCAGGAGGCCAGCCTGGCGATGGAGATGGGGGCATCTGGGAGGGAGGACCAGCCCTGAGAAGGGGTGGATCATCCCAGGAATCCAGCACAAGGGATCAGGCCCTCACGCTCCCGGCAGCACTGGGCAGAACTGCGGGTCCCATCTCACGGGGACAGGCACAGGGGCACCATCTGTCTGTCCGCTGCAGAGGAAGTTGGTTGGGTTGGCCCAGGGCAGGGCTTTGGGGGAGCTGCTGGCAGGAGGGAGCCCAGAGGGGCTGTGAGGCGCTGGGAAACTGTAGCTGAGCTAAGAGGGGACCCTCAGTGCCAGCACAGAGCTGCAGCCAACCCCCCACACACCCCTGGGTGCTCATTTACACGGGGTTGGTTCCCCCACCCCTCGGTCGCCCTTGCAAAGCATCGCATCCGGGACATGGACTCCATCCCTCTTCTCTCATTCCCCTTTTACAGCCTCACACCCAGCTCTGCTCCCCGGGGTGCAGATCCCCTCCTGGGGCCATTGCACCCCAAACACGCTCCCCAGCTCCCCGGGGTCAAGGCCACCTACCTCGGGGCTCTCCTCCCTGGGGAGGGTTCCCGCGGGGGTCTCACCAGGAGGATCCATCTCCGGGGGAGGCTGAGCACGGCAGCGGAGCGGCTGCAGCTCTGCCTGACGCTGCTGCCTCTCCCACTCACTCGCTTGCTCAAAGGAAACCACAGACCTTATCTGGCCGTGGCCATTTTAGCAAGCGGAAATGCACACAGGGCTCCTTCGAGAGCAGCTCGGGGACGCCCTTGGCCCTGCTCCCCAGCACCCCCTCGGTGACGGGGACCTCGTGGAACAGAGGGGATGGGGGCAAAAGAAAGGTGTCACACCCAGTCTCTGCCGTTATTTATGAGCAAGGAACTGGGAGCAAGTGGGCAGAAATAGTCCTGAGATGTCAAAGCCCAGCAGGGAATGGGGGTGATGGGGAGGACTGGTGGAGGCAACACGGAGGATCTGGGCTCTGATGTGTATTTGGGTCCTGTGATGCCTTGTGAGGGCAGACAGAGACCCTGCAGAAAGCAGAAGGTGTCTTCAGCCCCAAAGGGTGGAGAGGATTTAAAACCCTGTGCAAAAGATGCAGGGCGGGAAATCCTTGTGACACCACCAGAGGTGTTGGATGAGGTTGGGCCAAGAGCTGATGCAGTGAGTGCACGTGCCAGGGACAGCACTGGGGAAGGGCGTTTGGCCTTCAGGCAGAGCTGGTTACCGAGAAAAAAAGCAGCAGGAAAAGAAGTTAAACACTTGTGCTTTGCCATCAGCTTTCATTCTTGCAAACACTTCATCTGATTGCAACTCCCAGGCACTTGCCTATCACTGGCAGCGGCGCCTGACCCGCGCAGATCCCTATCGGAACGCCTGTGCTGGTGACAGACGGGGGGGAAGGCATGGGTGGGCACCAGCAGATGGCCAAGGGAAGAACAGGTTTGCTCCTGGGTGTCTGACACACCCTACAGGCACATGGAAGAGCAGCCTCGCTGGGGCTCCCAGGGGCTGTTGAGCTGCAAAAGCATTTGCTGCTCAGCGGCCAGACCCGCGGCCCAGGGAAGGACAAGGGACATCAGCCCGTGCTCAGTGTCATTGCTGGGGCTGCTGAGGAGCCCCAGGTCCTGTGCAGCAGGGCTGTGACCACAGCTGACTCCTCACCCTCCCCTTAAGGGGAGTTTTGTCTTCCCAGCCTTCCTGTTTCTGGCCCACAGACACTCTTGGGAAGCCACGAACAAGATGCTTCTGATGCAACACCGGGGGCAGAGGCTCCACGTCGGGATCAGTGGGGCTTTGTAGCCCTTCAGGGATTTCTGCTGAGTCCAAACAGGAAACCATGACCACGGAAACTGCACTGGACAGTTTGTTCCCCTAACTACCATGGAAGGCATCACAGTCCAGCAGCACGGAGCCCGTTGGCTCCAACCAGGGCTGCAGGAGGATGCTGGCAGCAGCATCCCTGTGAGAGGACAGGGGCAGCCAGCCAGTCCCTTTCAGCCTCACAATCATCTAGCCCTCTAATTAAGGCTAATTAAGTGCTGCTTTAGCTGCTTTAGGAGAGACACAACTTCCCTTTGCCCTAGAACCCTGTAAGAGCAGGTTATATTTGCAGTGGGGTTCCCTGAAGCTGGGAGGCCAGGAGGGGGAAGAAGGACTGTGGGCACCAGGGGGAAGATGAGATTTTCTTTATCCGGGTCAGCCAGCCCAGAGCTGAGGCCAAGAGGGGCAGCACAGCACACACAGTGAGTTCCCAGGGGCAAGGGCTTGCCAAGGTATTCTGTGGAACAAAAACCCAGAGACACAAGCGAGACACTGAAAAGCTGAAATCCATCCCTGAGATTGTTCAGCCTCATCTCCCAAGGTCTGAAAAATCTGCTTGTTACACTCGCCCCCATGTCAGGAGGGCTCTGATAACTGTCCCCAGGCACTGGTGCAGTACCCCAGTACTGAGGAACTGGGCTTCAGCATCCCTTCCAGTTTGGCACTGGAGCCGCCTCCTCACCCTAACCCAGCGAGGATGCCCATCCCCTGTGCTGGCAGAGATGCTCAGACGTGCCTGCCCAGCCCTGCCAGCCTCAGCCTTGACTTTATCCAGCCTAGCACTGGCTTCACCTTGGACAAACAGCTTAAAAGCATCTCCTCCCTCGCTGATGGAGGGGGAGGTGGTGGAGGAGCTGATTCCTACTCCTGTGACACACACAAATGCAGTTTAATGATCTGGGACATCAGTGCTCCACTGCAAAGTGTTGTCAGGGGGAAGTGGAGACATAAAGTGCACAATGGGTTTGGAAACAATTGCTGCCGTCTTTGCTCTTAGCTTTGATTGCAAAATCTGGTCCAGCAAAGGGCAACCACAGAGACAAAGGCAGGATGTGGATGCAGCATCTCCAAGCTGCTCACACCTTTTGCTGCTTCTTCTGCAAAAAATAGCAGAGATTGAAGAGATGCCTCCTGCCTCAACCAGCACAGAGAGAAAGACTTAAAAGAGTTTAGTCAGTCCTCAAATCCGCCTCCTTGTAATGCTGAAGAAATAAAATCCACTGCACATAAATATTGATAAGCATCAGGCAGTCATTCTCTAGCCAGGAGCTGCTGGCTGGGCCAGAGTTTTGCAGGTTTTAGAGAGGAAAAGTTCAGCTATGGTGTGGAAGTGTCTGTTAAAAAGCAATTTCCCCACCAGTTCCCCCAGCTGGTCACTGCACTGATTTGCAATGCCTGCTGGAAATGCTTGGACAGAGCCAGTTCTCCCACCAGAGGCCAGCACGGTCCTTAGGAAGGTCTCTGTGCAGGGCTCACATGGCTTTGAGCCTCTGTATGTGCCAGAGATCAGGTTTTGTTTAGTGACCAGGTTTCAAGAACAGCAAACACACTTTTCCCCCCTGGATTTTTTACCAGCAGCCACGTGCTCTGCAAAACACCAGTGACAAAAATCACTGAGCTCCCATTTCTCATTGTATTTGCACCTTGAATTACTCCTTGTCCAGGAAACAACAAGAAAAGCCCTAAAAACAGCTCCACAATGAGCACAGATTTCTGGTTAGCAGAGACAATCCCAATAACTGGCAGACAACTAGGAAGACATCCCAGACACCCAGGTCAGGACTCTCCAAAGGGAATGGGTCAGCATTCCCCAAAACAGCCCTCCCTCCCCACACCATCAGTCTGCCTCCTAAAATAACTACCATAAACATGCACAATATAGAGAGAAGCCTGACATTCATTTTAAAAACAACTCATCCCAAAGGAAAAAACCCTTTATACCTGCCCCTGGTATGAGTAAAATCCACAGCTCACTCTAACCAACAGGGTTAGAGGCACTGCTGGGAAAACAGATCTCCAAAGAACGAGCATTATCACGCTCTTTAAAGGGAATCATCTGGAGGGAAAGGACCCTCTGTCATTAACAGCAGTTTATCTCCTACCTCTTGTCTTGATAGTCCTGGAGCTGCAGCCTGGCCTCACCCTTATGTCTCTGATGGAAATGGGCAAATAGTCAAGAAATTGATTTCAACATGTCCCTCCCTCACTTCTCCTTTTAAACACGGGGTCCGATGACTCTGCAAAACCTCTGCCCAAGCTTGGCAAGGCAGACAGTGCAGGCACAGGGCAGAGGGGAGGAAGGTGGTTTCGAAATGAGAAGAGGGACATCCCTGTTCCTCCTCCTCAGGACTGCCCAGATGGGGTTTCCCTCCACCCCCCCAGGAACCACCGGGTGCTGTGTGCTCTGGGATCAGTGATTCCATAGGGATGTCAGCCATTCCCCCTTCCTTGTTTACTGGGGGGCCTTCCAGTTACTTCTGCCCGAGCCCCACATCTCTCCTGCCACAGGTTCTCCTGAGAGCTTTGAGGGCACCTCAAGCAAATTGATGGCAGCTGGAAAGGAGTGAGGGAACGCACAGCACCTCCCACATCATTTGGGAGTCTTGGGATGATGTCAAGCTCCATCCTTCTGGGAAGAGCAAAGGGGACTTCCAGCCACCCACACAGGACAGGGCAGTTGTGAAAGCTCTGTTCCCCCTGGGAGCCCTGTGCAGGAGCACAAGAGCCGCCAGCTCCCTGGCAGGGATGTGCAAGGATGACCCCGAGGAGGTCACAAACTTCGTGTTGCGGTCCCCGCTCGTTTGCCTCGCAGCACCTCGTGAGCACTTGAAAGTGTTTTCACCATCACCGTCATGTGCTCTGTGTGTGCAGCAACTATTTCTTCCACTTCCCTCTGCCAGTGAGATGAATTCAGTGTCAGACTCCGGATTTACCACCCCCTCACTGCGGGGCTGGGGCAGTGGCTGCAGGGATAGGGGGACACAGATTTCAAGGCCATTTTATGTGCTGGTTTGGGGACTGAGTTGAGAGCAGGTGGAAGAACTTGGGGCTGAATCCCAGACACCCTCCATGCCCCATGGTGCCCGTTAACCATCTTATCCTGGAGCATGCGTGCCAAATTATCGACCACCTTCATCACCAGAGCGTTTCCCCCATGAGTTTTCCACCAACAGTTCTCCCCACACAAATATCAAAGCCCCTGAGGAGCCTCCCAGGCCCTGTGGAGCCACAGGCTTGGATGACGGGAGGAGGCTGCAGGGCTGAACCCCTCCCACCACCCCCAGATTCCAGACAGACACACCAAAACATGGAATATTATTGCAGTCAGTCCATGCCGTGGGGAGAGGGACTGTGTCCCAGCCAGGGCCCAGCCCTTACGGAGCAAAGTATGTGGAGGAGGAGGAGAAGACACGACTTGAGCAAGGGAAAGGAAAGGTTTAGACAGGCGGAATTTGCCAAACCGAGCTCGCAAATGGAGCCAAGCTGGTACCTTTTGCTCCAGTATCCAGAGATCGTAGGAAACGTCAGATGGGCTGGGAGGACTCAGCAGAGATGGATCCTGCTCTGTTTGCACCCTGAGGTGCGAGATCCAGCAGCCCCCACCAGTGGGTACAAGTCCCTGCTCCTGCTCTCCGTGACCTGGGTCCCTTCACATCCTGCCGGGGCCTCTCGGGGTGGCTCAGTGCCGGCCCCTGAGCAAGGAGGGTGCTGAAATACCGGTTCCCAGTTCAGTCTCATGGTGGCAGCTCCTGGAGCTGACTCACTCAGGAGAGCAGACGGGTGAGTAACACCCGCTATGGCTGCAGAGAGAGCCCTTGACTAAAATAAAGATCCCCACCCTGCGAGTTCTGGCATTTCACACCAACCCACAACCCACCCCCCGCGTTTGTCACTTGGGCTTATCTGTGCAGCTTTAACCCGAAACCACCCCCTGGTCACAGCCTGCCTTGGCCAAACCCACCTCCACCACACAGCTGGCAGCTCTTCACAGCTGGAGGAGCCTGTGATCGCTCTGCATCGGCCAACACAAGCCACTCCCCGGCCAGGGCTGGCCTTGCTCCCGGCTGCTCCGGGAACAGCTGGATCCAAACTTCACCCCACGCCTCCTGCCACCTCCTGCAGCACTTGAGGAGGGAGACAGTGCTGTGAGCCAAAGCTCATAAATCACGGCGCCCATCACATGGCAGAGACACAATTTGACCGTCTACAGTTCGGGGAGCGGCTTGAAGTCCTCACAGACCTCGAAGGAAGGCACACGCAGAGGACAGGGAGGTGCTGGCCAGGTTGGGTTAACCTCAGTCCCTTTCTTCAACTCCTCAGGGCATCCCCCCTGCTAGAAAAAAAAATAATGCAAAATAATGATTTTTATGCAGTAAGTTACACGAAGCCAGAGCAATTGAGGTAAAATCTGGGCAGAAGGGTGTGGAGGAAGAGCAGGGCTCTGTCTCTGCCTTCGTCTGGAGACAATGCTGGGCAAGCACACACAGGATGGGGTAATCCTCACCCTGTGAGGATCCTTAATCCTTAAGGATGGGGTAATCCAGGGTAAAGACCTTCCCCAGCCCCCAGGGACAGCACCAAGACTTCAGGGCCGACAGTAGGAAATCTCTAAGTAGCACCTGTGGTTCCTGCAGCAACGCTCTTTGTGTAAGATCTCAAAGCACTTTGGAAATACCCAGTTACACCACTGTCCCCAAAGAAGGGAAACAGCCACCTTTTCAGCACGGGGAGCAGACACAAGGGGCAGGGAGAGACTTCTCGGGTGAAGAGCCTGAGTCACACCGAGGAGACGGAACTGCACGTGGGGGTGGAAAATCTCACTCTGCCCAAAGATTCAGCACTAACTGTTCCCTGTAGCCCCTCTTTTCCTTCAGTAGTGTAATACCACCCAAATACTGGAATTTAATGGTACCAATTTGGCTTTCACATGACGTCTCTCTGCTGCTCAGCTGGTTAATCATTAAGGCAGGGTCCAGACCCGGAGACGTGTTAATGCACAACATTTCCTGCTGCCCTACTCCCATCCCACTCCAGGGCAGCAGCAGACTTGCAACTGCACTTCCCTGCTTTAATATTTAAACCCTTTTATGTGGGCAGCAGGACCAGCTGACTCTTCCATGCTCCCTAAGCCCTTTCCCAAGCAGATGACAGCTCCCAGTTCCTGTTAGGCAGATGGCAGCGAGTGCTGAATATCTAAGCCAAATTTGGGGCTTCAGACAGGGATTCTCGCCAGCATCCAGAATTGTGCTGCTCCACTCAGCCCAACACCTGCATGAGCCCTGCTTGACTGTGTGACCTGCCCCAGCCTTTCGGCCCCACAGCTTCAGCATTCCCAAAATGTGCTCCACTTCCCATCAGCATGCTCCAAGCACACAAAAGAGCACCGTGCTCAGTCTCTGTTTTGCTCCCCCTCTCCTCCTCACAGACCATGACCAGCTCCAGCCCGGGAGAACGGGAACATTCAACCCCAAACCACCGTGAAAAGCCCACAGTTCAAAAGCCAGATTTAGCTCGGTGACAGCCGTGCTGAGGAAAGGAATATTTCATTTATTCCAGCCTGACTCATCCTCTAAATATATTTCCCTTTTTCCAGACAGCAAACCTCATGGTGGCTCTGCAGGTCTTGCCCTTCATCACCACCAAGGGAAGAGACTCAGCTTGAACTGTTCCCAAGTTCCATGGGAGCAGGTATCTAAATGTTTCTCTCTCAAGCACCTTTACTTGAGGAAAGATTTTTAAAAAGCCTCGTGGATTTGTTCTGACTGTTGGCCTGAGAGCTGCACAGGGAGCTGGGCTGGGCAAGAGACCTGGAAAGTCCGTGCAATCTGTGTTTTCTAGGATTCTCTGTCTGGGAGTAGAGGGTAACTGGGACAGAGCCAGTACAGAGAGGTTTCTGCAGCATCTTAACAGTTGGATGGACATGACTGAGGAAACCTTGATGTGCAGTAATTTAATTCACAAAACAGGATTTAGTCAGTTCCTAGTGGACTGTAACGTTTTATCTCCTTAATGTTTTCCTCCTCCACTCACTTCTTCCAAAGAAAACCGACCCCAGTGGCTCAGCCAGCCTTAAAATGCAGCAAAACAGCCATGTGGGAGGACAGGAGAGTCAAAAGGGATGAACAGCCAAGATCAAAATCCAAGTGATTTTGCTGTTTAAATCTCCCTCTGCCCATCCAAAGCTACCAAGTCACCATCAAGTTTCCCCACTCACGCACACAAAAACGCCCCAAGTTTTGAGCTGATTTCGGTTTATTTCACAGTCTTGGCAAAACAAATCTGCATTCAAAAGTTCATTTAACATTAATATATTAATCAAACATTTTCAAAATAAATACTTTTTTTAAAATAACCATTTCTTTACATCACTGCAGTAGCAATTCTAGAAAAGTCAGTGCACAGATAGTAGCGATTTCATTAATCAGCTAAACTCAAACAAAAAGAAAACAAGAGGTGGACCCTTTTTCTCTCCAAGCAGGCTGCATGCAGCAAGTCTCAGCAGCTCCCTAGCACAGGGATCTTTCATCACATTTTCTGGGAAGGATTTTCTCTCTCAGCTGCCAGAAGTCAGTGTAAGCGTGACTTGTGCAAAGCTTTGTACAACACAAAAGTTTCACAACCCAGATTCTGGCCAGTCCTGCAGAGGTTCTGCACTGGAGTTGTTGCTAATGAGACCGAGGAGTCAATGCTATGGAAGGAAAATGCTGGAACCCTCTGAGGAGTCCGTACTCAAGTGACTGGGAAGTAAATTCACAGCTGGAAGAGGAACACTAACAGCAATAAACAACATTCAAACCAGCAGCTCGGTTGTACCTTACAGCTTATTCCAAAGTTTTGCACATTCTCTCAAGTGCTTCCAAGGCAGAAGAAGTAAAGCAATTACTTTCTCCTCCTTAGCTGTTACTTCGCCAGGTAAATCCCAGCAGCAAGACGCTTCACTGGCCAAAAGCTGTAACTCGTGTTACAACAAACAAAAGTGCATTGTAGACTCTAAAGAGAATATTCAGGACTTAGTGACTCACAAAACCGGAAAAAAAAGAGCACAGAAACATTAGTGTTCCCATGGGACCTAAACTAGTCAGATGTTACTGAAGAACCCTGTAAAGAGCAGTGGGTTGTCTGAGGAAGGGAAGCTTGTCAGCGTAGTCATACACAGTGTGCAGCAGGAGAATTTGGAGGGCTACCAGATTATTCACTACGATTGTCAGGAATGATTTAGCTAAAAAAAAAACCCAAGGAAGTTGAATACATATCTGAAAAATGTCATAAGTGTCTATCTCCTTTGAGATGCCAAAGGTTTTCCCTTTGAAGCCCTTTCTTGGTAGCAGAGAGAAGAGTTGGATGTGATGCTCTGGGCTGAGAGGAATAACCAGAGACACTCCTGTGTCCAGAGGTGCTCTTGGATTACACACTGAGGTAAAACCAAGACACCTCCTGCTCCCCAGGAGCCTTGTTTCCATGTTATGGGGATGTTAATCAGCAGTTTGCAGCAGCTGCTTACTCTAAAGAGGTACAATTTAAGTATCAAAAGAAACAGAGCTGAGGGAAGCAATCACAGGTGAAGAGAACCTCCAGTTGTAGCGATGCCACGCGCAGGGAGGAGGGAATGCTGCAGGACAGCAAACCCCCAATGCTCCAGAGGTGGCCCAGGCTGCTGAAATCCCTCCCCTGGCTCTGCACACACCTACTACCAGAGCCCCTGAAAGCCATGTGCCTTGGGGGAAGGCTCTGCTCCTCAGTGCTATGGACTGTGCCCCAGAATTCTGCCAAAATGGAAAAAAAAGAAAGCATCGAGTTGTGGAGAAATTCCGTGTCAGCTTATTGGTTTTTCTTGTCCTCTGGTGGGAAGTATGGAGGAGGGGGTGGCTGGTCCTGGAATAAAGAGGATAAAAGAACATCAGGTCATGGCTAAGATAAAATAACCCCCCCAGAAACCCCGAGATACCAAAATCAATTGGGACAAACTCTGCTGTGCCACTGAGAGAATTGCCAGACACAGCCTTGGGCTCCCCCTGCAAACCCAGGACACAGGAACTCACCGTGGGCATGTAGACGTTGTGTGGGTTGCCTGGGCTGTAGTAAGCACTGGCAGCAGCTTCAGCAGCCTTTGCTTCAGCTGTCACAGAGAGAGAAGTGACAGGTTTGGGGACACAGAGAACTTTTACAATCCAACAAAAACCTCGGCATGTTCCTGGCCATCAAGCGTTACTAACAGAGCAGGGTATGACCAGTGCTCGAGTTGCAAAACAGCTACAACAAACACAACTGAGCATTATCTCTTCCAGCTACCACAGGACTGTCAACTCCCGGTGAAACAGAGCAAGATTTGGTTTGGAAATGTCAGCTGGGACCTGCCTGTCAGCCATGAAATGCTAACTGCTGCCTGGCCTGAAAACAGGCAGGACCCTTTAAACAGGCAGTGAACAAATCAGCCTTCCTGGGAGCGAAAACACGAGGCAAAACAAAAATCAGCACAAGTTTATAGCAGCTCGGGGGATTCGTGTTTTAAAGATGGAAATTTATGAGGATGAGCCAGATTCTCTGTTTCTGCAGAACACAAAAATCCTGTACAACCCTCTGGAGCAGTGCCACTTTCCAAATAATAATTCAAGGATGATCAGTTGTTTACTCAAACCTAAGAGAAGTTAAATCCTTATCTAGAGAAACACCCTTATCTCTAAGAGATCTACGGCTGTGTCCAACCACAAAAGCTCTTCCCTCCCCCCCAACATGCAGACCTATGAAGAACATGTTTTAAATCATTTTAATAAATACCAAATGAGTGAAAAACGAGACTGGCATTTCCCCAGCTCCTTTCCATCATCTAGTTCTCTGTTCCATATTGGTTAAATAAAAAGTAATCAGGTTAGAGTGAAACAGGGGAAGCGGGAGCAAATATCACCCAAGCCACATTTGCAAACTAAAATGAGATAGAAACACATTTCACCATCAGTTTCTTTGTGTTCCTCCATGAGGGTAAGATTACCACCACAGGAGAATCACAAACTGTATTTTTTCTATCAAAAGAAGAATAAATCCAGCTGTAAAATACCCACTAATGGTGTCTACTCTAAAGAGAATCAGGCTGGCCTCCAGACTGAGCTGGATAGAGAAGGCTGCAGAGAACAGGCTGCAGAAGCTTCTTAATCCCTCTCCTAAACAACTTTTAACTTCTAAGTGAAGCTTTTAAATTCTCCAAGAGAAAACAGACAAGAAACAATGTCTGCCTCGTGGGTAACAAAAGCGTTGTGAGCTAATTCACCTGGACACACATCTTACCTGCAGGAGTGGAGGGCAGGTCTGGACCACTGACAGGGGGTTCCATGGGCCCTGGATATGGTGGGGGTGGAAGCTGCATGTAGCCCCTGTCTCCATCAGCCATAGGAGGACCAGGATAAAAGTCTGTCAGGAAAGGAAATCACACAGCAAAAGACTTAACTCCTTTGGGTGGAGTTTCACAGCCAAAAGAAGCCAAGGCAAACATAATTAAACTCGGGAACAAAAGTTGTATAAAGTCATCAAATCCAATCTAAAATACTGTGTGAAGTTTGCCTTCCCCTTTTTACCTGTTTTAACTCTTAGCAATTGGAACAATCCCCAGCCTCAATTCCCAGACTTACCAGGAGGAGGTGGCGGGTATGGATAAGCCCCATTGGCTGCAGGAGGAGCAAAAGCATAGGATCCATTTGGCATGTAGGAATAGCCATAAGCTCCACTGGGTATTTCACCTCTGGAGACTGGAAAAGTAAACACAAGACTTCATGAAAAACATCAAGCCTGCATCAAATGAACACTGACAAACTTAGAGAGTCCTTCTGGGAAAAACAAACAGGTGTCACCCCAATAAATCTGCTGTTCATTGGATGGGAAAAAAATATTTTTAAAAGCAAGCAAATTTCAGGTAAAGCTGAAAATCACACATATTTGAATCCAACCTGCTGCAACCTAGAGCTGCCCTTGCTGCGTGATGAAGGCCAGGCCTCCTGAAACCACAAAACCCTGGCACAGACCAGCAGACTCCCATACCTTGTGATGCCACGTGCAGCATCCTCTGCCCGAACTCGATCGCACCCCCGGCTGAAAAGGTCATCTTGAACGTGGCAGATCCTTCCCAGCCACCTGAGGGAGGAAAGACAGTTCAGAAGCCAGGAGAAGCTGTTCCCGTGCTATTTAGCTGCCATGCTGCATCTACAGATGTCCTGCATATATAATTCCTTAAAGAGCTTATCCCAAAAATCCAAGGAAAAAAAAAAAAAAGCAGATCGAGTGACAGAATCACACTGCCATCAGAAAAATTCACAGCGTGGTATTGTCAGGTCAAGAGACACCTGCAGAAGAAATACCCACGAGGGAGACCTTCAAAAGCTTTCTGGAGTTGTGTCTGTTGCCACACCAGCTGCCACAGCTATCAGGAGCACTGGATTTGCTCCTGCTTTGGATAAGATTAGTACAGAAGACAGGGATTGAGTTAATCTCGTTTGGTAAAAAGCCTTTGCAACTACACCTGTCAGCTACAAATTAGTTTGGGAGTTTGAGTGCCCAAATGAAGCAAAGAGCTTAATGAAGAACATGGTCCACATAAATCCATTAGGAGTCCACAGAAGATATTTCAAGTCAGGATAATAATAATTAAAAAAAAAAAAAGAGAGAATTTATGACATCTCACATTACAGAATAAGAAAGAAAAACATGCACAGAGTTGCAACAAAGCATCAAAGCAGAAGCTGTGGCAGAGCTGAAACAGAAACAAGTAGATTAAAGAGCCTTTCTGAGCTAAACCAGACTCTCATGGCTGTTAAAGCAGCATCATCATTAGAAGAGAGGGCCTCTGGGGAAAATTCACAAAGATTTAGCTAAAGCCCTTTGCCTTTCACACAGTTCAGTTTGTCTTTACTGCTCAGGCTCCCTCTCACGCTGGATGGTCCCACTCTGCTCCCACACAGAGGTTCCAATGCTGATTTCAGGGATACAGCTGAAGGCTCCTAAGCCCTGAGCTGTGATATCTGTGCCACAACTAACAGACTGAACAAAGCTGAGGATGAAAGTCTGCTGAACCCTGTGCCTGTGGTAAAAACAATGGTCAAACCCAAAATTATTCCTGAGAACATCTGCCACGGCCTTCTCATTGAACACAGTGTGAAACGGTCCCTTGAAGATTTCCCCTAATTTCAAGAGAATTTCATTCTCTTCCAAGTGCCGTTTTCACTGCCAGAATGCACCACAGCAATGGCACAAGAAACACGATGGAGAACAGTGCTCTGGGGATCTGCACCTGAGAACACAAACAAATCCAGCAAGGATCCAAGTCCTTGGCACAGGAGGACCTGGATGCAGGCGGGACAGGTGACCCCAAGTGACCAAAGCAAAATCACACCCTCACTCTTGCTGTCTCCACTCTGATGTTCACTTGCTGAGACCACTTGGTGGAGTGAAGTCAGTGTTTTGCAGAGGGCAGGAATGGGGTGGGTTGCAGAGCAGACCTGGTCACTGTAACTGAACGGGGAGCTGATAAGGGGAATGTTTTTGTGCCGGCTTCAAAGAAAGAAACACATTTTATCAGGACCCATTTGGTCAGTGTTCAGTTTTGGTTACCCAGGACTTTGGCAGGAACTGAGCAGCTGAACTGAGACACAGAACATACCCTGCCCCATACATACCTCCTGCCTCTGCCTTCACTGTGCCCTTGATATAATTCGCTCCAAACACCGGCTGTTTAATCTCACAATCCTTCAACAAATAAAAGGGCATCACGAAAGACTGCATTGCATCCTTCCCCTTGGACACAAAGATAACCTGAAAAGGGAATAACATTACAAAAGCTCCTCAAAACAGGAAGCACAGCCCCGAGTTATTACCTGAAGAGACTTTTGATGGACTGAAACTCCCTCCCACATCATCAGTCCTGCAAGCCAAAAGCTACACAGAACAGCCACAGGGGTAAACCAAAGCCTCAAGGTAATAACGCCTTCCAAGAAGTGCCCTGCTCAGATAACACTCCTCCCAGCTTCCAGAGAGCTCGCTGCTCCACACAGCTATGATTTAGTAGCTGTGCTGTTGCATTCAGCATTTCCAGACCACCGCTAATTTCCAGTCTGAAGCTGCCTGATGGACTAAACAGCTGCCTGGACAAAGACTAATCACATTTATTATCTTCTGACAAATAGGTGAGATATGCAATGAATTCATAATGCTTCCCAGAGGCAGAGGGATGAGCCCCACTTCAAGCAGGAGTAGATTATCCTGACTTTCATGCACTGAGGACGTTTAAATACAGAATGGCAGAGAGACTTTATCTCCTTATCCAGGACAAAGCTTTTCACCACTTACCCGGTAGGGCGTCAGGAAAACACTCCCTTTCTTGGTCCCTTTGAAGGCCTCTGGCATCGGTTCCATATCACCGAAGGTAATTTCCACATGGTCATAGGTCATCAGAACACTGCCAACCATGAGAGAAGAGACAAAGTGTTACAGCCCAAGGCAGAAGTGCAACACGCACATAAAGTTTACTGACCTACCAAACCTGCCTGTTCCCTCAGGCCCACGCTGAGCAGACAACATCAGCCTGGTCTGCTCTTTTATTCTGTTGGCAGAAGCAACTGAAGGAGCACGGGCTGCTTGTTCCGTCCTCGGTGTGCTGACACAGCTGCTACTGTCTATGTAGCTGGGCAGGGAATCCACTCAATTGAGCTGATCAAGATCTCAAGACATTTCCTTTCTTTTTTTTTTTTTTTCTTTCTTTTTTGAAGTTGGGTTGCATTTCTGCTGGGTCAGTTCCCTAATTCAGCTCTCCACATGACAGGGGAAGGGCTGCAGGAGCAGGAACTGCTCAGCCTGGCTTACGCAACGCTGGTTTTTGAAGGTCTCACCACAGCTCAAGCATGTCTGTCACAAAAATGTGATCAAGAGGAACTCCCCCTTCCTTGCCACAAGACCTCATTAACCCGTGTTGCCTGCACCGATTCCTTAACTCTCAATTAGAAACTGACCTGATTAAAACCTCGCATGGGCACAGCAGGTAACTTGTATTGACACAACAGCATCCACATTAGGGACCGTAATCCCTAAAGCTGCAGAAACCTCCACCACCTCTATCTTTGGCAGCTGGCACGTTTCCATCCTCGGTCACTTGCTTTTGCCTCCTGCCAGCAAGTACCTGTCCCTCCAGGAAAAGCTGTGGAAGTGCAGAGGGCCCATGTCTGCCCAGACTGCAGCATTCTAGCTGCCACGGGACAGAAACCCCCGACCCAGGGCAGGCTCACAGCGGGGAACAGCAACACCTTTAAGCTGCTGCAGTTGTTTCAGCAAATGCAAATTCAAGCGACAGAGTCGACCTTACTAAATTCTTCCCAGGAAAGGCCACATCCCAAGGGGAAGTCGGGCGCAGAATTCCTACACCGACGCTTAAGGGGCCCCACGGAAAGGAGCCCTGAAGGATGAAGCCCTCCCTCCTCTGCCCCCGAGGCCGAGCACTCCTGCGACTGCCACGTCAGACCCAGACAGAGGGTGCGGGCAGCCCTTGGCCGCGCACACAGAGGCGGCTCTGTGCAGGCTTGCCGTTTCCATGGTTATATCCCAGCACCTTTCTCCAGCGCTGCCGCTCCTTCCCCAGCGCACGGAGCCGGGAACCAGCAAACCGCGCCGGGCCTCTGAACCGGGGCACGATGCAGGTGCAGCAGGCGAGAGCATCCCCGAGGGGGGAATGCCAGACCACCCGGGTGGGAGCCGGGCTCTGCCAGCCCTCGCTGGGCACTGGGAGGGCAGCGGGGGCCGGCAGGAGGCGAGGGCCGGGCGGGAGGCTGCGGGAGCGGTGCGGGGCCCGCGGCTGAGGCCCAGCACAGCTGCCCCCGGGAAGGCCCTGGGCCAAGGGGATGCTAACTGACCGCGAGCCGCACGGAGACGAGGGGAGGACGAGCAACGCCGGCACCGAGAGGTTTAAACCGCCCCCTTTCATGCCCTCACCACCCCGTCTGCCCACAGACAGCCGCTCCCCGTGGGGGGCAAGGCAGGAGGAGGGCGGGGGGAGGGGGAAAGGAGGCAGCTCCGCGCTACCCCCCGGCCGCCGCGGCCGGAGGAAGGGAGAAGGGGATAGCACCTCACTTCTCGCTGTTGTTAACGATGACGCCGCCGCCCTCCGAGTGGTTCTTGTTCAGCGCCATCGCCGCCTCCTCCTCCTCACAGCATCCACCCCGCTCTGCGCCTGCGCGGGGAAAGGGATGACGTCCTGAACGTGCGAGGCATGCTGGGAGTTGTAGTCCGCCCAAAACACACAGCAACGCATTCCTGTTGCCTACGCGGGGCATGCTGGGAACTGTAGTCCGCAGCGTCCTCTGAGCCCGCTGGGTTGGCCGCGCGGTGCATTCTGGGAGTTGTAGTCCGCCCGCCGGCCGCCATGACACACACCCCCCTCCCCGCAGGGTGTCATGGCGGGCCGGACTTGGCCGCTGTGTGTAAATAATTGCGATGTCTGGCGGAGTAAAATAAAAATAATCCCGCATAGCCGGTGGCTCAGCACATAGAATGAGGTTTAGCCCCAGCGAAGAGGCTCCACTTTCAACAAATTCTTTTTGTCATTCGCGTTTGAGGCGCTTCTCATGTTTGGCACACTTGTAAACGTATTTTTGAGCCTGATACTGGGCTGGTTTCCGTGCTGGAATCGAGCACATCCGAAAATTACCCCTGGTAAACTACTGAAAATTTATATTGGAGCGTGTGGTAAACTGGAAGGGCTAACCAGCTGCCCTATAAACAAGCAAGGACTGTGTGTCTGTCCGTTTGTCTGTCTGCTGGGAATCTGGGAGTAGGGAAATACCTGTGGCTTTTGCAGAGCTGCAGGGAGGGTCTGATCTCCTGTCTCCAGGTGTGCAAGCGGCAAGAACTCCTAAAAAATTAATGATTGCATAGTTTCATTAAAAATAGGAGTCCCGCAAAGCGGTTTCAAAGGGCTCCCTCAGATCAATAACTGACAACTGTATATCAATAATACACAAATAAGGGCATATATTACCCTAAATTATATCTTTTTCTATGGGTTTGAGCTTTTCCCTGCAGCATTTGTAGCCCAACCCTGTCTGAGTGCCTGAGAACCAGATGCGGGGTGGGGGAGGAAAAGCAGAGAAACTAAATAGTGGAAACAAGATTTAAATAAATACAGTGACATAATCTGTACGGTTCTTGGCAAGAAAAGAACAAGTTTGTGCTTTTCATATCCGCTTTTTCAGTAAGCAGTAAGTTTCCCTTTTAAGAAACAGCTCTAACAAACAGTCCTGATGCTTCTCCTATTAAAGTCAGGAGCAGAATCCACTCGGCTGCCACTGAAGTGCCCAGCTGAGGCATTGCCGCTTCACACGAAATATCAAATAACAGTCAAATAACTCACCAATTAACATTTTTCTCCTAGCTCCAACTGGCATTTCTTATTAAGAAATGCAGTCTTCACTTTAAAAAAGGATGCTGGTGTAATTGCCAGTGTGTAGGGGAAGCTCTAGACCTCCTCATAGCATACAAAACCTTGAAAATTTATACTCTAAAACTTGAAAACACGAAGGGAAAAAATACCTAATCTGTTCATCTTTGTTGTTTCTAAGCTGAGGACAGACAAAGAAGAGAGAACTGAGACAATTCATTGTTTTGAATTGCCCAGGGCTGACAATATTGTTATTGGATTTTATTATTCTTCCGCTCCTTTTGCAGTCGAGCAATAAAAATGTGTATTTGGCACAATTCCCTCAGAGAAACCTGGAAAATAAAATCTGCATACAGGACACAGAAAAATAAACATGAGATAATGGGACAACTCAAATGGTTTGGTAATTAAAGGAAAGACAACCCAGAGCGATGTCTGTATAGTATTTAATGGCAAATCATAATCTCTAACATCATTATATTATTCTGTTACGGTTTATTCACACACTGTAAAATACTCTACAGTGGCTCTATTTAAAAAATCCTAATTAAAAAGAGGAACACTCTGTGACAGCAGAAATAACTCAAGGGAACACGGAAAGGCTGTTTCAGTTGCCAAGTGCTATCGATCCATCTAAACTCATCTCACACCGCATTTAGCCCTTTGTTTACACCACAATCAGGGATCCTGAGCTGGCGTAGTGCACATTTCCCAGTCATTCCAGTTTACACCCCAAATTATTGGCAGCACGGAGCAAACTCCGATCCAGCTCCCCAGGGGGGTTGCTGCTGTCTTAAATCGGTCCGAATTTGCCGCACACCCTAAACCAGGAGGGTTCATAGAGCTTCCAACAGGGATAAAAGCAAAGCAGCAGGAAGGAGAGGGTTGGATAGCAAATTCCCAACGGCAGCACACCCACAGGAGCCCCCCAAACGCTCTGAGGAGGCGCATCCCACACCCCAGCTCCCGGGGCAGGGATGAGTTCAGCCAAAACAGCAGCACAACCGGGCACAAAGCCTGAACACCGGACGTGTCCTCCTGAGCCGCTCCCTCGTGGTGACAGGATGGAAAGAGATAGGACAGGATCCCCCCGAACGTCCCAAACCCTGAAGGAGTTCAGAGGTTTGCGCCTGTGCGTTGGGCAACACGGGGAAGGGGGGGATGCGCGGCTCCAGCGTGGGTTTCCCCTCGGAGCAATCAATGCAATCAACACAGGGCAAAGACCCAGATCTGCTGTGTTTACTCTGGCAAAACTCCTCGCCGTGAACGGTGGGAGTTTTGCCTGAATAAATGAGATTTAGGGCTCAGATAGAGCAGAGATGGGGGGCCCTCATGTGACATCCCTTCCTGCAGGCGTGCAGCAGAGTGAAAGGTTACCTTCCTCCTCCTCCTCCTGGGACACAACCACATGCAGGCCGCTGCACGCCTCTACCTTTCTTATCCAGTCAGGAATTTCTGATCCCAAGTTCCCCTCGGTGTTCACAAAGCAGCAGCTGACGCCTGCACTGTGTCACCGCTGACATCTCGTGCAAGAGCCGAGCTCTGCAGGAGCGCCGCTGGCGCCAGGCAAACAGAGCGCCTTTGGAGCTCAGGGCACAGGGAGTGAATTCCCATCTGGACAGAAGTCTGGGCCGCATCCCCACCAGCCAGGAAAGGCCAAGATTTCAGCTGAAGATTTCACCCTGGAAGCCCTACTGCTCCTTTCCCCGCTGCTTGCAGCGTTTTAGAGGAGTCACCGCGTGTGGAGGAGGAGAAGAAGGAATTTGCAGACAGATCCCAGCAAGCCCCTTCCCAAAATAACTCACCAGCCGCGCCCTGGGGAGGGGGTGGCTACATTCAGATCCTTCATCCACTCAGATGTCCCAATTTTGGGGGGACTGGCACCTCTTCCTATGCCAGCAGGAACTGTCAGTGCTGGCAACAGAGTCACAGTAAAGGAGCCTCAGTGTGTAAACGTGGCTTTCCATGTAAACGTGGCTTCAACTTCAAACCTCTTGGCTTTGTGCCCGCCTTTTATTTATGTTCACTTTTTTCCCTTGGCTCCCCTTGAATATACCACTATGATTTCCAGCTTATCCTTTGGGGAAAATATATATATTCATATATTTAGCTAAAAGGGCCATTTTCCACCCCTGCTGACCGTTGTTGCGTCATCACTGACTCGCTCATGCCAGCAAAGAACCTGACCCTCTCTATTTTCTCTCTAGGTGCATATTACACAGCACTGATTCTGTAAAGCAAGCTTTGGGAGGTAGGTAGCAAAACAATCCCAGAAAAAATAAACTTGTGGAAAGGTACACTGTGCTGAGACAGGGGCTGCTCTGTGCCACCCATACAGGCAGTGTTTCTGTGTTTTTCTTCTGGAAAAGCTCCCTTAGGACACATGAACTGGCATTTTTGGCTCTCAGCTTCAAGTTTCCACCTTTCCTGAAGGGAATAGTATTCCCTCTTGCTTGAGAGTAGTTTTTGTTAATTGTTACTTATTCCCAGAGCCTGAACGGTCATTTAGTAACTGACTGATGCTGCATCTTTTATTGATACGTTCACAGCTGTCCCTAAACAGACCATTTGTCCCTGGGACATATTCACAGCACCTCTGTCACTTAAAAATTAACTCTCTAAGCTAAGGGGCATGTTTGCAGCTCAAGTGTACCCAGGGTTCTTGAAGAGTTGGGAGTTTAACCGCATTAAAATCCCTTAAAATAACAGGGTCAACAAAAACGAGGGGAGAAATTTGGCTGTAAAGCTTTGGGATGCAGTTCCCAAGGAATGCGTCTGCTGAAAGCACATCCTCAAAATTTGCTTTGTGCTGCCCCCTTCACCACCTCCAGGCAGGAAGTTTCTCCCTTTCCCAGCTGGGATTTTCGGCTGTGGTGGGGAACAGACCTGTGGCCACAGGGCTCCAACACACACAGCACCACGGCTTTTCCCAAACCAGCCTGGCCACAGAAGCAGCATCCAAAATACCCACTGGCTGCAGTGCAAGGAAGGGCGCAGATCTTTGTTTTGTGTTTGCAGCATCAGTGGGTGGCCAGCCCTGCAAGGAGCGGTGCTGCATCACCACAGCATCACCCAGCACCCAGCCAGGCTGCTCCACATCCCTCTCACCCACGCCAAGGCACGGCGGTGATGTGGGCACTGGGGGACTGACCACATCTGCTTTGGCGCTTCACCTGGGCTTGCTAGGTCAAAGGCACTTCATAAGGAGCATGTGGAAGGTGTCAATGAGCCAGCACTTAAAAAAGCATCAGTGACACGGAGCCTGAGATAAGGCACAAAGCGGAGCATCGGTGCAAGTCGCCGGGGCAGTGCGAGCACATGTGAAGGAGAGGGACCGGGCAGCTGGCCAAGGTACAGCTTCAAACCCATGTGGCACTTCTCCTGAGCAGCACACTTTACCAAGAAAGGCTTGTCACAGTCCCTGATGTCCAGAAAGGGAAGCTGAGGGGCAGGGAACAGCACAGAGACTCGCCCAAGTTCGCTCAGCAGCCCAGCGGCAGAGCCGGTGCTTGGATCCAGCCCCCTCCTGGCTCCCAGCCCACGGCTCTGCCCGCCAGACGGCTTCATCCAGCCCTGGGTCACCAACAGCACAGAGAGGAGGGAGGGTTGGCACAGAGACAGACAAAGGGAGGCCGTGATGGCGGCAATACCCTGCAGGAGAGACTTTCCTGGGCCTTCCCGCGCCTCCAGGCAGTTACCGACGCTTTAGCACAGAGACACAGTCCTTCTTCAGCGGCCCGATCTGCAGGTGGGCATCCACACTCTCCAGGAAGAAGGCTGGTTTCAGGCTGTGTGAGAAAAGAGAGCCAAAGTGCTGGTTGATCTTGTCCTGGAACGGATTAATCTTCCCCTTGGTGGAAGGCAAGACCTTGAGCCGCTGCAGGCAGGTCATCTTGGAGTCCTTGACGCCGTAGAAGGTCAAGGCCTTCTCCGAATACTCCAGGAAGACCCCGATCGTTTGGAAGAACGGCTGCTGGATGACGGACTCAAAGCCCCCAAACCAGGCCACGTAGTTCTGCCCGTTCCACTGGAGGCAGCAGGACCTGTTGTTGCGGCCCAGGCGGACCTGGTTGTAGGCATCCCACGGGCTGAAGTTCGCGGTGACGACCCCGATGCTGACCCAGCCGTCGATGAGCTCCACCTCCCAGTAGTAGTTGCCCCGGTTCATGAGGTTCAAGCACAGCACCTGCTCGCAGTTGGTGAAGCGGGTCGAGCTGTCCGGGTAGGGGATGGGGGACAGCACCCGCTTGGCCCCTTTGGTGCCGAACAGCTGGATGAACTTGTCAGCCGTGTCGCTGTCCAGGTCAATGATGAAGGCGACTGGGTGGGGCAAGAAGGAGAAATGAGGATGAGGAGGGAAATCCTCCCAGCCTTCCCTGCTCTGATCCCTCTGCCCCAGCCTTTGACAAATAGCATGATGCTTTTTGGCTTGTCCTGTCACTCCCCTTGCTTTTAAATCCCATGTCAAATTTCAGTCAATGAGGATCAGGGACTGGAAGAGCTGATAGTCCTATAAGCAGGATGAATACAGAGCAGAGGAAGGAATAGAGGGGCTGCTCAGTGAGCTCAACCATGATACCATCACATCAGAGCATCCACCTGACAGAGTGGTGGTAGGAAAATCCCGTATAAAAGCAGATTTCAGGTAACCACAGACAAACCTGGCAGGGAGGGACCCTGAGAAGAGAGGAGCTGCAGTTGCAGCTGACCTTCACCAGCCCAGTGCTCTGCAGCAAACAAGGCAGATGCACAAACTCTGATCTAATTTAGCAGAGGATCCAATTTTGTCAAGGGCTGGAAGGCGGCAGGAATTACACAGGATGTCTGCAGCCCCCCCTGGGGCAGCAGGGCCGGCAGAACCACAGACAAGGGAAAAAAAGTATCACTGCTGTAACCAGATTATGACTGTTGTCAGGAAGGCAAGGAGGCTTCCTTGTTTGCCAAGCAATATTTCCTCTGGTGGTGGCAGCGCTCCTGCCAGCCTTCGGCTGGGGATCAGCGCTGGCCGGGCATGTGGGAAGGAGAGAGGAAAGGGAAGGTGGACCTTAGCAACAACCGCCAAAGCAAAAGTCCTTCGCTTACATTTCAGGAAATAATCGCGGCTCTCCAGGCAGGCAGGGTCGTTTGACTTGTCTGGAAACCGGGATCCGGCCAATGCTGCGGAGACAGGAACAGAAGGGTTTGCACCAGCACAGGAACCAAACCAGCGAGGGTGTCACTGGAGCGTCACCCCCTGCCCAGCACCCTGCTGGTACCCAGCTGTGCCCCCTGCATCCCCACTCCCCCTGCACATCCCTGATGGCTCCCACACAGGGAAGGACAGACACCACCTTTGCTACCCCAGGGAGACACGCAGGGGGCAAGGAACTGGCTGCAATTCCCATGGGAATCGGAGCAAATGAGTGAGGTTAAATGAGAGAGCACGGGAGAGAGCTGCCACATTGGCTTTCTATCCCCGGCAGGTTTGGGAGATCACAGCCTGCCCCATGAAGAGGATCATCTATCCTGGGAAGAAGAGTCCCCTTTCACGGGAGGCCACTTTGGCCACTTGCCCTCTCCCACAGGGCCCTGCCTAACTCCCAGGCTGTTTGTTGCCTCTCCAGCCTCCGGTCTCTGTGGAAAAATTCACAAAACCTCAAAGAGGAGTAAGCCCAGACAGGGATTGTGCAACGTGCAGGGAACCCGTGCTGAGCAGCTTCCAGGGCTGGAAGGAGAGGGGCCAGTGCTCGTGGGGGACATCGAGCCCAGAGACATCTCCCAGCTGTGCAGGGAGGAGGGGGAGGGTGATGGGGAGACCTCCAGGCAGAGGGACTGGGTGAGCACAAACCTTCCTCCATCTCCTGGTAGTTCAGCCCATCAATTCCTTTCCCCTGCAAGTGGTTCCACTGGTTTTTGCAGGCAGTGGACAGCACATCCTTCACGGTGCCCACGACTTGGGTGCACTTGGTGAAGTTCAGCTCGTTCTGGAAGCTTGGGGCAGGGGAGAGGTTTTCTTCCATGGCTACTTTTAAGGCCTGAAATTCCTGAGCCAAAAAAGACGGAGTTTCAGGAGTTTTCAAACAAGCCAAAGTTGTCTCTTGTTCCGCAGCCCCACCCAGCCCTGGAGGATTTGGGAACTGGCAGCTCTCAGGACTTGGCCCAAGGACAGCCTTCATAAGAGAAGAGAGTTCTTTCCCAGCCACATGTTCCTGGAACCTGCTCTTAGCTCCCTTTCAAACCTGCACCCACACCATGCCCACCTCACACGGAGCAGCATCTACTCCCGAATAGGTCTCCTCTTGCTGGGCTGTCAGAGAGGGGGGAGTGCTAGAGGGGGGCAGTGGGGCACCCCAATCTCTTGTTCTCTGCCCCTGACACCCAGGTACCAGCCTGGGCAGCACATCAGCTTCCCCTGAGTCACAGACGGGATGGAGAAGAAAGTCTTGGCTGCCTGTTCCTCCTGGGAGTGGGGCGGGGAGGGGAAGAGAACTGTGCCAACAGGAGTGAGACTCTACAGCCCACACACCCCAGGGCTTCTGGCCCCCAGCTCCTCAGGAAATGGGACAAAACCCCAAAAGACAATACTGCTGGCTCCTTCTTGCCCCATCCCACCTGGAGGAAGTAGATGGTGTCAGTGCTGGTGACGTTCTCCAGGTTTTGCTTGCACTGGGCCAGCTTGGCCCGTCTCTCCTCCTTCCAGCGGAGATCAGCCTCAGCCTCCCCCAGCATGGAGCGCTCCCCGGCCTCGATGAAACCCATCACCTCCTTCTGGAAGGTCGCCAGGACCTCAGAGGCTTCTGCAAAGAGCTTCTCAACCCTTTTCTTCTCCTTCGTGGCAGAACCCTGAGTGCAGTGAGAGAGAGCTCAGGTCCCACAGGTGACGGGGCAGGAGGGCACCCTTATCCCCTGCCCAGCACCCACCTCTCAGCTCTCTGGGGTCCCCCTGACAGCCCGCCACCCCCTTCATCCAAGAGCTGAGATCATTTCACAGCTCAGCTATCGAGGGATCTGGCTGGGCACAGCCACTTACTGCTGCACCACGTCTGGTGTCCCCAGGCAGTGAAGTGACACGGTGGCACAAGGGCCAAAGGGGACCTGTGAGCCCGAGGAGAAAAGGTACAAGAGCCAGAGGATGCCGTGGGACAGCCCTTGCCCTGTTCCTTCTTCCAGGTTACAAACAAAAGCAACCAGAGGTGCTGTGAGGGAGCACAGAGGTGCTGTGAGAAGAGACAAGGAGCAAGAATCCTCAGGGATCCTTGCCAGGGTCACTGTGGTTTTATGGAGCACATTGCCCTGTGAGCACCAACTCTACACACCCCAAAAGCTCACAGCCCCTTCCCCTCTGCTCCCCAGCCCAGCAGAGCTGCACTAACAGAGCAAGGACATCGCAGAGTCACCTTAATGAGCTCCACCATTTTCTTGGCCTGTGCGATGGTGACTGCCAGCTCCTCCAGCTCGTTCTCCACATCGCTGAGAAATTTGGCTTGTTGGGCCTGCAGACACAAAGGACAAACACTGAGCTTTGCCCCCGATCCCATAGGGAGCTGCAGGACACCCAGCCTCTCCCTAAGTTCAACCCCCTCTGACCATGACCTCGCTGTCAGGCTTCGGGTGAAGGACACAGGGGGGAACCATGAGTTGTTTTCCTGTTTGCCTTCCCTGCAACATCCAACCTGCAAGCATCCCTTCTCCCTGGGCTGGGAAACTAAAGGAGCAGCCGGGCTGCAAAGGGTCATGTCCAGTTCCACGCTCCCCACCCTGGTCCCAGCGGAAGCCAAACAAAACAGGAATCTGAAAGCAAACCCATCGGGCAGCGATTGCAGCAAGCGCAGCTAAGCCGTGTGCTCTCAGTGTGTATCCCAAGGCTGGGGAAAATCCACCTGGGACTGGTGCAGAAGCTGAAAGGCAGAACTGGACCACTCAGAAGCACAGCACAGAATCCCCTGGAGGTTTCTCTTTAGAAGCAAAGCAAACCAGCTCTGGAGCACAGAGGTGCCGCGTGGCTGCAAAGGAAGCACCTTCCGAACACGTCGTTTCCTGGCGTGCTATTGTTGGCGCCAGCCATTGCCCACCACGAGCTCCCTGGGGAGGCAGGAGGGCACTGCACTGCCCAACCAGGGCAGATCCCCGCTGATGCTCGGCCTCCTGACCCTGCCCCCTGCAGTCCTTGTGCCCAGTGAGGGGATACAGGTGCTTTCCGGGTCCATCCTTCCCAGCCTGAAGCACAAGGGCAGTGGCAGAGGTCGTGCAGGCGATGTTAAGCAGTGTCTGCTGAGGTCTGACAGCTCCTCCGGGCTGGGATCACACTCACTTTCTATTTTAAGGCACCTGATGACTAATAATGCCGACAAACGGGTTTTCCTGCGATCCCAAGAACCCATGAGAGAGCGGGAGCTGACTTGGGACTGTTTCTGTGCTCCCTGCCAGCATGTCTGCAGCCCCTGGACTCTTGGAAAAAGCAAACCCTCCCAAGGTCTCCAAATGCCTCATCCCGATGCAGGGTGTCACCACACCGCAAGCCTCACAGACTCCCATCTGCCCGCAGCCCCACAGAAGCCCCACACATTTGAGGCATCAGCGTCCAGGAAGGCAGCACCGTGTTGGGCTTGGAGCCTCGGCTCCCGGGGAGGCTGGTGGGTGTGAATGTAGGAGGTGACTCAGTCACATCTGGGAAATGGGAGTGATGGAAAAAAACCCCGCTGCCAAAACGCCGGGATACAAAGGGCTGGGGGAGCGGGAGCGGCGGCCGGGGCAGGCTGCCAGGAGTTGGGAAAAACCGCCTCGACGGAGCTGTGGGAACAAGACGGGAAGGCGGGAGCCCCGTGACCGCGGGGGCGGCCACAGCAGGGTGTCCCAGGCACCCCCACCCTAGCCCTATACCCACGGGATTTCCACAGCGGGAAAAATTCCCAGGGGCCAGCTGGCAGCGGGTCTGCCCCCATCCCTCTCCCCATCTGCCCATCCCGTCCCCACCTCACGGGGTTCCCCGACGGCACAGCACCCTGTCCATACGGGGTGGGGTCCTCCGAGCGGTGTGGGATACAGCAGCACCCCACACGCGCCATCCCTCCAGCGCGGCACCTACACACGCCCCACGTGGGGATTTAGGCTCCCCGCCGGGGACGCGGGTGCAGCACGAAACCCTCCAAGGGTCGCTGCACCTCACCCCACCCAGGACAGTCCCACATCTCCGCGCATCCCCCCCTCCCGCCCCCCGCCCTCCACCCACCCGGCACGCACCTCCTTGTGCTCCCGCTCCTGCTCGAGGGGCACCACGTCGTGGTCGCGGTGCTCGTGGGCGCGGCAGCGGTCGCACACGCAGGTCTGCTCGGTGCGGCAGAAGCCGTCGAGGGGCTGCAGGTGGCGGGGGCACAGCCCCTCCTCCAGCCGGCGCAGCGGGGCCACGAGGCGGTGGGCGCGGAAGGCGGGGGCGCGGCGGTGCGGCTCGAGGTGCGCCCCGCAGAACGACGCCAGGCACACCAGGCACGACCGCGCCGCCGCCGCCCGCGACCCCGGCGGGCACACGTCGCACAGCACCGCCGCTCCCGCCTCCCCCGCGCCGTCCTCCTCCTCCTCGGCTCCCGGGGCCATCGGCGACGGCGGGGACGAGCCGGCGGTGGCGGCCGCCAGCAGCGGCAGGAGCTCGCAGAGGGCGCGGTTCTTGCGGAGCCGCAGGGACGCGGGGACGGGCTCCTGGCAGAGCGGGCAGCGGACGGCCCCGCCCGCCCCGCCGCCGTCGGGGGGGCCCGGCTGCTGGCGGAGCGCCCGCAGGCAGCCCTGGCAGAAGTTGTGCCCGCACGGCACCGTCACCGGGTCCCGCAGCACGTCCAGGCAGATGGGGCAGCCGAGGGGACCCTCGGGCAGCCCCGGAGCCGCTAGCGCCAGCCGCAACGCCGCGGCGGAGGACGGCGGGGCGCTCCCGGGCGTAGCATCCATCCCTGAGCGCCCCGAGCGGCCCCGGCCCCGCTCCCACCCCCGGCGGGGGCGGGCGGCTGCCGCGCCCCGCCCGCCCGCTCCGCCTCCCCGCGCCCGCAGCGGGGCCCGGGGGGCTGACCCGCATCATCACCACCTGGCCCTGGTCCCCAGGCACCCGCCTTCCCGGGGAGTTCTCACCCCTGGGATCTGCCCCCACCGGGCATACGGTTCCTCTCCCCGGCATCTGCTGCCCCCAGCCCTCGGGGGGTGCCACCCCGATAAGGATGTACCTTAAGGACCCCGACCGGGGTCTGCCGTCTCCTAAATGATCTGCCCCACTGGAATCTGAACTTTTCCCAGAGTTCTGCTGCTCCCAGGGGAAGCTGTTGCCCCTCCCCAGATCTCCCATCCCAGGAAGCTATAGCCAGCCCATTCCAAACCTACCCCAAGGGCTCTGCTGAACCCTGTGAGCATCCCCTTCCCCCAGGACCTGCTGCCACCCCACTGCTCCCCAGGAGCTGCTGCCCACCTTGAGGCCATGTGGAAGGTCCTGGTCCCCCGCAATGCACAAGTGCAGGTGCTCTCCTGCCAGCCTCATGCCCATGGACCCACATCAGCCATTCCCACGGAAAAAAGGGCTGGCTCAGTCCCTGTCCCCTCTTCCTCCAGGGCCCATCAGGCACCAAGAAGGGATGAGGAGACACCAAAGTGCTTTGAGTGTGAGGATCTGCCTCATAAGTATGCCATCTATAGACCCCTCCTGTGCAGACCATTTTTTGACTTGGATAAGCTCCCAGGTCCATGCTGCCCAAGGACAGGGCTGGGTGGGGTGGTGTGGAATGAAGGAGGAAACACGACAAGAGAAATCACATCTGTTCTTGCAGAAGGGGTTTGATCCTTTAAAGCCTTTTGTCCGGACAGAAAACAATGATGTTATTCATTCCCCATGCATTCACCTGCATGTCCCCAGCACCTTTGATCCCAGTGCCCAGTTTCACCCCGTTATCCCTCACCAGCATTCCCGCAGGAGCGGGAGGAGACTTTGGAAAAGCTTCAATCAAAACTTCAGATTTTCTTCTGTGCCAGATCAGCCCTGGGGCAGAGCCATAGGAAACCAGGTTTCCTTATCACAGTGCTTTAGTAAATAAAAGACCTTTTAGTTCTGCCGCCAGCTGGTCCCTCCAAGGACCCTCGAGGGTCCAACCCCTCAAGGACATGGAGGGGCAGGATGGGGCCCTGCAGGAATGGGTGCAGTAACAGGGACACCCAGCTCCCCTCCCCTTCCCCCTGTGCTGCTTGATCCCGTATTTCCCACCAGCACCAAGGTCAAACCAGTAGGAAAACAGAGCTTTATTGGGAAAAGCAGCATTGTACAAAGAGCTGCAGCGCAGAACCCTGAAAAGATGCTCTGCCATGTCCAAGAGTGGCAAGAGGGGACTGGGAGGGGTTGGGGGAGCAGGACCTGCCTGCATGTGAGGCTGGGGGAGCACAGGGCTCCCCTCTGCACTGCTCCACAGCACCCTGTGGCAGCAGCACCCCTTCTACATTCTCCCTCACCCCAAATCTTCTCCAGGCTTGGGAGGTTTGGAAGGGATAGGAGAAAGAGGAAAACTTAATACTTTCACTCCCTGTTTCCCCCTCCCTCGCTCCATCTGCAGGGACAGGCACCCCCCCACATAGTGATCAGGGGCTTCACCCCCATGGTGAGCTCCAGCCCTGCCTCCTTCCCCTTCCCTGTGTCAGCAGCGTGTTATCTGCATATGCAAATTAAACCATTCAATTTTCACGTCTGTCCTCATCACCTCTGGTTAAAATACTGTACCACATGCCTGCCTCGGCATCGAGGTCCCTCCAGCACTGTGACAGGTCCCGGCTGCAGGCTGGTCCTGGCACCAGCCCGGCCCATGGATCAGTTGTGGCGGCTCCAGCTCAGTCCCTCCAGCACAGCGTCACCACCCGCCCCTCACACAGCCAAAACACGGGGTACAGGGGCTCCGTGAAGACATCGTGGAAGGAGTGGATGAGCTGCATCCTCTCCCCGAGGCCATAGAAGGAGAGGAGCCCCTTGTCATAATCCAGGCTGACCCCCAGGTTCTTGTACAGCTGCTCCCGGATTTTCTTGGCCTGGCCCTTGTGCCAGGCCAGGTAACAATCTTCCCGCACCTGCAGCCCCCACGAGCCCCTGTCCAGCCCGATGTTGAACTTGTGGCCCTGCTGCTGCTCCCGGGGGAGGCCCTGGTAGGTCACCCCCAGAATGACAGAGTGGCTGGAGATCTTCACCTCCCAGTAGTGGTGTCCGGGGCCATAGCCCTGCGTGCACAGCACCTGCCAGGGCTCGAAGCGGGGTCCCTGCCCCCTGCACACAGCACTGGGGCTGTGCTTGGCTCTCCGGGCACCTCTCGACAGCTCCAGGTACTTGTTGGCCGTCTCGGGGTCGAAGGTCAGGTTGCGGTGGTCTGGGAAGAGCAAGGGCATGGATGGGGCTGGAAAGCTCCATCAGATCTTTATGCCCATGGTGTGAGCCCCACCCCCAGCAGTGATGGGCTGGCTCCCGAAACAGAAGGGAACAAGTTAGTCTGGAGGGGAAGGTAAGCTGGGTGAGAGGAGATACCTGCCCTGGAAGGGACAGGAGCAGCCCAGAGACAGCTGGCAAGGCACCCAGACATGATGCTTCTCGCAGTCCTTGCACAGCCCAGCTCACAGCCAGCATGTACCAGTGGCTCCATGGCCATTTTCAAAGAGATCTTGGTTTTATGAGCAAAAAACAGGAGCGTGGGTGGGGAGGGATGAGGAACACACCAGGCAAGTAAATATGGTATTGCAGGGAGTTACTCTCACGTGCATGGGCTGTTGTAACTCCTGCCATGGGCACTCACTGCTCACCAGCACATCGCCTTCCTCCCACAACAACCCGGCCCACAGCTCACTGGGCTCCCCATAAATAACGGGGTTTTTCCTATTAATAACCCTAAGAATGTTTTTTGTGGGACTAATGGAAGGAATTAAAGGTCCCTTAGGCAGTGATTGCCTCGCTGGCAAGAGTGACATGACCAACGTGCCCTAAACTTTGCCCAACCCTCTTCCCAACAGGGAGGAGATGGGAAAAGGAGCAGTGAGGAAATCTCTAAGGAACTGGAGTGGGATGGGCCCGGGGAGAGAAGGGGACATGAAGGACATGTCCTTCCTGTGACAGGGAATGCTGAGGCCATATCCCTGTATAGAGAGCAATGCCTGCAGGTGGGGCACTGGACTAGGGCTGTGCCGTGCAGAGCTGTGACTGATCTAATACCAGGCAGCTCCAGTTTCCATGGGAAAGCACTCCCTGGTGCTGATAATCCCCCTAATGAGCCCTTTCCCACCCACACAATGTCCCCCACCTCATCCACCCTGTCCCGCATTTAGGGAGAGAGATTGGCAGAACCATGGAAGGAACCCCTGTCCCCGCAGGCACAACCATCCTCCTCCCAGGCAGGAGCCCAGCTTGGTGACATCTCTGCCTGCTGGGGACCCCAGCTGAGTCCCCCTGTCCCTCCAGGCCCTCCTGTGCTCCTCACCCTTCAAAAGCTCAGCTCGGAGCTGGCACATGGGGAGGGGGGTCATGGCCTTCACCGCCGGCTCCTGGGGATGCACTGGGCCTGTGGAGGATGGGAACAGGCATTTAGGGTGATGCCACCCAAAAAACTTGTTTCTTCCTGGCTGCATGGGAGGGGGGGAGGAAGAGGAAGTCCATCATATCCAAGCCTGGGAGCAGGCATGTGCCCACTCAGTTCAGCATTCTCAGCAAAGAGGGGCCACGGGGAAGCCACCCAGTTCATCCCACCCCATCTGCTGAACAGTAGATGTGTGTCCCCAGCCCAACCCCCTGTGCCTGGCAGCCGTGTCCCTGGCACAGGGACGTGGGCCAGGCTGGGATTCAGGATGACTCGGTGGCCCTGAGAGCAGAAGGATTACCTTGGCCAGCAGGACTGGGGGCTTTGGGGGCCACAGAGCCAGGCAGGTCCTCCAGCAGGAGCCTGGAGATGTTGGTGAGGATGTCAGAGATGGGGCTGATCACATGAGCCACATCAAACTCCATGGGGACTGGCACCTCTGGGCTCTCCAGAGGTGGGAGTAGGGAGAACTCCTGCAGACAGACACACAGACAGTCATTCACCAGCCTGTGCGATTCCAGTGCACACACTGGACTCCCAGTGGGTGACAGGGGGATCCCAGCACTGCCCACACAAATCTCCCTAAAACAGCTCTTCCCCACAGCCCCATCACATCCCTGAGCTGGGCTGAGGATGTGTTCCTCCTGGGAAAGGGGTTGAACACATCTCTGCCCTCACTGAAAGGGTGCCCAGGCACAGGGAGGGACATGGCGTCAGGATGGTACCTGGAGGAAGGTCCTGTGGTCCTGGCAGTCCAGCAGGCTCTGAACCCTCTCCCTGTGCTGGCCAAGGACATCCAGCCTGTCCTTCAGGAGGCTCCAGTTCTCATCCAAGCGCCCCAGTGCCACCACCTGCTCTTGCTCGATCCTGGCCACTGACTGACACTGGAAATCCTCCAGAGCTTTCTTCAGGTGGGCAAATTTGCTCTGGATCTGAGATATGAGCTCCTTGGAGGAGTCCTGGGTAGGGAAAAGCCGTGAGAGCCAGTGTGCTCCCACCCACATGGCCAGAACAGGGGTGGCCACAGCACTACCTTGATGCTGCGCGTTTGCTCCTCCAGATCCCGCATCGCCTGCTCGATCCCCTCCGATTCCTCCTGGGCTTTTTCCAGGGACTCTTTCAAAAGGGTCTGTGAAGAGAGGCACCAACATAGAACCAAAAGACCCCCAAGGTTATCAAGTCCAACCTTTGGCCAAACAGCACCAACTAATCCACAGCACTAAGTGCCACGTCCAGTCCTTTCTTCCAGTCGTGTCCAGCTGCACATCCTGCAGGGCAGCAGTGCTGCCCACCTGGCCCCAGGAGCCCTCTCAGGGCTGCAGGACAAGGCTAATGGGGAGGGAGAAGCCTTGGGAAGGGGACATCGCATCAGGGTCAGCAAGAAGTGGTTTTTCTGTGCTGTCTTTCATCCATTATTTATCTATTTTCTCTGACAGCACCTGGTTTCTCAGGGAGCAACAGGGTACTGGTGGCACCTCCTGGCCAGCCCGCTGTTGAGCTGAGGCTGGGCACAGCCTGGCACCCGGAGGCACATCACATCCCCCCACCGCAGGGCACGGGGCAGTGGAGGCGAATGTCCGAGCTGCTGCGACTCCCCTTGCTCGCTCTCCCATCGCCCCATCCCTGCCACCCATCGTCCCCACCTGCTTTTTGGACCGTTCCTCCTCGAAGAGCACCCGCCGGTGCCGCTGGCACTGCCGGACGATGCAGACGCAGCAGATGCCGCGCCGCTCGTCCTCGCAGTACAGCTCCAGCGGGCGCCCGTGCTGCGGGCACAGCTCGCCCGGGGCCACCTCGCAGCATCCCGCGTCCGCGTCCCGCGCGTCCGCGTCCCTCGCCAGCTCCACCACGCTGTACAGGGTGACGTTCTTCTCCAGCTCCGGGCACCGCTCGAAGTCCCTGCGGCACTCGGGGCACGTGTAGCCCGTCTCGGCCCCGGCGGGCGCCCGCTCTCGCTTGTGCCAGTGCTCGCTGATGCAGCGCTTGCAGAAGTTGTGGCCGCAGGGCAAAGTCACGGGCACCCTAAACAGATCCAGGCAGATGGAGCACACCAGCTTCTCCTCCAGCTTCTGCGAGACGCGGGATGCCATCCTGCCTGCGCCGGGGAGCCGGGCGAGAAGCAGGGGAAATAGAAACTCAGCCGTGCAGGGCAGGAGGAGGCTGCGACGCCATGCCCAGGGGCGGGTCAGGACTCCCAGGCAGACGTGCTCTTAAAGAGACACCCAGTGGGTGCCCGCTGGCCACGCTGGGTGTGCCACGCGCTGGGGAGACGAGGTGACTGGGAGGGTCGGAGCTGCTCCCCTCGGGGAGAGGGAGGGCTGTGAAGCCGAGCGGGAGGCTCCGGCGAGGATGGGACGCTGCAGTGGCGGCACCGGGACACACGGAGGAGGCTGACAGGGATCAGAGCGATGTGAATGTGCTCAGGTACACGTCGAGGTGCAGTTGGATTTCATCCCGTTATTGCCCTTTCAGGGAACTCCCAGGCACTCTCAGCTCTGCCAGGGCTGGGTCCCCGAGCAGAGCACGGCAGCTCCCCCTGGCACAGAGACCTCGGTACAGTGGGAACCAGCAGAGAGGCACCTGCTGCAGCCACGTGTCACCTCCCTCTGCAGCGACACGGCTGTGACACACACCAGAACCAGCCAGGGCCACATTCCACCCTTGCAACGTTCCATTTGGAACTCCAGCTCCTGCTGTTTGCACATGTCCCCACGCACACCCACCACACCTTTTCCTACGAACTTCTTTGCAACATCCGGGCACATCGGCACCCTGAAACACAACAAAGATGTCACCTGGGCCACCAGTCCCTGCTCAGGCGGAAGGCTGAGTCTTCTGTGTGTGTCTGTGCACTGCACACCTTCACCTTCTTGTCACACAGTTCAGTTTCAGAAGCACCGCCCAAAATCCCTGCCCAACCCTTTTCTCTACCCCGCTGCTGTGCTCTCTCTTGCACACACTCCCAGGCTGCTGACACTGCAGGATGGCCTCAGTTGGCAGCAACTCTGCAGCCTCCCCTCATGAACAGCTTCACTTTTCCCTGCACAGGTGAGAGGAAGCAGGGAGCAGGTCTGTGGTGCAGCCAGGGCACTCACCAGCAGGCTCTCAGATTGTTGGAGCAGCTTCTGTACCACAGGCAGGCTCAGAGCCACCCCCCAGACAACCCTTGGGACTTGTCACAACTCCCTGCACATTCCAGCAGAGCTTCATCCCCCCAAGACATTTCTTTGGGCTGGATCTACAAATTCTGACCAAATGTTCAAAGCTCAGAGAAGGGTATAACATGACCTGTGGGCACCCCTCTAGCACCTTCACCCTGGCTTAAACCAGACCCCAGAACCCTTTGGGGTGGGAGGGGAGTTCAGGGAGCTCCAGGGAAGCTGTAACAACCCAGAGCACCAGCAGTAGGAGGTCACTTCAGCCCAGTCTCAGGTGTTTGCTGGAGGCTCTCATTTCCTGAGGAAAGGGGGACCTACGGAGAAGGTCACCAGGAAGCAGCTCCGGGAACAGGCAGCTATAACAGCAGGAACACACTGGTATTTTGGGGATTAAACATGCAAACATGGAGAGCATGGCTGGGATGAAAGGCTCTTCCCAATAAAGACAACTCTGCCAACACTTCTCTGATTGTGTTTAATCAGGCTCGTCTCTCCGAGGGGACTGCACAAATAAAGGCCGACACAGCCCTGAACTGCAGCGCTGTACGAGGAGGAAATCCAGGCTGGCCTGGCTCTGTTGGTTCCCTAAACAGGCAAAAAATATCCTTGCAGAGAAGCAAGGCAGGGCATCTCTGGGGGGACTCTACCCTGCCAGCCACTGATCAGCTCTGTAAGATTTCAGCCTGGATTCACTTCGAACGTCCTCGTTAAGCAGCCTCTTGACCACGCAGCTCCAGCACTGTGAGCACCTGTGGCTGCCTCTCCCGGGGGAACTGGGAGCTGAGGGGCTGAGGCTTTGTCACCTCCCTCCAGAGGTGCTGAGGGAGTGCAGGAAAGATGGGAGACGGCATCCCAGCAGACACAGAGCACTGGGAGGGGGCCAGCTCCTAGTAAATGCCGTAGGTGGGCTCCTCCGTGTCCCGGTACCTGTCCAGGTACCTCAGGGGCTGCTGGCGCGGGAACTTCAGCTGGCGAGGGTGGTACACAGGCGGGCGCACGAACTCGAACACCGGCTCCTTCATGTCTGCAAAGGAGGGACCCACAACCTCAGCAGGAGGGCTCAGATCCCAACCCGGGCCCCCTTTCACCCCCATGGGCACAGGGATGCTCATTCCAAACAGCCTTTTGGAGGCTGTTCCCTCAGGTTTGGAGGAGGGTGGCTCAGGGAGGACCCAATCCGTGCTGATCCCAGACACATCCCAGGACCAAGTGAGAGCCTGCAGCCACACGGGATCATGTCCCACCCAGCCCCTCCAGCATCCCCACACACTGCATTCCTTACTGAGCAGCTGATGGAAGATGGAAGTGACGGAGCTGTCCCACTGGCACTGGAAGAAGGCCAGCCCTGCCGGCGTCATGGCGTCCTCGTGCTTTCTGTAGAAGTCAAACGTGCTGAAGGTTCTCATCTTGAGGCTGTAGCTGGAAACAAGACACAAGCACAAGGGCTGAGCTGAACCTTTCCCTGCAGCAGCACCCTGGGAGGCAACCGCTCCACACCACCCCAGAGCCTATGAAGCAGAGGGAAAAGGGAGCCAGCACAAGGAAATCTCCCAGTGTCTCCAGCTCTGTGCACATTTCTGCCCCAGGCTGTCACAGCAGCCTGTTCCATAGCAACAGGACTCTGCAGGGCTGGGATTGCGGCTGCAGGGGACACACAAACCAAAAGCAGCCCTGGAGAACCCTGTGGAGTGAAAGGAACTGCCCTCCTACCGCAGTGACAGTGAGCAGTAACAGCAGAATTACCACGGCGTCGGCCGAGCGTCCTCACGGAAGTCGATGGGACGGTCTTGCTTGAAGAGGAGGAAGATGAAGCGATGGTAGCCAGTCCCCATGGCAGGGAAGGGGGGCAGGTAGTGGCAGATCTCCTTTCCTGACTTGATGTCATTGCCTGGGATGTTGGTCCTGAACACAAAGACATTTACCTGGCTGTGTATCCACTCGTTTCCCTCCAGCAGATTCACCCAGGGTTGCGAATCACTCTGCCACGTTTTGAGGTGACCTCTGCCCCATTTGATAAGGGAACAGATAGCAAGGGCTGCTTTCATTGGAGGAAAAATTCATTGGAATGCCAAACAGCAGCAACCCCTGAAACTTCTGCATCTTCAGCAGGATCCAGAACAGGGCGCTGAAGGAGCTCATGGCAGAAACACCATGGGAAGCCACAAATTCCCGATCTGTTGGGGGAGTTCCTGCCCACTCCCTGAGCACAGGGCACGTGGCTCTGCTGTACTCACACCAGCCAGTGAAGGTACTCCGAGTCTGCATCCCTCAGATGTCCATCTGCCAACAAACAACAGAGAAAGGTGACTTAGGAACCCCCTGGTCTTTGCATCGATCCCAAATGAGAATGCTCAGACCTGCTTTGATCACAGGGAGCAGCTTGAGACCTCCCAGCATTCCTTTCCTATCACAAAAGGAGCTCATTCCTATAGGATGGAGTTTAAAACGAGGAGCAAAGAACTCTGCAGATCTAATTCCAAAATTCTTGGAATCTTCCTGGTCAGCTGCTTCCCTTCGCTGTGCCTTGGTTTCTCAAGGTGACAGCAAACCTGCCTTCCCCGCAGACTGCCCAGGGAGAGGAGTTTGGGATGGGAGTCAGGGAATTGTTGGTGTGACACAGGTCCTGCTGTGTCACTGTTCTCTTTCCCAACTGCTACAGATCTGGGGAGGCTACAGTCTTTCCTACATGTTACACACGTCCCTGCCGAGCAGATATCACATCACCTCTGGCTGTGCAGCCAAAAGAAACAGGAGTTAACCAAAAGCAGAGTGAAACAACCCAGTTTAAATGCGTTCTTTTTAAAGAACTCACTGCTCACCTGGATTTGTGAGCAACAAAGTCCAGAGGGAGCCTTTATCTGCCTCATATGACACTGCAGGAGGACTGGAAGCCTAAAGGGGCAACATAAAGAAAAGGTAAAGCACTAAAACAACAGGTTCCACGAATTTGTCACAAGCTAAGCTGGAACACAACAAATGCTGGGCACAGCCAGGCCACTGGAATCCAGCTCCACTTGGATTGCCTCCAAAGCATTAATAACCATCAGCCTGCTAACAAACAACCATCCTGCTGCAAATATCTGTTCTTGTCAGGTCCATCAAATACATTTCCTTCAGCACAGAGCAACTGCTCCAGTAAAAGGGACATTGGAAACATCTGACAGAAACAGACCGACAGGAACAGGCTTCCCACAGAGTCCAGGCTGTTCCCAGCCCCCCTCACGCACCTCTGACGGAGTCACCATGTTCCCATAGTAGACTGGCACGAGGTGCTCGTCCTCTTGGCTGTAGTGCACCCTCAGGGCCACCCATGGGGTGAAGGTGGCCCCCTTGAAGAGGTCCCTGAACACCCCGCAGTGCTCGGCCACGCGCCGCTTGTGGAACGGGCCGCTGGTCCTCTCCCACTCTGCCCTCACCTCATCGAGGGGAATGAGCACTGCAGGGAGACAGGAAGGCTGCAGAGGCACAGCTGGGCACTGGGGCAGCCAGGGCACGGAGAGGGTGGTGGGGCACTGACCCGTCTGGAGCCGCGCTGCTCTTTCCATCTCGGCGTTCTGGCGGTTCCCCCTCAGGATCGCCTTCCTCTCCCTGATCTCCTTGGCCCGTGACACCTTTCTGTGTGGCAGGCTGATGTCTGTCGGTGGCTCTTCAGACAGGGGTGAAAAGATCATGCAGGTGAAACATGTGAACACCCAAAACACCCAAACACCCAAAGACAATCCCCTGTGAAATGTCTGAGAGCACAGGAAAGAGGCACAAACTTCCAGATATTGGGATTGTGGAATCACAGAATGGTTTGGGTTGGGAGGGACCTTAGAGATCACAGAGTTCCAAACCCTGCCATGGGCAGGGACACCTTTCACTAGAAAAGACGCGAAAGGACGATCAGGACTCGATTCTGCACCTCCAGGCTCCTCCTCCTCCTTCCCCCGCTCATCACCCTCCCATTCCCAGCTTTGGGACTGGGAGCAGCTCAGTGTTATTTGCTGCAGGCCTGGAACTTTGGGCGCTGCTCTGCTCTCTGTGGCACTGCTGAGGCTCCAAGGAATCACTTCTTTGCTTTGTGACTTTTGGCAGGTCCTGGCCAGCCTCCCTCCTGGAAAACCGCCACCCCTTTCCCCTGGAGACATTTGCACTGTGCAAGGGCCGACCTTGTCCCGGAGCTCCTCACAGGGCAGGTCAGGGGGCAACCCCATGTCCCCCAGAGCAGCTTAGCAGCGCTCCAGCAGCCCCTCTCAGGGTACCTTTGGGGGGGTTGGTGTGCTGATGGTACGTCTTCCACCACCGGGGCTTCCTGCTCTCCTTCTCCGCCAGCCGGAAGTAGGGGGTGAAGCTCCGGTACTTCTCCAGGGCATCCAAGTTACTGACATCGATGTCCTCGTTGGGCATCGGCCCCAGGGGGGCTGCCCGCTTCCAGAGCACGGCTGGGGGTGACAGAGAGAGAGGAACGAGTGTGGAACAGCATCAGGAACCAGGCTGTGCCACCCCTGCCTCCCAAAGCCACGTTCCCAGAATCCCAGAATCAACTGGGTTGGAAAAGATCTCCGAGGTCATCAAGTCCAACCCTTGATCCAACCTCGCTGTGGTTACCAGACCATAGCATGATTGCCAAATCCAATCTCTTCTTAAATACCTCCAGGGATGGAGAATCCACCACCTCCCTGGGCAGCCCATTCCAACGGCCGAACACTCTCTCTAAAAAACTTCTTCCTGATATCCAACCTAAACCTCTGCTGGCACCGTGCCCTCTTGTCCTACTGCTGGTTCCTGGGAGAAGAGACTGACACCCAGGATCACAGGATGGGACACCTTGGAAAGGACCACAGTGTTCCATCTGGTCCCACCTCCCTGCTCCAGCAGGGCCATCCCGGAGCACATGGATTGTGTCCAGATGGTTCTGGGATATTCCCAGTGAGGAGATTCCACACCCTCTCTGGTCTCTGTTCAGAGCTGGGTCCCTGCACAGCAAAGAAGTTCTTCCTCGTGTCCAAGGGGAGCTTCCTGGGCATCAGTTCCTGCCCATTCCTCTTGTGCCATTGCTGGACCCCCTCGAGCAGAGCCAGGTCCATCCTCTGCCCCCTCCCTGCAGCCCCTGACACAGCCTGGGGAGTGTCTCAGTGTCTGCTCTGGAGGCTGAACAGCCCCAGCTCCCTCAGCCTTTCCTGCTCCCAGAGATGCTCCAGTCCCCAAATCCCCTCAGTCACCCTCCAGGGGACTCTCTCCAGGAGCTCCATGTCTCTCTCACCCAGAGCAGTCCAGAACTGGACACAGGCTCCAGGTGAGGCTTCGCCAGGGCTGAGGGGAGGGGCAGGATCACTCCCTGCCCTGCAGCCCAGTGAACTCCTTGTTCCCTGGGCACTGCTGAGCCAGGGACAGCTCGCTGTCCGCCAGGACCCCCATCTCCGTCTCCACAGAGCTGCTTTTCTCCAGCCAGTGCTGGTGTCTGGGGTTATTCCTTCCCGGGTGCAGGACTCTGCACTTGCCTTTGCTGAACTTTAGGCAGTCCCTCTCTGCCCACCTCTCCACCTGCCGAGGCTGCAGAGCCCTCTGGGGTATCGGCCACTCCTCCCAGCTCTGAGCCAGCGAACTTGCTGAGGAGGCACCGACCCCTCGTCCAAGTCCTTGATGAACAAGTTAAAGAACAGTGGGCCCAGCACCGAACCCTGGGGGACACCGCTGGTGACAGGGCCCGGCGCTCGGGCCCCAGGCGCCCGGGAGCGCTCCCCCCGCCTCTTCAGTGCCCCCGCTCCCCTCACCGGCCGTTCCGAAGCTCCGCCCGCCCCGGGCCCCGCGCAGCGCCGCGCTCAGCAAGGGCGCCGCCATCTTGTGCGCCGGGCTGGGGGGAAGGGCCCCGTTGCCATGGCGACGGGCGCTGCGTCGCTCGGCCCTGACGTCGCAGGCCCCGCTGCCACGGGGCTGCCCCTCGCAGCGCCTGACTCGGGCGGGGCCGCCGCTCGCAGCGCCTGCTTAGAAACGTCTGCCTCCGGTGTTTTGTACCCTGTAGACCCTGCCCTTCTCCACACGTGCTGTCAGTCCCTCTGGGACCGCGGGCTCCTTGTCAAGTCCTCCCCAAAAGGTGGCGTTTTCAGGAGTCCATCGCTCCAGTCAGAACCCACGGTCACAGACCAGTGAAGTGCCACAAATGTCGCTGCTTTGGCACTGAAACCGCTCCTGCTCCAGCACAAGAGGCTCAGCACTTGTGGAAACGGCACCGCCACGTGCTGTCAGAAGGTGGATGAGTCCCCAGGAGGCTGCAGGGGCTCTGACAGAACTTGAATCAGGCAGGGATCACTGCCCTGCAACACTGAAGACCAAAGCTCAGACTATGTAAAACATCAAAATCCAACTAATTTAAGGTCTTCTGAACACATCATTCTACTTCCCCCATTACTTTACACGAGATCCACTGAAGGCAATGCATGAAAAGAGAGACAATTTGTCTGAAAACACATTTTTGTAATTTATTAGATCTGTACATAGTTAACTAGTACTGTTCTCATTAGCATATTTTTAACCTGCTCCTCCATCCTCCCTCCCCAGGTCAGCAGGCTGTTCCACCGGACACATGGAAGGCAGAGCTCCTCTGGAATCCTGAACAGCAGGGCTTCCACGGGACCTGGAACACTCGGCAGCCCACCAGCAAGTTTGATTAGTTTATTGAAAATTAAACATTTCATTCTGTTCAGAACATTCAGGCTCCACTGTGAGAGCCAAACATTGTGTCTGATCATTGTTAGTGCCAGGAGAAAACTCATCCATGAAAGCTGATCCAAAATTAGAGACTAACAGATACCAAAGCTGCAGAGAAGCAGCTTCTCAGGTTCTGCTTCAGAACTGCAAGATTTGGGTTTATGCTGAAGCTTTTTTGCCATTTTATGCTCAAAGCTGCCCTTAAATCTGGTTTCATGTTTACTGGACAAGAGTTATTGGCGTGGAAAGGCCCAAATGATTTTGCTTATTTGTAGTTGCAGTGATTTCATGGGGCAGCAGGAGGTTCTCTTAACAAGATAAATCCATCCTGTTCAATCAAAACACCGTGCCAAGGCCCAAGTCAGTATAAAAACAAAATCAAGCAAATCAGAGAAAGCTCCTTGGAAATGCATGGCTAGGGAAAAAAAAAAAAAGTGGACACTTCACTCGGGATTGTTGTTCTCTTGACAAACGCCGTTAAAAACCAGGACAAGATCCCAGAACGATCTGAAGACCCGAGGACCTCGGTCAACTGATTTCTGCCCTCCAATTACTGGCTTCATCATTCCAGGTCAAATCTGCAGTTTTTACCACTACATGTGGGGCTTTTTTTTCCTCCCCACCAAATCAAACATAAGTAACGTTTGTAAAGTGCTTTGAGACAGTGCTAGAAAATACTAACAGTGAAAAAAGGGGCAGAACATCTACCATCAGCACCCAGCTGATTCCTACGAGTTGGTTTTTTTTTTATCCTCAGAGCAGCATCACTATGTTCTCCTTTGACTTCTTATTAACCAGAAGCAAAGGTGCCAGTGCTGGAGGTGGCACACAGGGCAAAAGAGGTTCTGCAAGGCAGTGAAAGGACGTGTTGGAAAGCAAAGGTCACACAAATATTTCTTCTGGAAAGATTCCTGAAGCAGAGCTCAGCGGAGAAGGATGGGCATTTACTTCCCAGATACATCAGGAAAACAGTGCCACACACAGACTCACGTGCACAAGGCTATGCAGGAGGCTCCAGACAGCACAAATATTTGCCAAATAAGGAGAGAGGTGGTGCTAATTTAAAATTTAAAAAATAAATCAAGACACTGGGTTTTTTTTTGGGGGAGGACATAACTGCTCATCAGAAGCTACTGCCTGAGGGCTGTCAACTATTTCATAGTAAAGTCCTACCCCCTCTCCAGTTGACAGGAACGTCTCTCTAGGTAGCAGCTTCACAAAAGCAATCCTTGTATAAATCCATAAAGCTTTCCCAGATTTTTAAAAGGTTAATTTTTTTACCATTATAATTGCACTTTAAAACCAGGCATCAGTCCCTACGCACTCTCCCCAAAACACCTCCTCCGTTTACAAAAGTGGAAAAGAAAGGCTACAATTATTCACTGTCCTACAGCTACAGGATTTGAAAGGTTTGATTCAGGTGCCTGAAGGAAGGATGCAAACACCCAGTTTTCAGGGCAGGACAAGAGTGCATTTTGAAAACCCCGCAGGCTTCACAGCTTGGCTTGCATCGGCTTCAGGTGCTTGTGGAAAGATTCGTGAACCTGCAAGAGGACAAGACAGTGGTCACAAGGTCAGGTCTGGTCTTTGAAACAGTTTTAGCTCCTCACATCTTGCAGTGTGTTTGTTTACTAAGGAAATTTGAATCAGAGGCAGTTTGGAGATTTAAGAACAGCCAGATAATTCCTATATTCAGGTGTCTACATTACACAAAATATAAGAATATAAAAAACATCCTGCCCACTGCCTTTCTTCAAAGGAAAGAAAGCAAGATACCTTATATCCATACAATCATTTGGCATTTTAATTAGAAGAAAACTGGTAGAGGTCTCCTGAGGGGACTGTAATGAAGCTCTGAAGCCCCACTGACTTCAGAATTACAGAATATTGAGGGGGGATTTAACTCCAGCTGCAGTCTCTGGCAGCCCATTGTAGGAGATACAGTCTGTCCTCATTAAATAAGGGCACCACCAAGACAGGATTTAGTGTGGCTGATGAACAGGGACACTGACTCTTCCCGGTTCAGTTTAGTTTATTGACAAAGCTGCTCCAGTCTTGGGGCAGACGTGCAACACCTGACACCTAAGTACTACAAGGGAGCAATTTATTTTTATCTCCACTCACTGCTACTGCCTGAACACTGGAAGAATTGCCAGAAAACGGGTAAAGCTTCCACAGCTACTGTCACTAAGCAGAATCTACAGCAAGTGATAATTGCTTTTAAATGCAAAGAGATGATTCAGTTGTTTCTCTGTGGAGTGTATCATCTCCTCCCTCGACTGAGAACCCCAAGAGCATCCCACAGGGATGCACACGAGGTACACGTGGGAGAGTAACTACAGAAAGCAAACTGAACATGCGTTGCTAGTTTTGGTCCATTACTACCAGCGACTTTTCTCCCCCCCGTCATCAATTACCTGCTGAGATCACCGGAGCATAATTAACAACCCTAAATGGAGTTACTTCTCTGGACACGTGTGAGGAAGAGGAAAAGAGGATGAAATAAGGGTTCCTCACCTGTGTTTTGTTCAGTGGGGATTTCTTTGCCCACTCAAACATGTTCTCGTAGACGTTGCCGTCATAGCGGCCAAGCACAGATCCCAAATGGACATCATGGAAGTCAAAGGAGTCCACCAGGGCCACTGCATTGGGGCGAATCACAGCCAGGAGCTCCTTCACGCGCTGGTTCACTTGGGTAATTTGGGCACTGGTCAAGATACCCGCCTTGGGGAAGGGGAAAAAAGGGATCGTAGAAGCCAAAAGAACCTTCCCTTCCCCATGGTCTGACACAGGTCAGCCTTCCCACACAAAAGTGCAGCAGTTCAGAAAACACCAGGGTTTTTTTTAGTTTACTAAGTAATTAAATTGGCAATTAGCCATAGTGCACGAGCAAAAGGAGATGCCCATCTATTTAATCTTGGATGGGAGACTCGCTCCTTAGAGTTCCCGTGTGCAAATTTACTTGAAGAACGTGCATACATTAAATTGCTCCTGGTTTCAGGGAATTTTTTAGGAAGCAGCAAAGAGGAAAAATGAGAAGACAAAACATACCGTGTCTGCCTGAAGACCAAATAAAATGCTGCTGCACAAGTACATTCTCAAACTGACAGAACAAGGAGAAAAGCAATGCCTGACAACTTAAACCCATTCACTGAAGTAAGAGTTGACATCTAGAGTGCAAGACCCCCTTTGAGAGGTCCAGCTCTTGGAGCATGTCTAACATGCACCTCCTTTATTAACTCTTTGTTTTTTAACACACAGCACCTGGTCACCAAGTGGAAACCATTTCAGCTAAACCTGGCACGTGCCTGGTTTCCATTTATCACCCACCTCTCCATTCTGTAAGATCACAAAACCCGAGGACCTGACAAGAGCCTTCCACCAGACCTGCCCTGCTAATGGCCTTTTGGAAGTCAAGAATTTATACCTAAAATATTCATACACTTGGCGTTTAAAGCATCTTTGCAGACAGTGAATGTTGCTCTAGAGATCTGAAGCGTTGGGGAAAGACACCAACCTGCAGGAAATCCCCCGTGTTCTTGCTGATGCCGAACAGGGCGTACAGGAGGCACAGGTCGGTCAGCACATTGCGGACAGCGGCGTTAGTGACCTCAGACAGCTTTGCTGCAAACAGCTTCACCACCACGTAGTGACAGTGTGCCTGCACAGACACAGAGAGGCCAGTCAGGGGCACAAAGAGATGAGGAGCTCTTACAGCACATTGTCTGTAGCAGGCACATCACTGACCTCCGATGCCCGCACCAGATCAACAGAGGTTCTGTTCCAGGCGTCCTCCTTGCTCTTTCTGTGGTTCAGCTCAGCTTGCAAATTCTTTGCTGCAGCTTCTACGAGCCTGTTTATAAAACAGCACCACATTAACAAGATGATGAACACTGAATTCATACAGATTTCAGTCATGGCACACGAGCTCTGAATTCTTCTCATGTGCTATGACTGAATATATTGCCTGGACTGAAAAGCTGTGCCTCTGAAACAGCAGTCACCCCTCTACAGGGGAGTAAAGGAAATCTGAACAGCACCCATGTGGTGCTTCAATACCTACTCACATGTAGGCATCTGTTCTACTCTCACATTTCCTTCATAACAGGCTTGAATATCAGGATTGTTTCTCTCCAGAGAGATCCCTGAACAGTCTGTACAACACTGGTATTTATACATGTGAATATACTTTCCATGTAAATATTTCCCAATGGAAAGGGCAGCAGAGTAACCAGGCTATGAGCAGGCTGTGAGTAGCCTCTTGTAACCTCAAAGCACTTAACACCGACCCCAACCCAGTGAAGTGTGTCACTTCCTGAAGGCAACACACAGATCAAAGCTCTGCCAACCACACCTTGAAAATCCAGCATCAACAGGGCAGTGCATCACCACCACCTCCCAGGACACCCAGCTTGGCTTGGCTCAGACTGTGAAGTGTGAACTCACCGGGCAGCACGTGCCTTGTAAGCCTCCACCAGGCTGACAGGGTCGTTGATCCGCACGGTCACGGTCCTGGCAGCCACGTGCTGCGGCTGGATGCGCTGCCTGGAGAGGTCGTTCAGGTAGGACACCATGCCAGTAACCTGCTGCCCAGAACTAACCTGGGTGTAGCTTTTGACAAGGAATCTGAAAACAGAGATAGCAGACGGCAACTCTTACTCATTGAGTTGTTTGAACGGGGAAAAGTCAGGCTCAGGCCGGAAAGAACACTTGGAGGCATATAATTTTCTGCCAAAACCAGGGCGAGGGACAGAAACATGACACCAGTTTCATGGTGGTACAGAACACTCTTCTGCTACAAAGACCACAACAGCGAGGCAGGAGCACCCCTGCTCAGAGCTCCCTCCACACCTGGCTGTCTGCAGCATCATGACTGTGTTTTCTCCCTCGTAGGTGCAGGAGGGGGTGAAGGTGACGTAGATGTCAGGAATGCCGCTGCAGCGGGAGTAGCCGTGCCCACCACAGGCCATCCGACATTCCTCAATGCCGGCGTTGGCAGTCCAGGAAGTGAAGGCCTTCAGCCCTGCTGTCAGCGCGTGGAGCTGAGGGACAGAGCAAAGACAGTTCAGATTTATTTCCCCCTCCTGGCTTGCATGTGTACATGAAGCTCCCAGGAAAACACCACTCCTGCACTGTCCCACAGGGCCTTGTTTTTCTTGCAACAACTCCTTCCTGAGCCAAACTATTTATAGGAAAACCTCTGTACGTGGAAAGCCCTCTCGTGAGTACAACACCCTTTCTGTGCCTACACATTGCATGTACAAGTCTGTCTTCAACTGCCTGCTGTCACACCAGGTTCTCAGACAGAAACCCTAACAGAAAACAAACATTTTACAACCCTGAGCCCTCAGTATGGTATTGATACCTTTGATCAACACACCTGTTCTACCCCAGTCACTCGGAGAACAATTAAGAAGCATAAGACTTGTCTCAACTCCCAAGTGATATGCCATCATTCCTGGAAAGTCACCTTTTGAAAAAATATATTCCCAGTAGCTTTCTCACTGTGCATTACTCCCTGTTTTTTATAAAGTGCAAATAAAGAAGTAAAAGTCACCAGCACACACTAGGCTTGGGGGCTTTTGAAACTACAGAAGTACTAAGACATCTTACAACTGAAACCTGTAAAGAAACCGCACAGGAATTCAACAAAACACCCCTCTGGTTCTCAGAGGACACAGTACCTCTGGCAGCTCACTCAGGTCCCCTTCATTGATGTCCCCACTGATACGATGGTAGGTGTCTTTTATGTAGGCTCCCACAAAATGGAAAGCATATGCTGTTGCCAGGAGAGGAAAGAGTTTGTATTGTTGGGTCTGATAGTCCAGGATCTGGGGCTCTGGTTCCCTAGAACAAAACACAGATGAATCAGCAGGCCAGTGGCCAGCAAACTGCTGCTGCAGAAATCCCATTCACAGCATAAGCTACACCAGCATCAAGCTGGAGTATCTAACAGTACCTAAGACCAGCAAGAGCCTCTGGCAGGGGAGGACATTTTGGCAGTCAAGAATGAAAGATTTTTTGAAGTTTGTCCTGTTTCCCAGGACAAACAGTGTTTCGAAACGATAGTGAGTGCCAAAACAAACATCAAGGACAGTCCCTCTTCCCTCCAGTGCTTGAGAATTTTCCCTCAGCACTCAGGCTGCTCCTGGGTGTGCCTGCACTCACCCTGGCTTCAGCTCAGACTGGTGTCTCACGGCGCTGTAGCGGACGGCGATGGTACAGGCGCGGGACAGCGAGCGAGCGGAGTCACCCACGATGAGGGAGCGGATGAACACCATGGTCCCGTAGGTCAGCTTGTCACTGACAGGCTTCACATAGGTGCCATCTGGTTCAACCTACCAAAAAAACCCCCAAAAAACCAGCTTGTTGAAGTTTCCTCCCTTTTACATATTGACACATCAAGCTCGAAACTCTTCAAGCAGCACTTAAGCAACCCACAATGCTCTTGGTGCACTTATTCAGCCACAGGAGAGCATTCAGTGTGTCCATGTCTACCAGCAGGTGCTGAAATCCACTGCTTTACCTGCGCATATTTCATCAGCATGTTCTCCCGAGGAATTCGGAAGTTGTCCATTTTCAGGTAGCCGTTGTCCATTTCATCATAGCCAAATTTCGGGCCAATGTCACCCACTGTAATACCTGCCACAGACAAAGCCACGTGCATTAAGGAACAGGAACTAAACCCCACCTGAGAGGTTCAAGCCTTTCCACTTCATATGGCATCATGCTGAACAATAAAACCAGGGGAATTGGTTGGTGTGGCAGCCCCTACTGCTCAGGGACTGGCTGGGCATCAGTCAGTGGGTGGTGCGCAATCACATTTTACATCACTTGTTTTGCATATTCTCTTATCATTATTATTATTAATTTCCCTTCCTTTTCTGTCCTATTAAATTGTCTTTATCTCAGCCCACAAGTTTTAGCTTTTTCCAGTTCTCTCCCCTGTCCCACTGTGGGAGGGGGATGGCTGTGTGTTTAGCTGCCTGATGGGTTAAACCACAACAAGTGGACATCAAAACTTGGGAAACTTCCTAACTTCCACGCAGCCCTACTATCCACTCACTGCAGGAGCTGCCTCTAAAGTTTACCCAGCTCACTTCCAGCTAAACAATGGTGAAAGCTCTTCTTCCCCTTTCAGACAGCAGGACATGCTGTGCCCAGAATGCATAGGAGACACTGGGGCAAAATAAAATCCCAAACTGCACTTCACATTGAAGTCATGACAGGAAAGATGATTTAGTGGTACTTCAGTCACAAGAAAGCCTCATTGAAGCCCTGTGATCTAATCTCTGAAATCAGCAGGTAAAATAAGCCATGGACATCAACAAGGCAGCAGCTGTGCATAGTCAGAGAGAAACACATCTAACCTGTTTCACGAGATGGATTTTAACCCTTAACAGGGATATTTACCTGGCAGAGGTTCATGGGTGCCCAGCTGCCTGATGGGAACAATGAAGGCGTGCAGCCCTTTGCACTGGCCCTGGGTGTAGAGCTGGGCCAGAACGATGGCGTGGTTTGACGTCTTCCCAACTGCAACAGGAGTGGGAGTCAGAAGGAAAAACACAGTCAAACATACTTACACACACAGAGCCTTTCCTTAAAGCAGGATCTGAGACTACCTGAACCACATCATGCAGTAGAAAACCAGATTTATAACACTGGTTATCACCCCAGTTGTACAGCTCTAGACAAACAGTGTTGCTCAAGTCAGTGGGAGTTGCACAACGCAATTCTCTTGACTACACAACACCAAGTCCTTGGCAAAGCTGCCAGTGAAGCTGAAGGAAATATAAACTTTGATACAACCAAAAATTACACTAAATTCATACAGTGTGACTGGTTCTGAACAACAGTCCAGAACACATAGATGATGTTTCAGCAGGCTCTGGTAAGTTTGTTTCTTGGGGTTCAAAAGCAACCGTCTTTCAGCCAACATTTTGGATCAGCTGTCAATCATCACTCTGTAAATGCAACACACATGACATCACCTCCCTAAGTTATTCCATACTTCCAGCTTTAGACATGCAGTGATGCACTTACGTCCACCTGGCCACCACTTAATGGAGGTGACAGTGGGGCTGTTGAGGATGAATTCCTGCGTGGAGGGGTCATAAGTGGCTGTAGTTTCTAGACCCCGAAGGTGAGTCCCTGAAAATGAGCAAACAACATTGTTTTGGCAGAAAGTCAGTCAGAAAACAGAGACAAGGACAGAATTGGACAATGGAAAGTGGAACTCCAGTAGTAATGTTTAAATTTTAGCTTTGTTTTTAGGCTATATAAAGAACTGAATTTCAACTAATTAAGGAAGAATAAGTGAGAGCCAGGACCATATTCTGGGACCTGAAGCCAATTCTCAGAAAACATGTCAATTTTTTTCCCCCAGTGGTCTAAGACTAGTTTTCCAAGCACCTCCAATCTGACACCTTTTTGTTATCACACACCAGAAGCCCTTTCTCAGTTAAAGCATTCCACAAAACCACCCTCACCTCAATTTCACCAAAATGCAATCTGATTAAATTGCAAAATAAAAATCACACCCTTCTCAGCCACAAGATGAAATAAGCAGTGCCCACCACCTTTTCATTCCCTCTCAGGCCTACATTCTCCTCACTTGATGGAGTTGATCTCCCAGCTGAGATCATCCATAGCTCCAAGACAGCAAATAATGACACATGAATGCCAGGGGACTGATGCAGGCAGATGAAGAGACTGAAAAAAGCCGGAGGTAATTCCAGGAACAGCCTTTGTCTTCTGCCCCCAACTCTTCACACACACCTGTCTCAGAGCAGTGGCATTGTCCCTGCGTGCCTTAAAAAACCAAAAATCACCAGGCCTACTTGCTTAAACTAGGCAAGCTATGAACGCTCCTGAGAGTCTGGACTGGCAGGGCAGGACAAGAGCTCCAACATGAAAAAGGGGATCACCTTGATGCAACCACGTTCCCAAAGCATGGAGGTAATGGCAGATTTCCACAGGCAGCTCAACACAGACTTACTTTGCTGGAAAAGTATCTTCAAACCTCACTAGTTGCAAGAGATTCTCCTCAGACTTGCAGTTACTTTATGCTTCGTACAGTTTCTACATTTCACTTCAGCACAAAGGTGAATCCTGCTCATTCTTAGAAAATAATTCTCATCTGCAACTCTCAGATGTCAAAATTAAAGTTTCCCAAGACACAATATCCTCCCTTTGAAACTTGGATTAAAAGTGTTGCAATCACAATACTGCTGGAGTTATCAAAATCCATTTCAAAGCTTGAAAGCAAAGGAATAGCAACAAAAGCCAAAGCCTACTTGAGACAGAAAATTAAAAACACACCGAAACATTTCACAGTCCAATTAAAAAGAACACATGGGAGTTTACAAAGGGGGAATAAAACTCCAGAGAAAACACGAGTATTGGAACCAAGTCATCCACATGTTCTCTGACACAAGGTCAGCCCAAAGGTTACAAGCAGCTCTTTAATGTTTTTGGCATCTCTTTCAGTACCTTAAAAGTTCTGTCCTTTTGTCACCACACTGGACATTAATTAGAGAAAAGCAGAAATCAAACTGGAAAGAACGATGAGCAGATGCCACCAAACTGACAGCACCAGTCACGGGCACTCAGTCACTGGTTTGAACGGCACGAGGAGCGCTCGGGGTGCTCACAAATAGAGCTACGGCCACCAAACCCTCCTGCAGGGGGAAAGAGGAGGAAGCAGCACACGGCAGTAACGCCCTGTTAAACACCTCAGAGGCTGCCCACTTCTCCCTGCAGCCACAGCTGCACGTGTGAAGTCCCTGGGATACACACACACCATTCCTCCCAGGCAGGGGAACGCTCCGTACACAAAGCCATTCTTACAAATAGCATTTAGTGAATGTACTGTACCATGGCCCATTTCAGTCTGGGCATAAGTGCCAATGATCTCCAGGTTCCAGGCAGGCATGAAGAAGCGATCCTGCTGCTCTGGGGTTGCCTGGGTGAGAAGGGTGGGGAGGAACATGCCCAGATGAAGGTCCAGAGGCTCAGGCCGTCCACGGTGAACAAAGCTGTGAAGAATTGTCATGGGATGGGAGCGTGAAGGGAATGTTATGGGAGGGAAGCAAGCATGAGGATTCATGGTGGAGATTCAGGAAGAGACAAAAAGAAAAAAAAATGATTCATGTGTAAATCCGAATTCATCTGGTGTATTTTAGAAAGACAGAGCACTGTCCTTTTCTCAGGCCTGGATAATAAGAAATTACACTCACTTGGATATAAACGTGCTGCAATGCATTTCTTCCTCATCATACATAAAATGCATCTGCAACATTCACCTATTATTGATACACCATGATTGATTTAAAAGAAAAGGATTAATCCAAAGCAAAGATAGACCAGACCTTCACTCTGGTTTTGAAATGAGAGCATCCCTAAGTTAAACGGGCTGAGGCAGAATGTCAGTTTGATGAAGATGTGATCTGGCTGGATGCACAGAACCTTTACCCAGATATAGGAAGTCCACTTTTTTTATCTCTCCATTTTTTGAAGGCAGAACCTGATAGAAATCCTAGTTTATCCAGCTGAACAAGCTAAGTTTTTACTGAATTTGGTGGGTTTTTTTTAAAAATGGCAAATCATAACTGTCTGTACTATTTACTTCCATTTTTTGTTAAATTAAAGATCAGACACAACTAGCGTACATGGCATTCCAAACCAACTCCCTTCAACTTCTGCTGCTTTCAAAAGCTCTCTTAAAAGGACAGTGCTCTGCATGTGTAAGTCAAAGTTGTGAACACGAACAACTTGGCAAGAAAGCCAACATTTTTCAATCTGCAAATCACCAGCACAAATTATCTCCAATTAAACACGTTTCATTGCAACTACTCTTCCTTCAAGTTCTGTCAAACACCACTGTGAGGTAGTTAAGTGGTCTATTAAGTTGTTCATCAATATGAAGAATTAAATGCTTATTAAATCTTTAAATATTAATAGATTTCAGTATTAAAAGAGTGGGGATAAACTGAGGATCAGTACTTGCATCTGGCCCATTTCAGGTATCAAATAATCTAATTGGTCTTTAACAGGAATATTTTTTTTTTTTAATTATATGCATTATGGAAAGAGCACTGGTCTGAGCTTGGCTCAAACTCATTTGACATTCTTATCAAAGTGGGAACAATGCACCCTTGTGTTCTCCAAACACACATTAATATGAACCAGCTCTATCCCTGGGGCTTCCCAAGAACTGCAGTTCTGCTCTTTGATATTCTCAGGCACCTACAAATAAATTCAACCATCTAACAAACCCAGCAGAAATATTTTCAAAGCTTTTTGACTGCACAGTGACCAAGCCCAACAGGGGACTAATGGGTTACCAAGAACACCAGATTAAAAGTGAGTTGAGTACTGTGAGGAGTACCCCACTGATAGTCAACGAGGGAAAGGAAATCCTTATTTACCAGCAATAGTTATAAACCAGATAGAAACAGCACAGTATTTTCACTGCTCCTTCTTGTTTCCTGTTCAGCCCTATTAAGTGATATTTGTACTTTTTCTTTCTTTGATTCTTTTTTTTTTGAGAGACTTCTTCACTCTGGCACAGGTTGAAATCAACACAGGCTATCACACAGGCAGTCACTAAGATAAAACTGAGTAAGTACCCATACAAGTCGGGGTTCAACTCAATAATCAATGGTCTATTTCCCCATCACCAGTTTCTAAACATCAGGATCAAATTAAGCAAAGTTCAGTGACAATTACTGCAGCAGCTTTCCTGGTGGAGTAGTCAGATACTCAACATTTACAGCAGGAATGCCACGTGTTTGCATTTTAATTTCTCAGCAGAGCAAGTATATTTACCTTACCATATTAGTTCTATTTAGTGTCAAATTACCATCAAACAGCACGAGAGCTATCAGCAAACTGGACCATCACCAGGCAAGAAAGTGCAAGGATGTAACGTGAAATTGCAAGTAAAAACCAATCACTTCAGTGTGGGTGTGACTGATTTAAAGCAGCTGTTGTGAGAAAAGCAAACAAGGACCGCAGGCATTGATTGCTGCCATCCAGTTATCCCTCAGTTTCCAGTGCTGAGCTGGGTTTGCCAACTCCATCTCTCCCAGGCAGGGCAGAGGACGGGATTTCTTTCATTGAATCTTCTACAAATGTTTCAGCAGCTGTAAATGAACAACGAGGCAACTGGCATTGCCATCCGGCTTCTGCAGTGTCCAGACTTGCACACCTCATGCTTTCCCAGTTCAGATGCCAGCACAAGCACTCTGGAGTCTCTGGTTTAACCATTTCTGCTGGTATTTAACAGCCATAATTCCAGGTTCTGGGCTAAAAGATTGTTTTCTGGTGCATAAAACGTTTTTCCCTTTGAAGCAGTGACGTTTTCAACAACAGCAGGAGTAAGATGGGTTTTTTTCCTTATAACCAAGACCTTTCCACAAAGTCGTACAGCTGCAGTGGAGAAGCATCTGGAAGAAAAGTGCCTGGGGCAAAGCATACCTGACTTTTGAACCAAACTGCAGTCTCACCATGCTCCACTGCACCTAAAGGAATGCTCCTGACCTGTTTCTGCAGGCCAGCCCTGCACTGAGAACTCCGAGAGACGCGTGCCCCAAATTCAGGCAAAAATAAAAACCACAGGACTGTTGACTGACACTTTCCAACCAGTTCAAGTGAAATTCAGACTCTGAGGGCTTAGAACGATCTGCCCACCCTAAACAACTAGAGAGGCAGTGATCAGCTAAGAGGTGCATTCTGGAAAAGACCAAAAAGAACCCAGGGATTGTCAGGATGTGAAAAGAGGAGGCTGTCTGGCTACAGGGCAAGAAACATCAACCATTAACCAAGGTATTTTACCTTTCCCCTTTTAGAGTTACCCAGGGAACATCATCAACTTACACACTGGAGTTACAGAAAAGAGGTTACCCATTGATGCCTGAAGGGAACTAACCATGTCCCAACTCGGTTTGGGCGTAGGTGCCAATTATCTTGACTCCATGGACCAGGGGCAGCCACTTCTCCTTCTGAGCAGCAGTCGTTTGGGTCTCTATGGTTTTTTGAAACATGCTGAAGTGGAGACCCAGAGGTTCAGGCACACTGCCCGTGCATGTTCTACAGGAGAGAAATAGAGGGATCTGGATCTCAGTCTTACTGCCATTGTGAACCTGAAAGGCTTTTCTCCAACTAAGAAAAATAATCTCTTGGCCTATTTCAACCTTTTTTTATTTTGTCACACAACCCACCTCCAAATATGGAGGCATTAGAAGCAACGCTAATGGGGAAATAAATGTTTCTTCCAGGCATTTTCATCTCCCCATGAATCCTGCTGTTGCTATGTAACTGTATAATAAAATATTATTCCACAAGGATATAGGGGCAACTTGAAACTAAGGACATGAAAACCAAACCAATTATTTTCTCCCCCATCTCTCAGGCTTGGGAATCAATCCCACTGCTGCTGGTAGCCTACAACTAGGCCTTTTTCAGCTACAAGCACTATGTTCTGAAAAGGAAAAGGCTTCTCAGGTGACCGAGTGCTTTTCAGAAGGGCTTTGTATTACCTGTAGCTGCTTCTATCAGTTACGAGATCAGGAACTCACCTTTAATTAAAATTACCATTACTGTCTACTGCTGGAGGGAATGGAAGGAAAAATCAAACATTTCAGGTGTCCTTCATCAAAGCAGAAGTTACTTCATGAGAGAGTACAGGACTCCACAACATCTTCCCTTCTGATTTTTCCAGGACCAAAGCTATTGCAATCAAGTAATCTGATGCTGCTGATTAATGCATGAACTGTGCTTTAAGCTGGTGTGAGTGCAGGTACAGTGTCTCAAGTTCTTGGAACACAGGCAGATGGTTCCCTTACCAGAAAATATTCTATTGCCTACAGCAGCACACGCTTACAAAGGCGATGTTTTCAGGGTGACCAAAGGGCTAAAAATGCTGCAAGGACAGCATGACAGAATACTTTTCAGCATTCTTGTGGTTTCCTAAGTGGGTTATTCTTTTAGCTCATGACCCATATGACAACAGCAGCACCCTTTATTTCCTCACTGCCTGCAGCACAGTTATGGTGCATCTGCTCCTTGGGCCCGAAAGGACAAATCTACAGGGAGAAACAGAGTGCTGAATTTGAAATGCACAATTTCTGGGCAGCTTGGGAAGAGCTTGGATGGTTCTTTGGGTATTTTCAGAAGTTACCGAAGGAATTTGTGAAAAAGTTGCAGCACGTGCTTTGCTGTCAGAAAAATCACGTCAGGCACTGCTCCTCTGAAGGTGATGCTTCAGAAAAAACAAGAATATTAAAGGTCACAGCAGCAACTTTCACTGCCTGTAAATTTAATCACAAGTGCCAGATATCTTGTGCTTAACTAGCACCTTCTCTGACAGGAGTAAGACAACAGACATTTTGCAAGTGGATTTTTTAACACCCCTGTGCCAGAAGGTCATGGTGTTTTACTAACTAAACATGCAGCATTTTAGCAGCTTCTTGCATTAACTAAGCTGAAAGCTAAATTACAGCAGAAACTGTTCATCTCTGCATACTTCACACTGAATATTTAGGATTTCCTTCACATGCCTTTTAACAACCTGAATCACAAGAAGACAGAATCCCGTTTTCCTCCAGAAGAGGAGGAACAGCTGTGAAGGGAGGAGCAAAAGGCTTCCTTCCCTTCTTTCCCTTTCTGGGAACTCTTACTGCTTCCCATCAGAATTTCCACATTCCCACTGCCTACACGGGCTGTTCCCCAAAGGCTGCAGTGTCACATCAAGACTGACTGTGGCCATTTGTTCAATGACCAACCATCGCCTTGCTGGCCTGAGGTCAGATTTACTGCAACAACCAGTGTCACGAGGAGGCTGCAGCTCCGAATCCACTCATGGGAGATGGATGTGTAGTAACCCGTGCTTTGGCAACGTAGACCTTTCCACATTTCACAGCAACCAGTGCCACCCACACAGCAGCAGGCACCTGTGTGCCAGGTAGTCACTGGCTCTCAGTGCACAGAGCACGACAGAAGCAGAGTCTTCAGAGACTCCAAAGCTACATGAACAAAAAAGCCACTCTCGGGCTGCAGGGCTGGGTCACAGAACAGTGTCACTGAAGTTAAGGCAAAGCCTGCAGGCAAACTTTTCTGCTTTTTGCAGAAGTCCTTGAAGTCACTCTCTCAAGGAAGAGCAGAAGGGTCATCCCAGTGGAAGAGGAGCAGGAGCTGTGTCTGCGCTGTGCTTACTGGGCCTCGGAGCTGACAAATCCTATGGGAATAAACTCCTATTCCAGATGTATCAAAAAAAGCAACTTAGACTCATCCACTCCAAATTAATTTAGCAGTGGCTAGCAGGGCCCCTAGTATGGTTTTTCTGGTTTGATTCCTCAAAGCTACACCAAGTTGTTATTTAGTGTCAAACGGAGACGTAAGCACAAATTCCCACAGGGAAAGTGCACATTCACACAAGGCTCATGAACACAGGGATCACCTGGTGACCAGCAGCTCTTGGATCTTCTCTTCTTCTGTGACCCAGTTTCTCCCAATTGTTTTTCACTTCTTCATTTAATCCCCTTTTCCTCACTGAAGGTTAATTAAACTTGAAGGTGAATTAAAACTGGCCAGATCGCTCTCTTGCAAGAGCTCTGTAGCATCACACATCAGAATCATTTCCCATTTCTCACGCTGACTTACATTTTGCTGCAGTTAGGACTGTCAAAGAAATCTGAAATATTGGCACTTTTAGGCTGCTGGCCTTCAAAGCTGTATCACAGCAGCAACTGCAGTGTGGACACTGAAGAACTGACTACATGAGAAGCAATTAAAATGGATTCTAAAGATATTTAATAGATCCTCTTACGGTTTGGAGTCCAACAAAGCTCTTTGGAAACACAGGAGGAGCATTCATTCACTTGGACATGTCACAGCAGCAACAACTGTTTATGTGTATCTTCAGGGCAGCTGAAGGAAGCAGCATTTCTCCTCACCTATTCATAAATCAAGCTATAAAGTCAGTGAGTCACATGCCAAGCTCCTTAGTGCTGTTCAGGGAATGTAGGAAAGCCACAGGGAAACTACTGGCTCAAAATTCTCCAAAAATTGCATATGTAAATCTGTCCCTGCTGTTTGGGGATGATTGAAAGAACTTCTTAGGCTTCCATACGTAGAAATCTGATGGTCAATCGCAATAAATAGAACCTGATATCTGAATCAAGAACTTCAATCTCTTTCATAAACTTCATTCAAGGCATGTTGCAACAGCATATCCACTCAATTTTCCAATTTGGAAAAATGAATTAACCCAAATACAGTTCCTCCAAGTCAGCTTTTGCCCTAATGAAGTTTCTTCTAGTTAGCACCAATTAGCATGTTTGGATATGTGATAGAAATAAACTTCATTTTGCCAGTCGGGTGGAGTTCACTGAGCTTAAAAAAATATTTGACACTCAGCAGGTGAGAAAGTGGGGACAGATGTTAAAATGCAAATGAAATCAAAGGATGGAAAAATAATCCTTTCATTTCTCCCATTTATGAAGCAGCAATAAGCCCACATCCTCCCTTGCCAACACCAGACATTAAAGTAGAGAAGTCAAATGAGGAATAGTAAATGGATAGTTCTTAGAGCAAGCACACTGCACTTGTAGGCAAGAAGTTTATGTACTGCTCTTCATTCTGTTACATGTCATTGTATGTTAATCTACATGTTTATGTAGAAAAAATATGGTTACAATATGGCAAAAGCAGTCAGCCTAAAGTAATTGCATTTACATTTTTAAATCCTGAATGCCTGCAATTAGAATTGACTCTGAAAAAAGTCTTCCTCATTGTTTCAGTTGATTTTGGACCATGAATTACTGACTCGTTACACCTAACTATTCCTATCACATAAAACATAGAGGTATTATTTGGTATCTGTATGAAATGTTGCACTTTCGTCCCTTTAAAGTTAAGAATTGCTGACTCCCAGACAAGTTTATGGAAATACAAAACTAGAATCTCTCATTTGACTACTTCTGACAAGTCTATTTTCATACAATATTGTCAGTAGTGCGACCAAAAGGCAGCATTTACATTGCAAACTCCACTGAAATTTGTCAGCTGGTAGATTGGATAGAGTTCTCTGAATTTTCTCATTACAAATAAATGAAGAAACTTCTCTGTCACTTCCAGTAATCCTTGTGGAGGAAAAAAAAATTAATCATTAACTTCTACTATGCAGCACCTGAATAACCCAATACTGTGACTGGACTTGTTCTTTTGGAAGTTGGCATTGGTGAGCAATGACAGCAAAAACATTTACTTTACTTCCACGAGAACTTTCATGACACAGGTCAGTGTGGACCAATTTCTTGAAAATTAAAACCACAGTGGACAAGATGATTTCAACTACCTGCTCCCAATATTCATGCCCTGGGGCCCATGCCAGATTTGCTACAAAACCAGTCAGAGGGGGCTTGTGGTTCACTAAATACTGTGCCACAGGATATATTCGTGGTGTTAGCATAGATTTCTACGCCTGTGTAATCTGTCAACGGTTTCTGTTTGATTAAATCAGAATGAGTTTAACAGAACTAAGGGGAAAAACACATCACAATCAGGAACTAAGTTCTGATTCCTTCTGGAAGGGATGAAAACCCAGATGTAAAGACAGTCTTATTTTTATTAACTTAATCCAAGGGTCGTATCAGATAAACCAAAGGTCAGATACAACAAAAAGCCTCTGGGTCAAAGGGAACCACCAGGAGCATGGAGGAGGGAGACAGGACAGGCAGTGATAAACAAGAATTTCTAAGCCCTCTTGGAACATTTTCAAGTATGTCTGCAACGTTACTTTATTAGGTCTAAGTGCAAAGTGAAGTAATCGGCTTTAAGATATTTCATTAGAAGCTGCAAACTCATCAGATCTATTCAGATTGAAAATATTTTGGTGTATTTTTTACTTCTTTTGTGAAAAAAAAAATAAATCCAGCTACAAGTCCCATTTTTGACTTTCTGCACTACATATAAGAAATAGGGTGTAATTGTTAATGGTGCATGTCTAGTCAATAATCTAAGAAAACATAATATTCATGAAATCAGGGTTTCATCTGGAATTCACTAAAGCCAAGACTTCAGTGGACTTTTGCACGGGTCTTGAGCTTCCCTTGGACAGCAAACATAGAGGAAAAGCACAACTCTGATGTCCTTGGTGATGATCACAGTACATACAAAAAGCAAACTCTGGATGTAGGTACCTTTTAAACCAGAAGATCTCTTCAGGATCTGCAATTCCATGTTCCCTTAACTTCATCACCATCAAGGAACTCTTCCTGATGGCTTGCTCATAGCGTTGGCTACGGGACAGGAAGTTCAAATCCTCATGCTGGAAGTCAGGGTCATTAAGAACTAAGGCCTCTGGGGACAGAACAGAAGAGGAAAACAAGCTCAGTTTCCACAAACCTCAATAAACATAGAAATGACCCAGCGTTTTACCCGCTGTACCTCAAGGCACAGGTACCAGAAAATTAAAAATAAAATTGGAAGTTAATGAAATCAGAAAAAAATCAAAGCCCTAAAAAGTCAAAGTAGAGAGCAACTGCTGGCACTGTCATTTTACACATAAACCCCATGCTTAGTTCAGAGCATTCTGGATTGGCAGGAGGGCAATTCACTGACGTAAGACCTGCGGGTCCCTCAGCAACAGCCTCAGAGGCTCAGGCTGCTGTCCCTCAGCCTCCTGAACTCTGATCCCCTCGTAATTCCCTCCCTGCAGAAGGGCACAGTGACTATTGCCACTGTGCCAACTGGAAAACAAGGTCCCTGCGGCCACAGACCTCCTGTGCACCCCTCTTTGGCACAGAAGTTACACAACAGCAGCTCCTGACAGTCCCCCCCGCGGGGAAGAGAATGGAGGCAGTTCATTAATCTCTCATATCACAGTGGTGGCGGGTGACAAACAGGTGACATTTGTACTGTTGGGCAAGAGTGCGGCAGGAAGGAAACAGGAGGGGAGAGGGCCCGAGAGAAATGGCGGTGGCAAGCTGGCTCTTACTCTCCGGAGGAAGGGGAAACAGAAGTAAAAGGACATTGTTGTGTCAGGGTCAGCCCAAAGCCTTGCTGGGAAGGGGAGGAGAGGGAGACCAGGGACGTAAGGCAGCTCGTTCCTGTCTAACCCATCAGAGAGCTCCTGCTCCTGTCTAGCACTAAACTTGTTTTAGCCTGTGACCATCCGTCTGCAAACCCTCTCTTTACGGCTCTCCCCTCTCCTTGGAATTCCCCCTCTCCCCAAAAGCTCCCCCACACACCCTCCCTCCCCTTGCGCCCCCCTCCTCACCTTCCCCGTGGGTCCTCACCCCGCTACCCACTCCCCGTATCCCGGTCTCCCTCTCGGGTCTCCCTCACTCCACAGCCTCTCCCTTCCCCACCGCCGCGCCTCCTTCTCCTACAACCTCCCCCCGCCAAGCCCTCACCGGGGCTGTGTCTGCCTCTCCTCCCCGTGCCCAGCCCGGTCCCCGCCGGGCCCTCCCTCACCGATCTCCTTGCGGCGGCGGGTGCGCTCGGGGCCGCCGTCCAGGATGTGCGTGAGCAGCAGGGGCTGGAAGGTGGCGGCGGCGCGTTCCCTCCGCAGGTCCGCGTTCATCGTCATCGCGGCGGCGGCGGCGGCTCCTCCGCTCTGTCCCCGTCCCGGTCCCGGTCCCGATCCCGATCCCAAACCCGGCCCCGCTCCCGGCCCCGCTCCGCCGGCGACGCCCCCGCCTCACGTCACTCCCGCGACGCCACGTGGGTCCCGACCACGTGGGCGCCGTTCCCACGGGATGCGGGGCTGGAGCGGTGAGCGGCGCGTTACACCGAGCTCGGAGCCGGCGCCTTAGCGCTGACACGGGCCGCAGCCGGGGCTGGGATGCGGTGCGCTGTGCGTGGGGAACGCGCGCGTTGCCTGCCGCATGGGCGCTGGATAGTTAATTAAATAAACGGCTCGTTAAGGGCCGCTGGCGCGGCGTTAAACGCGGCGTTGGGCAGTGCCCTGGGCGTGCATTAAAGCGCGGCGATAAAGGTGCCTGCAGCGTGCTGCGGTGGAGGTGGCACGGCCATTAAATAGCGCATGGGGTGGGCACAGGGGGCGTGGCGGTTGGGGTACGGCTTCTGCAACCTAAACGATTCTATACCCGAAAAAGTGCCTTAAATGCACATCGAGCACCTTGCGCCCCTGGCTCATCCCGCCCGCCCGCACAGCGTGATTCGGCAGCAAAACGCACGCGGTGCTCAACAGCCTTTGCCCTTCTGGAGGTGCAGAATTGGCCCGGCTTTGTCAATTTCAGGCGAGGCGGGGGTGGAGGGAGCTGCGGAGTGCAGGGAGGTGGGTCTCCACCTCCGTGGCCCAGGTTGAGACCTTGCCGAGGGGGTTTGCAGCCCGCCGTGGGTGTGCACAGCCTTGCATGGGGCAGCCAGACAGAGTGAGGCATGTGCAGAGTCGGGGTGAGCCAGGATTGCCCTGGTTTCAGCAGCCTCCCACGGAATCCTCCGTGGGGCATTTTGCAAGCCCCGTGAGCAATGCGTGGGGTGGGCCAGGGACTGACGCCACAGGGTGTGTGTCAGCTCAGTGTCCCTGCTGCTGCATAAAGTGGTGTTGGGGGGGTCTTCAAACCTCCTGGTGTGGCCCCACTCGTCTGAACAGCCTGGGCCGTTGTACAGCTCTTGGGGTGCCCCACAGTGAAGCAAGAAACCTGGGAGAGAAGCAGTAAATGGAGCGTGAAAATACTCCAAACACCAGCAGCTTGCAAGGAGGGAAAACGATGCCAAAAGAAACTACTTTGGGGCCCAGACACAGCCTGGCTATGGCATTGTTTGGGCAGAATTAAGGTCTTGCCAAAGCTGCTTTGCATCCCTGCTTCTCTGTGTTGCTTTGTGCTGTGTCTGACCTGCCTGTGCCAAGCCCTGCTCCACCACTGGAGGTGGAGGTCTCACCTGAGTCTTGCTTTGGAATGAATCCTTTTCACTCATCGCTGTCTCCAAAACCCTGGCTGCTGATGAAACCAGGCTGGTTTGTGTCCAAGTAATTGTTCTCCAGCTGCAGGATCAGACACTGCCAGAATCTCTTATCCTGCAAGTTCGGATAATTCCTTAAATCTTGCTGCATGGTAAGCCATCACCCCAGCAGCTGAGGCTATTCCTGTATCTCAGTCCCTCACACTCTCTGAATTTCTCAATCACCATTTTTCCCACTTCCTTAACCTTTCTTAACCTATCCATATTCTGTCTGGTGGGCTGCCTGTTGTTCATGCTGGGTGATGTGGGAGTAGGCAGTGCCTGTTTATGCCAGGATGCCCAGGGCTTGGCACTGAGCTGCAGACAGGACTCAGCAGGGAAGCTATGAAGCTCCTGCAGGCCCTGGATGGTGATACCTGGGCAAAGAAGGGGTTTTGAGGCATTGTCACTTATAACTTGGATGGACTCATATGTTTTGCTTTCCTGCAGGCCCAGCAGTTGTGTGAGATGCTGCCAAGTGCTGGTGTCTATTACTTCCCATGGGAGATCAACAGCTCAGTCCCTGAGGGGGAAGCCCTGAGGACGTTTGGCAGGTGAGAAGGGTACCCTGCTCTCCTTGTGGGCCAGGGGATGCCATAAATGTGCCTTTCCTTCTCTGGCTCAGCCCGCTCACTTGGTTTGCAATTGTATTTCTGCACCACTGAGCTTCCCAAATCCATCATTCCCAGGTTATGCTGCTACGACCTGGCCCGATCCGAAGCCGTTCTCACCGCTCAGCACAGCTCAGCTCAGTACCAGGTCTGTGTCAACACCAAGTTTGTGGAGCCGTTCCAAGCCCAGCTGGGATCTTTCTACATCGTCCTGGGAGAGGCTGAATACAGGGAAGGTAAATGCTCCAGGAACCGATGCCCTTTGCTGCTCTTCATGGGTCACTGAGGGCAGTGTGGGCCAAGGCACTTCGTGTCGTGCAGCTGCCTCTGGCTGATCCAAGGAGCAGCCTGTCTGTCCCTGTTGACCATAAGGAGAGCCACCCTTGGTGAAAATCCGATGCTGTGGCACAGATTCTGTTAGAGACAAGAAGCACCTCAGCAGCACCGCTGGGCTTGTGAGACCTGTGCTAAAGCCTTCTGGCATGCCCGGCAGCCACCACACCAACCGTCCTCGCTCCAATCCTGGCTGATTACAGCAATACCTCACTGCAAGCTCGCTGGGTTGGTCTTTGCCATCCTTGAAAGGCTCTAATTATCATCCCTGCCCTCAGACATGTGAGGAATTCAGGCAGGCTCTGTCATGCAGGGCACCCTGTTGTCCTTTCCTGGGGTGCCCTGTGCTCCAGCTGCTTTGAGTGGGGAGTCGATCTGAGCTGGGCTGAGATGGTGAAGCAAATCCTTTGTTGTCTTGGCCACACCTGGTAACAAGCATTCACTTCTGTGCCACTGAAATCCGCGGAATGTGGAAAGCCACACTGCACGTGGCCTCTGGAGAGCAAGCTGCTACACCACTGCCACGAAATTCCTTTAGGAAGATGTTGTTTTGGTCATCACAGCCTGGCAGTGAGTTGGACCCCTTTTGCAGGGTTGGAAGGGGAGCGGGCTGAGATGTGTCACCAATGTTTGTCTCTTCTGTGCAGCTCCACGCTACCATTTGAATGCCACCAGTGAACTGTTGGTTATAGTCCGCTTCGAGCCTCTTCTAAGCCCAGCTTTGTTCTGTCCTGTTGTCTGCACAGGAGCATTCAGAAATGAGATTAGACCCATCCCTGCTGCTTTTTAGAGAGGAAAACCAAATTCCAGCCAGCCATAAAGTAGACAGATGCTGCATGGCAGGCACTGGCACCGTTCCCAAGTGCAAGGAGACCGCAGTGTCAGTCACCTGCATTTTGTAGCCATCAGGGCAGAGGGAAAGCATGTCACTGAATTAACCTGCTCCCAGTCCTGCTGCTCCCTTCGGTGGCCAGTGGCCAATCCAGTCTCCTGGCAGTTTTCAGGCTATGTTTACTTGTCCAGCTGGAGCCATATGCTGCCTCAGGGAACTCTCTGTCTCCAAGCTGCTCTGTCTGTTTTTCTTTCTACAGAAACTTCCAGTCCCATGGTAAAAGCACGAATATTGACCTGCGTGGAAGGGATGAACGTGCCCTTGCTGGAACAAGCCATACAGGAGCAGAGGAAATACTTCAAGGAGAGACAGGAGCAGAGGAAGAGCAGCACATCCTGACAGCTCCGAGACCAGACATACGCTGGTCCTTGCACTGCCATTTGCAACAGATATGTTAAAAGTAAACTAGGATGTGGGTTTGCTACATGGGTTTTGCTGTGGCAAACAGCAAAGTCACTGAGCAGGGAAGCACTTGGAGACTGTGAGTCAGTATGTGACTGTGGGTTATGCATTCATGCCAAGTGTCATCACTGAAAATAGCTCTGGGAAGGTTTGTTGTTTGGTTTTTCAAAGGGTGACTAAGGAAAGGGAACACTTGGGTTATAATGGTCCTTTTGTAATGCAGGGCCTGGAGAAGTCCGGGAAAAGGAGAAGCCTCTGAATCTGGAGTTAAGCAGCCCATTGTTGGCAGATTGGAGGAAAGAGAAAAGAGGAAAGGGTCATTAGCACAAAGTAAAGTTCATTAGCACAAAGTTCATCAGCCCTGTGAGGCTGCAGGTTCGAGTGCATGAGTTTGGATGCCCTGACTCAGTTGCCACACAGGAACATTCCTGGCAAAACACTCACTTAACTGGATTGACCAACAAAGAAACAAGAAGAACAAAGAAACAAGAAGGACAAAGAGTCCCTATTTTCAGTAGCAGCTGCCTCTTCAGGCTTTCAGTAGGTGGTGTCCAAGGGGAGGATTGATTTTACCTCTAAGATAAATATTTGCAGTGCCCTGACAACCATCACTTGACTTTCTTCCCTGACACAACTAAGTTTAAGAGATCTTAAATCCCTTTTGAGAGATTTAATTTTTTTTGATTGATATTTTCCTAAATAAAGATGAAAAGAGAAGGCAGCGTGTCATTTATTGATTAAACCCCTCTTTCTTGCCAAGTCAAATGTATTAGGCCCCGCACAAACACTGTAAGAAAATTCAGTGATCCACATTTATCCTCCTCCTAAGTACTGGGTGTGAAGGGAAGTGGTTTGTTTTGAAAAAGTTGCAAGAAAAGGCGATGAAGTTACATCAGAGCCGTTCTGGTTTAACAACATAGTGCCAGGCCCACCCAGTAGAACTAAACCACTGACAAAAGGACAGAAAATCACTAATGTCAAATGAGAATAAAATGGTTTTTCTGGTGAAATATGCAGAAAACAAGGACTGAAGCTGTCCAATGCACAGCAGCAGATAAAATACAACAGGTATTGGCGCAGTCTTGTTGCCAGCAGGCTTGGTTCAAGGGCTTGAGATGGCAATTACAGTGCTTGCCTTAATCTTTAATCATAATTTAGTCTTATGTTTTTCTTCACCCAGTTACAGAAATAGAAAGGCTATGACTGAGCACACACTGTTCAGCCCAAATCCAAAACCATGATTTCAAGAGGCAAGATTATAACCTGGTTTTGTATGAGGCAATGATGAGTCTGTCATGATGCATTTATATTTACACCTCATCTCCTATCTGTTCTACCTTCTTCCCCATGCTTAAATTTTATCCAAATGGCCAAGTTTGCCAGAGCTGGGACTATCCAAGAGGCCAGGACTCATAATATCCAAAATACCAGGTTTCTACAAATGTTACGATAAAAAAACACAACCCACAAACCCAACCAGCAAAGAACAGAACAAATTTGGCAATGATTCCAGACAGAGATTTCAGTGCAAACTCAACCTTCAAAAGCCACCAGAGAACCCGCACAAGAGTTTGCCGTGTAGATCCCACTTCAGCCACACCAATGCTTTGGTTTTTTTCAAATCAGCAAAATCAGGATTAATTAAAAAAAAAAAAAAAGAAATTGAGCTGCTGGCTCAGCAATGGGCTAAATCAGTCCTTTTTTAAGTCACCTAAAAGTTGGAACTGTGGACCCAAACAACTGCCATGTCCATGACCACTGAGAGACGTGGAGCCCCCAAGCCCTCCAGACGACATTCCCTTTGGCTTTGCCTTTCCTGGTGCCACAATGCGTAAGATTATTTTAATCTTGTCTTCTGTCAGCTGTCAAGTCAATAATTAATCCCTCTTCAAGGGCATCTTCCGAAAGGCTGACCAAGCGGCACAGCCCGCGGTGGGGAGGTTAAAGGGGCAGTTGCGCAAGACACACACAGAAAAAGGAAAAATAAAAGGGAAAAACAAACAATAAAAAACACATCCTGCTGGGTCTTTGACCTCAGCGTGTCCCAGGGAACACTAATCATGAACCTGATTATCCCCTTGATGCCAAAAACTGTACAAATGGAGCGGGGGGTGGGGAGGGGGTGTTTCCCCTGGCCCTGTGCAGTTTTTGCTGCCTTTCCCCAAGCCCCAAAGCGCCTCTTTACATCCAATTCCCTCAGTTTTCGGCTTTAGCCAGCACGCCGCGCAGCCCCGGGCGGAACAAGCGGCCCTGGTAAGCCGGTGTGTGGTTCTTTGGGTCCGCCTGAAGCCCCCCCGGACACCCCCAGACCCCCGGAGTGCCCAAGCAGCCCTGTCCACCCACAGCCGCCCCCGGCAGGTCCCTGGGGGGGACCCTCAAGGCTGAGGGAGCAGCAAGAGGTGACTCAGACCCCGACAGCTCCTCAGGGGACACCCGAGGGAGACCAAACCCCCTTCGCAACATCCACCTTTTTGTTTCCCGCCTTGTTTTTTCCCCCTCAGAGCGCGGCGCCGGCCACCCCCCCCACTGCCATCGCCAGGCGGAGGCAGCCCCATGGAGGCCATCCAGGAGTCATTCCAGAAGGTGGAGAAGATCGGGGAGGGCACTTACGGTGTGGTGTACAAGGCTCGCAACAAGCGCACGGGGCAGCTGGTGGCCCTCAAGAAGATCCGCTTGGACGCGTGAGTGGGGCAAAGCCAGGGGGCAAAGCCCTGGGCCCGCCATGGCGCCAGGCCGGCACCCGAGGCTCAAAAAAGCCCGACATGAGGGGAAATAGTGTCTGTGTCAGCTCGTGGGAGTGGTTAGGGCCTTCCCCAGTGACACCAGGCCCTGACCCCAGGCGCGGGGCAGTGAGAAGCAGCTGCCATTTTGGGAGATCGCCTCTCCCTCGGGGTCGTGGTGTGGGGGTCTGGTGAGGTTCACCCTCCCACCGGGGTCAGCTTCAGCCCCTCCAAGGTGGGACTGAGCAGTAAAAGCTCACTGCCGTTCCCCTGGATCAGCCCTGGGCTGCCTGCACAGCGAGGGGTGTTTGTGGGCTGGGGGCCGTCGTGGTGAGACTGCAAGCCCCTCAGGATGGGGGAGACAGTTGCCTGAGGGGCAAAGAGCTTTCGTCTCCCACCACTTCCAAAAAGCAAGACCTGGGCATTTAAACTATTATTTCCCCTTTAACTGCACCCTCAGGTCCTTCCAGACAAGCTCTGCCTTGGGTCTCCTTGCCCACAACTCCACTGCCCCCTGCCTCGCCCCAGGCACTGCTCCATCCCAAACTCAAACGCTCCCCTGGGCGGGTGATGGGGTACAGTGGACGAGGGAAGGGACACAGGACTCCAGTGGGCTGTGGGATCCCCCTGGGTCACAGGGTGCCACACAGCCTGTCTCTGCCACAGGGAGTCGGAGGGTGTCCCCAGCACCGCAATCCGAGAAATCTCGCTGCTAAAGGAGCTGAAACACCCCAACATAGTCAAGTAAGATGAACCCTGCCCCATACTAGATGCTGCCTTTAAATCTGCCTCTCTCTGCTCCAAAGGGCTCACAGAGCAGAGGCATCTGTGGGATGAGGGATGTTTGGGTATTCGCAAAGGTCTAGGAGAAGGTACTGAAGGGAGAATCCACACTTTTTTTGCAGGCTCCTGGATGTCATACACAGCCAGAAGAAGCTCTATATAGTGTTTGAGTATCTGAGTCAGGACCTGAAGAAATACATGGACTCATGCCAATCTGGAGCACTACCTTTAAGCTTGGTCAAGGTACAATGTGTAAGGAGTGCCAACAGGCAGGGCAGAGAGCACGTATCCCTGCTGCCTTCTGCTGGGCAGACTGTACCTGGAAAAGATTCCTCAGCCTCTCAGATCTCAAACATTTCAGCTGAGAAACCCTCATGCCACTACTGCCCAGCACATTTATTTCCCAGCTGTTTCCAGGCTCTCCAGCCCATCTCTGCTGCAGAGCAAACTGAGGGATCTATTGCTTGTTGCCTTTGTAGAGAGTAATGGATGAGTGAAAGGGACTGATCCTGCCTGGATTAGAGTCCTTCTGACCCCACTCAGGGTGGAAGCAGGTTGTGTGTGTCCTGAGTAGTGGCCCACAATCCTGACGTCGCATTGTAGCGAGGTCTTTGTTCCCATTCAGATCAATAAGTAATCCAGAGTGTGTCGGTTCACATGCTCCAGCATTCAAAGTGTTTTCATCGTGGCCTTATCTCTTCTCTCCTTAGAACTACCTTTTCCAGCTGCTGCAGGGTGTGAGCTTCTGCCACTCGCACAGGGTCATCCACAGGGACTTGAAGCCGCAGAACTTGCTCATTAACGAAGCAGGAGCAATCAAGTTGGCTGATTTTGGGCTGGCAAGAGCTTTCGGAGTCCCACTGCGCACATACACTCACGAGGTAGCATTGAGGCTCCCACAGTGGGGTGTACAATCCACAGTGGGTGAACAGTAGCAGCAGCATCACCACAAGTTACTCATCCATAATGGAGGCACAGCCATACCCAGGAACACGCTCTTATCCTAACCTGCAGCTAAAAAGTTACCTCATGTCCCCGCAAAGTCTCCTGTCTCTAGCCTGGCTGCAAGCTGGGTTCCCACCTTCTCTGTACAGGGTATGTTTATCTGTTCCAGAGCTTGTTTGTTGGTTCCTTTCCAGGTGGTGACCCTGTGGTACCGAGCCCCTGAGATACTGCTGGGATGCAGGTACTACTCCACCCCCGTGGATATCTGGAGCATCGGCTGCATCTTTGCAGAAATGGTAGGATGGGTTTAAATAGTGTCTTTAATGAGCAGGGAGGAGGCAGCTGCAGGGCGAAGATGGGATGAGATGCAGAACATCTGTGATACTGTGTTCCCACCCTGTTATGGAAAGTCCACCCTGAGGGTTAGCTGATCCTTATCTCAGAGGGAAATCTGCCACCCTCGGGCGCCTGGCGGAAGGCTGCAGTACCAGGTTCATGGGGACATGGTGCCTCTTCTCGCAGAACGGGTAACTTCTCTCTTGCTGTTGCAGCATTTTGATCCTGGGAGGAGATAACTCCCTGATGTCTCCACAGTGGGCTGCAGAGGACTAGCACTGTCATAGCATGGCAGAGTGGATCTCTTAGGGGTCCCTACTCCCCTTGGAAGAGCTCTGGTTATCCCTGAATGCAATAGCACTATCCCTTGTTCCCAAAGTTCCTGAGCTGCAGAGTAGGCGGGAGGGAGCAAGCCAGGACTGGGTGTTAGAAACGAGACAAAGAGGGATAAGGGACTGGGTGAAAGAGGGACAGCCCCAGGGTAGCGTGGATCCATGGACAGGAGCTGGAGACAAGCAGTCAGACACCTGTGACTTTCCCAACCACTGCCTGGCATTGCCAGTGCCCTGTTCTGTGCAGTTGTTTGCACCTGATGGGACAAAGGGCTGCCTGCAGCAGAAAATAGGGCACACAGCTGATGGAAAGGTGGGAGCTGCAGCCTTCTCTTCTCTCACCAGATGACCAGGAAGGCCCTGTTTCCAGGGGACTCCGAGATCGACCAGCTCTTCCAGATCTTTCGCATCCTGGGCACTCCCACCGAGGTGACCTGGCCTGGTGTGACCCAGCTCCCTGACTACAAGGGGAGCTTTCCCCGGTGGCCAAAGAAGGAGATGAAGGACGTTGTTCCCAACTTGGATCGAGATGGGAGAGACTTACTGACAGTGAGTGAGGTCTCGGAACAAGACCTGGGGACAGACAGGACCTTTTCAAACTGGGCAAAGAATAGAGAGATTTGAGACTGATTTACCTGGAAGTGTAAATCTGATCTGGGTCTAAAGCTCACGTCTGCCATTGTAGAAGCACCGAATCATGGAATAGGGCTCAGCAGGACAGTCACCGCAGGTTCCTCTGGTAACCATTGCACTGGGAGTCAAGGAACTCTTCTAACATAATCCCCACAGTAATCTGAGGTGTGGGTGACTCCTGAAGCCCAGAGAAGGGAAAAGGCAGGACCAACACCTGCAAGTGGGCCCAGCCACGTGTGGGTGCAATCGGTCATTTAATTTTTAAAATCCTAACTCTGCTGGGTTTTTCTCCTGGCAGCAATTGCTCCTGTATGATCCCAGCAAGCGCATCTCAGCCAAGGCAGCCCTCAATCACCAGTACTTCCTCTGCAGGAGCTCCGGGACCCCTGAACAGCGACATGCGCTGCGGAGAGAATGCAGATGAGAAGACACAGCTCTCCCCAAGCTCCTGCACCTCCAGGTAGCACTGCAGGTCTGGTTTGGGGCCCAGCTGGGACTTGGGGTCTTGCTTCTCCTGAGGAGCCTGGAAGGGGACATTCTTGGCATTTAGAGACTCTCAGCCTGTTGCTGGGGGAAAGTTTGTTTTGCAGCCAGAGAGCTGTTTTGAAGAGGTCATGTGCAAAAGGGTGGGGCTCATTTATCAGCCTAAAACACTGAAATGTAAAGAAGAGAGCATCTCTCAGAGGTTTGTACTTGCATTAGTGAGCTAAGGTGACACATAGTGAGTTCTGCCTCCAGCACTGGAGCATCCCTAGGTCTGTCAGTGGCAGTTGCTGGCACCAGGGCGTGCTGGAGCTCCACTTTGGGAAAGGGAGCACTTCTCTGCTCAGCCCTTTGCTGCTGTTAGCACGCCGGGCTCTTCAGCACCAGACACATTGTTTAATCTTAGCTGTTTAACAGAGCTCACATCCTGCTCTTCCACAAGCTGAAGACCACTGTCAGGAGTCTTAATTTGTGCCTTAGCTGGGACCAAGAAGCCAAAAGACCCAGTTAGCATAAAGCAGATCCAGTTAGGATAAAGCACTTGGTGCATATGACTGGAAACAGGAACAGCTAAACTACTGACTTTCCATCATTATTCCAGAGGTAATGCTGTTTCCTCTGCTTTATTGTACTGGAAATGTTTTGCAGTTCAGATGTTTGGAGAATGGTCACTAACTCTTGGTGTGGTTTTGACATTTTCATTTTTTTCTTTCAGTACAGAATAAAATATATACTTGTAATTTGTTCAGAAGCCTTGGTGTTTATTATTTGGAACAACCCATCGGGCTGCTGACGCAGGACAACCTGGCTGGTCCTTTTTTCCACAGAGCTGCTCTTCCTTCCTCATCTCCTGCACTCTTTCTTTTATCCTTTCCAGCCTAAATCCTTGGCAGGTGCAGAGATGTGCTCCCAATTCTGCTGTGGAATGAGAGGCTGATGGTTCTGCAGCCCAGTGTCTCAGTGGGGTAAGTTGGGCTTGTTTTCCATCAGAGCTCACCACAAACCAGATCATAGTTATGTGCTGCTTATTTAAATACTCAAAAGACGGATTTAACTCATGGAAGCCAAACTTCTGCACTCCTATTTTTCATGCATGTGCATACATGTGCCCTCCTAATAGCTGTGATCCCAAAAACTGGTTTCAGCACAACCTGACAACTGTGCTCCTGCAGCATCTTGTGGCCTCTGTATGGTGACAGCCAACAGGGGCATGGTTGTGGATGAATCCATGGAGACATGGATGAGTTCTGCTGTGGGAATCGTTTCCCTGCCTTTGCATACATGTTGTAAAGTCAATTCATTTTATACAGACAGTGCTCCACTGTTTGCTCTATGCAAACAATGCTCACCTGACAAACCCTTTGCAGAAGAGGTTCATTTTTGTTTTGTTTTTAAAAGATCTGCATTAAGAAATAAATACCAAGGACGTTCATCCAGTCCAAAAACATAAATGAAAACACTACAGCACATCTAGCCCAACAAAATGAAGCAAAAGGCTGAATTTTAAACAGTTGGGACCAAACTCCACTGCCACCAAACAAGCTGTGTTGAAATAACTGCTCTGGGAAGACCACACTTCATCATCCTGTGCTTGGGAAAGGAGGAGAAGCCCTACCTGGCTTTTCCTGAGCAACTGACAACCCTTCCAGACACCCAGGCCCTGGGGAAAGCCCCATGGCTGGGTGGTGCTTCCTGCTTTCTGCAGATGAGGGGCACTTGGTACCAAAGAAAAGGGTTTTTAGTGAGTTGTTTTCAGACTAGACTAGACTGCTCAGCCATCTAATCATCGCTTAACACCTTTGCCCAGCCCCGGGTAAATACCTCCCACCACTCAGTTAGGGAACACTTTCTCCAAAACAATTAACTGCCCACCTAATTACCAGAACTCCAAAGTTCCTGTAGTTACAGGAAAGGCAACAGCCAACGGATCTTCCTGCTTTCAGGCACCCGAGAGGAGCAAAGCAAAGGCACTGAGAGGCTGTTCCCATCAGCTTTGAAGAGCTGGGAGCCCAGGACTGCCAGGAACTGCACTGGTCCAGGGCTCCTGGGTTGTGCTGGGACATGATCCTTACCTGGCCATGCTCCTGTGCTCCGAGGGCTGTTGGACTTGCCCTGGCAGACCAGAGTTTCTCTCCTGGATCAACACAGCCCAGCTCCAGCCCTTGCTGCTGGTCCAGAGCAGCAGTGGCAGCAGTGCTCTACCACGAGGAAGGAGGCTGGGAATGGATGCTTCAAATTCCAATTAGACTATATGGAAATAGAGGCTATGCTGCTGCTCTGGTGAGGGAAGGAGGGGGCAGAAACCTCTGTCCTTATGGATTATTTGGGTACGTTGGAGTTACCGAACAGCATCATGTAAAAGAGCCCTTGGGAGAGGGAGAAGAGCAGCTGACATTGGTAGAAAGTAATTTTTCTCATCTGACAAAGCCGGGGGGTGCTCCACAATGGGGCAGATAATCAGGGAGAACATTTGGGATATGAGATTTGCTTGTTTCAGCAAAGACTGAGTGGTGGAAGTTACACAGAGGAGTGACTTCCTTTTAGTTCACCTAAAGAAAGAGCAAGTACAGATCTCCCAGCACTGCTGGGTGGAACTGTACCCTTTGGCGACCTAGTCCCTCTTTCAGAGGTGTCCAAGTGACCAGGGAACAAAATCCCATTGGTTTTCAGTTTTAAAGACAAATATAACAAAATCTTTAGACATATGGACTCACATGCAGAAAGGGGGTTCAGTGCTGTGAGATCACAGGGAGCAAGAGCCTACAAACCCTCTGTAGATTGGGCTGCAGGGCCTGGGACTGCACAGGGGGAAGAGTAGCTGTGCCTTCAGCCACTTGGCAGCTGCAGCCTGCAGAGACAACACAGCCACAGAGACACACTTGCTATGTTTATTGCATGCAGAATGACCCAGCTAGAAAACACTCTGGCTCTCCCCCCTTTCTGAGCATAACCACGTTCAACCTACAGTGGAGTTCTCACAATCAGCCCCTCTTTGGTGTCACAGCAGCACCCGGGGGGGCTGCGGGGACCCTCCGTGTCAGGCCCGTGGTCACGCCTTCTCCCGTGCACGGCCGAGCAGTGTGGGGAAGCAGGTAGCTAAGAGAGAAGAGTATGCAGCCCTAAATGCTCAATGCTCCATTCCTGTGATCGCTGCTGCCTCCATGGGGAGAGGTGTTTTGAAGGGATGAACTCCTGAAGGAACCAGCCCCAGTACATTCAGTGCCTGAACCGTGAGAGCCTGGGGGAGCGGCTCGCCTGGTGGTACCGCTGATACCCCTCGGACGCGGCCGGGAGCAGCAGGAGGTGGCTCAGCGAATCCTTCTGGCAGAGGGCCATGGCCTCCTTGTAATTTATCTTCTCCTTAGTGACAGGGTCAATGAGATCCTTCTCGTAGTTGGACTCATCCTGGAGCCTGTTGGCCAGGTTGCTGGTTATCATCCCGGTCTGGACAGCTTCCAGCACAGGGATGCGACCGGTTTTCTTGGGATCAATGAGCCCTCCAGTTAGATGCTGGACTTGCAGGTAGGGAAAAGCACTGTCCTTGGTCATCCAGCCCTTCTGAACTGCTTCCCCCACAGACAGCCTTCGCTTGGTCACCGGGTCCTCAATCCCCGTGAAAGCTTTCTGAGCATTGAGCAGTCTCTGCATGTAGGTCCTGTCAATCAGCCCCCTCTCAATTGCCTTATGGACCGAGAACCGGTCCCGAGAAATGAGGTCTATGATGCCCCCCGTGGCAGCCTGGGCTTCCAGCAGCTTCTGAGCTGTCATGGGATCGAGCAGCTTCTTCGCAAGAGCAGTTTTGACACTGTACTTGGTGTCAGTGGTGGTGTCATACACCCCGGCGATGGGGGATGTGTCGTCACCTATTGTGCTCTTCTGTGAGGCTGGGGGGAAGAAGGTTTGGGTTTGGTGGGTGGTGGGTGATGTGAGTGGGGATTTGGAGATGATGGAGCCAATTGAGAGGGATGAGGGAGGCTTGGTTTCCCCAGCCACCAGCAAGGCAAATTCAGAGATGGGAATCTTGCCATCCCGGTACAGCTGGTACTCCTCCTTTGTGATCCTCCTCAGCCTCAGCGCATCGTCGATGGAATACTGCTTCCCACTTTTCTTGTCAAGGAGAAGTGAGACTTCCCCATTTGGGCCCAGGGTGGTGACTTCCTCCCAGTCACACTCCAGCTCTTGCAGCTGGATGTACTGGCCTCTGTCTATGATACCTCGCTTATAGGCCTCATAAGGGGACATGTCCTTCCCTGTCTCAGGGTCCAAGATAGAGATCTTGGTGGAGAGGTTCGTCTCTCTCATCTGGGTCTCATGATTGATTTCTTCCCGGTTGACCTTTGACTGGAGATCCCGAATGAACCTCTCCTTGTTGTAGATCTGGTCCTTCTCCCTAAGGATGTCTGCCTCCAGCAGGGAAAACTCATGTTCCCGCTGCTTCTTCTTCTGCCTGTCATTCTCAGTCCGCTGGCTGAGCAGTTTGGACTCCTCCCGAAGGAAAAGGACTTTCTGCTGCTTCTGCCTCTCCAGGTCCCGCAACTCACTCTCCAAGTTGGCTCTCTCCTGGATGGCCAGGTTCCTGGCCTTCTGCAGCTCCGTCTCTTCGCGAGCCCACGTCCTCTTCATGCCTTCAGCTCTCTCAATCTTATCCCTCAGCCGCCGTACCTCCTCTTCTGCCTTTTGCTTGGCTCCTCTCTCCCTGCTCAGCAGCTCCCAGATTCGTGCTCGTTCGCTCTCCAGCGCTCTGTCCTTTTCCACTCGAATCACCTCCTTGTAGATGGTCTTCTCCTGGGATTTTGTTTTCTGCAGGACATCAACCTGCACCTGCAGGTTCTTGCATTCTCTCTGCAAGCTCAGCACCTCCATCTTCTCCCGGTCCAGCTCCAAGCGCAGGTTGCTGGCAGACTGTTCCAGGACCGGATCCTTCTCCAGCTTCACCACTTCTTCCATAATGATCTTCTCTTGCACTGGGGCCGGGCTCTCCTCCAGCTCCTTTATTCTCAGCGTAATTTGTCTCATCTCCTTCTCCAGTGCAAGCCTCTTGCTTCGATCCTCCTGAAAGTTGAGCAGCTTCTCTTGCTCCTCCACCAGCACACGAACCTGCTGCACGTCGCGCTCCAGGCGGCGCCTGTTGCTCACCTCCTCATCCAGGCTCCGGCTCAGCCTACTGTGCTCGTCTCGGAGCTTTGGGTCCTTCTGAGTCAGTATCACCTCTTGAACAACAACCTTCTCCTCTGGTTTCCTCCTTTCCAGGAGCATGTATTTGTTCTGCAAGTCATAGATTGCATCCTCTGCAGCTCTCCTCTTCTGAGACATGTTACGCACCTCTTGACGGAGGCGATCGGCTTCCTTTTCCAAGAGTGGATCGTTCTCATATCGGATGACTTCCTTGTTGACTAGCTTGGTTTCCACCTTGGATCTCTCCCTCCTCCATTCATCCCTCTCACCCTGCAGCCTAATGAGCTGCTCTTGGGTCCTGCCATTGGTGTTCACCAGCTCATTGAGCTGCTCCTTCAGCCTGTCAATTTCTCTAAGAATTTCTGGACTCTTTTCATGTTTCACCACCTCCTCTATGACCTCCTTAAACTCCACCACTGGTTTCTGTGACCTGAGGACATTGAGCTCTGCTAAGGCCTCTTCCACTTCACTGTCAACCTTTGTCCTTTTCAGAGTGACTTCCTGCAGCTCCCTTTTCAGGTGTGCAATCTGCCGCTCCGTTTCAGGATCCACCAGGAAAATCTCATTGACCCTCTCTTTCACCTCTATCCTTGGTTTTTGCTTCTCTGTGATGCTGTACTGGCTCTGCAGCTCTCCCAGCTCACCCGTAAGCATCAAGTTTTTGCTCCTCTCTTCTTCAATCAGAGTTTTAAGCTTGGAAGTCTCTTTCAGTAACTCTGGGTCCTGCTCTACCTGCTTCACCTCCTTAACAATAATTTTGGGTTCTGCCGTTTCAATTAGTCTTTCTACCTCCTCAATCTTGTTCTTCACTTTCTCTATCGCCTCTTCCACCGACTTCCTCTTGAAGGATTCCTCATCAATTTGTAGCTGCAGGGTCCTAACAGACTTCAGCATTTCTGGGTTTTTCTCCAGTTTGATCAGCTCCTTCACCACCACTTTCTCTCGGATATTGGGCTGCTTTCGCTCCAGCATGTGCAGCTCCCTTTTATGCTGCTCAAGTTCGGAAGCAGCAGCCAAGCTTTCCTCCTGGAGGCGTTTGATCTCCTGACGAAGACTGGCTGCTTCACCATCCAGGCTTGGATCCTTCTCAATTTTTGTGATCTCTTTGGTGAGGAGCTGGGCAGGAGCAGCCTTCTTCTCGCTCTCCATCTGGGCAAGTTTACGGCTCATCACTTCAATATCTCCTTGAAGGCTCTGCCTTTTTTTGCCTTCCTCTTCAATTTGCTTCACCAGTTTAGAGAGGTTACTCTCCACCTGTGGGTCTCTGTAATATTCTATCACCTCCTTTTCTTCCACCCTTTCAACGGGCTTCTGAGTCTTCAACATCAGCAGCTTGTTTCTGTGTTCCTCCAGATCCTCCTCAATCCTGGAAACTTTCCTCCTTTCCTCCTCCAGCTGCGATTTCAACCCCTCAGATTCCCGGCTTGTTGCGACTTTGTTTTCAGATTTCTGGGTTTGCCCATGTACAGCTTCAATGTCCTCATGCACCTCCTTCTGTGAGGGAGAAACCAAAGAGAATTTAAAGAAAAAAAAAAAGGGCAGGGAAACTGAGTTTTGTAGGGTGGCACAGAGACCTTTTAAATGCCATGGCATGGTGGGAGATAGAACTGGCACACAATCCCCAGGGAGTCTCCAAATAAGGCTGTTTGTAAATGGAAAAATGACGACACGCTCCCATCATTTCAAGCAGCTGACTTGGTGTGTCTTGCTCTTGTTTTGGAGGTGCTGCAGCAGCTCACAAAGGTGCTCTGTGCTGCCTTGTATCTGCAGCTGAGGGAGAGTAACACAGCCAGGCCCCAGTTTAATCTCTTGTCCTTGCCGAGCACACTGACAGTCATCCAGACCAGAGGCCTTTCCTACAGATGGTTCAAACCCTAGAAAGGACTAAAAATCCTATTGCTTTGAAGTGTTTCCAGAAGGCTGTGAGCACTGAATTCCAGCCACATCCACAAAAAATCTGAAATTCTCAGCCCGTGAATGCTGATTAGACATCACTGAGGACAGGCCTTAAGAGCCCTAACCTTTTTTCCTAGCATACACTACAGCTTCAGGAAAGAGCTGAGGGCCCACACAAGTGAGAGAGTCACAGCCTAAGATCAGCGTCAGTAAACTGTGATTACTTGTGGTCTTTTTCTCAGAGGGTTTTCTTTCCTGTCCTTCCTCACACTTGGATGTGAAGACTCGGGAAGGGGGAACCCCAGGCTGAGCAGATTTGAACCCCCAACCTAGAGTACCCCAATCTTGCTGTGAACTGGTACCTTCTCAACAATCTTCTTGGCAAACTCCAGCCGGCTGAGCTGCTGTTTATTTTCTGCTGCCAGCTCCATGTAGAGCTTGGTTACATCATTTTCCTGGAAAAGAAACAGCGGTGAGAGCCTTGTCCCCTCACCCTGACACAGCTCTGTTGGATGGGATACCCCCCCACACCTCCTTTCACCTGGATGCACTTTGGGTACTGAACAATTTCAGGGATTAGTGTCTTCACATCTGACTCAATAGAGACACACAGAGTCTGAGGACTCATGCAGGAGATCCTGTCCCCGTTATTTGAATGCCTGTTAGATGCCTGCAGGTCTACACATAGTCCAGACTTCCAAATTCACCTTGGGCCACACGGGGATGGGCCGTTGGCGAACAGCCCAAGGTGATGCAGGAGAGCTGGGGTGTAACTGGGAGCAGCACAGAGGAACTTTGGCTCCTTCCTGCCCTCACACATCTACCCTGCAAGTTTTATCGTCACACACGACACGGTAAGGAGGCAGCACCAGCAATCACAAGGCACCAGGCACAGCCCTAATTCTGGACCTCATGTGCTGCTCTCCCCCACAGACAAAGAGATCCCTGATGACTTTGACCTTGGGATTTGACCATGATCATCTGTGGCTGTAAGGGCGGATTAAGGCCTTGCAGAGCACAGTGGGCCATGGGTAAGGAGATAGACAACGGTTTCCATGTCCTCATCTCAACATTTTACCTGGGCCTGGATGCTTTCCTGCAGGGGGGTCACACGCAGCCTCTTTGCAGCAGAGTCGGTCAAGGAAGGGTCCAGAGAAGAGCTGTATTTGCCTGCTTCGAGTTCATAGTCCTGTCCAGAGCAAAAACAGGAGAATGAGGTGGGATCTCTCGTGTGAGACACTAAGGGAGTGAAAAATGGGAAAACCCAGCCATACATTGAGCGTGGACTGCACGTTCCGGGACAGTCTGACCACGGCGTTCTTCTCGGGCTCCTTGCTTTCAATCTCCTCCACCAGCCTCTGCAGGAGACACACGTGGTGTTAAGGACAGGTTGAAATACAGCAACACAGTGACACTCCTGCAGCCTAGAGAATTAGCTCAGCTGAGGGAATGATGGGAACAGGAAGATATTTAGGAAGAGTCTCCAAAGGCTTTAGAGGATCTCAGCAGCACTATAACTTGCCCAGGACCTGCTACACTGATTTATCACATATGAGATAAATAGCAGCCAACACGGAGACCTCCACAACTCATCATCTGAACTACTGTGCTTAAAGGGGAGAAAGATGCAGGACCCAGTGCAACATCTCAGCCCAAGGTACAATCTTTCAGGATTGTAGATGCACCGTCGGTGGGCTGCAATCACAGTTATTCACTGTGACAGGGGGAGCACTCAGCCAGGAGCAAATTCCCACATCCCTGTAATGCTACAGGTTATGGTGCTTGCCCTGGAACACACCTTCTGTGCCTGCAGCTTGTAGTTGATCTGGCTTGGCCCATCAGTGGTCTTCACTTGGTGCCTGGGTAGGTTGTTCATCCAGAACATCAGGTTCTCATTGGAGTTTTGGAACTGCTGGTAGGTGAGGCTGATGTTTCTGAGGGTCTTCTCTCTGCACAGCACAGAGGTGAACAGGAACATTAAGGGGAAGGGCAAAGATTCATCTGCAAGTTCCTAAAAAGGCACTATGGTGAGAGTGTCACCACAACACACACCAAGATAACAAAAAACAAAAACCTGATCCCCGAGTGGGGAGCATAACTGTGCACATCAGGCTTGCTACTGCAGCATGAACACTACCTGGGAGATGAGAGAAGAAAAAAGGCAGACAACCAGCAGCAATCCCTGGGAGAAGTGTCAAAAAGAGTCTCTGTGTGTAGGGTCCCTGTGTCAGGCAGAGGCCAGTAGTCAAAAACTGTCTTATGTCAGGTATCTGGAAGCTCAAAGCCTGTGCTGTGCATAGGAAGGTGGCAACTACACAGCAGGACAGACCCAGTCCTCAGTATTACAGGCTAGTGGTTAGGATCAGGGTCCTGCAGTCAGGGGAGGTTTAGGTTGGAAATCAGAAAAAGGTTTGTCACCCAGAGGGTGGTTGGGCACTGAACAGGCTCCCCAGGGCAGTGGTCACAGCACCAAGGCTGACAGTGCTCAAGAAGCATTTGGATGACACTCTAAGGCACACAGTGTGGTTCTTGGGGATGGTCCTGTGCAGGGCCAAGAGCTGGACTCGATGACCCTTGTGGGGCCCTTCCAACTCGGCATATTCTGTGATTCTGTGACTGACTAACACTGGTCCATGTCAGCCAAGAGGAGCAGAGATGAAACCACAGCCCCTCACCGCTGATCCAGCTGGTCGGCAACGGCGTGGTAGCGATCGTTGAGGAGCTGCACCTCCCGCTTCTGCCGGGGCAGGTCGGGGCAGAACTCCTGGAAGTTGTTCTGCACGGCACTGCAGCTGTGCTCGGCATCCTTGAGCCCCCGGTTCAGCTTCAGCACACAGTCCTCTTGGGCCACCAGGTCCCGCCTCATCTTCTGCAGGTGGAGAAAAGAGACACCTCCAGGTTTGTAGCAGTCAGTGCACCAACCAAACACCCCCCTTAATGTGTCACCACTAACTGTGCAGCACCTGCGGGCTGGTCAGGCTCTCCAAAGGATGTGCCAGGTGGAAGAGGTGGAGCAGTGAGTCTTACTCGGTAAACAATGTGGGAAGCAAGGTGGGCTGGACACTGGGTGGAGCAGCATGGAAAAGTTTTGGAGAAGGTAAAAAAGGGTCCCTGTGAGTGTTATGGAGTGTTATGGGCAGGGAGATTGGAAACAGGAAAGATTAGGGATGAGTGTGAAGCAGAGCAAGAGAGATTAGATGCTGAGGGGGTCATCATTTTAGGGATCCAAAGGTAACCTGAGAGTGACAGAGCTTTTTTTTGCTGCCCAGTGAAAGCAGGTCAGCCTGCAATACCAACATTAAAACTTCAAGGAATAAGTCCTTAAAAAGGCTTCATTCCTGGCACCTCAAGGTGCTCAAATTAGCAAAGTCCAGCTCCTCCCACCATCGCTACCTGAGCTCAGAGATGTCCCTTCCTCAACAAAGAGCCTGATGTTCCCCTACCTGCAGGTCATTGGCCCGGTCCTGCAGGGCATTGGGGGATGCAGGGATGATGCCATCCTGAGCCAGCTTGGCCTCAAACGTGCTGACAATCTTGTCTGTGTTCTCAATCTGAGTCTCCAGGTTGAGGGCAGCCTTGGCCCTGAGAAAGGGGAAAACAACAGGACAAAGTTAGCTACAGGAGAGCCCATTCTTCTCCTTTGCTCTCTGATTTTGCGTGTTGAAGCTTATTTAACATCAGAGCTTCTGCAGCACGGCAGAGAACAAGAGATGTGCACTCACAACCCTGTTGTGCTGCCCAGAAGTCAGATATGTTGCATTTCACAACAACAGAGCTAGACACACCAGAGCTAGACACACCCCCATTGCGGTGGATTTTCCACAGTGGGAGGGGGATCTGAGCACAGAATACACACAGAAACTCTTCCAGAGGTCGCTTTGGTGATGGATAGGAGGTTTCCAAGCTGTGCTGGACCTCAACCAACACCCATCTAGACTAAAAGCATTTTCTGTCATGCTTCTGTGTTGACACCTCCATGCAAGGACTTGCTTCCCTCATGCCCATCAGGCCTTGCCACCATCACTCACTTCTCATTGTACAGGCTGGAGAGCATATTGACATCATTGTATTTGCTCCTGAGGGCGTTCAGCGTGACAGGGAGCTGGGAAGCAGAGGTGCTGGTGGGCTTCTTGGAAAGGTAGGTCTCACACTCCTTCTGCAAGGCGTCCTTGGCTGCCCCCAGGTTCTCCAGTTTCTTTGTTGTTTCCTGGCACATCAGATGGGAGCAGAGTCACCCAACACAGTCACAACAGTGCTGCAGTGGAAAGTTGTCTCCCCCAGGGGCAGATTTGGCTGTGGGGCTCAGGGTGTGGTACCCCTCTCATAAGGAGCTGCCCCTTGGGGCACAGCCCCATCCAGTCTGTGGCTGTCTGGCAATGGCAGGGTGTGGGAAAGAGATGGAAAAAACCTGCCTGCCTGAGCCCATCCTTCTGCCAGGGCTGAATAAATACCCACAGATGAAGATGTAACAAGCTGAGCTGCTACAGACCCAGACCTTATCCCAGAGGAAAGAGGAGGGCTCCAGGGCACTGCCTCTTTTCCTGTGCCACTGATATCTACCAGTCTGTACCTCCCATCAGATGAGCCAAAGCTGGTCCTTGGATTAATTCCCTCTATCCCTTAATCTTTTTGCTACAGACTTCAGAGTGCAGGGTGACAGCGTCCCCATGACCAGGCTGAGGACTGACTTCCCAAGACCTGGACCACAGCTCTGAAACAAATGCACAGATTGGTACAGAGCCAAGGGAAGGACCTGCATTTCCCGAGGGTTTGGCTTAACCTCTCCCATTTTAAGGGTTCAAGCCAGCCTGAAACCCCTGCAACTGCAGCACAGTTTTCTTCTTTGAACCACCAGCTTCATCTCCCATGTAATTTCTGTGTCAACCTGCTTTGGGCCAAGGACACAGAGCCACCAAACTCCTCCTGCTCCAACTCACCTGCTGCTGTTTGATCCTCCTGGCAAGGTCATCTGTGGGGTCACTGTAGTTCACAGGAGACCTCACTCGGTTCAAGACCTCCTTCTCTACCTGAACCAGGTCTTTGCCAACACGATCCAGGTTGCCGAGGAGCCGGTCAGCTTGGGGATCATCCTGGACTGCTGGAGGGTTCCTGGGCAGAGCTGCAGCGAGACACAGCTTAAGTTAATCCCCAGCTTTTAGCTCTGCCCTGGCCAGCCAGAGCCCCAGTCCAAAGGAGGGATAAAGACAGCCGAGTGCTGCCATGCAGACACATCCCTGCTCAGCTTTGCTGGGAACCTTTGAACTACAGCTGTGGGAATAACACAGCTAGGCAGGGGTTGGGATTTAGCCCCGGCTGCCTGCTTATTCCACAGCCCCCAGCTAGGGAAGAGAACTGCAAGGGACCCAGATTACAAAGCAGGTTTAATTAAGGTTTCTGGATAGGCACATCCCTCTGCAACGCTAAATACCCTGTAGCTGTTGATGGAGCTAGAGGTCAATCACAGAGTTTTGAGAAGGGCAACAGATTTTCAGTGAGTTGCTGATATCACACAGTGAGTCCTTGGCAGCACCAGGACTCAGGTTATCCTTTGGCTGTTCTTTTCCACAGAGCAGAAAGCAACCTCCCACAGACACTTGTGTGTGTACTGCAGGTACCTCTGCCCACCCCGCGTGGTGCTTTGCTTCCAGTCTGCTTTGGGAGCTCTGGGAGGGAGGTGCTGGCTTTGGAGAGGGCTGGCCTATCCAGCTGACATACCTTTCTGGCCGGGCTGAACCTGCTCCTTTTGGCTGTGTCTCAGGGTGCTCTGAACCGCCGCTCGCTTCTGCTTCACCGTGTTCAGTTCCCCTTCCAGCCTGCGAGCAGAGAGGAGCATCCTCAGCCAGCAGGATGGGACACAGCCCTGAGCACACCCCAACAGAGCCCTGCACGGCAGCAGCTCTGTGGCTCCTGCTGGGAAGGTGTCCCCAAAGGCAGGTGTCCCCTGCAGCCTGTTGTAACTCAGAGACATCCCTTAGGAAAGGGAAGAGCAGCAAAAGCAGCTGGTTGGCTGGAGCAGCTGACTTCTGCCAGTGGAGCCAGTGTTTCCAGCTCTCAGCAGAAGCTGCAAAAGCTGGGAAATGATTTCATATGGTTGTAGCACTTTGCAGCTTCACAGGAAGGGAGTACAAGGAGCTGCTGCTGTGGCTGCTGCACTAGAAATGCCAAGTCTCAATTGAAAGGACAGTTCCCGTCTAATGAAACTAGAGCTGGGATCTGCAAAACTGGAAGGACCAAAAAGCATCTCTGGGAGAAAAAAGCCTAATGGAAATAGAAGGAGTGGAACCAGAAAAGACCAGGCTAGTTCTGATCCCTGCTGTGGACTGCTCCAACTAAACACTGTGTGCTAAAGCCTGCAATTCACAGCTTGCCTGGCTGCTGTCAGATGAGGGCTGTCTGTGGGGCTAGGGCATAGCTCCATGCAGAGGAAATAAATTTCTGTTTTAAAGCATACATGAAATGCATAAATCCAAAGGATTCAGTAATCTGGGCTGTGTGAAGAGGGGTAGGCACTGAGGAAGAGCAGCACAATGCAGCAACCTTGCCTGCTGTGCCTGAGGACCCAAGCTCCCACCACCGGCATGCCCACGTAGCTCTGTGTCAGGGCTGTGGCCTTTCCACGGCACTTGAGCTGCACTGATTTCTCCAAAGGCCCGGGGACATGATTAAAAAGGTAATGCCAACCTCCCTGCACCACCGCCCCATCCTGTGGGAACGGCAGGAGCTGACAGAGCAGGCAGGCAGCAAAACTACACGGTGGTTCAAGGAGCATTTCTCAGTCTCCAGCTGGGGCTGGCTGAGAGGAGATACCACAGATAACTCTGTCCTGTTTGGCAAGTCCCAAGCTCCAGACTGATTCTGCAATGAATTTAGTCAGACCTATGCGGGTCACGTGTTTGGGTGAAGAAATCAAGCCTGACTGCCAGAAAACTCTCTGACAGTGAGGTCCGTGCAGTATGCAGGGCTGTTGAGGAATGGCAGGAACCTGGATAAGGTACCTCTCCAGGAGAGACTTTGTACTAGATAATCATGAGTCCTGTCCCCAGCTGCTGTTTCCCTGCAGGTGAGGTGGTCAGGCTGGTTATGACCTAAGAGTGAGTCCAAATGTCTCTCTGGGTCAGGCTCTGTGCTGCAGACTCACCTATTGACCTTGTCTATGGACTCAGGGTCAGGTGGAGGGATGGAGAAGCAAGCAGAAGGTGCCTCCTGGACCACACCAGCGCTGCTCTGCACCACCCACATCTCAGGGTTGCTGTTGTCCTTCAGGGTGTACTTGTCCCCTCTGGTCAGCTGCACCTGGGACAGAGACACAAAACCCAGTGAAAGGCTTGGCTCTCTGGCACTAGGACGGTTCCTCCCACCACAGAGCCAAGATCTGGAGCAACCAAAGAAGAATCCAGCCCCCTGCTTCTTCTGAGGGTGCTGCCTGTCAAGCCCTCACCTCCCCAGCATCCCAGTCACAGAGGGTGTCCAGGGTGAGGGGCTGAGAGGGACGTGTCCTGCGCAGTTTCAGGGGGCTGATCTCTTTGCTCCTTCTCTTCAGGTCAGTGATGCTCTTCTCGGCCTGCTTCAACACCTTCTCCTCGCTCTAGACAAAACAGGGAAGACAGTGATTGTGACCAGGCATGGTTGAGAAGGAAGAGGAGGGTCACACTACACTGAGTATGCTGGGACCAGCTGTCCACCCTTGTGGAGTAGAGTCAGGAGTTTCTCTTTTCTTGATCCCTCATGTCCCTTCTTGCCCTTTTCATTATCAACACTCTCCTCAGTTTCCTTCACTCATGGCAGATCTGCCTTTGAAGGCACAGCCTGAGTTAACCTTAGGTGAACCCACACTGTTGTATTAAACGTCCTGAAGAAGTTTTCTTTTTCAGAAATGGGACAGAGGCCTGCCAAGAGGTGGCTGCATTCCAGTCTCAGAAAGTACCGAGATCCAAGCACCTCTTGAGAGTGAAATGTGTTGCATGCTTGGGAAGATACCATGTTGAACGTGCCCCTTCCCTCTCTCCCGGGCAAATGTTCCTTTCTTATCAGCATCTCGCCCCTGAGGTCAGATTTCTTTATTCCCTCCCTTGCCTTTGGCTCATGGGACTGCTGAGGAGATGGGAGGATCTTTCCCTTCTGCTTGGGTGCCAGTGGCTCACACTCTGCGGGCCCTCTAATTCAAGGGTCTCATGTTAAGGACAGCACAAGGCTCCTCCCTGCACTTCTCCTTCACTCTGACCTGGGGCCTGGCTGTGTGTCACTGATGGGGACACTGCTGTCCCAGGGGTCACTGCCCTACAGTCTGGGATGCAGGGACTCAGCACTCAGAGCACAGTACTGCCAAGGGCTTTCCCCTCCCTAGCACAGAGCTGTCCCCAGAGGGTCATTTACCCACCTCTTCCACTTCCCCACTGTCATTTACTGGGGAGGTTACAACTTTGGATTCGCCCCTTAGGTCCGGCTGGTGCCACCAGCCCTGAGGATCTCACCTCCAGCTGAAGCAGCAGATCTGACACCACCCCAGGGCTGTCTTTGTTGAATTTGCTGTATTTGGTGTCCAGCTCAGAGCTCATCTTCCTCAGGGAGTGGCTCACAGCCTCAGCATCATCCTGGAACTGGAGGCATGGGTAGAAGAAGTCAGATATGGGAGGACTTTACTAGCTCCAAGTCTCTCAGTGGGGTCTCTCAGTTCCCAGCATGTCTTAAAAGATTATGTTTTGAGGGGTTGCCCTGACTAGGTACCACCAGAGGATCTCTTGTCCTCATCCCTCTGCTTTCTCTCTTCCCAGCCTGCCCATTCCAGCCTGACCTGCAGACCCATGGCCCATGAATTTGCTTTTTACCTTCTTATAGCTCTCCACGCTTTTCAGTTGGCTCTCCTGGCAAATGCAGAGATTCAGGAAATTCTGCCACTCGTTCTTCAAGGCTTCCTGGTGAGCCTGTGGTGGGACAGAGCACAGCTCAGTGGGCTCCAGCTGGTCCTGCCTCCCCCAGCACTGGTCTCCTTTCCCCAGAAGTCCCAGAAATCAGAGGAAGAGCAGAGACAAAGCTGTGCCCAGGCATTGCCTGACACTGAGCCTGGGTGAGGACACGCCTTGACAAGGACCTGGCTCATAAAGAGCAGCCACCATTCCCCAAGGGGTCTCAGCTCTGGTGGTGCTGGGGGCTGAGAGCCCACCTCAGCCTGACACTACATCTGCAGGCTTGGAAATATAACCTGGACAGCTGAGAGCTGGTTTCACTTCGGAGAAGTCACACCATGTCACAGCTGGAGCTTCCCAACAGCACCAACATGTCTGAGCACCTGGGCAGGAGCTGGTCCCAGCACACAGATGGTGGCCACCATCTCCTGGAGATTCTGAAAGGGGTGAAGACCCTGCACTGCTCTCAGCTTCCCCGTAAGGTTGGAACAGGCAGCAATGTGCTGCAGTACAGCCAGTGCAGTGTGGAGGAAAGAAACCCACCTCCTGGCTCTTGATGCACAGACACTCTGGTTCCCGTACAGGGTTTGGGAAGAGACTCCCTCTCCCTACCTGGATAGGCTTGATGGCTGGGTGCTTCAGCTCAATCATCCTGTCCCCATCGTCCTGAAGGTGGTTCACAAACTCCTCCTGGCTGAGCAGCTCATTGGACTTGAAATCCTGGAGGGGAAGAGAAACTTCATGACCTCGTGAGCAGGAAAGGAGCACAGAGAGCACCAAACCCCAACACAACAGAGATAAGGCTCCCAAAGCACAGACACCCTTGTTTGTTTGTTTGTTTTTTAAAAACAGAAAAGACTAGGCAAAGCTAAAACAAATTAAACACACTTGGGCCTCAGAAGGCATCAGGGCATTCATTCAAAGAGCATTTTCCTAAGCAATTATCCCTCTATTCTTCCTGATCTCAGCACGTAGCAGTCACTGGGTTGTGTATGTTGGCCATTGAGGCTGATGTGATGCTGAGTCCTTCCCTTGTCTCTGCCTCACTGACAGCTCTCTAACATACATCCCACGTTCCAGCTCAGGGGACTGCCGGGGACACACGGAGTGGCTCATCCCTAATTGCTGAATGGATCCAGAGGGTCTCTTCCACCTCTGTTTCGGTGCCCAGGGAAAGCCCCAGGCTCAGGGCTGGTGGAAGATGTCCAGGAGGCTGGGATCCATCCTGCAAACCTCCCGTGCCAGGCTTGGCCATCCTCCACAGCCAGGACCCGCTGCCACCCCCCAAAGCTCACCTCGTACTCCCGACGCACACTCTGCACATCCATCATTTGGTCACTCCAGTCCTGCTTCAGGATCTTGGTCTGCTGGTCTGTCAGGTAGCCCAGCTCCTTGGTGCAGCCCTGGAGGTGGTGGTAGAGGCTGCCCAGGCTCTGCCCTCGCCAGATGGAGGCTTTCTGCCCACACACACGGGAGAGAGACAGTGTTGGTGCTCAGCCTGGGGAGCCCCTTCCCCCTCCTCCTTCTCCCCAGGACCCCGCTCCTGTTGCACCAGGAGATTCCCAGAGACCTCAGTGAGAAATCTGCCACCGCTGGCTCTTATCTGATGGGGCTGCCATTCCCCTTCCCTCCTCACAGACAGGATATGTTTGTCTAACCAGAATCCCGGGTGTGGGCTGGTGCCTCGGGCACTCTCGGAGCTGGCCCAGCTCTGCTGTATTTCTCACAAATCCCATTTTCAACACGAAACCTTCACAGGCCCAGCTGGCTAAAACCAGGACCTTCTTCCCAAGCCACCTCCTTTGCTCCTGCTGCTCATTTCCTCTCTGGAGCCCTTGTTAGGGATCAGGTTGAGCCTCAGCATTTGCACTCCTGATTGGGAACAACGTCTGGGCTGGGATGGGTTTCTTGCTGCCTCTGTATCCCTGCTCATGGACACACATGGGCAGCTCCAGATCCATGACCCATGAAGAGGAGAGACACGGATCTCACTGTCAGCATTGCCCTGAGGGCAGGAAGAGTGATCTTGATTTACACCCACCCCAAGCTGGGAAGGAAATGAGAAAAGAAGAAGAGGGACACAACTTCACTGTGCAAGCCCAGAGGTAGCTCCTGCTCTGAGCTGGGCATTCCCTGTCCATCAGGGATGGTGTTACTCCGCTGTATGACCCCATCTGCACAGAAAACCACTCAGAAGCTTACCAGCAAGTCCTTGTACTGGCTTTTTAAATCTGCCACATCCTGGGTTACAACACGGCCCAGACCACAGTGGGGGAGGGTGAAAGAAAAAAAAGAGAGGAAAAAAAAAAAAAAAAGATGTTATCAAAACATGTGGTAGATGCTGATGAGCTGATTTATGGAATGTGCTTTAGAAACCATCCAAGAATCACCTCGCTGGCCCCTGAATGGCTCCATCTATCCCAGCTCAGGCCCCCCATGTCCCCTGCAAAACAAGGGTGAACAGTCACCCTGCAGAGGGGCAGACGGGACACGGGCCTGAGCGAAGCAACAGGAGCAAGGAGGGGACGGAGGTGCCTTACCCCTGAACGGAGGTTCTTGATCTGGAGCCCGTAGGCTTCGATCTCCTTCTGCAGGATGTTGTGCTCAGCTATTTGCTTCTCCAGCTCTGACATGCCAGGGCCGTACTGTCCTGCGTTGACTTGTTTCTGTGCAAAAGGAATTAGGCAGAGATTAAAGCAAAAGGCTTTATTTCAAGGAGAAACCCCACTGAGTGCTGGCAGGGCATGAAAAGATCTGGAATCTGATAGCGGGCTGGGAGGAAGGGATCTTGTTTTTTCCTGTGACTGCTGTTGATTGCCTTTTAACCAGCCATACACAGGGGCAAAGATAACCAGGGCATATAACCCTGGTGTAGAAACCTAAGCTGCACCAGCCCCCTGCCTATGGTGACATGATTTGGAGGCACTTGGTTACCATCCAGCTTTCAAGGGAATGCAATCTGGGCACTCCAAATACCCAGACCTCGCAATGTGAAACTCTTGAGTGAAAACTCAAGGGCTGTCAAGTCCTAGGAGACATCACCTTCTGCATCCTTTCCTCCCACAGAAGGGCTCTCTACCTGATCCCTTCTGGTAGCTCTTAATCTGAAGGGGTCAATCCAGAGGGTTTTAAGAGGTGGGAGGAGAGTCTTTCTTCCACCCAGAGCAACTGAATTATTTCCACCACCCTGCAACATCCCTGCTGAGCACACACTTTGGAGATGCACCCAAAGCCAGCTGCTGTTACCATCTTTTGGTCCAGAATCCTGGCCCAGTCCACCCTGGGCCCCACGTCGGGGACATTCAGCTGCTCGTAGAGGGCCCGGTACTCCGCACACAGCTGTGTCACACGGTCGTGGAGCTGCTGGATGCTGCCAAGGGAAGAGGGGAATGTCTCTGTGTCAGCTGGGAAGGGGGACAGCCAAACTGGGGTTTGTGGAGCCCAGATTTCACTTGCAAGGCCCAGGTTACTTTGCTGTCCCTTTGTGGCACCGGCCTCCGTCAGCACTTGTCTTGCTGTTCTCTGTCTCCAGGGATGTCTCAGGAATTACAGCCCAGGAGGATGCTGCAGGGACATCAGGGCTGTCCCTTCCCAGCTGGAAAACAACCCTTCCCTCCTGATTTCCACCTAGAAGTGCTGAAATTGAAGGGAATCAAAGCACCAGAAGCCAACTGAAGCTCTTCTCCCATTCCAACACCCACATCTGACTCCGTGCTTGCCGGAACCAAAGGCATTCATTTTAGGAAGTGCAGAGGAAAAGGGGATTTCCTCTGAGAGTGGGGCCACATTTTAGCTCTGCATTTTTCTGGTACCTTTTACAAGAGCTCCCAAAAGACTGGGGCCTCTTGGGCAATCACCCTGGCAGCCCCCACACCACTGTCTTTATAATATATTGGCAGAAGCCCTGATTTAAGGCTAAACTCTGTAGGAAGAAGAGTGGCAACGACTCATGGCAATGACTGGACTCAGTCTGTATCCTAGGGGTGTTCCCAATTGCACTCACTCTTTCTCTATCTCAGAAGCCTGTGGGTGTTTCAGCCGCTTGGCACGATCCACATCCAGGAAGAGATCCTTCAGTAGGGTCTCTGCTTCCTTCAGGTTCCTGGCATTCTCTGTCTGGAATGCAAAAGCCTTGTTCTTCTGCTGATTGCTGGAATCCTGGAGACCAGGGGAGACAGAGGAAAACAGCCTGGTTGGACCAGAAAGACCTCACAGCACCTTCCTTGGCCAATGCAGAGGCTCTGGATCCTCAACATGTCAACCACAGAGGAACCCTGGTAAAAAGGTTCAGCTGGGAAGCCCAGCCCAGCTCAGCTGCTGTTCCAGCATCCCTCCCACCCAGGGATTGGTGTGGGTCAGACTGGCTGCCTCTGGGGTTGCTGGGAGGCACAGGGCTGTGCTGCCATAGGTGAGACAGCCTTGGCTGTGGGAAGCATGAAGCACTGAGCACAAAAGCACAAGGCTGGAATCTGGGAGGCCCTGGGATGCAGCCCCAGGGACTGGGAGGCTCTGTGGGGTGTCTGTTCCTCCCCAGCCTCAAGTCAGCCCCCAAACCTGCAGCAGCACGCACAGAGCAGACACCTGACCTGTCATCCCAGACACTGCCTTTCGAGGCAAAGACTCTCACCTTCCCACCGCCCTCTGCCACAGCTCACCTGCCTGAGTCTGGACTGCGTCTCCAGGATGTCCTTCTCCACCTGGTCGGCGTTTGTCTGCATGCGGGAGATGAGCACAGCCAGCTCATTTGTGGAGGACCTGAGGGAAGGAACAGCACAGCAGAGGGGTGGGTGAAGGCACCTCCCCTGCCCTCTTCATCACTGCCCAGGACCTGCCCCAGGTGTGGTCCTTCAGGCCTTTCCCCATATCCTCCTGGTGTCCAGGGAGAGGAGATGAGCTGTGGCCAAGGGCACAGGCATGCACAGGCGGTTGATGCCTGGCTGGTGCCTTCATCAGCCAAGACAAAGTAAGAGCTGGTATGTTCAGAATGAGCAGGTTTTCACACCACGCAGCTCCTCTGCGTGACTCCCAGCTGCAGATGCCCAAAAGTTCATGTGGATTCAAAAAGCATTGGAGGAGAAAAAAAAAAATTAAAAAAACTAAAAAGAAAAACACCCAACAACAAACAACAAATCACTGTAGGGTTCCCAAAGGCACTGGCAGCACATCTGGGCTGGGAAGACCTGAAGCCACAGACGGCTGGAGGCCAGGAGAGCACCCTGCACAGGCAGCACAACATGCTCACCCTGTTTGGAGACACTTCCTTGGGTGCCTGCCCTTGGCTGCTGGCAGAGGTGGCCCTTCAGCCTGACCCAGAGCTGCCATCCTGCTGTCTTGTTCCATGTGAAGTGCTCCACAGTGGGGCCCACTGAGTCACTGGAGAGCCCAGTGCCACCCCAGGGCTGGGCTGCAGAGGACACGGACTTGCACCCTCTGGTGCTGCACAGGCTGTTGCATTTGTGCTGTTTTCAGAGCTTGGGGAATAGCACAAAGCTGAGTCATGGGAGGTTTAGGTTGGGCATCCGGAAAAGATTTATCACCCAGAGGGTGGCTGAGCACTGGAACAGGCTCTCCAGGGCAGTGGTCATAGCACTAAGCCTGTCTGTGTTTAAGAAGCGTTTGGACAACGCTCTCAGGCACATGGTGGGGTTGTTGGGGTGTCCTGTGCAGGGCCAGGAGTTGGACTCGATGATCCTGATGGGTCCCTTCCAACTCAGGGTATTCTGTGATTCCATAATTCTAATTTCCCAAGGCCTTTGCACACCTGCCAGCTCTCCTCGCCCCAGTGAGGCTTCACTGAAGGTTCCCAACACACCATTCCCTACTGCCTGTCACCCCAGTGCCATCACACAGCCCGTGGTGCCATCACAGCCCTTACTCCATCTCCAGGACTGGGAATGAGCCCTGCTGAAACAGGTGGATCCAAAGCCTGCAGCAAGGCACGGGATGGCTCCCAGAGCTCCCTGCGGACAGGGAAGCACAAACCTTGGTGCCACCTTTGTGCTCACTGTCCTCTTGTTTCTAACAGCACCTGCCCTTGAGGACAGTGCTGGCCCTACCCTGCAGGCAGGGAGAGCACGGTGTGGGCAGAGGCAGGAGGGTGTGGAGCACTAACATCACGCAGAGCCCTTGGAATGCCGCTGATGGGACGAAGTTCAGTGAGGTTACGTGTCAACCCTGGGGTCTGAGACCAGGAGGAAAGAGTCTGAGCAGCAGCAGTGGGACATTGCACGGGGGTCGGGGGGGACACTTCTTCAGGGCAGGTCAGTACCTCTCTGGTGGAAGAAGAAGGTGAGAGAAAGGTGATGTCCTGCAGCAGAGCCACCACATCTGCCCTAGAGACATTTGCTTTCCTTCCAGGTCCCTGAATCCATCAAAGGACACAGGGAAGTGGTTCCCTTAATGGCTCTGCCATTGCTCCAGCTCCTCAGCGTGGCTCCAGCTGTTCCACGGTTCATTCCAAAGGCTGGAGCAGATGCTGGGATGTTCACTTATTACAGCCCCAAGTGACTGTAACGTGCCAGTGAGTGTCATGGTCACCCCAAGCCAAGCACTCAGATGCCACAGCTCCTGTTTCGAGTGAGCCCAGCCCCTCTGACCGTAGCCTGTGTAACTCCAGCAGAGGCACAACCCCAGCACTCCTGCTCACAGCATCCTCCTGTCCCCTTTCTCCACCTCTTCCCCTGGTTTTGATTTCCCAAGAGGGCGGCAGCAGCTCTCAGCTGCCCTGGGGGATTTTGGATGGCAGCATCTCCCCACCATGCCTCAGCTTTCCTGCCTGCAATGCAGCGAGCAAAGTAAACGGGGACTGCTGTGCTCCAGCAGGGCCCCTTTTACAGGGTCTGATTCCAGGGATCACGGAGGCAAAGAGCCCAAGCAGAGCATTCATCATCATCACCATCATCACCATCCAAGCACCATTGCCTCCTACAACCTGTCTTTTATACTCCATTGATTATCCTTCCCACCCAATCTGTGCTCCTCATGGATGCCTTTCTGGGATAAGCTCAGGGAGATGAACTCTGGCCCCAAGCCCCAGCACAACAGGGCAGGTGGGAGAGGCACGGAGCCAGCATTTGGTCCCTGTGAGCCTGAGTATGCAGCGGGACAGAAGCTCTAGGAGGTTCCCCCCTCCCCAGGAGGTTACACAATCTCCCACTCATCCCTGACACGCCTGGAATGAGGTGGTGTCCCATGAGCAAATACTCGAGCACCACCCAAATTTCCTGCCCAGGCTCTCTGTGCAGGGAGGAGAGTGTGAGTCACGGGCTGGGCTGGCCACTGTCCCAGAGGATGGATGTAGCTGTCCCAGGGGATGGATGTATCCGTCCCAGGGGATGGATGTAGCTGTCCCAGAGGATGGATGTAGCTGTCCCAGGGGATGGATGTATCTGTTCCAGGGGATGGATGTAGCTGTCCCAGGGGATGGACACCTCTCCCAGTGGGCAGGGAGAGCATCGTCCCCCCAAGAGGTCTGACCAAATTCAGCTCCTACTTGGGAAGAGTGGGAATGGGGTGTCCAGTCTGAGCCCATCCCAGCTTGTCATGTGACTGCAGATACCTCTGTGCCATTCCAAGAGGGGAGAAGTGAGGATCCATCCTTCCCAGGAAGGGTAGATCTCCAACAAAATCCTGCTTATTCCTGCTGCCACCCCCTTCCTGGCTGAAGGAAACACTGGGACATCCCATCTCCTGATTTACAAGGCAGAACACAGGAATCAGCTTTGTTTAGGCTGAGCCACAGGAAAAGTATGGACTGAAAAGGCGTGAGAAACCTCCTGGTCATGAGGACTGAGCCCATCCCAGCCTGCGCTGCACGGGGCACCTGGGGTTGGAGACCAGGATGCTGCTGCAAAAACGCTTCCTGGAGAGCATCAGGAGCAGAGGGGAGGTCTGCCCTGTGCTGAGTGTGAGCTTCTCCTGCCCGTGCAAACACCCATCCACACAGCCTGCAGTGACCGGGTGCAGCACCATCCTTCCTCGGCGTGTCCCCCTGCCCCAACCCCGCTGCCTCTGGGCAGAAGCCCTCAGTCAACCCAGCTGGGCCCCTCATTTCATGCTGGGCATCCCTCAGCCTCCCAGAGCTCAAGCCCAGCTCCCTGCACAGTGCATGGTACAGCCACAGCCCCAGGATGGCCAAGGGCAAGGCTCAGCACAGCTCCTCCTGCTCCTCCTCCTCCAGAGCCCAGAGCAGCCTCGTCCCTAGGGCTACCTCATGCCTGGGAGAGGCAGAGCACTATTATTATCACTATTAATTGGTTCATTTCTCATACCACTTTCTGCCTTCTGGACCAGTCCAGCTGCACACAAGGGACAGTGTCACCGAGCAGGGGCAGGACTGTCCCCCACTCCTGGTCACTCCTGCCAGGGCACATTTGGGCAGAACCCACCTGCTGCAATCCCTGAGCCCTCCATCCCTTCCTCACAGGAGACTTGGCTTTATGGCCACAGGGCAGACCCCAGAGCTGTGTCTGTTCTCCCTGACATGCAGAACTCCTTGCACGTTTTGATCTGCCAGAAGAGCAGAGCACAGCACCACTGACCCCCTGCCAGTGCTGGGTTAGTCCCAGAGCCCGTGTGTGCCCCAGGGTGCTCCCTGCTCTACACCGATCAGGGAGAAGTAGGAGGAGGCAGTGGCAAAAGCAGTAATCCCAGGAGATGATTAAACCAGGAGGTGACTTCCCATCCACCTCCAAACCCACCCACAGCCTTTGTTAAAATCACACCCAGGCAGCCAGTCCAGCCAGATCCAATCCAATTCCACCTCCACATGAGTTTTCCCTTTCAGCCCTGCAGTGCCTCCTCCTAGAGCAGGGCACATCCAGGATGCTCCCCGGGGACAAACCTCCCCTTGCTGCTGCCTCCCTGGGATGCATCCCCCAAACGGAGGCAGGAAAGGACCCTGAGAGCTGGGATGCTCAGCACCATCATCCCAAGGGCCAAGACAAGGTACCTCTGTAGGGGTCCAGTCACTAACTGTGAGCCCCAGAGACAGGGAACCTCAGCTGCTGCCGAGGTTCTGGCCTTGGGGCCACCAAGACCAGCCTTGGGCCACCAACATTTTCTCAGGGCCATCTGCAGAGCGTGTGCTGGCGGCTGCTCCCCAGACAACTCATCCACCTTCATTTTCTCAGCTGCTTTGGGCGCTGACCAAGCCCCAGGCCATGGCCAAGCGAATTAGGCTGTGTCTGATGGTTGGTGCCTCCTAAAACAAGCACAACTAGCTCAGTAATTGCTGCACTCCTGGCTCCAGCCTCCATCCTGCACAGGGACGAGGTATGAGGTCTTGCTGGGATGCAACTCCAGTTATCCCAAGAGGCTCATGGTGGGGGAGAACCTGGCCCAGACCCTCTGCAGCACGGGAGAGGCTGCAGTGAGCTGACACGAGAAATCCCCAGCCTGGTCTGGAAGCCGGCTGGGGAGGTGGATGGATTGCATTAGCAAAGCTAAAAAACCCAGAGCCTGACGCAGCTCCAGGGCTGCTGGGGAGGTGGCTCACTGCTGCCAGGCCCCAGCCAAGGCTGGGGAGAAGGAGAGCCTCCAGACCTGCCTTCAAGATGAGTTTGTGAGTGCTCAGCTCCACTGAAGCATCCTATGGCAGGGTCCAGCTTCTGACACCCACTCAGGGCAACCCCAGCCTTTGTAAGGGCCACCTTCTCCCCAGGTCCTGCTGCCCTGCCCAGCAGCACCAGCCACCCCCCTCCTCAGGGGCTGTTTGCTGACCTGGGGTTTGGACCCCCAAAACAGAGCAGTTGGGTGCCAGCACCATGTTGTGACTACCCAGGTGTCCACACACACACACCACTCTGGACACTGGTGGTAGCCCCAGGGCCAGCAGCCCCCTCTCCCCGCAGGTCCCCTCCTCTTCAGCACAAATGCCCTTGCAATTTCCTCAGCCTCCAACCCTGGCAGGGCACAGGGATTCCCACAGAATCAGTTCACCAACACCACAAACTGCAAAATTGCTGGGGAAGGTGGAAAATAACCCTGAGTTAACAAATTGATGAGCACTCTCTCTTCAAGAGCCCCCCTTCCCAGGAGCATCCCAGTCCCATCACATATCTCCCTCTCCAGAGCTTAGGGAATCTCCTCACATTGGTTTGGGTTGGAAGGGACCCTAAAGGTCACCCAGTTCCAAGCCCCTGCCATGGGAGGGACACTTTCCACCAGACCAGGTTGCTCCAAGCAGGTCCAAAAGAGGCAAACTCAGAGATTCCACCTGCAGAGACCCGGCCTGTCCCCAGGATGGGTTAGGGCAAACACACTCCTCAGCCCTCTCCTCCACCTGAGCAGCACCAGACTGAGCATCCCTCTCCAGGGATCCCAGGGCAGCGTCACACCAACCCCACGGACCCGGTGAATCCCGGGATCTCAGATCCCAGGCTGGGATCTGCTTCAGCCTCGAGCAGATCTCGCTCCACCCAAGCACAGGGGCTGTGTTTATCCTGCCTACTCCCTCCTGCCCAAAAGGGGCTTTTTGTACCTCCCCGCTCAATGATCGCCGCTCTGAGCACATCGTCAGGCACCGGGGCTGCACAGAGACTTCTGGGAGGGAGCACAAAGCCCACCAAAGACAAGCACAAAGGCTGGGGCAGCAAGTTTTGGCACCAGCTCCCAGCAAGATCAAACCTTCTGCTGCTCCACAAAGAGGGATAGTTACTAGGGTGACTTCGGAAACACGGATCACTCATCCCTCAGTCTTCCCCCCAGGGTCACAGGATGGGGAGGGAGGAGAGGGGTCACACTTACTTGCTGGGCTTGACAGGGGAGCCTCTGTTGGGGGAACTTCTGCTCGGGGAGCCTTTGCCCACCCCCTTGAACATTTTGGCCAGGTCCCGGCGGGTCTCCCGGAGCCTGCAGAGTCCTCGTGGGCGCCGGCTCTCCGCTCCGCTCTGTCGGGGTGGGACGACAAGACTCAGCGGGGGAAGGTCGGCCGAGCACTAAAGAGCAGTTTCTGGGAGGCTCCTCCCCGAACGCAGGTGAGCAGCAGCAGCAGCAGCAGCAACAGCAGGAGGGATGGAGGAGGCATACATGAAAAAATGACTCGAAAAACCAGTTTAGGGTGGAAAGAGCAGAGCCCCAGAGGGAGTACGGGAGACCCCGCCCTGGCTCGGAGAGTGTTTTGGCACACACGGGCACGGCCGTGCAGCAGCTTCACGGCAGAGGGGCAGAGAGCATGGCCTTTGCAGGGGGGAAAAACCTGCAAATGCAGCTTGGAGGGGGTGCACCGCAGCTACTGAAACATGCTTTAAAGCATCTTCTTGCAGTGGCTGTTTAAAATGCTAGAGAACAGCAGAATTCCTACAGACAAAGCCTACCGAAGAGTTTCCCTGGAAACCACCAATCCACAAGACGTTATTTTGCAGTTCAGCAAACTTTTGGCCCAGACTTAGCACGAGGTGGCCCCTGGCTCCCAGGAAAACAAGGAGGGCTAATGGCAGAGGGAAGGTCAGCAGCTCCAGTGCAGCATCACAGGAGCCTCAGCCAGTGGGATTGAGGCTCTGGGACAAACTTTGGTACCAAAGCCCCAAAGATCTGGGTCTGAGGCTCTGCCTGGACACCTTGTCTGGGCAAGATCTTCGAGCAGGCTTTGCCTCCGGGCAGCCCTTTGTGCAGCAAAGGTTCAGAGTCCCAGCTGGTTCCCAGTACAGCCCAACAACCTCCTGGCACCTCGGTGGCTCCTGGGGGTGCCCGTCCAGGCAGTGCTGCTGGTGGGGCTGCCCAGCCCCACAGCAAGGACTGGCCACGTGTTGGTTTCAGACAAAGCCAAGTTCAAAGCTCCCCACAAACCAGGAACCCTGTGTTTCAGGCTGATCCAGCACAGATACCAAAGCAACAGGGGATCCTTAACCCGGGAAGGAACAGGGAGAAAGGGCAGAGGATGGAGGAGGAAGAGGACAGGAGGAGATGGAGGTCACAGCCACCATGTTATGCCAGCACAGGTTTGTGGCTGTTCTTCATTTCACGTGGCCCAAGGACAACCCAGGACCAGAGGCAAAGGCCTGGGGTCCATCATCCCTTCCTGGGTGACCCCTTTGTCCGCTTTGACACAAAACAAATCGTGAGAGAGGGAAAGACACAGACAAGATGGAAAGTGGTTGCTGAGAGATCTCCCCTTTGCCACTGACATCCCACTGACCAAGGACAGCAGTGATGCTCTTTGACTGGAGCTGCTGGAAGGTCCCAGGAGGAGGAACCAGCCCAGCACATCAGCTGCAGCCCACAGGGCCAGACCCTGCTGCACTGGCATGCAAGGGCTTTAAGTGAGCTGAAGCTTTGCCAGGGATGAGAGTGGAGAGCATTTGAGGCCAAGTAGACCTTAGTTTGTACTCACACAAAACAGGAGCATGGGACAAGCCCTTCTGTGTGGGGCTGCTGTTTGCATGGGCCAGGAGGAAACCGAATTGAACAAGATCCACTGCCTGTAATCTGCCTGTAATACCCTGGAAAACAGTGTGCTCACACGTGGAGGAAGCTCTAAGAATCAATACAAAAAGCAAACCAGGCACATGCCAACACACCACCCTGGACAACCTGCTTCCCAAGCCATCCATCACCCAAAGCCTGGAGCTGAGGGCTGGAGCTCCTCACCCACAAAGCTCTGAGACAGCACCTTCCTCTCCTGTGTTGAACAAGACAGAGGTGTGATCCTTCCCCCAGCCAAGTCCCAGCCTGGCAAGGATCCCTCGGAAAGACAGAGTGTTCCAAAGCCAGCAGTGCCTGATCTCAGCCCTGTGCACACACAGACACACGCTCTGGCAGGCAGGGGAGCCTCTGGGCCACACACAGATGGGACAGACAAAACCAGGGATAATCTCTGGGCTAAGGGGAGGAGAGCAGTCCTTGGCAGGTGAGCACCTGTAAGGGTGCAGATGGTGCGAGACACAAGCCAGAGAGCCAGGCCAGATCCTGCCAGATCCCTGCTCCAGGAGCGATGCTGAGCACCCAGCCGAGGTGAAGGGACCTGCATCTCGCTTGCTCAGCCGGACACTGGGAGGAGAAGAGGCAGAATCTGTGCAGGAGATTTTTGCTGTCTGCTCACCCTCGGAGGAGCAGGGCTCACCCAGCCCCCAGCAGAGCCCCGAGGGGTCTGTCACCATCCCAGCCTCTGGAAACAAGAGTGGCAGGGGGAGCCATAGGAAGAGCCAAGGTTGGCTCCAGGTTTGTGCCGCAGCCCGACCCCTGTGGCACACAAGGAATGCTCCCCAGGCTCCCCCACACTGCCATGGCCACCACAACCTGCTCAGGTGAAGGGGATGTCACTGCAGGAATCCTCAGGGAGGATTATGACACTTGTGACAGACGCTGCTGGATTCAGCCCAGGCCGCTTCCAGATCCTCAGCGGGTTTTGTTCAGACCAGCTCGAGCCGTGCCAGGGCAGAGCACGGTGGTTAACCCAGAACCTGCAAGAAGCAACAGGCAAGGAGACCAGTTCAACCAGTTCTCCACCACAGCCACCCACACAGCTGTGCCTGGCACTTGGACCCGAGCCCAAGATCCCAGGCAGGACTGCCCCCAGACCTACCTGCCCCTCTGCAGCTGGAAACCCACTCACAGGTCTCCAAGAAGACCATCCAAACAGCACTACCAGGGGTCTCCCATCTCCCACTCCCCCCAGACAGGCAGCCCCCACCCCAGCTCTATCTCCAACGGGATCAGTGCTGCAACAGGGACTAAGCTCCCTCCTGCCAGAGCTGCCCTGCCCAGGGGAGAGAGGTCGGGGTGGCAAACCTTCATTTCATCCCAGGTGGATCAGCCTTAAAACGCTGTTGTTGATCCACAGGCAACGCCAATCCCAGAGCAGGTTTTGTCTTGCCCAGACTCGTCCCCAGCTGGGCTCATTTTGGGGGCTGAGACGTTCCTCCTGGGGGTATAGACCTGGGGCTGGCTGCTCCAGCAGGGCTCCAGACAAAGCAGGAGATGGATTGGGAAGTCACATCATAATCATTTCATTCGTTTTCCAGACCAGGATTTACCCCAGTAGCCGGGAGCTGTGCCAGGATGCAAAGGCCTGGTTTTACAGGGCAGTCACACAACCAGATGCCTCTTGCTGCTCACACAGCTGAGCAGGTCGCCTGCAGGGCCAGGTAGCAGAGGCACAGCTGCGTGGAGGACCTTGGTGAGCAGGTAACATTTCAGGGAAGGAAGATTTCAGGAGCCATGCTGGGCTAATCCTCAGTGAGAGGCTGGCGGAGGCGGAGGTTGGAGGATGATGTGCCTTGGTTATCAGGCTGGTCTCTCTGTTAAGTCTTTACAGAGGAGATGGCAGTTAAATGTGACCCATAAATGATTTACTATGACCTGCAAAGACCATTTCCCTCCTGGATGACAACAGACCCACCTTCTCTGCACCCCTCCCTTCCCCCTCCTGAACATCCTCTGCACACCAATTCTCCAGGGGAGTTTTCTTTCCACTTCACCTCCTTGCTTTTGAAATTCTTCGTTCTTGAAGTCATCCTCCTGGGAAGTGACGTGACAAAATCAAAGCACCGCACTCCCATGTCACTCCACCTAGAGCTGTTCCTGGTCAGGCACTGCAGGGAAAGCTCCACTGTTAAGGTCCTAAATGACCCTCCAGAGTGGTGGGTGCCACAGCAGAGCAATGGAAGGACCTTCACAACAGACTGAACCATTGGGAGGTAGGAGGAGAAACACAGGAACCGTCAGTGAGCACAGGTGTGCAGAGGGTGGCTGGGGTTTGATCTTCAATGCACCTGGAAACAGCCTGGAGTTGTTGATAAAACACCCACGGAAGAGCAGTTCATGCACCTCTTCACCCTGCAAAGCCTCTGCTTGTGATGGCTAATACAAACTAAACCCAAGTGCCCATCTCACCAACTGCCCCGTCCTGCAACACCCACCACCACATCCCTGAGGAGCCCTCTGCATCCCTGATGGATCCTCTGCTGTGTGGAGATGCTGCTTGTTTGGCAGCAGGAGCAGCAGGAACAGCCAGCCCAGACCAAGACTTGCAAAGGATACGTGGCCTTTGCAGCTGGAGGGGGAGGCTGGAGAATTGAGCTGACCTCAGAAACAAGGAAACCCTCCGGAGTGTCTCCAAATCCATGGAGAACAGTGGAGCATGAACAGCTGCCACCTTGTCCCACAACTCACACATCAGCCCCCTTTCACCTTGCAGACACCAGGGACAGCATCTTTTCATACAACTCTTATCCCAGCTATTTTTCCTCCTTGTGGAGCAGTTTTCATATACAAGCCCAAAGTGAAACTCCGGAGCCTATTTGAAAAAAAACTGCCCTCCCGCTGGGAAAACAGGACACCTGATTTTCTTAAGTCTAAAATTACCCAGTCCTCAAACACTGTTTTGCTTTGCCTTATCTTTACCAACAGAGAGGAAGAACAAAGGCTCCCAGCAGGTCTGATTAAGAGCCATTAAAAATCTTCCCTGGGTCGGGACTCAGGGACCCTGTCAGGGCTGGCAGAGGTCGGGGGCTCTGGGTGCAGAGCCAGCTCAGCAACAAGGGACCTTTCCCCAGAAAACCGAGGTGGCCAAACCCAGCAGGACACAAATGGCAGGTCCTTGTCCTGCTCCTTTGTATCTCTCTAAATACAGAGGGCCTTCGCAACACGCCATCTCCTTAACAGCTCATCCCAGGGCTGTTATGGACTACTCATCCCCAGACCCTTCAGACATCAAAAGGACCTGCCTGCTTCCCACCCCACGGCCTCTCCAGGCTCATTCCAGCATCCTGCAGCTTCTTCTGAGTTCAAGCCCTAGAGCCACGGAGCAGGACATCATGGCAATTCCCCACAGCAGCTTACGCGTTAGCCTCATTTTCCTCTCCCCAGAGGATTAGCAAGGCTGTAATAGCGCGAAATAAATTCACTAATGGCAGATTCTCAAGACACTTGTCTGGAAAACTTGTTTATAGCTTACAGGATGCAGCCTGCAAATTTGGCTTTATTATCCAGTGACACGGCTGAGGGGAGCTGCTCCCAAACAGGGCGATTGGATCTGAACAAGATGTGTCCCAGATCATTAACCAGGCAATGAGGTAATTAAACACCAGCCTGGAAAGGCAGCCTTCACACACATGGCACAGCTGGAGAAGCACCCCATGCAATCAGGGTGGGAAATCAGACCTTTTGGGGTGTTTCTTTCACCTCTCCTAAAAAAAAAAAAAGCTGTTTTGCCCAAATGGGAGTGTCCTAGAGGAGGAACTATCTATCCCCTGCAAACACTGGGATAAAGCACCAGGCATCCAGCCCGTGTTGGGATGATGGAAAGTTAAACATGAGGGCAGGTTTGCTCCCCCCTGTGCCTCCACACTCAGGTGCAACACGCAAAAATACCTGCAGGATGGTGTAGTGCAGGTGGTGGCCACCCGAAACACCTACCCTGGAACAGCTCCCAGGTCTACCTGCTTGGGGGAAAAACCTCTGGCCTGGACATGAAAAGCTGATTGAAGGAGCAGGCTTTCAGAAAAGAGGGATCCAGGCTGGAGCACCACATTTGGCAAGACCCGAAGATCCTTAGGGAGGAGGATGCACACAGCAAGTAGGAGGGATCACCTTTCAAGGATCAGCTTCCAGACACCCTCCAAACCAAACGGAGCCCGTGGAAGGGCTCTGCTTGCACAACAGGGCCATCAGGGAGAGGAGACAAACCCTTCCTAGGTGACTAAGGCAGAAGACAGAGTGGTGACAGCCCCTGCAAACCACCTCCCAGCCTGCCTGCAAGGACAGAGGGCGACCAGCTGGGACAGTTTGAGCCGGTACAGCTCACAGCTCACATCTCACAGCCCCAGCCTCCCAGCAACCACACATGAGCCTCCTGCAAAGCTCAGTCTTCGAGCTGCTATTGCCTGATTCAGCAGCGAGTGCCTCTGTGTCACAGGCAGGGACCAGAGCAGGATGAATCTGTCTGCCACAGCTAATTCTGCACGGCCAGACCTCACCTTCCCCGACTTAATTTGCTGCTCTGAGAAAATTAGACGTTCTCCTGCTTCTGTGGAAAAAGGCAAGCACTGAAGGTAATTCAGAGGCTTTGATGCTGCTCTTTAGTCATTCGGGCACCACAGCCCCGGCATCGCTCCCTGGACTGACCACGGGCTGGGATGAGAGTCACTAATCCTCATTCACAGCGTGTGAGCCTCGGGCAAAGCGCCGTGTCTGTGCCGTGCACGGACAGCGCCGTCCCCCAGCCCGGCGGGGCAGGGACAAGACTATTTCCAGAGCAAGAATTTTAACTTTAATAACCCCAACACCGCGGGTGCCCAGCAGCGGAGGAGTTTGCCGAAGATCCCAGTGCGGCAGTGCCTGGAAAAGCCAAATACGCGCTCGGACCTGGGCCTGGATTTGAATGCACTGGCAGTGGAGAACATGAAAGCTGCGCCCAGGGCCGCCTGCGCGCAACAGACGTGTAAATGATACCCTTTGAAAGTGGTTTTAAACCTCCCCCTCTGAAATACAGCTGCCTTTTAGGCCAGAGGTGGGAAGCTTTTCACCCCGGGTTCCTCGCAGCAGCCCGGGGAAGGGCTGGGGACAGACACGGCCGCCTCCCTCCCACACAGAGGGCTCAGCTCTAACCCGAACAGCGTAACCCGGCGCTCGGCAAAGTGCTCTCCATCCCTCTGCAGTGCACAAAGTAAATCTCCAATGCAAACAGACACAACTGAGGACACTCAACTGTGGGATTTGGGCTGGATGCTCCGGAGCACGGACTGCCCTGCTCTGCCCCCACCCAAATCCCACCATGACCCACTTCGCCAAGAGACCAGTGGCAGCAGCAGCCACCCCGACCGGCGCTTCGGGCGGCTCCGCAGCGGGACAGCAGAGCTCTGAGCCTCTCCTCAGACACAAAGGAGTCACAGTCAGGCCCAGAAGACCTCACCCAAAGGGAGAGGGTCAGGGAGGGGCTGCGTTTCTCAAACCTGCTCACCCTCGGCACGGTTTGGGTGAGCCCGGGACGCCAGAGCCCTGCACAAACCTCGGCTGTAGGTGCGTCCCTCGGAAGCGCTGCGGGAGCAGCTCCCGGTGGAGTCACCCCACACCAAACCCTGCGAGTGCCAGGGCTGGAGGGGCAGGACCGGGAAGAGCAGGGACTCGAGCAGTGACCCCGGTTGCTGAGCTGGGCTGGACGGGAGCTGCAGCCCCAGCACTTCCTCAACCCGGAGCAGGAGGGCGAGGGAAGGCAGAGCAGCCGGGGGAGCTGCTGCTCCTGCCCCAGCCCCGGGACAGCTCGGAGCACACAGCCCAGCTCTCCTGAGCGGCTGTTGGGATCACTGTCTGAGTTTCTACTAGATCCTTCCTCTTGGACCTTCCCTTTGTGCACTGGGGCACCCACCATGCGTTCCTCCTGCCCGGGGCAGAAAGGGCTTTTCTCTGGCAGGAAAGCCGACCTCCAGCTTGTTCTTGTTTGAAAACAGCAATCCCATCCTGAAGAAATAAAGGAGCAGCCATAGAGAGTCTCTATCACATCAAATCACTCCTCAAGAGCAAACTCCCTGTTTATACCCCAGCTGAACCCCACAGGGTCCCTGTGCCAACGGGGCTATGTGGGAGCACAGACATCTCTCAGGGGGGGCATCTCCTCCCAAGAACGAGTTCTACTCCCACTGCAGTTGGACAGCAACTTCCCACGCCTAAACTTGGGGAACTGTAGCCCTGCCAGCTGAACCTACAACCTGCTGCTCAACAGACACAACCACAGAGGCCCCAGAAAACTCCTGGCAATGCCCACCTGGGAAGTGGGCTTGGATTAGGCAGCAACAATTCTCTCTACTAACACAATCCTTCAGTTTAAAATACCCCCAACTCCTTGTTTTAAAGGAGGCAGGCACTGTCCTTGTGGAGCTCCCAGGCCAGGCTGTTACAATCCCATGTGCCAGTTCTCCTTAACTGCCCATTTTGCCTCACGCTGATCACTCCTCCTGTGTTCCATCAGTCTCCCAAGAACCATCCACTGTCACCAAACCCCTTGGAAAGCACAACCAGAAGTGAACACTGCCCAGGACACAGGCCTGCTGCTGATGGGGGGACCAAGGGCCACAATGCACTTCTCATTTCTATTTTAATAGATGCAGTGGTACCAGGCACAGCTAGCTCAGCCTGTAATTAAAATTCCAGTGCTAATCCCAAAGATACTCTATAGGAAAACTTGATTGAAAGCAATCCTCTTGACCATTCTGCCGGAGTTTCCTGTTTTGAGGGCAATCATGTGGCCTAGCTGCCAATTAATTCATGGAAAGAGAGCAAACACTTTAAACAAACAGTGATCAAAGAGCAGCACAATAAGGAAGCAGGTTTGCCAGGAAGGTTTCCAAGCCCCAAAAGCCAGTGCTCTGCACCTTGCCCTGACTGTTCCAGGCACAACACACTCCTGGCAGGTCCAAGGGAATCAGTCTGTTCTGCATCAGACACTTGACCTGCCCGAGCCTCATCTTCACCATCCCAACTCCACTGCAGGGCTAAAATCCTCAGTATCCTTCGTCAGTCTGGTCTGCCTTATACAGGTGACTTGAAAAAGGTTTTTTTTTCCTTTTTTACATTTTGAGTTTTTTTCCTAGTGCCTTCCACATGATTTAAGCCACACCACACAAATCCCATTCTACTCGCTTTTCATTAACACTACACCAAAAGAAACAAGCCAAGTTACCTCTGAGTGGTGTTATCTGAGCCCTGGGGCAGAAGATCCTCCTCCAGAGCTAAGTGGCCGTTCTCCAGGGGTTCAGTAGCCCCAGGACCATGATCCTCCGAGTGCTTGGGAGGCAGAGAGTGCTCCGTGTTCTCAACACAAACTACACGCCTCGGAGGTCAGGAATAAAACTTCATTGTTTTCAAATTTCTTATCTGCCTCCAACTAACCAGTTACCTGTCAAAAGACGTTTGGCATAAAGAGGCCAAATTGCTCTTCGGTTTTTGTAACAGTAACTGACTAGAAAGTGACCGCATTACAAGTTTTCCTGGAGTCAATCCAGGCACCACACGGATCTGCGATAGGAAAGCAGGAGTTTGGTGTGCAAACCAAACAGAAGCTCTCAGTGATCTGATAGAAAAGCTGAGAGAGAAAGAGCAGCTCAAGTGGATTTACATAGTAGGAGACACCCTGAAACAGAGCAGGTGATGCCTGTGCTGGTTATTCCCTGGCCTTTCCTTGCCTAAAAGGAAATGGGCTTCACAAGGAAATCTGTCAGTCAAGACCATGTTTTCTAGAAATCACCATCCTTCATGTTTCTTTCAGCCCCACACTTTCCCTTTCTCCTATAAAATCCCCCTGGCATCCAGACACAAAGGGAATTAGCTATAATACCACAAATGCCCATTTTGTTTCCATGTCGCAAAAGTTAAACACACAAATAAGAAGTTCCTCCTCCTACCTCTCTCTGAGCACAGAGTCCTCCTGAAAGTACAGAGTCCTTCTGTACTTTGAGAACTCACAAATCAAATAAACTTGGAACAAAGAAGCAAACATTTGTATTAAAATAATGGAGATTGTTAATCATCCCCATTCATCTCACAAGCACCTTGCATGGAAAAATTTCCATGGAAAAATTCCACCATTTAAAACACTTCTTCTGTTTCGGACTCTAATGCCTAAAAATGGAGAAGCAACACAAAGTCCAGACAACCAAGTGCAGGAGTTCAGGCAGAACAAACCTTCCATCCACAGGCTGAGTGAAAACCCACACAGTGCTGGTGGAAACTTCCAAATACTTTATTTAGGAACAGTTCTGCCCATGTGCTGTGGGGTTTTTTCCTGTTTAAGTCATCACAATTACGAAATTATCTGCATTTTCAAAGTGTCACCGTGGCACCTGGGTGCTTTATAAAAAAAGCTGTCTGGTACGACAGAGATGATTTATCACTCACAAACCTCCTGGTCTCCTGTTCCTTATCCCTCACTGACCAAGGATGAAGAACACAGCAACAGATGAACTCCAGAAAAAGATCATCTTGTTTTCAGGCAAGGTTTAGATCAGAGACAAAACGAACAATGAGAGACCCAACTTCCCATGAAGAGCAAGTAGCTATTTCCAAAGCCACCCATGAAGCTAGTTTCCCAGGAAAATCCTTGTAGGAATAGGTTCTATACTGTATTCAGGTATTTAACAAAAGGTGTGTATGAATAAAGAAGGGTGCTATTGGCCCAGAGTACAAATTCACCCACCACAGCTGGGGTAACCATTGACATTTGGTATTTGCCATCCTTACCCATAAGGAAAGAGGCTCTATTTTATCAGTTCTGACTGTTACATTTTTTAAAAATACAGAAACTTCTGGGATTCAAAAGGGAAGGAGAAGTAGCCCCCTTGGCTACTGTTCCATAATCATGTGGGAGACTCACCTTGCTGGTTTAGTTCTCCTGTACTTTTACCTCTGTTTCCCCATCACACCCCAATTTCTAGACCAAAATACCAAATTATAGTGTCAAATAATGGGGCAGAGGGAAGAGTCATATTATACCTATGCCCTGGTCCATGATAAGTAGATGTGTACTGGCACTGAACAGGCCACTGGTCACAGAACTTCTCCAAGCAAAATGGAATTTCTCTGTGCCCCAGATTATTTTCAGCTATTTATAGTGTGTGTTTGTTTCTGAGTAACTGTTTGTCTTTAATACACTGGGAGAGAATGTGAGTGCACAGACATACACACAGGACACAGGGGAGGAGGTGGTGAAACTTCCCTCTGTTGGTTTCAGGTGCAGGTATTGGTGTTCTAGAACCTCTTGGAGCTTTTCCTTCAATACAGAATAAAACCTCTGTTTCTCTGGGGGTCCTGGTTAACTTTTGAATCCAAAAATGCCCTTTATATATCCTGTGAGGCCACTCTTGGCCTTCTGCTCCACCTTGTCCTCCAGAGGTGGGAAAGCAACATGATTAAGGGCCAGGTCAAAGAACAAGGGTTTGCATGGAATGGGCTGGAATCCCGGTGGGAAGTGCACGAGGTTGACTTGCTTGCTGACAAGAGAAGGATCCAGGCAGAAAGTCTCGAACCGTTCCGAGAGTGGCTGAAAGAGACCGAGGCAGAAACACAAATCAGACACAGCAAAGCTGATGGGGTGAAACAAGCAAAGAGGACTGAGCAGCAACTGAGACAGAAGAAGAAGTTCCCTTGTGTGGCATCTTGGGCCTGTGAAAATGATTCAAACCTCTGTCAAAGGATCTCTGGAAAACCTTCCCACATGCAGGGAGAAAACTAAATAAAGGAAGAGGCCACACTAGAAGCTGCAAGCAGCTGCCCAGCTCCTGCCCAAGGAACCCCACTGTGTCAGGGACCTTCAGCACGTGAAGAAGGAAAACAAGCCTAATAAAATCTCCCAAATACACCAGCCGTGACCAAATCCTGATCAATGTGACCTTTCTTGAGTTGTGAGAGTCACTCAGGTAACAGGTTAAAAGCGATGTTCATTAAGAGCCCTACTGGAATCTGCCTGAGCTCTTGGCTCTTACCTTGCCATCCTTGACCTGAGATGGAGACTCAGACTCATGAGGATCATTTGCATCTGCAAAATTGAAGAAGAAGTGGTAAGAATAACAGGCTTGACCTCAGTGTAAAGTGGGATTGTCCCAAGAACCAGCTGCCTCAAGCTCAGTTATGATCCTTGCTCTCTGCAAGACTATTTTCAATAGAATCAACTTGCTTTCTAGACTAAGAGGAGCACAAACGCTCAGCTATGCCAACACAGCTCTGCAGTGGTGGAGAGCTGCGCCTTCACATTGTCATGGGAATTTCTGAAAAGCAGCAGAGACTCTGAGTTAAGCACAAAGCAGCAGAGGATGAGAACAGCCCCAGGGTGTCTGTTAAAGCAACACTAAGGCAATAAGAGACCAGGCAATCCCTTCCTTATCCTGGGTTTCCAGCAGCAGGCACAGCAAAAACAGCAGTCCAAGAAATCACAGAGTTCACTCAGTTCCCAAAAGTTCCACTGACCAGACTTGACAGTGACAAAGAGCAGAACATCACTGCTCTCCCCAGCAGTTCTCAGTAGTTCCCCCAGCCAGGCAAAACTGGGATGGCTAAGGACATACTGTGTGCAGCAAAAAAAAAAAAAAATTTGAAACACTAAACTGTTCTGTGCAGGTTTCTAAAAAGGGTGCACATTCCCCATGAAGGGTTTTCACATCCCTGGGCAGGGAGCAAGATGCCAAGTGTGCAGTCACTGCCTGCCTGCATTACACACAGCTAGAGGCAGCCAGAACTGGGGGGAGAAAAATTAGTTTTCCAGAGCCTGCACAAATCAGAGTGAAGTGGGAAAAACATTTGGAACTTCAGAAATGAAATAAAAGGAATGAAATAGCTGCAGGGGCATTATTCAAGATACATTAGAGCAGAGCTGTAGTATAGGCTGTAGTATATCACTCACCTAATATAGCTGCTGCTTGCAAGGAGTATTTCTCTGCATTAACTTGAGTGATCAGGTCCTGAACATCAGGCAGCTCCTAGGGCATTAAAGAAAATTATTTAAGAACCTGAAATGTGCCAGCCTAAGAGTGAGAGCAAAGGGAAAACCTGATAAAGAACTAATTCCTGGTGCTGATAAGCTTTCCCAGAAGGGGAAAAGCTACAGTGTTGTGCTTCAGGCACTACAGAAGTTGTATAGCAAAAAATGCACAGGTGAGGAAAAGTGGTGAATTGTTTTGGAGTTGTTCAGGAAGTCTGCCTCTCCTCCAAGGTGAGGGCCAGTTGAAGAGTTCCCACATCACTAGAAAGTCTCTGCTATAATGAGTATTACTCCCCTCTCTACTTAAAGATCAGTCTTGAATTGTAATGGCCTGGCACCTAATTAACAATAAATACTGGGACAGAGCCTCTTCATAAGCTTCAGCTCCCTTCTGCACACAGGATTGGGCTCCTACCTTCAAGCTGTTCCTGTGAGCACCAGCTCCTGACTGAACTTCACGGGCGTATTTCAGCACCCTTTCATACAGCACAAGAGCTTCACTCCACTTCTTTACCAGGACATAGGACTGGGCAATGAAGAAACACCTGCAATAGTAAAAGAGTGGAGTCCTGACATGTTTGTTACCCACACCCTTTGCCAACTCAAAGTACTGGTAACAGGGGACATTCTCAAGTAGCACTGGCCAGTTTCCCCTCAGCATCCAGTCTCCATTTCACAAAAGGGCAGAGAACTGCATCAGAGGCCTGTACGGCACACAGAGCTTTGGAATTACAACCTTTGAGGATGTCACGTGTGCTAAAGAAAACCTGGCTGTTTCTCAGTCACCTGTAAGCTTTGTACACAAGCGTCTTCAATCCAATCTCTTTTTGGAAGTTCTTGTCCTCTTCTAGGCCAGGAAGTTGTGTCAGTTCCACAAGGTTCTGTGCAAAGGAGAGTCAGAATAACAAATGCAGGCACTGTTTTCCTCTGGAATCTGCTGCAGTAGGAGAAAGCTGCCCCTTCTGACAAGTCAACAGTACACTCCCATGGAAATAGTTTCCAGTTTTCTAATTATCAGTTTTCTAACCTTGTGAAGGACTCTCATTGAAACTTGTGCAAGTTGCCCTCAGGACAGATTTCCTGACACAAACAGGAATTAGGACAAAGACTCCTTAGATTTCACATGAACTAATTCTTTCATAAGGCATTTCCCTTTCCCGTTCACAACTGCTCCAGCCACAAGCTCCCACAGTTAATAGAAAAATTATGGGAGAAACTGAGAAATTGCTTATGAAGAACAAGTATTTTTAGCTGCTACTTTCCCTGGCCAGCAGAAATTCAGGCAGCTCTGGGGGAGCTGCATAAAAGAGTCAGAAAGACTATTTTAAAACTGTATTAAAGTGCACAACCAAGGACAGCCATTCCAGCAGCACATTCTGCTCTCAACTAGAAGGGGTTTTTTTGTGTTTCATGTAGATGTTGAGCATCTTCAAGGTACCTGCAGGTACTTCAGACTTCACAGGCAGTTCAGCTGCACTGCTGTGTGTTCTCCATTAGGTTTTTGTGCCAAAGGATGAAGGATTACCTGCAGGATGATGTCGTAGAGGCGGATGAGGTCCTGTGGCCGGGGCGTGCGCTTGCCGTCCTCGTCCGAGCGCTGCTGCTGCAGCAGGGCCTTCTGCAGGGACTTGGCCATGCTCTCGTTGCGCTTGATGGCTGTGGAGAGCTTGATGTAGGTCAGGTAACTACCAAGAACACAGAGAAAACACCACCAGAGACTTACTCAAATGTTACCCTTTGTTCTGGAAAACCCCTTCCTCCCCCAGTCTGAGCTGGTACTAGTGGGGGAAAAGCACAGGGAAGGTCAGCTTTGAGAGTCTGAAGGACAATGTTTTCGGAGCTGCACGGATCAGATCCTTATCTGTACAGTCATCCTTCGAGATGAGAGAGGCCCGGAACAAAACCCCCATAAAACAAAACCAAACAGAATTAAAATCCTGATACAAGAACACGACTTCTTCACACCAGCACACAGCAATGTTTGCCTGTTACCTGTGTAAGTACTGGATGTTGGACACCTTCCCAGAATCATTTTCCAGGGAGTGCTCTCGCTGTTTCTGTGGACATTGGAGACAAAACACTGCGTGATTTACTTAAAACTGGCAGACAAGGGAAGAAAAATACAGAAGCAACTCAAGGTTTGGGTAAACCATAGAAGAACCATAACAGACTTCCAGGCAAAAGACACTGGGCTTCTACCCTGCTATTTCCCCACTGCAGTTCTGAAGAGACTAAATTCAAAGGTAACTCCTATGCAGCTCTTTATTAAAGAAACCTCAGCACTTTTTGCTCTTAAGCAAGTTTAACACTGACAAATCAGCCCCAAAGAAATACTGTGTTGTTGGAAACAGAAGATGATGCTTGCTGCTTACCTGGTCTGGTTTCAGTTCTTCCCGCACTGCCTGAATGGCATCTCTGCACTCACTGAGTAAAGACTCAAACAAACGTTCCTTTGTCTCCTCATTTTCTGCCTAAGACCAAAGGAGATTCAAGACAGCTTAGAAATTAGAAAATTCTGGTACGATGCACCAATTAACTGGGGAGAGCAAACAAAATTTTTCCCAAATTATGGCTTTAAGATTTATGGGTATTTAGAACTCCAACCTGTGCCTGTCTGCAACACATTCCTGGGGGCAAACTGCCAGAAATCATGGGGAACGGGGTCAGTGCTGAGGATTCAGCAGCACTGAAGGCCTAGCACACACAGCTCATGGCCTCACCCCTGCACCACCTACCTTCCTTCCCAGCAACTCCCTTCCCTTCCTGGATGGCACCTGCACTGCTCCCAGAGCAGCCGAGGCTGGACTGCACTGTGGGAAAGGCCCAGCAACTGAAGAGCTGAGCAGCCCCAAACTGGCAAACTACCAACGCAGACAGCTCTTGTTATGCTGATTTCATTTTTCTCATGTGGTAAGAACCATGTAGATGATTATCTTTTCTCCACTCCCACTCTAGCAATGCTCACTGTGGCAACAATTCGCTTGTTTGACGCATTTTTTTACAGTAACCCTGTATTTTAGCAGCAGGAGTGACTGAGTGCTTCTCTGCTGTCACCACAGGTTTTGTCAAAAAAGCGAAGCAGCTTTTGGCCTTCTGCCCCAACACCAGAACTTGAAAACAACTTTTAAAAAACAAGTTTCAGCCTGATCTCTGCCTAATTTACTGGCATATCATGTACCTAATTAAACCAGCTTCCAAACTTGACTTCATTCAGTAACCAGGTGGGGACTGCAAGACTTACTGATTCAGTAAAACTGCCCAAAACCAAACCTCAGCCTTATCAACTGAAGGAATATTAAAGAGCACCAGCACTGTGTTATACCACTTCCAGGTAACAGCATAAAATGAGCAACAAATTTGTTGCAATAAATTTGCAATTGTCCAAATGAATAAAAAATTGTCTAAAAACAGGCTCACTTGTTTACCTTCCACAGAGCTCTACAGTCTCTGCCTCTCCACTTCCCACATTTGCAAACCCAATAAGGAATGTTATTTTTACTCCCTCACAAAGCCTCAGGTGTCCTGAGATGAAGGCGGGTTTTCTGGGTTTGGTTTTTTTTTTTGTTTTTAATTTAAGATTTGCTGCAAGAATTTTTTAAGGTGGGACTGACTCCTGAGAATAACCAGAGACAAGTCTGACTGCATTCTCAACCTCACCCAGAGCAGCACAGCAATTTCACTGTACGCACAAAAATGAAAACAGACATGGCCAGATCATCAGTCAGGCACAAACAGAGAAAGGGCTGGGCCCTGCTGTGAAACAAAGGCTTTCCTTTCGAAGCAAAAACTCCTTGAGCTGATGATTCTATGCATAAATGCACATATGTTCTGATTTGGGAGAGATCAGATCACAAAACTGAGACACAAGTGCTACAGCTGGTGGTTCCAGTGACAGAACAGCACAGGTTCATCCTAAAGGGCATCACAGGAACTGATCCCACTGAACCCACTTCCAAAAGCGCTCAATCCTCATTTAAAATTTGTTGTAAACCCCTGTGTAACACCTCTGACAGTTATTTTTTGCTGCAGTCCAGAGATGAGCACAGAATCCTTGAGGCAACACCAGGTAGGAGCACACCTCTGTCATGCTGCCCTGCAGCCTTCTCACTTCTACCTGGTTACAGCCGATGGGCCCTCGGAGTCATGCCTTCAAACCCACAAAACTTGAATTTGTATTTCAGTTCGGCTTACTTGTTCTGTTTCTTCCATTACCAACAGGATACCGAAGGCAATGGTGTCATTGTGCTGAGAAACTTCATTTTTATACACAACAGACTGGTTTTACTTCTAATTAAACCTTGCAGAGCACTGATGTTATTGTCAGGGTTTTAACTCAGTCAAGATGAACAGAAAAGTGCCAAAGATCCCAGGAGCCACAGTGCATTCAGCTGAAGATGGACTGCCTGTCACAACCACAGAACTGCTTCCAAAAGGCCAAGTTTTAGCCCTCTGGAAATATAAACAGTGCTGCTGCACACTCAGCTCTCAGCAGAACTAGCTGCGATTCTGTACCACAAAACTCTCCTGTTTAGTCAGAGCTCCCAAAGCAAGATGAAAACCAACTCAGCCCACACTTCTGCCACTGCTTTACAGGGCAACTACACTGCAAAAAGTCCAGCTGTCAGCCTGGCAGGATGGAAATTAAAGGAAGAAACTTTGAGCTGCACTTCCATCTGCTGGCCATGGGTATGTGCTTCCTAAAAACAAACACGTTCAGCACCCTTCAATTCATAATATTTTGACAAGAGTGGGTAACATTCATGTTTCCTACCCAGCCACATCCTGTTTATCCTATTCACACTCTTCTTAACACTATCCCTTGTTCCTGCCTTATCCCTTTGTAGGGTTTTCGTTTTACCATTTTTATCATTATTCTGCTGGTGACAAAAGGGGTTTTGTGCTGCAAAATCTTTAGTCATAACAGTTGTTACTGAAGATCCTTTCACTGCCTTTTCAAACTGCAAGTGTGCATGCAGCCACTGAAAAGCAGGATACACCATCTGGTCACCATTTCCAAGGAAAAACCACGTGAGAAAAACTTGACTACAGTATTAAAGACCTGCATAGTATATGCCATTACAAGTTCCACTGAGCTGGACTTCAGTGATCCTTGTGGGTCCCTTCTAATTCAGGATATTCTATTGATTCTATGAAGTGTTTCAGAACCACTGTATGTGAGATTGATTTATATCCTCCCACTTATTAATCCTCTTCCTGCTTTTGAGGATTTCTATAAGTCAGTAAGAAAATGGAATAAAACTCAGCACTTGCTTCACCTGGCAAATTGCTTTCTGTTGCTGAAAATAACGAGGTTAATATATATCCTTTTTCTTTTGGCTGCCACGAAGTTGAAGCATTTGAGCAAGAAGCTTTAAGAAATCAGAACAGTAATTCAAAACCAGTTGCTCTTAAAAATGTAACCTTCACTTCCAAGTGACAGATTAATAATAGTGGTCATCACCTTGCTGCTGAAAGGCAGCAGTGTTCCAAAGAGCAGGAAAGATTTCCCAGACTACCACTCAGCAGACTGTGAGAGCCATCCCAAATGACACCTCAGCTTTGGGTTACAGTCAGCATTCCCACTTTTACTTTTAGCCTTCCAACCCCAACCTTGAAAAAAATAGATTATTCAGAAGCTTTTAGTCCAGGTATCAGGCACTGCTCTGAAGAAAAGAGGATGGTTAGAAGGCCAGTGCTGGCCCCTGGGTTACCTGAGCGATCGCTGCCTCGTTGTCAGCCAGGCCCAGCAGGAAGATCCTCACTTTGTCTATTTTCACTGGAACAGTTCTCCCTCTCCACTCCACCTCGCTCATCGTGGCTGCCTGCTTTGCTCGAGTCTGGGTGATCAGAGCCTGCACAGAACAGACTCACATTATCAGCCTGAACTTAAAGGGATCCAGAACTTCTTAAATTCACATGACATTTAACTATTTTGAAATCAAAGGGTTTTTTAGGAAAGTGTGGCTTCCCACAGAGCCCAGGCCTGCTTGCTCACTTCTGTTATATTCTGGCTCTTGAACGGTTTGCTGCAGCAATATTCATGTGCAACAGAGTCTCAATGACTGTTTCAAGTTGAAGTGTGCAAATAAGTTACCTCCAGTTTTTCTGCAAGCAGACCTTCAGTGCCACCAGACCTCAGTCTCATCTGCATCAATTCATTCATGGCAGATTGGTCACCTGAGAGAAAACAAAGCAAGATCAAACGAGCAGTTTGGGGACAAAGGAGAGAAACTTGCCATTTCATTCTGACTTCACAGGCAAACCACCACAAACTGTTATTTTGTCTTTCTACACAAAACCACAGGTGCTGTTGCAAACTGAGTCTATTTCTCCACGGCTAAACTGTCCCAGAACCTGCGCAGATTTTGTCCAAAATATTACAGCTTTGCTGCAATGTCACTCAGAGTAGTATTTAACTAAATCAACATTTCTTCCATGTGAGCAAGCCTTGCTCTTTGCTGGAGATCAGGGACCCCCCGCCCTTACCAATGTTATAGGCACAGTAGCGGATGTTGGGTGAGATCTCTTCCACACGCTGGTTATACAGCACAGCCTGTTCTTCCGTGAAAGCATTGGCCAGTTTTTCATAAATGGTCCTACAGCAAAGAACAAATGTTAATGCTGCAGTATGTGTCCTTTGTGGGGTGTTACCCCAAGGGAGGAGTTTGTGTCTCTGCTCCGGAGGATGCTGTTTCTTCACAGCACCTCCTGGTTAAGTGCACAATTAACTAAACAACTCAGAGCTGCTGTACATACTGTACATAAACTTACCCCACTGATTCAGTGCTATTTACTAAACAAAGCTGGTGAAGTGGGGGGAACTCACTTGCACTTGTTGAAAGCCTCCATCGCTGCCTTCCACTCCTGGTGCTCAAAGCGAAGCATCCCGGTGAGGTAAGCCATGTACGCCTGCAGACAGAGCAGGGCACAGAAATTCACCCAAGATCCACGGCCTGATTACTAAACCTTTATCACAAGGCTGCTGTGACACCTGCAGTGACTAAGTCCTTGCCCTTTTCATTTGGGCTTCCCACAGAAGGCAACTGATCTGGATGACAGGTTGCCACCTACCTACCTACCTACCTACCTTTTCCTCTTTAACTCACACTGCTACATTTCTAAGGAATCAAAGAATTATGGAATGAAATCACAGAACTGATTGCTGGAGGAGACCCAAAAGATCATCTAGCTCCAACTCCCCTGCCATGGACAGGGACACCTTCCACTAGACAGGGCTGCTCAGAGATGAAAGCAAAGATGTTTCTTGCTTGTTATGCGCTCAACATGGCCCACAGATGTTACAAAACATTTTTTTTCCAGCAATATGCTATAAAATGGCAGTTTAATTAACTGAGCATGGCACTAAACCCCCTTGTTCAAAGATAGGCTGGTGTCACAACTTTCTATTTTCTGGGAACTGAAGCCCCAGATCTTGTGTTCTAGGTGGCTGTCTCAGGGCCTTTAATAAAGATAACTCAAAAGGTAAGCACAGTTTCTTAGGCTGTGTTGCATCACCTTAGTCTCCCTCAATCATTTTTACTTTTTTTGATTATCCATTCCTAAGTGTCTCTTCACCCCAAACCCAAAGGCTGCTGCAAAACAAAATCAAAGTACCGGTGGTTACCTGTGCTTCCAGCTTTGTCTTGGCATCCACCCTGTTGCTCTCACAGAGCCTCTCCAGCTCCTCGGCGTGTTTCACAGCTTTGCGCAGCCGCGACAGCAGGTGGAAGCGTTTGCGGGGCTCCGTGTTGGCCTCCTGCTTCAGCTGCATGGCATAGCTCCAGGCCCTCTCTGCATCCATCAGGATCAACAGCAAATACCTGCAGGGCACAGGGGGATTAATGAGGAATTACCTCACCATTAATTCTTTGCCATGGGATCTGCAAGGTTTGGTAACGGAAGTTCAGCTTGATCAGCTGGAATGTTTCTTAACCTTCTAAGCACACAAAGTCATGTTATTACTAACTGTTTTCTGCCGTGTTTCTCACTCAGAAATGCAATTATCCCACTGAGGAAGAGAATTTGCTACTATTCTGTAGCACCACAGACATTGAAAAGACAAAGAATTTGAGATTTTGGGTCGTTCTTCAAATGAGTTCAATGTGTTCTTAACAGCACAGGTGAATGCAGCATAGTGTGTTCTTTTCCCACAGAAAAAGAGACGACAGCAGATGTTTCAAGTGTTCCTTTTCATTCCCAACATGAAAAGATGGGAAATGAACCCAAAATCCTGACTGTTATCTTTTATTGATATCAACAACACACACCTCTGAAAAGAACCATTTCTGAGCATATTGTACAGAATTCTTCCACCACATCCACATGAAAAGAAATCACTGAAATGAACCTCTTCACTAATAAACCGAGTCTTCCATTCCATCCTGTACCTGTTGTCTGAGAGGATCTCCTCAGTTACTTTCTTCCCAGTGAACTTGTGCCTGTTGCCCATCTTGAAGTTGAGAGTTTTTCGGAGCCTCCGTAACCTGCGGGAGCAATAACCCCTAAAAAAAAAAAGACAACTACAGTCAGTTTGGCCAAAGAACAACTTTCCTTCTGCTTCCTGCTCTATTCAAACAGGGAAAAAAGGACTAAAGGCTGTGCCAGGCCATGTTTTAACAACTAAGAACTCCGTGTCTGACCTACGGTAAGATGTAGCTCAGAAACTGCCTGTAAAGCAGCAGTTAATAGGAAATAAGAAAGGTAAGAAGACACGTAATAACCCCTGATCTTGAAAAATCAGAATGATGTTCTCCTTACTAGTTGGTTTATGTGTGTTTATTGAATACTGATATCACAGAGGTGTCAATAAACAAGCTCTTCAGAGCAATGGAGAAACAAGAGCCTGTGTGCACAGCCACAGAATGTTGCAGCGAACAGAGATCAACACACATGGAACAACCTGTCAGGGGTATTTACTTGGCAGACGGGTTTTGTTGCCTGCTACAGGGGGGTTACATTTTAAATTAAGAGAAGCCAAGCCACAGGAGGAAATCCCAGTACTAACCTGTACCTCTGGAAGTCCCCATGTCTCAAACCGTGCTGCTGCTGCGACTCCTTCACGATCTGCAGGACTGTGACTCGTGTTAAGGCACATGGACAGCGCTGTCTGTCACCAGCCCCTTGTTCCACCCCAAAATAATGGAAGGGAACTCTACAGGTCCCGCTACACAAATGTGCTATGAACAGAGGGGCACATCAAAACCTCCTAAAAACTCACAGCTGAGGAAACTGATGGTTCTAAAGCACCTCATGACTCCACTGCTCACTTCAGAGCTCGTGAATATCAGCAAGGCCAGGACTCAGACAAACCTCAAGCACCTTCTCCTACAGACATCCATGGGAGCCTTGCTGTCACTGGAGCTCATTTTGGGATAACAAGCTGTACACACAGACACATCCAGGCTCATACAACTGACTGCCCCAGCCTGGCTACACAGCCTCCCCAGCCACGCTTGTGACACGGTTTTGTCAGCAAAACTGAGGCAGAGAGAAGCTTTCCTGCTCTTAAACGCCCCATCTCCCAAAAGGAAAAGGACAGAAACACCCTGAACAGAATCACTGCTGCCGTCCCCACGCAGCTTCCATAAACAAACAGCTTTCTGAACACAGAACCTCCTCAAAAGAGCTTTTGGAAAGAACTCAGGGGTTGATTTTCCGCTCAGTTTCTCAACACATTTCTAATCTTGCTGCACATGACTGCAACAAACATCTGTGACACAATGCACTGCCCTGGGATACCATCACTCCATCATTTCCATTCAATCTCTACACTCTTCAGTGTATTTGCCAATTTCTGTACATCCTGTAGTTTATTCCCTTAGTGACGCTACCAAATAATACATCATATTCTGGTAAACCTCTGACCTTTTTCACACCGTTTACAAGGCAGATTATTTTGTGAAATACAATCTCCACCGCAAACAGGAAATCTCTGTGCTATATATATATTTATGTCCTAAAATTTCCCTTTTAAGCTTTATCTAGAAGCCTTTAAAAAAACACCCAAAACCCAGACTGTAAAACAACCCCTCGAAAAGAAACACTAATAGAAACCCAAAGAAACCACCAGACATTTAAAGTTTAAAATATCATGTGTATCAGTGTTTTCTTGTAACTACACCTAAAATTAAATCTCTCAAGTATTAAGAACCTGCACCAATAGTTACTACACTGAGTTATTTTGTGTTTGTGAACTGCAACGTCTCAACACAGCCCTCCCCTCATCCTTGTTCTCTACCCAAGTTTTTTTTTCAGACTCTCTTTCATCCTGTGCAGTTACTTGCTGAATTCACACCCCCTGTATTATGTACTTTTTCACTGATTTAGATACTCCCAAAATTAGCAGGGCAATTGCCATGTCTGGACCTTACTCCTCAGTTACCGACTACACAACACCTGCCATATGCCACGTGGAAAACTGCAACCTCATTTCACCTGCGTTCTCCTCTGACCCAGAAGATAAACCCCAGCTCTCCCACAGCTGTGCAGCTGGACCAGTTTCACATCAAACTTTCACGTACAAGAAAAAAACTCCACGAGCTTTACAGGCCACATCAGATTTCGGAAGCACTAAACCCGCAGAAGCCGGTTTGCCACCTCTGCGCCCCTGTTAAGACTTTTTTATAGGTTATTGCTCCAAGCTTTAACATTACAACCAGCAGCTCAGAGGTGACCTGCTCCTATCTAAAGCACACAACCCGGCACAGAGCTCCGCCGTGGGGGGTGGCTCCAGCTGCCACGCGGTTCGGAGGGAGAAGCCGCACAGGCAGAGCACAAATCCGCACCTCGGGAACGCCGGGCCGAGCCGTTTTACCCAAACCAACCCCTCACGCCGGGCCCGGGCCAGCCCCGCCCGCCCCTCCGCGGTGCCCCCGCACGGGGCCCGACCCGGCCAGTCCCCGCCGCCCCCCGTCCCTCCCCGGCCTCCGGGCCTTGCGATCCCCCCGCGATCCCCCCGCGATCCCCGCGCTGCCGCCACGTCCCTCCGCCTCTCACGGGGCCGGGCCTGCCACGTTCCCCCCACACCCCCCCACCCCGCCCGCCGCGGCGGCGCAGGATGCTCTCCAGGCCCAGGCTGTCGCCGAGGCCGCCGGGCTGCGTGGCGGCGGGCCGCTCGTTCTCCTTGTTGTCCTTGCCGTCCCTGCCGTCCCGGTTCTCCTCCGCCCCGGCCCCGCGGCCGCCGCCGCCGCCTCCCTGACGCTCCGCCGCCATCTTGCGCCAGCGCCGCGGTGCACCACGGGCCGGGCGGCGGCGCGAGCGGCGCCGCGGGGGCCGCCGGGAACGGGGAGGACCCGGGGGGGGATCCCGAGGGATGGGGGGGGGGAGGAATCCCGAGGGATCGGGGAGGGGATCCCGAGGGATCGGGAGGTGGTTCGGGGACACTCCCGGCGCTGGGGCTCACCCTGCGTCCGGATGCACCCAGCCCCGGCCCTCCCGGCCCTTGTCCCGCTCAGTCACACGCGGCCTGAGCCCCCCAGCCCAGTCAGACTCCTCCGCCCCGGGGTCACCCCCGCCCCAGGGCTGACCCCGAATCAGCCCCCAGGGCCACTTTCCTCACCTAGTCCCACTCACCCACCCTGGCACTGACCCCCAAATCAGCCCATAGGGTCACCACTAACCCTGTCGCACTCCTCCACCCTTGTACTGACCCCCAAATCAGCCCCCAGGGTTACCCCCAACCCTGTCCCACTCACCCACCCCAAAGATGACCCACCCCGGCCCCCACATCAGCCCCCAAAATCTCCCCCCTTCCATCGCCTTTGTCCCTGGCTGTGTACCTGGTTAAAGAAGAGACCCTGTGTTGTTATTCCAAAGCCCCCAAACACACCTAAATCCAGCAGCGTTTCCCTGGAGCTATTTAAAGGTATGAACCTGAGGGAAGAGCTTAAAACCAGGTCCTCTTGCACATGGGGTTTAAATATTTGAACCAAGCTTGGAGATAGCTTGCTAGGGACAAACCCCCAACTGTTTTGAGCACCTGATCCTAAATATTTACACAAACATAGTGGTTATAATAGTGAGTGGTGCAAGCTGCTCCCACCAGGCCCTATCTTTGCCAGCCTGGGCTCTGCCTGCCTGGCTGCTCTTTGCTGCTGCCACACTACAGCAAGCAGCAGTTTTGGCTCCTTTCCCCTTCCAGGGGCTCAGCTGTGATGTCTTATTTCTGGTTTCAAGGTTCTCCTTCCTTCTCGTGGACTCAAAGGAAAAATAAATGAATAAATCAACCAAACTCTCAAGCTGCAGCTTTCTGTGACAAATCTCTTACACCATGTGTGTCTGCTCCAAGTTCCCAACGCATGTCCCAGGGACCCATGCCCTCTCTAAACCAAACCGGGCTCCAGGATGACGCTGAACTAAGCAGACGTGGCAATTAAAGCCTGTTTTACAATTAACTGCTCCTCTCTGTGGTTCAGATGGACTTGGATTAGGCTGATAAAGGCAGCACCCACGTGCATGTCACAGGCAAGGGACGCACTCCAGTGGCAGAGCAGCCAGCAGGTGTGGCACGGGCACGTTTCTTCCTCATACGCTGACACAAAGCTTTGCTGCTCCTCTGCAGTCTGTAAGTGGGAGGATAAAGCTGCCAACCACTGGCTCAGTGTGTGGATTGCTGCTGCAAGGCAGAGGGAGAGGAAAATCACACAAACCCGCAGCACTGCATCGAGCAGGGCCTTGGTGAGAGCCTTTCAGTGGGGCTGAGCTGCCGTTGGTGTCTCAGGGATAAATCCAGTGAGGGTTACCAGCTCCAAACACTCACACCACGCACAGACCATCCCCATGTCACCTGCCCCTGCAGCCTGGTAGGGCTGGTAGCCTTACAAATTGACTATTGGGGACTTGGAGGCCAGATCCCCATCCTGCTGCACCCCTGCCCAAATAACCATCCATGCAAGATAACGTCAGGAGCATCTCATCCTCACACCAAAGGGGTCTATCCACTTCCCCGCATACCTTGTCCAAACAGGAGCTGGTTTTGTGGGGCTCGTTATGGGCTCTGTACCCTATAGTGGCAATGTCACAGGGCTGTGAGTGTCCCCAGAGCTCCCAGCACTGCCAGCAGGCTCAGCACTGAATGTCCGTGAAGAAAACTGGGAAGCCGTGGAGTGCATTAGTTACAGGGGTAATTGATGCATTAAATATTTCTCTCTTTCCACAGGAACAAAGGAAGGCAACCCGGGCGCCACATGAAGAGTCCTTGGAGAGCTGATTGCACTGGCCAGTCCCAAGACTTCCACCTGTGAAGGCTCTGAAGGAACAAAATAGGCAATTTTTGCAGGAAAAGAAGACAAGATATGACAAAAATCTATTCTTGCTACAGTGAATCACCCTGACCCCCCAGCCCTGGGGAGAAACGTGGCTTCTCCTGCAAACCTGGGCTCACCTCGGGTGCTTTAGTGCAAGGATTTAGCTGCATGCTGGACACATTTGCAGCCGGAGAGGAGCCCCCATTCCTAAAAAAACAGCCCTACAGCCCCTGGGGTTGAACAAGCCCTCTCCCAGTGACTGCCGCGCGGGGAAGCAATAAGGAAAAACCCTCAGACTTTGGGTGCCCAGCTCCCTTTGGGGCACCCAGCCCCGGCCCGGGGTGTAACATCACTAACAGATACTTACCCTAAATACCGGGGCAAAGCGCCCCCGGCCCGAGCCCCTGTGCCCGGGAGAGCCCGGGATCGCCTCCCCGGGCTCGGGGTGCGATGCGCGGGGCCGGGCGGGAGCGGCCGCCCCGGAGCCGCCCCGGGGCCCCCCCGCTCCGGCGGCGCACGGAGAGCGCTGGATCCGCACCGCCGGAGCCGCCCCGAGCGGCCGCGGGCTCCCGCCGACCCTGGAGGAGGTGAAGGGCGCCCGGCTCGCCCCTGCATCCCCCCGCGTCGGCTTTCCCTGCACCCGCTTTCCCGGGCATCTCCCGTGCACTCTCCGTGCACCCCTTCCCTGCGCGTCCGCGGTGAGCTGCTCGCTGACCTCTCCGTCCACCTCCTTCTCCTTTGCATCCCTTCTGTGCTCGCCACTGCACTCTGCGTGCACCCCCTTTCTCCGTGCATCCCTTCTGTGCTCTCCAGAGCACTCCCCCTGCACCCCTTCCCCGTGAAATCCCTGCTGAACTCTCCCATTTTCCTTTGCAATCCTGCTGGACTCCCCACTCCACTCCCTGCACCCCGTTTGCCCTTGTATCCCTTCTGCACTCCCCAGAGTGTTCTCTGTGCACCCCTTTTCCCGTGCAATCCCTGATCCACCCCTCACTGACCTCTCCCTGAACCCTTTTCCCCTGCACTCCTTCACCCTCTGTGCCTGCCCGGTGCCTTCTCCACGCACTCTCCCCCCATCCATCCCCTCTCCCTGTGCTCCCGGCCATGAACAGCTCCGTGGCAGGCTCCGAGGGGGGCTGGCATCCCGAGTCCGTGATCATCCCCCTGGTGTACCTCGTCATCTTCCTCGTGGGCACGGTGGGCAACAGCCTGGTCCTGGCCGTGCTGCTGCGCAACGGGCAGGTGAAGAACACCACCAACCTCTTCATCCTCAACCTGGGGGTGGCCGACCTCTGCTTCATCCTCTTCTGCGTCCCCTTCCAAGCCACCATCTACACCCTGGAGGGCTGGGTGTTTGGGCCCTTCATGTGCAAGGCTGTCCACTTCTTCATCTACCTCACCATGTACGCCAGCAGCTTCACCCTGGCCACCGTCTCCCTCGACAGGTAGGGAAAAGGGAATGGGAGGGCTCCCTGCACCCTGAGGGTCCCCTTTCTCTGGATCAGCCCTAGGCAGAGAAGGGACAGAATGCCCCGGAGTTAAACCCTGATTGCTGCCATCTCCCAGGGCTCCTGGGAGAATGCAGGAGCATTTCCCGGTTGATGTGCACGAGGAAATAAAACCACCAAGGATGATGGGGTCTAGCAGAGGGTTGAACTGAGCCCCCTGTCCCCAGTGCCCAGCTGGAAGAAGCTTTCAGACCCCAAAGCTGTAGGACTGGGCTCTGGCAGTTGAAATGGGAATGGAAAACCAGAGAAAAGCAAAGCTGAGTCCCTGTGCAGCCATGGCTCTTCCTGAGATGCATGGAGAGAGCCCTCCCAATAGCCCCCCAGCAAAGCAGGCAAACCTCGAGGAGGAAAAGACACTGGGATATTTGAGTTGAGACACTGATTTTCCCACCTTCCCCTTTCATTAGCAAAAAGCCCCTTTTTGTCCCAGTGCTATCCCCTTGTTCCAGTGGTTGTCTCAGCCTTTTCCAGGGCAGTTTTTAGCCAGGAAGGCTGTTACTCCTGCCTGAGCTTTACCTCATGCTCACTCAGCACCTGACTCTGCAAGGGCCGATGAGTTACGAACCTGCAGTGAGTGAGAGGCAGGGAGCTCCTGGTGCTGCTTTGCTCTGTGCCTGAAACCTGCAGGATAGGATGTGGAAAGTCCATGTGCAAGTCCCCTGGGAAGAGCCATGGCAGCCCCAGAGCTGGGCTGGATGTGTCCTGCCCTCCCAGCAGGTGCTGGGACAGCATCCCCAGGAGCTAAAACACAGCCAGGGGCTGCCTCTCCTCTCCATCCCACCGAGCTGGGGGAACAGAGGTGCCAAGCAAGGGAGGGTTGCACAGGCCCCCAGTTTTGGGTGTAATTAGGGAACAAGCTAATTACGGAACTGAAAAGGGGTGATGTGCTTTCATGTGTGCCAGTGTGGGGAATGCTGTGTCTGGGGATCCTGGGGACTTGCTCCTGCCTTCCCATCTGCACTGCTGCTATCATTTGTGCTCTGCCAGTCAGAGTGATGATCAAGTGAGGATCTGTTGGGCTAGGAGATGGACAGAAGGGGACCATACCCCTTGTCACCACAAGTACTGCTGGGAGCAGAGAGGGTGACAGGGCAGGGTTGGGTGAGGACCTCTGTGCTGCGCAGGGACCCTGGGAAGCACCAGGGAATCAGTTGTGTAACTACTTGCCCTGGAAAACTCAAACCCATCTCTTGTGCCCTTCCTCCAATCTGCTCCCCAAAATGCTCCCTCTGTGCCCTCCCCAGGACTGCAGCTGTGTCCCTCTCCCTTTCCCACACAGGTATTTGGCCATACGATACCCCCTGCACTCGAGGGAGCTGAGGACGCCCCGGAATGCCCTCATGGCCATCGGCCTCATCTGGGGGCTTTCCTTCATCTTCTCGGGCCCTTACCTCAGCTACTACCAGGAATTCCAGCTGGCCAACCTGACCGTGTGCCACCCCATCTGGGAGATCTCCCAGCGCAAGGTCATGGACATCTGCACCTTCGTCTTCAGCTACATCATCCCGGTGCTGATCCTGAGCCTCACATACGTGCGGACTATTCGCTACCTGTGGAAGTCGGTGGACCCTCTCCAAGACATGTCTGAGTCCAAGAAGGCCAAGCGGAAAGTCACCAGGATGATCATCATTGTGGCCGTGCTGTTCTGCCTCTGCTGGCTGCCCCACCACCTGGTCATCCTCTGCGTCTGGTTCGGGTACTTCCCCCTCAACCACTCCACGTACGTGCTGCGCATCCTGTCGCACGTCATCTCCTACGCCAACTCCTGCGTCAACCCCATCGTCTACGCCCTGGTCTCCAAACACTTCCGCAAGGGCTTCAAGAAGATCTTCAGCTGCCTCCTGCACAAGAAGGCAGCCCACAGGGTGCACGTGGCCCAGGTGACCAACACCGTCAGCACGCTGGAGGCAGAGCTCAGCGAGGTGACGCAGCTCAGCGAGGCCCTGCCCGGCCGCTCTGTCGCGCGCTGCAGGGTCCCAGCCCAGCCCTGGGGGGAGGTGGAGCTGGTGGGACAGCAGCAGAAGGCAGATGGCTCCTTCGTCACCTTCAATGTCAGCTAGCAGAGCTTCTCCCCGCCCCACAGCTTTGCAGGCTCCTGCAGCATCGCAGGCCTGGGGACGGGCTATATTTTGGGTTGAAATGTGTCCGGTCGTACCCTTTCCATTCAAATGCACCCAGATGTCATAACAGTGATGCTGATGATACAGACTCAGCCAAGCAGCTGACTGAGGATCCAAGGGCAGGATTTGCTTCCACCAAGCACTTGCTGAGAGCTGAGAGATCAAGCCCCCCAAATCTCCTCTGGTGTAATCACCTGTTCCTCTGCCACAGACAGACTTATGCCCTGTTGCATCTACACCTGAAGCTTGTTGAAAGCTCTGATCCCTGCAACTAACACAGCATCTGGCTGGAGTTAGTGGGGTGCTCTTTCAGGGACATTTGGGAAGTCTTGGTTTGTTTGTGTCCTGCTACAGGAGCTGCATCCCAGGGCAGCACCGGGTACAGCCATGTGGGCACAAACCCAGCCCAGGTAGGAAAATTCAGGAGAGAAGCATAGAAGGTCACCAAGGGCCAGGAGGGAGGGAGGCTGTTTGCTGGGGGAACATAGCCATGGCCCTGCAGGAAGGGATCTGAGTAGGACAGGACCAGTGTGGGACTGGACAGCCAGGGCTGTGTGAGAGCTGGGGGTCACCAGCCAGTCAGGAAAGCCTTAATAAAGCCTCTTCATCTCACCTCCTGTGTTCAGCTCCCTTGAGACACCCCACAACTGCAGTGGAGGAGCGGAGGGCTCTGGAGGGGAGGTGGGACTGCTGGATGGAAGGAAGCTGAGGGTGGAACGGGTGGAGGATGTGGATTGTGTCCAAGCACATCCATGGAGGTGGGGGGGGTGTGTTACTGTGGCACAGGAATGTCACTGCACCCTCTTCATACAGCTGTACCTGCCCACGAGAGGATGGTGCGACTCACACACTCATTACACGGCAAGGGCTCCGTGAGAGCAGAGCCCCGTGACCACCAGCAGAGCCCTAAATGAAAGCCCTCATTTCTGTACAAGAGCATCACTGGAATAGGATCAATTAACTCTTTTCAAAACCCCACAGCCAGCAGTGCCAGTGAAAGTGCACAGGAGCTGGGATGAGCTGTCTGCACAGATTTCCCTCTTGTGAATCCCTAAGGCAGAACTCCCCAGGACTGGGCTGCATTGCAGGAGGCTCTTTCTGTCCTGGACCCTGGATCTCCCTGGGTGTCTGCTCAGGACACTGCCCTCCTCCACCCCTCCCCAGTGCTTGGCCTTTTTTCCTGAGAAGCTTTTGGCTGTAAATAATTTCTTTCCCCTGCTGAGTGTTATTATAACCAGATCTTCCTGCCCCAATGCAGAGGGCCATAAATCGGCCACTGCCTCATATCAATAACTGTGATATTTAGTCTGGGCCTGCTTGCAGCGTAAGTCACAGAGAGCAGCATATAAACATCTCCATTAATTATATCTGGATTTATCTCCCTGCTCAACCCTTTACAGCCGGGGAAAACATGGGATCAGCTGCACAAGCACAGCTAAAAGCCTTATCTTCCTCCTGCCCTCATCTACCTCTGCTCAGAGGGCTGCAGAATCTGGGTCTGACGGATCCCACACGCAGCAAGGGCTTCAATCCCTTCTCCTGGACAGTTATGAGCTCACCTTGGGGATGGAGATGTTGACCCATCACCTCTGCACTGCCCAAGGACACGGGTCCCTGTGCTGGCATGGCTGTCCTGTCTGCTCATGAGAGCAGAGCACCCCAGAGCAGACACTGACCCTGCTCTCCTCCTTCCCACCCCAGCCTTTCCAAGAGCCCCCCTAGGCCACAGCTGAGCCCTGCCTTAGCCTGCTAACTGCTCTAGAGCTGCCCAGCCACCCATGACCGCTTTGAGGGCACATCCCGGGACACCCCTAACTCAGCTCCCAGCCCAAAGCATCACTGTGGCCCCTCTCCCACGGGCACTGCTGTCACCAGTCTGTTTCTGATCACTGCTGAGCAGGGACATCCCAGAGGGTGGCAGCGGGCAGGGGGCAGGCTCCGCACAGCTCCCAGCCTGGGGTTGCACCTCACTGCTGCCTCCAGCACCCCATGTTCCAGTTAAAATTTAATAACAGCATATTCAACTGGAAGTGGAAAATAAATAGGCTAAAGTCAGCTCTCAAGTCCAAGAGTGGGCAGGGACACGAGGGACACTTGAGCTGAAACCTCTGTTAATGTGAACTTTGCAGCACATGGATTTACCACTGGAGTTAAAGAAGTTGTTTTGGTTTGTGGCTTTGTTTTGTTTTCAAACACTTACTGTGCCAAATTTGCTCCCCAGTATTAGGAGGCAGCAGGTAGGAGACACCCAGATCCTGGCACAGCCCCAGCCTGGGCCTCTGTGGAGCTAAAAAAATAAACAATGGAGAAACGGGGCTCTGGCCCCAAAACCTTGAAAATCTGAGAGTCTGTGTCAGGCAGAATGGGAGGTGAAGGGAGAGCATTAAACCTTGCAGGAGCCTTGCACAAAGCAGAGGGGGAGGCAGAGAGGGGTCAGCCCCATCCATGGCCCCTTCCCATGGTCTCAGCATCACTTGAGGCTCCGCACTGAGTTCTTAGCGAGGATGTGAAGGGCTCAACTGTGAGAGGGTCAGGCTGTGCTGGCTGCCATGATCACCCTTAATTAGCATGTTGCAAACACATTCCTTACCATAAAAAGCCAAGGAGCACACGGAGCCGTTCCCTGCGCTGTGCAGTGTTGGACAAAGTCAGCCTGGAAGGGGCCAGCAGCTCCTCCTGCTCCCACCCCAAGGGAGGGGTGGCTCAGCGCGAAACATGTTGCTGCTCCCAAAGCAGGTCTGGCTGCTGCAGGGACTGCTCAGCGAGGCTGAGAGCCCAGCCAGCTCCCCACGTCCATTCCCTGCACAGGGGAGAAGCAGGTGGTGAGGGAATGGTTAGAGCCAAGGGTGAGTGGGAGGCTGGATTTAAGAAACAGGGACTCAGGGGCTCAGCTTTCCCTTTAACTCAGAGAAAATGAGGGTCTTGATTCCCACCTGGGATTAACAAAAACTACCTCTTCCTGCTACCTCCTCACTGCATGGCAGCCACCAAGCTCAGATCTCAGTCCCCAGCTCCCTCTTACCTCCACTCCTTACTCCAGATGCAGCCAGGGCATTCCTGAGGTAGAAAATAACCCAATTAGCTGCTGGTGCTGGTAATGCAGAGCCCAGAAGGGAGCAGGACATTTTGCATCCCATCTCTGACTGCATCTCCCCACCAACCCTGATCTGTACAGCTTTTCTGGGGAAACAGCTGACAGCAAAGCCCAGAAATGCCTCTTTTGGCATGGCTCATGCAGAAGCATTCCCAGAGTCTCTGGAGAACAGGATGTGGCCTTGTCCCAAACCCTAAAGGATTCAATGCATTTTCCACGGGCTCTGGTTGGCATAAGAGCATTAGCATGGGGAGGATTCCAGGTCCTGCACACTAAAGCTCAGGTGCTCCAGAAATGTTGCAGGCAAAGTTCCCTCTTCCCTCCCCTGGCTTTGCCTGCGACCGTTCTGGGTGAATTGCCTCGCCCTCGGATCAGGAGCAATAAAACATGTTTTACAGCTCAGCCTGAATTCCACACACTCTCCTGGAGAAAGAAACTCACATCAGCCTGCTGCAGCAGCAGAAACACATCCAGAAAGATGGAATCCAGGTCCTTCTGGTGAATGTCAGGGTGTGTATCCAGCAGGCTGGACACTGTGCACAACACCAGCCAGCAGCACTTTGCTTATGCTTTCCAACACTGTCTGGCGCCTGCCAGCCTTTGGAGGCTCTTGGAGCTGGCAGAGGTGAAAAACAGCGAGTGCTGAGGTTTCAGGTGTCCTCAGACATTTGAGATCTGAAAGCAGGAGGGAAGGTCCCTGCAGGGAGGGCTCTGGGGTTGGAACTGTGGGCCTGCACAGTCAGACACATAAAAACAGCTGGGTGAGGTGATCAAGACTTGAACTCCAGCTGTGGGCTGGACAAGCCTGTCCAATCTGCTGGTTTTCAGGCATCTGTTACACCAGGGAATGTATCAGACCAGGCTGAGGAGGAAGAGGAGGTCAGGGGTTTAGAATAGCCAGGAGCTCTCTGAAAATCAAGATGGGTCTGCCACAGCAGGACCTGCACTAACATCCAACAGCTCTGCCACTGCTGTGCTAATCAGACACCAGCAAACACTCCAGTAAACACAGCTCAGGTGAATAATGGATTTGCTCCAAATTGCAAAGCAGCAGCTATTGTGCATGCTCTATGGAAACCCTGTATTTCAAGTGTTACAGGCAAACAATGGAGCAGCAGCAGGAGAGAGGGAGGTGGGAGTAGGAGGTGCTTGGCCAGAGACCACAGATACAACACAGGTGGTGTTCCTCTGAAAGGCTTTGGTGCAAAGCTGTCAGAGTCCAGCTCCTGTGTCAAAGCCTGCCAGGATTGCTCCAAGGCATATGGGAGAGCACTTGCTTCACACATGATGCCCATGGGCTGAAGAGAGGGAACAGGCTTGGATGTTTGCAGGGAAGGGATGCATCAGATCGAAGAAGACAGGAGACAAAGGAAAAAGAGGGATGGGAGGAAGATGCTGAGCAGAAATCTGTATGGACACTTCTGCACATGCTCTGCCTCGGGTCAAGGGGCAGCTCTCAGCCAGGCCACCACAGAGCTCCCCCTGGTTTCCCACTGCTCTGCTGTGACTCCAGATAGCCTTCACCCTGTCTGCCACTGCCACCTAAGGACTGAGCACTGATATGGGGACAGCTCGTCAAATTTTGGGTAAAACGCCTGGTACATGACTAGACCATACCCCCGTGGCCAGACACCACCACACCCCAAATCTGGCATCACACCATGTCACTGAACTAAATAACAGCCAAGAGTAACAATGTGAAAATCCTTTGGGATCCTACAGAACTGAGATTCCCAAAACCCATCAGGTGGCACCATGTGCAGCCTTCAGCCTCCTGCCCCAAACAGAAGGGCTGCATCCATAAGGTTTGGGGGAGTTTCGTGTGTGTTTCTCTTTTAAACACACTCCCCATGTCCACTGCACATCAAGGCATTAACACAAACACAGGTGAGAAGATGCCCAAATGTAAGAACCCACACAGCAGACTTTGCCTTATCCCGTGGATCTGAAGCAAAGACAGCCAGGAAGGAGTGTTTCCACAGGTTTATAAATCTGATAAATACAAGTATAACACCCTGCCCACCACAATGGGGCAGGGGAGAAGGGAAGGGAGTCCCAAGGGTTGCTGAGAGAGCATTGGCTTGTACTTGGCAGCTGGAGAGTTCATGACAGCTGGAAATTTAGGCTGATGTGTCGAACAGCTTCTCGATCATCTCCCCCACCTGGTCAACCTGGTATTTGATGTACTTCTCAGGGTTCTTGGTGAAGGGCACATTGCCATATCTGCAAAGGAAGACAACCCCCAGGTGACAAATGACTGGAACACAGCGAAGAGACCCACTGGCCCCTCCTCTGTCACAAATCAGCTCCACACATGCCACTTGAATCCCACAGGGCATCCTGTACAGAGCAAGTGACCTGGTTACCACCGGTCTCACAAGTTTTACATGAGCAGCCCAGGAGGACTCAGAGCTTTGTATTCACTAGAACACCTGTGCTCACCCTGACTGAGGAATTGGGGTGAGAGCATGTGTCTGCAACTAATAGAGATCAGCCTGGGCTTGTCTGAGTGTGCCAGGTAGAGAAGCTGAGACAGTGCAGCAGAAAAGTGCCTCAGCTCAGGCCCCAAAGACCTCTGGAAACCCACAGAAGAGAGGACAGTGTGGCAGGAGGCCTCACCTGTTCAAGAAGGCACCATAGGTCTCTTTGACAATGGTTTTCTGTGCCCGGCGAATTTTGTCCCGTTGCTCCATGTCTGGAATTGCCCAGGCCTTCTGGATCTTACACAGCTCCTCCAGCCCATCATTAAAACCCTGTCCAAAGTAAAGCTTGGTGAGCATCCCATCTCCACACCGAGTCTGATGCTCTTTCCCTCTGCTGCTGATCACCAGCAGTTCTCCTCCTCAGGCAGATCTGTCTGTCCCAACCAACCAGGGGATGTTCTTATACCATCCAACACCCTCCTTACCTTAAAGCGCTCCTTTATCATCTGCCTCTCCTTGTCCTTGAGCTGCAACAAGGAAGGAAAGGATTTTATTTCAACTCCAGGAATAAATACCCAACATCAGTGCTTGCCCACAATTCCGCATTCAACCTAAGCAATATGCAACCTACTTGGTTTGGATTTCCCCTCCTGAAGCAGTGAGGAGAGAGCTGCAGAGAGCAGCACACTCTACATTCAGCAAGTGGCTTTCAGCTGAAGTAGTTTTAACAAGAGTAATTTTCATCCAGAACAGACATAAAAATAGACTTCTTTATGCTTCCAGCCCTTTCCAAGGGAAGGTCTCAGGGTTTTGCAAATCCAAAATAGAAGCATGTGAAGATATAAGAATGGAGGCAGAGATTAAAAGACTTGGATGAATCTGGGGCAGTGGAGATCAGAAGGCACTGCTGCTCTCCATCTTGTGCCAGCCACAGCCTTCACTCTGCAGAGCGATGCTGGCATGAGATATAAAGAAGGTTTCTGAGAATTTTTTAATGTGGCAAATGAGAAGATGTTTCTAGCAATTTCTGTCATCTCATGCCCATTCTTGCCCATCCTCTCACCTTCACTCCTGGCTGAAAGACAGGCAGGTTTCTCTCCAAGATGTAATCTGTTACCTTCAACCAGCTGCACATGAAATGAGATGGGAAAGAGGCAAAGAGGAGTTACTCATATCTCACCAGATCATCTGTGTCTTCACCCACAACCCAAAGGCCAACTCAGGCAGTACACACCCCAGAACTTTCCACAGTGACCCCTTGCTTGACAACTAGAATAAGTGGCTTTGGTTTCAGACAAGTTTCTGGTTTAGGCTAATCTCTCCCACTACTCCAGCAGCACTGGCTGCCAAGGAGCTCCCAAACCAACCAAACCACGGGAAAAGCGGAGGATGCCACCTGACCTGCGCTGGTACGTCTGGATCTGCTGCTCGATGAGCTCCCGGTAAGACCTCTCAGCTGTTTTCTGTGTCACGGCCACCAACTGGATCAGCTCGGACCTGGAAGAGCAGAAATCTTGAGGAAACACCTGAGCCAGCTGCTCTCCGGGCTGCTCTCAGCATGGCAGCATTTCAGCTGCCACCAACAAGTCCATTTTCACCCTTCACAGTAAAAGGGTCCTTGAAATGTGGAAAAGAAGCGACTCCAAGTCACTTTCCAGAGTCCTCAGTCCTCCAAAGATCAAAGGATTCTCTACAGCCTAAGGCATCTCAAATGCTTTTATCTCCCACTCTCGTGTAATGTGATGTTTACAATACTGCAAAACTTTCAAAAAGGCAGTTTCAAGAATAGAAGAAAAAGCAGATCTGAGACAGGCTGGCAAGTGAATGCTCTTAATGCAGAGCTCTGCTCCAAAACCGAGCTCTGGACTTGAGGGAAATTTACCCAGACACACACTTACTTCTCCAGAGATTTCAGAATGTAGTTGTAGTTGTTGTGCAGAAAAATGGCACTCAAAGCTGGGTCTTCATAAACCTTGGATTTGCTAAGAAGGTTAAGCTGCAAGTTGCCCAGCACTTTGCCTTAGAGAGGGAAAAACAGAGAAAAAGTTTTGCACTGGAACTTCTCATTACTGACAAAACAAACCAAGCTGTGGGCCCACAGCAAAGTGAACAGCACAGCCCCAGCTTCCTGTACGAAGGGTACAAATCGTGTGTACTTAACAATCCTTACACAGATTTTTCCTCAGCAAGTCACCAGAACCTCTCTGCAAACTATGGCCTTCATTGCACCTGGCAAACGAGCCAAGTGAAGGAGAGTCCACGGGGCAGAAGGGGGAAGGTGAGCAGGGTACTCACAGATGTAGGTGCTGAGCAGCCGCCTGCTGAACTCTGAGCTGTAGCTACTGGCTGAGGAGCTGGTCTCTGAAAAGCAAAGAGTTTTAGGCCAGTTAACATGCCCTGAGAAGGGGGTGTGGGGGGTATGTGTGGCCACCCTGCCTCTATTCAAACAAGCCTCATCCCTGTTGCTATGGAATTAGTGCAGAGCTCCCATCAACAGTGAAATTAGCTCCTGTTTCGGAGCTGACTGTCAACAGCTCCTCCACAGTGAGGGTGGGAGAGCTCTGCACCCCTCAGCCTTTGTATCTGCATCAAGTGCAGAGCACCCCACCAGAAGTGTCTCCTTTTCTTCTAGTGCTCAGGGGACACTCCCTTGATCAGAAATAAAGCCATGAAATTCACCCAACCCATCCTTCCCCCACCACCCAGAAAGGGTCTGTAAGCACTAGAAGTCAGCAGTCAGAGAACAAATAAGCTGCAGCTGTTAACAGCAAGCACACAACAGTAACTGAAACAAGCAGAAGGGCTCTGGAAAGTTTCAGCCATCCCCATGGTTCCTGACAGGGCCTGCCTGGCTCTGAGGGGGACTGTGCCAGCATAGGAGCCTGCCCTTACAAGCAGTGACTCTGGGCTGGCACATGCTTCTCTGTCAGTGCATAAGAGATGGCTTTCTGCCCTCGAGGGCTTGTGGGCATGGGGCCCAGGGGACACGTGGGGTGGCCATCTCCTCCTGCCCCCACCAGAGAGTTTGGCAGTCGGGCCTAACTCGGGTGGTCCGAGTTCACAAGCACCCCATGGGAAAGGCCTGGAGGCTCCTGTTGCCGGGAGCTGGACAATACGGAGCCGAGCGCACATGGGATAAAGCATGATCCCAGCCGGGCCAACGTGCTACCTGTGCCAAAGGGATTCAGTGCCATGAGAGTGTCTTGAGCCTGCTTCAGCTCATGTGGCATCCCTCATTGTCTGCTGCTGACAAAGCCCTCCCTATTCTCTCCGGCCCATTGGCAAGAATTACCTACCCTCCCCTTCTCCCCCTCTTCAAGAATGTGTTAATTTATTTACCACTGCTGGAGGATAAAGGATTAACATACATCACCAGAGTCCAAGGCAATACGAACAGGTAGGTGTGGGTAAGTCTGCTTACCTCTGGGATCTAAAGGAATATTGTATGTGTCCCCAAGAACTACAAAGATTAGGCAGAGCAGAGAGAAAAGGGGAGGGAGGAGAGAAAAGAAATGCAAAGTGCAAAAAGACAGGTTAGAGACCACCATCCCTTTGAGAATAAAGCAGATATTAACACAGAGCAGCCACAGACAGGTACACAGGAGAGCAGGCAGGAGTCCTTCCAAGGCCTCAAACAGAGTGGAGATAACAGAGGAAAGGCAGAGTCCAACCTCCTTCCTCTGCATTGTCACTGGTTGCATTTAGCAGGATACCTCACTCCAAACTTGTTCAAACCGTCTTTCGAGGCAAAGCTACCTCGAGCCTATGCTACCTTTTCAATCAGCTCCTAAGACAGATCCCCATTGCACAACAACATGTCAAGACTTCCAAACAACAGCGCTGGGGAAGGACATGGGGAAACAGTTGGTTTTTCCAAGAAAAAACTCAGACCACTTCTTTGGCCAAGGAGAGAGAGCCAAAGCCCAGGAGGATCTGAGCACATTGAGCTTGCAGGTGGAGAGGGCACAAGGCAGTGGCTAGAGGAGATGTAGCAAGAAACAGAGACACTGGATTGAGCTAATTTAGAACTGGCAGAAATTTCCAAGTAGGAATTTGCAGAAAACAGTCTGGAGGCAGCTCTAAGCTTCCCCCTACCTCTCCTTCTAATGGGCTTCCTAATCATCTCATCTGTGTCTCCTCAGGGCCCTGAGCCCCCTGATCATCATTCCTCCACCTCTCCAGCCTGCTCTATTCCAACCTACCTGAAAGGCAGAGCTCTGCCAAGGTCGAGAGCTCACTGGAGAGCTGAGAGCTGCTGCTCTGCACAGAACCAAAATCCCACTCCAGCTGATACACAGCAGCATCCTGCTGCACAAGGCAGCCGCTCTCGCCTTCTGATCTAGGCATTTATTCCTGGAATGAGTCTCTTCAGCATCCTGGAGAGCAGAGCTAAAGCTTGTCTCTCTGATAAGGGCACATGAACAGCTCAGGAGACCCAGCTTGCCTATGGATGGTTGCTGAGGAGATTCTTGCTGCTGCTGTTGTATTCTGAGCTGAGGAGCAAGTGTGGAAGGCCAGCAAGGAAACTCTGTGTCCCTTGGAGTTCTCCAGATAACCAACTATGTGGTCGTGGCAGATCGGAGGACAAGACAAACCACAGGGTGAAGGACAGAAGGAGAACAAGCCCACAGTGCATGTTGGGGTTTGATTATGTTAGGGAAGATGTCCAGGCAATTTGAGGAAGGAATTGCATGCTCAGCCAAACCCCATGCATGTATGTACCTTGTGATGCCAGCATGGCACCTGCAGTCTCCTGGAAATCCAGTAATTGCTGTAGGAAAAGGATGGCCTGGAAGCAAGGAAGGGAAGTTAGGAGCAACCAACATTGCATCTCCTAAGCTCTGTTCCTTCAAAGAAAGCCTCCAAGAAACAAGTCACTACACTCCTTTGAGCTGGGGGGTTTCCCCACACAGTCACCCATGGCTGAGCCAGGGTCATCTTGCCATGGAAGTCAGGTAATTGTTTGATTGTTAATACCAAGACAGCTTAACTTGAGAACTACTGCTCTTTTTAAATCCTCCTCAGAAGCCATTTTTCACAAAGGATGGTTCAAATCATCATCACTTACATTGCTGGTGAGTTCATGAACTGTCCCATCTTTTGGCATGTTATATTCCTTGTCTGGATCATTCTAGGAAGGGAAGAGAGAGAGACACAAGGTGAGCATGTAAAAAAATTGAAGACACCTACAATACAACTGCTGCTACAAGTGAGCTGAAGGCTTGTTTATCCAGCCTCTCTCAACACCCTCAGACCCGGCTCTTGCAGTGCCATCTCCTGGTGCTCAGGAACCACAGCTCCCACACCCCAGCAGCTCAGAACCACAGGGGTTTGGTCAGCACATGACCTTCATCACATCTTCAGCTCACCTGCCCGGTAGAGCATTCCCCAAGCCCACCTTACACAGGAACAGCTTAACATGAGTCCTCCAAAACTTTTCTTTTTAAATAGGATTAAATTCTGAGATTGATACTGACACCTGCAGAGGCCTGGAAGCTTATGTCAAATTATTTGCAGTAGGCCTGTTAAGGGTCTTAGGCAGAGGCCTCCTGTATTTGAAACCAGCACTAAGCATTTGGTATTTGACCATCCAAAGCGATTCAACGGGTTCCTGTTTTAGTGAGAGACTGCACTCTAGTGAGAAGATGAAACCTAAACTAGGGGTTCTGCTCAGAAAACCCCCCTTCCAAGCCTGCCAGAGACAACACTGAGGAGAATCTTACCTTAATGTTATCTGCAAACTCTTCCAGTGCCTTCGCACCAGTGGTCTCCATGGAAGTGATCAGCCCTGGCAGTTTGTTCTTAGTGCCTGCTGCAGTTCCCTGCAATAGTTCCACGGCAGATCAGTGAAGGAAAACAAACAGTATCTGAACTGCCATCCAGCACCTACCCCACCCCAGCATCTCGGTTCTCCATGTGCCAGAAGAATATTTACAGCACCACATGGAATTCCACATTCTCCTGCCAGGCAGAGAGGGAAGATGTCATGACCCTAAAGATGACCAGGACTTGCTACCTCTCGTGTTTTGTCTTACACATTATCTGATACAGAAGGTATCACAGCTGAAAGGAGATGGAAAGGAGCCTTGCTAAACTTGGATGCCCTTAACTGACACCTGGGGAACCTTGTACCATGGTCCAAGCAGGCTCTCCTCAGAGCAGCCCATCTTCCAGGTCTCAGTGAGCACAGTCTAAACTAAGCTCAATAGTATCAAAGGCCATGAAAACAGAATAATGTAGGTGGTCCATCATGGGGTCAGAACTTGAACTGAACTGCTGCTGAAAGATGCTGAGTTGCTGGTTCACCACCACAGAGAGGAGCAAGGTGCATCTGTGTCACTTCCAGTCCATGCTGGAGGACAGCAGCAGCATAGCTTTGCTCAAAGCCGCTGGGATAATCCATTTCAAAACGTTCTCCAGATGACCCAAGCCACAGGAGCCTTTCCAATCACATCACACTTACCTGCAAGACCTGGTCAAATTCTGGCTTCATCTGCTTAAGATGCTTCAGGATGGGGAAGATTGTGAGCACAGCTGAATAGTCGTGTCGGATGATGGCTTTCCGGGCAGCTGAGACAATGTTATCCCCCTCCATGATCAAGTTATCTAATGACTCCTGCAACAAAGCCACAGATGGGTCATCTGTGGTACCACTGAGGAACTCTGAGCACGTGTTCTCCAGGGTCTGAGCTTGACGCCATTCCCTGAACAGGTCCTGGAGGACAACCCCAGCATCCTTTACAAGACAAGCAAACCAGGGAGGCTCAACTGACCTGGATGAGAGAATCAAAGGTCTTCTTCTGGTGGTGCTCTGGGACAATTTCCGTCAGGAGCTGGTACTCGCTCTGGGCCAGTTTGACAAAGGCACTGACACAGTGGATGTAGGCGTCGATCTCGATGTCGAACACGTCGTCCCTCCCTGCAAGGGCAAGAGGGATTTAAGGGACAGCAAAATCCACACTGAACTTCCAGCAGCTCTGCTCATTCCAAGGCTTCAGTTTACACAAGGCTCTTCTGGAAAAGTTGGCTCTGGCTTTGCACCAATTGGTGTGTGAGAACAAGAGACGTCTTCTCACCATACCTGCCCTGAAGAGGATTTGTGCATGGGAAGCTCTGCATATCCTGCAGGAGGCAGGAAACGTCATCTGCAGTTCAGGAAACGCACATCAGGACACCAGCCCTTTCCAGCCTCATGACAGAAGGGAAGTTTGGAGCTCTTCTGGGATACAGACTAAATTTAATCAAGGGCTTGAACACAGAGTACTAAACTCAGGAAGGTCTGAGGTGAATTATTCAACATCTCGCTTGTATTTTTAGAATTCCTTATCTCCATCCGTCATGCAGATGAAGAACTGCCATTTTGCATCAACATTTCTGGGAAATAAGGGCTGTCCTGGAAGGCAGCCTCTCCCCACAGGCAGAAAAGGAAGATAAAAACCAGGCAGATGAACATTTACCTCCTATGAAGCAGGAATATCAGCATAGCTAGGTGAGTCTGCCACACAATGCTGCATACAAATGAGTCCTAGGATACAAATATCTTGGACAAAGATCCATCAAAGATCCTACATGGGTCTTTGTGCCTGTGTAATACAAGGGCTGGCACCAACTCATGCCAACCACTGCTGGATGTGTCTGCAGGACAGACATAGACACCATCCTGCAAGAGAGTAAGATGGCGCAGAGAGGCCTTCTCTAAGCTATGGGCTGCTGCTTCTCTCCTCACAGCAACTTTTGATGGAAAAAGAACCAATTATTCCCTACGCTGACAGGTCCCTCAGGGTGATATTTTAAAAGTTCTGGTCAGCAGAGGAAGCACAAATGCGGTGTGCTTTTACAGCCTGCCTACAGTGCAGTGACCCATTGTACTGCAATGCTGCACATGATCCCTTTCCTGTTCACTTTGCTTCACCACCAAACAGGCCAGTAGCCACCAAAGTGCCCCTCGGCACGGCCTCAGCCAGTCTCTGGCTGGACAAATTTGGAGTTCCCTGTCTGAGGGCTTGGGGTGTGTGTGATTAGTGGGAGTGAACTCCACTGAGAAGAGCCAGAGCTTCTTAGCCAGAGGAGGCCCATGCTTCAGGACTGCCCACGGAGACAAACAGCCACTGGCTACAGAATTCCAGTGCAGCATGCTGGGAAGAAGGGATGGATGTTAGCCAGCTCGTTACGGAGTGACAACACGGTACTTACCCGCAGCCGGCCCGTGCTTGTCGCTCAGGGTATCGCAAAGGTGTTTAACTCGTAAATCATGCTCATGACCTAGTGAGATGTCAGCCGGCACAAACAGAAGGTGCAATTTATCCAGGGTGGTTACAGCATGGATGCTCACACTGGGCTGGATGCTGCTTCAAGCCTGGCTTACTGGATCTGAGGGACACCGTTTTCCCTACACAGTCCCAGGAGTGCTTCCTGACCAAATCCCTTTGTTGGGCTATATAGCAGCAGCGACTCTTTGAAACCTGATGAGAAGTGTGAGTTAAGTCGTTTGTTGGACCACAGAGTCCCTTGAACCTCCTGCCTAAGTTCTGAATGGGATTGCAGGCACCAAGTCCAATTTGTACCCACAACCGTCACAAATCCAAACTCAAAACCCTGCTCAGCATGAGAATTTTTCCCTCCAATGAGTGATGCTGGTCACCATCTGGGATTTAGGAGACTACAGCACAGGTGCTGAAGAGAACTGCTTTGGATGCTTACTTAGCAGGAGGCAGGAATTTCTTATGGATGCTTTGAAGAAAGGACCTCTTCTCCCTTATCTGGCACAACCTCTATGAGCAGAGGAGGTCAGAATGTGGAAGATGACCATTTAGGGAGGTCTCCACAGAGATGTTCAGGAACAATACACTGGCTGTGGTCCAACACTTCAGCATCAGGTTTGGAAAGGTCACTAGGAAACTGAATGTCTCAAAGTCCAGGCAAAAAGAAAAGAGAACAGGAACACCACAAGCAGATGTCAGCAGAGCAGGGCTTCCATTAGCCAGGTGGCTGTGGTGGGTCCAGGTCAAGGTAACACTCCTCTGCACCTCTACTCATGTTTACAGACACTTTGGAATTCAGAAAGTAAATTCAGAAAAACAATCTGGCCCTCCAGCATCTCCTTGTTTCCCCAAGGATAGCTGAACCTAACCAATGCTGTCCACTAAGCACTGGACTAATGGAAGCCCCACCTGGAAAAGCAAGGCACAGATAAAGTCAAGGGTGAAGTAGCTAGAGCTGTGATTACCTTCCATAGGAATGAGGTTAGAGGCCCCCTTTTTCCCATCTAGACCATGCTGAGAGTACTGTTTCAGAAGGTTCTGAGCCTTACGGATCGTGCCTGTCACCAGAACCAGAGAGAAGAGACAAGACCCAGAAAATGAGTGAAAGAAAACAAACCCAGAACACCAGCCCTCCACCAGCATCAGCCGGGCCCAGCAAGAGGACGCTGGGCACCAATGAGCATGCTCAGTACAGGAATGTGAACCCCAAAATCACGCCCAAGTGTGCAGATAGAATGGCATTTCCAGACTGTTTCCCTGCTTTCAGGCCGGGGGTATAAATTCCAGCCAGGTTACAGAACTAGGGAGCGCTCCAATCAGTCTGCAGAGGTGGGTGAGAAACACTGTCACAGAAGGGAAGCAGTGAAGCTCCCTTCCCTCTGGTGGGTTTATTTAAGTTGGTACTCTGCTCCAAGCATGCAAGGTCTGTTGCTTCTCCTCAGCTGTGGAAGCAGGGCTTTGCATATGGGACAATTCCTGTCTGGCAACACGTTGCCCGCTCACAACCGCAGCCACTTGGCAAGAGGTGCCTTTCCAGGGGGTATTTTCTGAGCATAATCAATAAAGACCCATCAGGAGCCCCACAGCCAAGACAAGGAATGGCACAGGAAGCAATAAAAGGGTGACAACCTCTGGGCTCTAGGGAGCAACTGCAGCAGCAATTCCCATCCCAGGAATAACAGAATAATGGATGCTGCCCACCCATGTCTAACTCGCATTAAGCCACCCTAATCCCCAAGACACTTCTCTTCTAAAGAACCGCAAATCAATTAAAACCATGGAAAAAAAATAACACTGGGTTAAAAGATTTATACTTAACACACACAAAAACCAGACAGAACCAAACAAAAGGCAACGCTGGATATACAGCTAGAAAGCACAAAACAAAGCATTAATGTGACAACTGAAGACTAGGCAGTGTTTCCACATTAAAAGGTTAGTCGTCATGCAACAAGCTACAATCACCACAAGCACACGGACACCCTCTCACAGCAGAGCTTTGCTGTTGCCTGCACAACAGGGAACTGGAAGTTTTGGGAAGGTAGAAGGAGTTTCTATAGCAGACCCAAATGAAACAGAACCAGGCTGAGTAAATGAAGAAGCCAAAACATAAAAATGCGGCTGTCAAAATTAAGAATCGATTTTCCGCTACAAAGTAATATATCACTTCAAACATGCAGATAATCCCTACTCCCATCAGCCACTGGAAATGAGTGTTGGCTGCCCAAATGCTGAGGGGAAGCACAAGTACACACAGCTGCTGAACAGCATTCTGGGATGCAGGACAGCTTCATCCCATAAGGGGATATATGGCAGGGGAAAGGAAACTTCAGCTCCCCCTGACAGTGCAGCTCTAGTGGGGGAGAACAAGAGAGAGCAGTTCCCATTAAATTCCTGCCTTAAACTGGTGCATTTACTAAATAACAGAGCACTTTCCTAAGCTGTAAATTTTTACTGGCAACATTTTTCTCCTACCAGTTCAGAGTATTCTCAACCACTTAGCAAAGAAAAAAAAAATCATATCCATAAAACACATTCTTCTAGCAGGAAACTTCTCCCCTCCAGACCCACACCTGGGAGGTGGGCAGACTTACACCCTTGCTGGCTGATGCATTTGCTCCTAAGCTTCTGCCATATGATCAAATGAGCGGGTTATGCCTCTTCTTCCAAGCCTCCCAGTGCTCTTCACACTCCACATTTCCACTTTATTCTTAGCTATTTTCAGAAACCTTAAAAACTTGGGCTCAGCAAGTTCCTCTGAGCGAGGGGGTCTATGGCAAGCTTTGGAGAGATGCACTAAGCTCTTCCTTACTGCTGCTCCCCCGGCCCAGCTGATGCAGAGCAGCTCAACCTGGGTACTGTTCTTCTACCAGTTCTTTCAGCTTTCCCACTCTCAAGCATCCAGGGGGAGGGGAAAACCAAAAAGGAATAAAAAGAGAGAGTAAATTGGTGTGAAACCCGAGCAGACAGTACAACTGCTGCAGCTGTCAGCAGGGTCTCACTGCACAGGTATGCAGGGGATGTCTCCACAGCCCACCCCTGACAGCTTCTTTTTCTTTTTTTCCCCCCTCTTTTTCTCAATTTCAGGGGATGAAATTATGCTGCATTTTGTTTGCGTAAGCACAATTACCTGTGTTTACTGACACACACCAAGCGTTTGGTGTTCATGGGCATCACTTCAGTGCTGCTGGATCCCTCTGACTTAGCATTGTAATTAGGCTTTAATGGGTTCTAGTGGAAGCCAAATGCTTCTGTTCCAAGATTGTTTTCCCCTATTAGGCAGCTCCCTAACCAAAGGGGACTGTGTTGCAGCTACTGATGAAAACATCACATTCCATCTACGCAGTGATCAGTATGGGAAGCAGGAATGGGTTCTTAATTCTGTCACTCAGCCTGCCTTCAGTTAGCACCTCACTACTAAGCCAAATAGCTAACCAGGTAAATGGGAGCATTAGGGAAACTGGAAAAGGGCTCCTACAGCTTGTAAAGAGCCACAAAAGTAAAAAAAAAAAACCAACAAACCATCTGAAACTTTCGCTTCTGTGGCCCAGTTGTTAAAGCGGCTTTTGGGCATCCACAAAGCACAGTTTTCCTACTTGTTGTCCTGATTCTCCCTTCCATTAGACAGTGTTCCATCCAAGCAGCAGGGAACATCCTCTTTTCTTACGCACCAGCTGCAGGAATCTGTATGAAACCAGACAAAGCTCTCTCTGCCTTTTGCTTGCAGGCAACCAGGTCAAGTGGCCCGACCTTTCCCAAAAATGCAGAGCTGCTGAGCTACCTGCTGCTCTCAAGCCAACAAGGGAGCACAGGGTCTCCAGGCATCACAAAGGAGCTGTATTTTATGTGCACACGTTTGCAGCAGGATGATTTGGGAATCTGAACACACCTGCCCTCTGAGACAGGCGGCTGACATTTCAAACAGCAAACTAAAACCAGAAAAAGCCCACAAATTGCTTCATCTGTTCAACTTGACTTGGCAAGTTGCACTCAAGGGGAGACAACTCTGCTTTAGAAGCATCTCCAGCAGTCAGTTTTCAAACTGCACGTTGTAACAAGAGACAGCACAGGGAACACCAACAGATAAAACAGGAGCAGAGAGATGAAGACCCTCTGAAACAACACATGGATATGAAGCATGTTCTCTAGAATCCAACACAGTACCTAGGAGGGTCTCTGCCTTGTTACCTAATACCTCACCTTCCCTTCAGCTTTAGCCTCTCTTATGCTTCGTTTTTTGGTTAAAGAAAGCTATAGCAAATCAGATTTAGTTTGTTATTTACCCCTTGCAACAGGTTAAAGTGTGCATTGGGGTGTGCACTGGGATATTCTTATTTAAGGACAAAGGAAAACAACTCACTTGTTGGAACTGCGAGAAAACCCCCTTGTCTGAAACCCAAATTGGCAGAACTTGACTTTACTTACTGAAATAAGGTAATAGAACAGAAAAAAACCCTGTCTTTGGCCATAACTGAACAAAGGCTAAACCCAGGGGAATCAAACATCATCAGGTAATATTGCTCTGAAGGGAACCAGTGCCAGTGTGAAGGGGGTGCGAGACCTCTACCTCAAGAGCTGTCCTTGAAAGCTGATGGAACTGCAGAAAAAAAGGTGAATCTCTGCTCAAAGACTATTTTTTCTCCATTTTTAATTTCACTTAAGTACAATTCAGTAGCCATAAGAGATGGCTGGTGTATGAGGTGTAACCACCACTGTCCTTCAAGAGCTACAGTCCGGTTCTCTGTCCTTGTTCACGGAAGAATGGACACAAATTAGCCACTATTTTCTCTTGAGATTCACAATAACCCAATGGATCATTTGAAGTGCTCTTTCCTTCACACACCATCAGCTCTGTAAGTGCATTCAGACCATGCTCTGTGCCTTCTACCTGGCCCATCTCGGAAAATCCAATTAAACTGTGAAAAAGACATGAAAATCATCTGGCGAATTTACAGCTGAGACGTTCGTTGTGACAAAGCCACTCTGGATGCCCAAATGCATCCACTTTGGAGAAGTCCTCCTTGTAGGGAACAAATGCTTGTGGCCCTCCCTCTGTACCCTCTATGTGATCATCCAAGATCTGAGACTCATAAAAAAGATTCTAGTGATTGTTTTTTTTAATCTGTCCATGAAAAAAACCAACTAATCCATTCCTGACTCTTTACCTAGAGCAGAGGGGAGATGTTACCCTTTGTCAGGCTGCTCAGAAACGCTTGCTGACCATACTGAATGCATTGCAATCAAAACCCAGAAATCTTTTCAGAATCAGGTGATAACTGGGAATTGTGGACCAAATCTGAAGCATCTGCAACCTGAGATCCCCAAGGCTCAACTACAGATCCCTACTGGCACCTTTTAAGTGGCTCAGTGTCCCTGAACCCCCTATCAGGTGGTTCTCTGCTGACAGGGGAAAATTCACTGAAATTCACAGTTGGGCTGCAGTTCACAGATCAGCTTTCAGGAACAGCTCCAGGGCACAGCAGTAATGGCACAGACTGATTTTAAAAGACCAGAGGGGTGATGTCTGGATGCCACAGCCTTCCCCAGGCAGCCCTCCCTCTCCAAATATCCCAGGCACACCCTCTGCTTTAGCAAGAAGAGGCCCAGCAAAGCCTCTCCACAAACAGAAGTGAAGAGAGTGAGCACCAGGGCCAGCACACACACACATAGACACACATTACCTGGGATGAGGACTGCATTCACAGCAGGATTATAAAAATAAACACAACACAATTAAAATGGGTATTTCTTCCTCCTCCCTTTCCCCATCCCATCCATTCCCACTCCCTACCCACATTTCTTACTGTTTTCCTGAACCCACTAAGAGTATTTGGACAATACAGGAAAAAGAACAGTAGGGAAGGAGGGTATTGGTCAGGTAAACTCACAGAAATATGGGCTTTTCTGACTTGCTAACTCTTACAGAGGAGACAACAGAACTGCTGGGACACAGAGGACAATATCCCTGTGCTGCTGTGGGAGATATGTGCTGGCTTTTGCTGGCCCTCCTCCCACTAGATGGCACATTCCAGAGATGGGAATTCCAGCTCTGCACTCCTCTACACCAGAGTGACCAACCTCACCAGCTGCACAAAATGCAGCAGAACCCCATTATGAGAAGAGGAGGAATAACCCACCAGCCACATCCATAGCTGTTCCAAAGACAGGCCACGGCAGGAGCTTTAAGAGCCCTTCCAAAATTCACACAACGCTGGATCTCGCTTTTGTAGGCACCTACCCAGGCCCCATCTCAACTCCTGACTCCTTGCTTTCCTAGCACAATAATAATTTATTCATAGCTAATGATTCAAGTGATGTATTTTATCAGATATGAGCTTTCCATGTGCTGTGACATTATATTCCACGTTCCAGTGCTGAGGACAAGTGTTCTCAGATGAAATCCCTTTACAGCCCTCTCGGGTCTCTTTTTAACCACCTCTTTTCTCAAGTCCTTTCCTCTCCCTGTACATGGGGCCCCTCTCCTCCCTTTACAGCACCCAGAGAACAAACCTGAAGGCTTGACTGACAGACAGAAAGTGTCTGTAACTCCAGTGCTGAATCCAGGGCAGAGAAGAGGTGTTTATCTCCAAAATCTCACCCCTGGCTCCTGTCCCAAGAGCACATTTTTAGACACAGAGGCTTCCTCAGCAGGGAGAGGGCCTGCAGGTGTGTGTTCAAGTGTACAGTGACCCCTCTTCAGGGACTCACCCGGTCTCTTGATTGGCTTTTTGGTGGGGGTGTCCTTCCTTTTGTTCTGAATGGCAGGGGAATAGGGCACCCCAGAGGAAGAGCTGTTCTTACGGAAATGGTCCTTCAGCCCCTTGATGGAGCGGTCGAGCTGGACAGAGCGGATTTGGAAGTAAACAGTCATGAAATCTAAGGAGATAAGGTAGAAATAAGATTATAATTTAATGAGGCACTCATCATTGAAAGCAGGATACAAAGTGACCAACAAAATACGCTCTGTGTGCTGGAGTTGCCTTTGATCATGGAAAAATTCTTAAGAAGCTTTTAAGGACGTTCATCATACCTGGTAGGCACAGTAATCCCCACTCAGGAGTAAATCATTGAGGTGGGGGGCAGTTCTAGGAGCTACATGTTGCAGGAAACCTGTACTTTCACATACAAGTCCACAGGCATTCACTCCCAAAGGAAAAGTTAATAAAGGAGTAAAAGGCTCTCATCAGATCTTGCTGCAGAACAGGAAAGGAGAGACATGCATAGACTGAAGAAAGTCCATGCTGTTCTCCCCCTGCCCTTGGTCACATCTCACACAAAAAGTTATGCCCATAAATATTTCCCAGATGGGAATAAGCGACCAGTGTCTTGCACGTTTGTGAAACCTGAGCACAGGGTAGCTGCAGCTCCAGCAGAAGCCATAACAGATGCAGTGCAATGGATTCCTGCTTCAGGACAGGCTATACACCGAGATAATTTGTGCTTTATTCACCAGTACAGCACTACCAACCTTGATTCCTGCCGTTCTCCACCAGCCAGCCAGAAATGCGGATGATGTCGTGCAGGACGCTCTCCGGGAGGTGCTCCAGGGTCATCTCCTCCTGCGTCTCCATTTCATCGTCCCCGCTGATCAGGTCCAGGATGAGGATTGGGGGCACTGGCTTGGTGTGCCGTGTCATCAAGCTGCGGAACTCAGACTCCAGGGATTCCTTGCCCCTCTCAAAGAGGGATTTCTGGCACAAAACAGCAGGACAGAAGCTGTAATCAATCACTCACACCTGTAATCAATCACTCATGAATATTTCTGCATAAAAACATACTTTCTGCAGCATTTCTAACCACTGCCAAGTGCTTCATGCTTCAGACTCCAACCACGCCTGTATCTGAGAGACACTTAAAGGGAATTAAATAAAAAAAATGCTTGGGAGTCACTCAGCCTTCAAGTGGGATTTAAACAGATCACCCATTCTGTTCAAGCAGCTGAAGGACTGACAAGAGCTACTCATGAGGAGGTTCAATCAACTCCTCCACGGGTGTAAGATCTGCTTCCAGAATTCCTCCGGGCACAATGCATGGGGAGCAAAACAGCAGGGGCAGAAATGCTGCCGAGGACAGGCTTAAACAGGAGCCAAAGCAATGGTTCCTTCAGCTGTGCCCAGGACACCACCTTCACTAGGCAGCAAACCCAGAGCCCCTCCCAGCAAGAGGACGAGCAGAAGGGCTGTGTCTGTCCCTCTCCCACCCGTGCCAGGTTCAAGACCCACGACCTACCACGCGGTTCAGCTCCGGGCTGTCCGGATTGTTGTCCTGGAAGTATTCCACTGCCTTCTGGATTTTGTCCATGCAGTTCAAGTATTCCTCCAGCCTCCCAGTGGGGCTAAAAGTAAAAACCAAAAGTAAAAAGCAGTGCCCCACATAGCAAACAAAGAAGATAATAAGTAAGTACCAGACCAAACCTAGGATAAAAACAACAAGGAAAGTTTAAATTCACTTTTCTTCATCTAGGAAGAGATCACAGAATTCCCTTTTGCCTTCACTCAGTGCCTCAGCAGAGTACCCAATCCATGCAGCAAATGCAGAAGGACTGCTGATGGAGCAGCATACAACTCTCAGCCTTGCCCTCCTCTCCCAGACAGGCCCTGACAGGAAGGCAAAGGACACTGCACATCCCACCCCAGAGAAGAGCCACAGAGCAGGCTCCAGAGCAGCTCTGGCTCATCCTGGATGCAATAATAACACTGGTGGGCAGGAAGAACCTTTGGGAAAAGGGCAGAGGAAAACAGACAAGCCACCAGCGCTCGTGAGATTCATATGGCAGCATGTCTGCACATCCTGGAAGGGACAACGTGCACAATCTGAGCTGTCTTTGTCCTACAGGGATGAAGGAAAGTCAAATCAGCGTGGACTGAGAGTGGGGAAGGAGTGTGGGAAGGGTACCAAGCAGGCAATGATGACTGTGTGGAGTCAGCTCCCCTACCTCTATCCCAAAAATCCAAATGGATGAAACTCCCCAGCAAGATCCAGCTGGCCCAACTCACCCTTCCTTTATGATCTTCTCCGTGTCTTTGGCCACATGGTAGTAACTGATGACGTGATCCAAGCAGGACAGGGTCTTCTCCACGTTCTCCTGCAGGCGCTGCAGGTTCTCTGTCTGTTTGTGGACTGGGATGATCGAGTTCTCCAGCTTCATCAAACGGCTTTCAAAGGAGGACAGGATAGAAACCTGCACACCAAGAGAGAAACCAGCAGCTGAGGATATCCTTCCTGCACATCCATGCAGTGGGGTCAGGAGCAGGGCAGTCAGGGACCTTCAGGGCCCTGCTCCCAATTTTCCATGGCTCCTGAGCAGCTGTTTCCAACCCCCTGCATCCTGATTTGTATTAACAGTCACAAAACAGATCACCTGCCACACAGAGATGGGCCAAGCCTGAATTAAATGTCTGTAAAGAGGGAAGATAATATTCCAAGACAGTATTAAGGACAAGCAAAATTTTACTTGAGAAAGGAAAACAAATCCACAGGAACTGCCTGGAGATTCCCCACATAAATTGAGCAACAAAAGTACAAACCAGCAGCCACTTTGCTCTGCACCAGAGACCCAAAACTGAGCTCCACAACATGCAGGTTCAGGATCAATACAGTGAGAACCATCACAAACATTTGGTTTTAAAAGAGGACTGTGATATTGCTTCTGAAAGATAGAAAACCATAGTAAGCTCATAAAAGAGTGCCTCAGTATCATCTTTTCTAGGCCAAAATGTAATTCCTATAAGATTCCCTCCTATGTTACGTTTTCCACACTTCTCTGGTGCTGCCTCTATGACTTTTTTAAAGCCCTGAGCCCAAAACTGGACACAGTATATAAGCTGAGGGCTTATGAGCAATTACAGCCCAGCAATTACTTCCTACCTTTGCACAGAACACTCCCAAAATAAAACTCTAAACAAAACCAGAATTCATGAAGCAACAACACGATGCTGTTGCACAAACTAATCTCAGGCTGATTAATACCTCTTCCCAAGAGAGAGGACTGACTGTGGTAGAGGTGAGGCCAACAGCTCACCTGAGCCCTCCTCAGAGCAGGAGAGAAGCTCAGGATTGAGTTATTTATCAGGTTTCCCCTTTGCCCAGCCACTGGAGCAGAAAGCACAAATTCAGAGCAAGTGGTTCGTTACTCCACGTCCCTCAGACGGGCACAGTGACAACCTTGAAAATGGACAAACCTAAGAAATTAAGAAAAGTAAATCCAGCCCCAACATTAGGACCTCTTTACCATGTTCTTGGTGAGCTGGTCACTCTTCTCAAGGCTCTCTTTGATAAAGGACAGAGTTTCTTCTTCCTGTCAGTAGGATGAAAAAAAGAGTCTTCAGTCCTGAACACTGGCCTTCTAGGACACTAAACATTACACGTAGGTTTTTACAGGTCCTGGGAAGCACTGCAGCAACCCATGTCAGGTCTGATGCTGAGGACACATTTTAACAAGCCACCTCTTAGCAGAAATCAGAGCAAGTGAGCCCAGGTGGAGACATATGTAGTGAGCGAGGTTTTTACGGATCATTTGTTTCCCTTCAACACCACGAGCCTCAGCACAGTACAAAATTAACACCTTTCCCACGGAGGGACAACTTCCCTGCCACAGCACAACACGAGGCTTGCACTGGCACCTCCCAAAAACCCCACACAGGGCGAAGAACTCCAGTGGCCAAAGCAAAGCAGCAACCGAGGGCTGGTTTTAAGTCATTAAACCCCAGATACCAGGAGGCAACAGCAGCCTGCAAGGGCTGTTTTTAAGTCACCTAAACCCAGGTATAGGGGTGGAACAGAAGCCAGCAAGGCCTGGTTTTAAGTCGCCAAAGCCCAGAGATAGAGGGAGAACAGCAGCCAGTGAGAGCTGATTTTAAGTCACCTAAGCCCAGATATAGGAATGGAATAGCAGTCTGCAAGGGAGGGTTTTAAGTCACCAAGGGCTCCCAGGGTATATCTGAAGGGAGAGCCCGCAGATGCGCCCGGGACAGAAGGGGCCAGAGATACCCCCTGCCCCTGAAAACCAGCCCTCGAAGGGGACCTGGGGACATTCCGAGACCCGGAGCGGAGTGACCAGGCCCCTGGGAGGTCCCAGATCGCTCCCAGGTCCAGTAGGGACCCCCAGGCCCAGCGCCGTCTCCCCGGCAACGCCATGGGGATGCGGGCCCGGGCCCTGACCCCAGCCCCGCAGCGTCCTCAGCGGGTCCCGAGCTCAGCCCCACCTGCTTGAGCTTGTCCTCGATCTCCCTCCGGCGAGCCGACACCTCCTCGCTCGGGATCATCGCGCCGGGGCCGCTCGGCCGCTCGGTCCCACCGCGCCCGGCCCCTCACCGCCCCGCCGCCATGATGGGCGCGGCGAGCCGCGCTGCGCATGCGCGGACAGCCCCGCCACCATCTTGAGAGTGGCGTCGCCTGAGGAGGGGACGGGAGGTGGCAGAGGTGGGTGATACGCATGCGCGCTGCCCCGTGGGCGGCCATGTTGAGAGTGGCGGGAGGGCTGTGCCGCCATCTTGAGAGTGGCGAGGTGGGTCAAACAATTACAGCATTAATTGGGTTGGAAATTGGTCTGAGAACATCGAGTGAAACCTGTGGCCCAACACCGCCTGGTCATACAGACCAAGGCTCTTCGGGCTGTGTCCAGTCTGTCGTTAAGCACCTCCAGGGACCGTGACTCCACCACCACCCTACGCAGCCCATTCCAATGTCTCTAATCAGCCTTTATGTGAAGAAATTCCTCCTCGTGTCCAGCCCAAACCTCCCCTGGCGCAGACTATGTCCTCTCGTCCTGAGCGTGGCACTGTTGTGTAAAATTTTCTTAAGAAAGGATGTTCTTTGGTGTTTGATCTTTCAAGCCTAATCACCAAGAAGGGAGATTTGAATCAGTGGAACAGAGAGCAGCTCGCAAGCTCTAAGTGATGGCCAGGTGTTAGAAAAACAAACGACTTGTTGGTAGAATTGCCTTGATGAGAGGCTTAGGGCTTGACATGCTTCAGTAATCTCACACCTAGAGGGAGGTTAACAAAACTTGTGCAGAAGCTGATAGTGGGCACAAAAAATGCAGATTTTAAGGGCCTCAAGGACATTTGGCCGAGTCTTCAAGATAAGGAAGAATCTAATAAAGCCAATTCAGCAACTGAATCAACTCTAACTGGATAAAAACTAATTCAGGCAGGGGGAAATCCTGACCACCAACCCATGGCCACCAATCCAAAACAGGAGAAAGACTGAGCATGTGGACTAATTAGCACAAGAACTGAGAGAATCATTAACCGATAGAAGATATGATGCTAATTAATAAGAGAACTATGTATCTTATAGCTAATGAACACTAATTCCTTTGTTTGCTGAAATGTATAAATAGTAAAATAAATAGTAAATTAATAGTTGATGTGTTTAATTTGTGGAATTCCACCGAGCACACGGACTTGTGCAACTCTGGAATAAATAAACAATGTCTGAGTATGCAATTACTGGCTTGTTGCACACCAGGTAACGAGTCAGGTTTTTGTGCACAACAGATGGGGAGGGAAATTGCAGGGGGTTGGGCCCAGGGAAATTAAATTACAGAAATTTGAATATGAATTAGGGAATCACAGGCATTTTGCAGGAGTGCAGGTTCACCCACCCGTGTCCTGCATCCACTTTCTAGGGAGAAATGTTATCCCACAGAGAAGCTGCCACCTGCTCCCTCCTGCAGCACAGGTGGGGAATATGGCCAGGTGTATCACACACTGCAGGCTCTGCATCCTAAACCACATCCAGCCTGGAGCAGGGAGCTGGTTCTCCCAGTACCAGCAGTCCCAGCCTCCCACCTTCCTGTGCTGCTCCAAGGAAAGGCTCCTGCCGTGCACAGGGACCGGCGTGTTCCCATCTGTCTTCCCCTTGTCAAGCCACGCCAGGCTCTGGAAAGAAGCTGAAACAACCCGAAGGAGCTCTTTTGTTCAACAGCTTCAACGGATTTCATAACCCACCCTGTCCACAGGTGTGCCCAGGCTCTGGCTCCGTAAGAGGAGACGTGTTTTCCGTGTGTGACATTGCCCGGCCGTGTTTTGTGGGGACACCTGACAAAGGGGTTCTTGAGGGTGTAAGAGAGAAGATCCCTGTCGGGGCTCAGCCCCCACACTGGGCTGGTATGACTGGGAAATGTTTTTTTCTCTCTGTACAGCAGAGCCATCTCTTTCCTTACAGCATTCTGTGCTCTTTCTGCCAGTACTCACCCCCCTCATTCAAAGGGCAGCCAGAGCCAGAAGAAAACTTGCCCTCGCTGACTCTGGGGAACAGTTGTGCCTACTCCCCCCAACAATGCTGTTTATCTGCTGAAAATCCAGGAAAAAAAGCTCCCTCACCCCTCATGGAGGGGCAGACCCCTCAGAGCAAAGAGGGCGAGTGGGACAGAGGCACCCACCTGATATCCCAGCTGCCGTGTAGGGTGATAAAGAGTGAATAAACGTACAGAAAATCCATCATATAAAAACTGCTGGACTCTGCAAACGTGAGGTGTAACACCACATCCGAGAGGAAGCAGGAGGGGGGAAAAAAAAGGCTTCTGGTCAAACTTCGGTTAAAAACGAAAAAGAAAGGGTAGAAACGCTGCAGTTTGAACGTGCGTTAAACCAAGGTGCAGAAGCGCGCAAAAGACCTCTGGGCTGTGAGTCCCCCCCCCCCAACTCATCCCTGGCTGTGTTCCCAGCAGCGGGTGCAGCCGGCGGAGCGGCAGCTCCAAGGCAATCCCGGTCTCCTTCCCGCCGGAGCTGCCCTGGCCGCGCCACTCTTCCCGCCCCATGAACCGCGGGGTCCCCGCGTGCCCGCGAGGATCCACTCTCGGCGCCAAACCTGCCGCCCACGATCAGAGACTGATGTCGTGACACGGCAGTGGCCGTGGAGGAATGCCGAGTCACCTCCTGGTTCTCAGCACGGGCACAGAAAAAATGTAGGCAACGTGAATGAGTAAGGGCTGCATCTCAGTGCAGTGCTCATTTGGGTGTGGGTGCGCTAATAAAAGATCTGACGGGTCCCTTTCACGGCATTTGCCAAGTAAAACTGGTCCAAATGCTCCGAACCCCAAGACACAGGATCAGATCGGAGCCCAACAACACCTTTGGGGTGTGGAGACCACGGGGTTCAAACAACATCATGGCCCCGTTGTTCAGCAACGGGAATTTTCACCACCACAGGCATGAGGAAGTGGCACCTGAGGGACGTGACAGACGCTGCTCTCTGAGGACAAGGTGTTCAAGGCGTTGGTCACCAAAAATGCCACTGAAAAGAGAATCAAACCTGATTTGCAGGTGGGGAAACTGAGGCACGGAGGGGTTTTGCTTTTCCTGCTCAGGGCTGGGCAGCGAGTTGCTGGAAAGACCCAGATATCCCCCAAAACCACGTTTCTACTGGGTGCCTTCATGGTGGTGAAGGTCATTGTACAAAAGTGTAATCTTGACAAGATTTGGATAAATTCAATTAAAAATAGCTCTTAAAGCGGGGACTTTCTGTCCCCTGCATTGTGGCTTGGTACTGCTCACCCCAGGAACAGTTCCTGCATTAAAAAATAGTCATTTTATTGCAAAAGGGAAAAAAAAAAAAAAAAGATTTGTGCCTGTCTTTGCCTCCTGCTGGCAGGGCTAATCCACTCCTGCACAGAGGGGACAGTGGGGAGGGGGCAGGGCAGCAGCATTCCCGAGCCACAGGAGCTGCCTGCAAGGATGCAGCGTGTGGCAGTGAGGGCAAAACAAGATTAATACAACCAGGAGCTTCCAAAAGAGCTTTGCATTTGATGTGGGAGAGGAGAGAGATCAGAGTACAGAGGAACCAGGATTAACATAAAATTACAAAATTTTCATTCTGGGCTGCAGGGCTGTCCCAGGCTGTGTGACCCACCAGTGCCCCAGGCTGTGGGAACACTTGGGAACACCGTCCGCCGATGGCACTGCCCTCACCTCCTTCCCAGACGCAGCCCGTTCTGTCTCCCTTCAGGTCAGAAAAAGCGATTAATCTTTAGTGAAATTAATCTTCAGACAGAAAAACCAGGAGCTCTGAGCTTCCTGACAGAAACCTGATTTTCTCTTCCAGGTGGGGGAACCCCTGGAAGGGGGAGCGGGTGTGCACAGACAGGGCACGGGATGCGCCCGGGCACGTGCCCTGGCTGCTACGTGTCCATGAACTTGAACGGCTGAGACAGGAACCAAACCCACCACAGGACTTCGCCTCCCTGGTAACGCCCCAAGCCCCACTGACTTTTGCTTTGATCCTGACCTGGGTTTGGAGCATTGCAGTGCACATCCATTGGGATGTGCAGCGCTCCCGGAAAACCAGGTCCGTGTGGAGCAAGGGTTGGTGCTCAGGCTCCTGCAGCTTCCTGGTCCTTTCCGCCTGGCCCTGACCAGCCTTGCTGCTCCAGGGAAAGGATGCAGCACAGCAGGAATTGCCCTGAAACAGCACCCAAGCAATTCCCTAACAGGGAATCCCTCAGCAACCCCCCCTGCTCCTTGCAGGAAGGAGTTCACGGGGATCAGCCCCTCCAAGGCTGGCCCCAAAAGTCCCCCTCCCAAGCCTTCATCTATCGCAGACACAGGCTGTGCTCTCCCTCCCTCCAGCTTTATTTGCGGAGGGAATTAAGGTCCTGCTGGGAAAACCTCCCCTATGCTCTGATAACTGCCTGCAGAGCCAGCTCTAAATGCCTTTTTGTAAATGAAAGACCAGGATTAACGAGGTTCCCCTCATCCCTGTTTACTTAATGCTCTGTGGGAGTGGGGGGAACAGGGCAGAGACCCCCCCTTTGCCAGCCGAGCACATCAGGCCACCAAGGAGCTGGCACATGCCTGGGACCAACAAGGTGCCACCCAGCACATGGCTGAGCCTTTCCTCTCCTCCCTGGAACAGGAGGCTCCTTCCCAGAGGGGTTTGGAATGGGTGGGATGTGTCTGGGTGCATCGGTCCAGGGGACAGGGCAACCACAGGACACTGCATTTTACGTGCTGGGGGCCGAGCTGGGGGCTGATGCTCATTTTCTTTCCATGCCACGTTGCCGGGGAAGGAAGGGGGGTGTTTGCCGTGCGGGCTGGTGTTGGGCACAAGTCCCCCCACGTGATAGGATCTTGGAGGCCACGCAGGGCTGCAGCTGGCCTCATCCCCTCGGCAGGAATTCACTCAGGGATGGCAAGGAGCTGCCCAGCAAGGACACGAGGTCTGCTGAGGGTGCAGGTCCAACAAGCCCACACAGAGGGGACCCTCCCGCACCATCCCTGTCTGTTTGCAGCGGGGCACGGGGGTCCTGCCTCTGCCTTCTGCTCTCCCAGGGACCGGAGCCACCGCAGCCGCCTTGCACAGCTCCGACCTTTGGATGTTTGCACATTCCTGCCTGTTAATGTGTCTCGTAACCAGAAGCTGCCAGGATGGAGGAGCATTACTCCCCTCAGCACTTGCAAGGCTGCTCCCCCGCCCCGTTCCCCAGCTGAGAATTGGCACCGACCCCGTAACCGGGTGGGAGCATATGCTCCCCAAAGGAGCAAAACCAAATCCCTGGCACACTCGTCCAGCAGTGCCTCTGCTAGGAGAGATAAGCATCCCACCGCTTGACACCAGCGAGCCCACAATGCTCACGGAGCTCCTGGGGCAGACTGCAGTCTCCTCTCCCAGCCCAGCTACAGGGACAAGGAGCGCCGTTTCGGAGCGGAGCCGCGCTTCCCTCGGCTGCCAGGCTGGCACCCTGCCCGCCAGCACGATGCCAGGCCAAATTCTTTGCGATTTCTAGGTCAACACCCGCCTCTCCTAACACCCCTGAGCCCTCCCGCTGCCTGTGCCGGCCACCAGCCCAGTGGTCTCCACGCACAGAATAGGAGCATCCCAAGGGATGCATCCATACCGGACATCCCCGTGCTGCTCATCCTGGCTGGCAGCATCCATAAGCCCCAAATATTCAGGGTTTATGCCCACATGGCTCCCCAAATGCAGCTGCTCACCCACAGGCTGCCTGGCATTGCCCTCAGCAGGTGAGCTGTGTCCAGGGGGTGCAGAGCCTGCCCCTGCTTCCACCTTTTTGAGGGGTTTAAGGCCCGTCCCCATCAGAAAGACATCAAAGGAACATTCTTTGGATTTCTAAAGCCATTTTCTCAATGTCATGATGGCAGTGGGGGAAAAAAATAGCAAACCAAAACCCAGTCTCAGGAGGTGGGATGGTCCTAACGCTCCAAACCTGAAAATAAACCACTTGAAAAAACAGCCTTTGTAAAGAAATCCCCGTGGCCCCGGTGCTTGTTTGCAAACCGGCCAAGTTTCAACCTTGGCGTGACGTGGTTTCCCCGAGGAGGAGGCGACTCTGGCACCGCTCCTGCAGCTCAGCCCCTCCACCGTGGGGGGCTGGATGTGTCCCACCCATGCCCACAGGGGTCACCTTGCATGGCACGGGCTGGGCTGGCGGAGCAGGAGCGCTGCGGGGCTGCAACCCCCTACCTGGGCACGCACAGAGGGGATGGTGGGGATGAGGAGGAGGAGGAGGAGGAAGGGCGGCATGCCTGCCGAGCGTCTCCTCGTGAGGGCACTTACGCAGGGGCTGTTGCATTGTGGAGCTGCCCCCGGCGCTCCCCCAGCCGCAGGGCAAGCCCTGGCCTGCCGGCACATTGTGCCAGCCAGGAACAGCCGCTGGCAACGGCCCACTGACCCGTCCCGCGGCTCCGGGAGGTGCGACACGGAGAGCACTTTGGCTGGATGTGCTCCCCCGGTGCCACAGGGTGCAGCCCCCACACACACAGCCCAAAATCACGACCGAAACCAGGGTGCAGGTGTGCTCCAAACGTGCCTCCGAGATAATCAGGTTCTGGGCCACAGAACCGCCTTGCCCTGCCTCAGTTTCCCAGTTAGGGTGCTGGGAGCCATCCGGGCTGTGCGAATGCCACAGGTCCCGCTGGGCCCTGCTGGCAGTGTAACATCACTGCTGAAAAACAGTGATCAGGGGCTTTTTCCCCCCTCTCTGTTCCTAAAGCCATTCCCCCAGCTCCCCTGCAGGGAGGTGTTTGCATCCAGCCTGATCCCTACAGGCAAAGCCATTGGAGTCCTGCCGTGGGGCCGGCACAGCCTGTCTGGGGTTTGCTATGGCATCTCCAGACCTGCAAATATAAAATCCTCTAAAAGGAGTCACAGGGGCAGGGAGTCACTGAGATGTCCCCAAGCCTTGCCCTGCATGAGGGCCAGGCTGCCCCAGTGCCACCTCCATCCCATTCCCAGCAGGGACCTGCTGTACCAAGCAGATCATCCTATCTGAGTGTAGTTCCCAAGAGATTTCACATCCGTGTGAACTCCAGGATGCATGTTTTGAAACCTGTTTTTTCCCAAACTTTGGAGGTTCATTAATTGCTATGCAAGGCAAGTCCATTCCCTACCCTCCTCCATCCTGTTTCCCCCTTCTCCCCCCCTCACCACTCCAACCATCCCAGCCTGAGATGTTAAAATGGGCTGAATTTTTCACGAAGAGGGGGGGAAAAATTTTAGAAATCTGGGGATAGAGAGAGAACCCCTGAGCTGTGACCTCCTCCAAACTCAAGCCACCAAATCCACACAAGGAAAACAAAAGGCAGCGAGATTAGCATTTCCAAACAGAGCAGAGATGGCCCCAATCTTTGAGCTGTTTATTCTAGGCGTTGATTTTCAATATTTAGGATGATTAGCAAGTGAAAGCCGGCTGTTGCCAGAATGGCTCCATGCCAGCCCCACACTCAATGGCGGGGAAAGAAAGACCCGGCAAGAAAGGGAAAGAAAAGAAGGGCTTATGTGTATATTTTTTCCCCCCTCTGTGAAGGAGAGATTGGTTTGAGGTGTCAATGTTTGCCCATCAGGGAAGGATGATGGATGAGGAGACGGCTGGGGAAATAGCAGAAATAAATAATAAAGGAATAATTGCCCTGTGCTTAATAACCAGTCAGGGAAGGACCTGGCTGGGGCTGCCAAGCTGAGTTTGCAGAGAGTTTTTTTGGAGCTTGGCTCTTCCCAGACCCACTTCTGGGTGCTGGTGGAAGCCCCAAAGCGCAGCCAGCTCTGCAGTGCTCTGGGTTTCATCGCACGATGCTTTGCCCGCTTGTAGCGGGGGGGGAACTTGTGGGGGTCCCCAGCCCGTCACCGCGAGTGTGCCGGGCGAGCCGGGACAGCCCCAGGGCTGGACCAGCCCCAGCCCCAGGCTCCAACCGCGCTGCCACCGGCAAGCCCGGGCAGGTCTGGGGCTGCCGGGTCCTGACGTCCCTCCCGGCGCGGAGCTTGGCCCCGAGCACAGCCGGGCTTTGCGTGGGCAGGACCGCGGTGTCCCGCCTGCCCGCTCCGCGCCCATTGGGAAGCGATGCCACCACGCAGAGCATCCCCCCCCGCCCTGCTCCTGCGCCTCCTGGTTTGCTGCTTAAAAAACACCCTCCCACCCCTACCCCTCCACAAACCATCTCATTGAAAGAAAAGAAAATTCACGTCCAAGTTGGTTCGGTTGCTTTCAGAAACCGAACAAAACGAGGTTGTTTCAGGCCTCGCCTGGTGCCTCCTTTATATTCACCCTTTCTCACTTTAAACCCCTCGACTGGCTCCGGCAGGCTGGAATAGTTTTTCCTGGCAAGGTTGGTTTTTTTCAGTCCCCCGGCAGGGTGGGGATGCTGGAGGCTTCTCTTTTCCAGGGGGTTTAAAAACAGAAACTACATGTTTGTGCCTGGCAAAACAAAACAAAGTAGTGGACCAAGGGACAAGAGGGTGGGTTGCCAGCTTTTTGCAGCCCTGAAGTGCCACCAGTATCAGGGGTAAGGGGACAGCAGCTCTCCCAGTGCTATCAACAGGGAAGAGGAGAGAGGAAGAGAAGCCAGGCCAGGAAACTCCTTATTGCTTTTTGGTGTTCATGGATTCCCAAGCTCAAAGGAGAGACCCAGATCTGCCTCTAAAATTCCTCCCAGACACATCAAAGCTGTTCCCCACAGGGATAACCCTACCTTATCCCAAGGGCAGCATCTTGCCTTCCCAGCACAAAGCACATCCAGCCCAAAACCAGCCCCTGCAGTGAGCTCAGCCCTTATTTTGGGTTGAGATTGGCTGGATTGGGAGCAGCTGGGGCAGCTCTGGCTGCTGCCATGCCTGGTGCGGAGGGGATCCAGTAGATCACTGGGCAGAAGCTGGTAGGGTGCTCCTCGTGTGCTGGGGAGATAGCAAGGGCTATGAGAAGCCCCAGGCTGGGTCTGGAGGGGGATTCTGTGTAGCTCCTCTCACTGCCCAGTGCCCACAAGGGCTCTGAAGCCACTTGGGCTCCTCGGAGCACCTGCAGGGACAGGCAGGGACATGGCACAAACAGAGGGATAGTGCCAGGAATTCAGCCCATGTCACCCCCAGGACCTCCTTGCAGGGGCAGGGAAGGCTATTCCCAAGGTTGGGAGCAGCTCCCAGGACTCAGCACACTGGGCACAGCCAGCTTTGTGTCACACATTTGGTGTGTAACCGTTGCCCCACAGGGAATTTCTGTGCTGTCACACGTGGTGGTGAGAGCTCCCGCGTCCTGGGGCTAGATGTACAAGCTGGGCTGGGGAGAGGAAACAAGGAGGCAGAAGGTTTGGGTTTTTTTTAATTCTCAGTTTTTTTCTTTATTATTTTTTTTTTTTAAATTTGTAAATAGCTTTGTGTGAAAAAAGTTAAATTGCACAAGTAACTGCAGTTCTTCAACATCATCCCCAAAGCAGGAAAAATAGAAGAAAAACAACAAGGAAAAGGAAACTTTGTCAATACAAACAGCTACACCAATCCCAAAGCCCCTCCTAAGTGCTTTTGTAACCAAAACAGAATCTATTTACAATCTTCCTTTTTTTTTCCTTTTTTTTTTTTTTTTTGGCAAGTCTATGACACACCACTAAAATTCCAGCTTCTACTTGCTCCTACCTAATGGCTGCTCTACCTCTCACAGCCCACAGCAAAGGAGAGGCAAAAATGCTAGGCTTTGAGAGCTTCAAGTCAGGTCTCAGCAGAGTTTGGCTCTGCCCCCAAAATATTTCCAAGCTGCCTTGCACAGACCCTGCCACACTCTCGCTGCACACCGAGCCAGGGGGCCAAACCTCCCGCTTGTGTCCATGCCGGTGTCTCTCCTGGCTCTTGGAGCTGCTCCTGGCTGGCTGGGACTTCATTTCCACTGCTGTCCCCAGAGCCTGTCGCACACACGAGTCTTTGGCCTGAGCTCCTGGATGGAGCCTGGATGTGGATTTCACTCCTGCTCAGTCCCACTTGGGAGCCTTGGATGTGGAGTGATCCCACCACCACCAGCTGAGGGCCAGGCCGTGGGGCTTTCCTTGCACTCGGAGCCTGATGGAAGAGCTGAAGAAGTGAAGAGCAACAGTCCCAGACCAAAGAAGCGGAGAGAGGCTCCGTTAATGGGTGAACGAGAGGATTTATGGTGGTCCAGATCCTTTGGCAACTGCAGCAAGGATTTTGGGTACAAAAAAAAAAAAAAAAAAACAAAAGCCAGTTCTGGGAGCACTCTGGCCTCTGCTGCTCCTCTCCTGCCAGGGCCAGTTCCTGGATTCTTCACGAATCCTGTTGCTGCAGGAGTCCTCCTTTGCGTGGACTTGTTTTACAGACCAGTGAACGCAAAACCTTTAAACTGTGAAAATAGAAAACAACTCCCAAACTGCATTTCCAGTCTACGCCCTCCCCCCTTAAGAAATTCTAGTGCTAGAAAATATAGATTTCTTTGAATATATAATATATAATAGATTATATAAAAAAAAATCTAAAGAGGCACACTTGCTGAATTTATAAACCTTTTCTTCTTCCCTAGGCACAAGTCAGCTGGGATGTTGAACTTGGAGAATCCAGAAGGGACCTGTATTTGCTTACCAGCTAATTATCACACTGCATCTACCAACAGAAAAAGGAAAGACAGAGAGAAACAGAGAGACAAAGAGGTGAAGAAATTGCACTGAAGTCTATCAAGTCCTAAGCCACCAGGAATCTCCTGCCTTGGATGGGATTTAGCAGGTACTTTTCGCACTGATGGGAAAAAAAACCACATTATAATTCACATTTCTTTTTTAAAAGTAAAATGTAAAAAAATAAGTAGTGTTATCTTCCTTCTCTTGAGAAAACTAGAGACCTCTGAGGTGTCCTTTAAAGACACAGCAGGCTGTTCCTGTGGTGGTGGATTTTCCCCCCTCCCCTCGGTGTTTCTGGGAGTAACCTTACAATGAAGCTGGTACAAGTCACCCATGGGCATCTCTAGAAAATCTTGTCCCTTGCAAGTCCAAGCTTGGGGAGAGCATCCTAAAGTCCTATAAGAGGCGTGCCAGACTGCTCAGGTTGATCACATCTGCCAGCAAAGAGGCGTCGATGTCTTCAAACACCTGGTCAATGTTGACGCAGTTGGAGAGGTAATCGCTTGTCCCTTCATCCCAGGGATGCTCCAGGTAAGTAGTGGCCATGAGGGTTTCGTTAAAGTCCAGGTTGTACTGGCTGGATTCGGTGAGGACTTGCTCCTGCCCCTGGGGACAGTCCATGTGCTGCCCTTGTCCCGTCCAGTCCAGGTCGCACGTTACGGGGTTGGTGGAAGGTGGGAGCTCCATATCCACAAGAGTGGAGAAGTCTCCATTGAGGTTGGTGTTAAAGACAGTTTCCCAGTCAAAGACACCTTTCAGCGATCCCACCTCGGTCTGCTCTTCCTGGGTCATCAAGGCAGAGCTGGAAAGCCGGGATGCCTTGGCCGTTGGCATGGGCGAGGGCTGCTTGCGCTTCTGCCCGGCTTTGTTACCCGCTGGATTCCAATTCTGGTTGCCGGTGGTTTCCTCGAACTCTCTGAGCAGCTGCTGTGATGCCATGCTGGCCTCCAGGATGCTGTTGGAGCTGCAGGCCGAAGTGGCCGGGCTGACGACATGCTGTGCTTCCTTCTGGGCTCTTCCGGAGAAGGCCGGGTGGATCTGCACTGGGGACAGCCGCCGCTTCTTGTAGGTCCCGTATTTGAGCCTGTTGGCATAGTAGGGGTCAAGCTTCCAAAACCCGCCTTTCCCTGGCTCGTCTTTCTCCCGGGGCACCTTGATGAAGGACTTGTTCAAGGAGAGGTTGTGCCGGATGGAGTTCTAGATCCAAAAGAGAAAGAAATCAAGGCTCGGTGCTTGCCTGCTGCCACAGGACCTACCTGTGTGTGGAGGCTGGTGGACAGTATTTTCAGCAAGGACCCTTAGGGAAACAAAGCAGAACTGGCAATGTCAGGACATCCCAGGCTACATGCCCAGCAGGAAGTCCCCCAAACCCCTGAGTTTCCAGCAGAGTTTTCCTGCCTCCTGTCTCATCCAGCCAGAAGCACCAGAAGCTAACAGGTTCAAGCAAGGACTTGCCAAACAATGGGAGGCTTTTGGCCAACTCTGTTTGGCTGGAAATGGGGGCTTTGGATCATGCAGAGCACTGGGAGAAACCTTGAGTTGCTCTAGGCATGGAACTAAGCTGGAGGGGGTTGGGTCCTCCTTCACATCTGAGGAAGAAGAGATGGGACAGACATGGCCACAACCCCATTACAACGGGCAGCACATGGCAGCACCCTGGGGGATGGCATTATAGGGCCCTCCTTGCATCCCCCAGTTCATCTGCTCCTGCTGCTAGCGCTGAGGGGAAAATATTTGCCCAAAAATTGGGCAAACCATGCCTTCCCACAGCCAGGGAATCAGGGAATCCCACAGCCACAAATCAGACGGGAGAACACGGAGAGACACGTGGACTGTTCCACTGCGGCCCTGTGTGTCCCCAGAGGTGCCTCCTGGCCCGGGGAAGCTCGGCATGAAATCACTGCATCTTCATCAGCCACTGCTCAAATAAGCTGAGGGGGAAGGAAAAAAAAAGAAAAAAGGGGGGGAAAAAAAATAAAAGGTGGAGTTTCTGCTCCCGTCGGGCTGTTCTGAAACCCTGAATGTGCCTGGAGTGATGTGAATAATCAGAAAGGAAACTCAGTTATTGGGTAAATAACCCAGCATTGGACTCCACAAAGCCAGGACTGTACTAAGAGATTGGATATGGTAGAGGTGGGTTTTTTTTTTTGAATGTTGCCTGGATATCTTTATGCTTATTCATCCATAATCCGTAGTGCCGAATAGGAAAAACAAGGCTCGATTGCTTGGAGCTGTTGAAAAACATGCACACACACACACACACACACACAACAAAACCCTCCTCTGGGCTGAAGCTCCTTGGGTTTGTTGGCTCCTCTCCAAAGCACTCAGCTCCCACAGGAATATATCCATCTCCCCCCCAGACTATGGGTGGCATGACCTTTCCAGGCTGTCTTCACGTACGGGAATCAGGATAGCGGATGAGAACACAGCCTCAGAAAGAAAGAAAAGGATAAAAAAAAAAAAAAAAAAGGAAAAAGAGAGGAAGGAAAAAAAATAAAGTAAATAGAAACAAAGGAGAAAAAAGAAAGGAGAAAAATAAAATGCAGAAAATTAAATTAAAAAAAAAAAAAGGATAAGAAAAGAAAGAAGCAAGAACACAGACATCCCTCCACACAGTCCAGGCTGCGGTAACTTCAATTTTACAGTTTAATGAAATTTTACAAGGATCAGAGACTTGAAAGATGAATTCCCCATCTTTCCTCCCCATCCCAAACTTCGCTCAGCCCAGGCTGAGTTATTACCCAGCCAGTTAACATATTTATCATTCCTGCCTGCCCCAGCCTAGTGTACCCCCTGGATCTCCGCAGAGAGGGATTGAAAACCTTTCTTTTTTTAATAAACACATTTAATTAAAAATGTTGTGAATACCCAGCCATGAGTATGCAGGAGAAAGTCAACACTCTGGCACCCAGCTCCTCCTTCCAAATCGCTCCCGGAGGTTGCCCGAGCAAGGAGGAGGCTGAAGGACCACAGTGACCCTGCAGGGGGACTGGGAGGGGTTCCCTTCCCCATGATGGGGTTCAAGAGCTGCTGGAGGCCCACCTGCCTGGAGAGAAGGTGGGCAGTGCCTGGGCAGGGCCTTTGCAGTGGATTTCCCCAGCCCTGCCTGGGTGGGCACCACCATCAGGGTTAGCGACATGCTCAGGGTTTGGGCTGGGAATGACAGAAGGACGAGCCACCCAGGTCACTCTTGCCCTGCCTCAACCTAGAAAGCCTCACATGCCAGATGCCCCCCCGTGTGACTGAGGAGGGCAGCAAGCCAAGGGGTCTGGGAAAAGCCCCTGGGCTTCAGGCTGTCCCCAGAGCTGGTGAGCCTGGGGGCTGTCCACAACCTCCCAGGGACATGCTCACGCTTGCTGGGGACAGCAGCCCTATTTGACCTTTCTTGGGCTTCCCTCTGCAGGTCTGAGCAGCTCATCCCAGCGATGGTGACTCTTTGACGTGTCCAAGGGGCCAGGAGCTCAGCCCTCTGCCCTGCTGGGAAAGCAGCAGCATTTCTGCTCAGAACCTCCCCAGCGAGTGGCTTGTCCAACAAGTGGCAGCTCCATCCCTCTCCTGTGCCTGGTCCTCAGTTCCCAGGGACACCTGGCCTGCTGACTCCATGTGGAGTCCCAAAGGACTCGGGACCCCATGAGAGCTGCAGAAGGGTAGGGATCGAGCGGCCTTTGCCCTCGAGCCAAGAGGAGCCCAACAGGTACCTCCCTGTTCCCAAAATGTCCCCGGGCTCTCCTCCAGAATGGCTCCTTCCCTCTGCCACCCTGCAGCTGTGGCATTTGCGCCCAGCCAAGTTCTTTCCTGTTCCAGCCCTTCCCAACCGGCTGCCAGTGCCACTCTTCTCCAAGCAGGATCCAGCATCCCTGCAGACCTTGTCCTTGCAGGATGGAGGCTGTGGAAAGCCCTGCCCAGCCCTGCAGGGAGAGGAGCTAAGGCAAGAGGGCTCCAAATCTCCTACCTGCCAGGTGGGATCGGCGTGCCGGAAGTAGCAGAAGTTGTCCGTAATCCACTTGTAGATGGCAGAGAGGGTGATTTTGGGTTTGTTGCTGGCTTCCATCGCCATGCAGATCAGGGTGGCGTAGGAATAGGGTGGCTTGACGTGCGGGTTGGTCTTGTAGTCGATGTCCCCCGCGAGATGGGGGGGCACGGCCACGTCGTGGTGCGTCGTCGAGGAGGTGGAGGAGGAGACGGGCGTGCAGGGGGTGTGACGGGTGCCCTTGCATGCCGGGTCAGCAGCCAGGGGCGAGCAGGGGGACTCGAAGTCGACCAGGCTGAACAGGCTCTCACTCATGGTGTAACAGTCCTGGGGCTCCGAGCCGGGGTACAGCTGGGGCAGGCCTGTCTGGGCGACCGTGAAGTCGCTCAGCCACCTGAGGTCTGGCAGGCTGTCATCCAGGTCTTCCTCCATGAACTTCAGTTTGTCCTTGGCCTTCAGCGCTTGGCTCGACCACGCCATGCCTCAGGGCTGCACGGGGTGCTCGGGAAGGGAAGGGATGGGACGGATCCTGCAAGAGCAACAGGGAGAAGGGTGATGTTCTCCGAGGCGCAGCCGCTCTCTGGCAGCCAGGCAGGGCCAGACCTAGGTGCTTCTGGTGCTGCTGAGCGAGACCCATCCCTGGGGTGCTGTGCAAGGGCACTGCAACACCTGCCCCGGGGAGGCTTTAGCAGCCCTGAGCCTTGGGGAAATTCCCTCAAAACCCTACACTCCCGTGTCAGCCAAACTCCAGTGAGCTGGTGCTGCCCAGCAAGCTTTGGGCTGAATAAAGTATTAAAACAAACCAAAACACAACCACCACCCCCTTCCCCAAATAACCAAAATCCCTGCCATCCCACAAAGCAAGGTTGTTTCTTGGGGACACACAGCTCTGGGTACCTGCTGCTAGCAGGACTAACTCTGGGTCCAACACCTCGACAAAACAACACCTTAAAGTTTACTCCTCTCACAGCCAACTTTCCTCGGTTTGAGGCTCTTTCTGCTTCTACCTTCCCCTGGTACCCAGAAACAACTCGGGGAGTGTAGGGGGGTTGGCAGAGTCCCACCCCGAGCACACCCACAGAAACAAACACGGAGGACTTTGGGAGGGATTGGCAGGATCCCACCCCAAGCACACCCTCAGTCAGAGGGAGCCGGCAGCTTCAGGCTTTCGGGAGCCCCGGATAGGGGATCGGTGCCAGTCTGTAAACCCAAAATCCCGTGGTTTTGGGCCAGGAGAGAGCGCCCGGGAGGGCGCAGAACAAGAGCCGCTCCCCCCGCGCAGGCCTACCGCCCCTTCCCCGCCCCGGCCCTCCCCGGCCCCCACCGCTCCCCCTACCTCCGTCCCGGTGTTCGTCCCCCAACCGCCAAAGTTCACGACAGAGCAAGAAGCTTCTGGAAAAACAGGAGTGGAGTGGGGGCAGGGGGAAGAAAAAAAAAAAAAAAGGGGAGAAAAAAAAAAAAAAAAAAAAAGAGAAAGGGGAAAAACCCACCAAAACCAGATAGAGAAATGCAAAAATTAGGAGAGAGTTTCTAGAATGGGGGGAAATGAGGAAACTGGCAAGTGGAAGATGAAGTGAGTTTTTGTCTGTGCTCTTAGTTCATGTATTCAAAGAAATGTTGCTCAGGAAAACACACTGCTGGCAAAGGGGAGCAGCAAACTTTCACCAATGGTGATATGTAGAAATGCCCCTCCAAGGACAGCAGTTCCCTTTGTGGGTGACCAGACACAGCAGACTGGCAAACCACTCCATGCCAAACTGAGAGCACAGAGGGTCTGCTCTTTGAAAGGGACCTGACACATAAAATTGATGGGAACTTGCTGTTATTCATGACTTGAAAACTCTCCCTTGAAGATCACAGACTACTCCCTGGTTTCTGATCACACATGTGGTTTAAAAGATTCCTTAATGGCATGGATAACGGAGACAGGAATTCACTGGTCAGCTGTCCCCAGTTTGAAAAGTTTTGGGTTCCATTGGCCTGATGCAAAGCTGGATTTGCCTGATCAATCCCATGTACCAGAGTAGATTCAGTGCTCCTCTCCTCCCAATAAATCTTGACTCTGCTGCTTGTAATAATGATCGGATTTCTCTATTGTCTAAATGCATAGAAACAGTGATCCTTCCACTATTACATATGAAAATACCATAATATTAATTTAACATGATCCATGAAAACAAAGAAAGAAGACGAAAATCTGCCTAGGCCCCCAACACTTTAGATTGTTAAAATTAGACAACAAAGTTGCAGCTTCCAGATAAATGCCTTTTCTAATAATTTGGCACCCAAGACAGAGTTAAGACTGTAAGTAAGTGATTGTATAAAGATTACTTGCGTCAAACTTTCTGCAAGAAACTCACTTGCACAATTCCTTTCAACTGATCAGTTATCTAGACACAAGGAAAAAAAATCCAAACCTCAAACAGCATCTAGTAACAGAGCTTGAAATAAGAAGGAAGTAATTTTCAGTACTGAAGTAATAAGGGAAGTAAAAAGGGCAGTAGTTTTCAGAAACAGATTTCAGGACGTAAGCCTCAGCATTTTTGCTCACATTTAACAGATGTACCTTGAGCACCATTTTAAACAAACTTTTAAAATAAAATCTGCTCTGAATTGGGTTTAGTCATGGTTAGATCAAAGGGTTTTGCTGTATATAGGTTTACTACCATGGGATTTTTTCAGGACATGCAATTCGCTCATGGATCTTCTGAAGTCTTTCCTGTTTCAACTTTTAAATCAGCTTACAGTCTATCATCCAAGCATGACCATCTCTTAGGAAAAAAAAAGTGACAACATTTCTCTCTCAGGATTTCTCACTTATGTGAAATATTGAGGATCAGAGACTCTGAGGTTGGCAGGCTGATTTACTGCAGTTTAGGATTTGGTCCTATTGGTAATAATAAGGTACAGCCAGTGAAGCTGTTAGAAAAGAATGATTTCAGTATGTCCCACTCCATAAATCAAGCAATAAGTCTTACATTTTCTCACTGTAGATGCTATAGGAAATAACCATTTGCACCAAAGGTCTCTCACTGTCTGGGAAGCTAACCAACCTGGATCTTCCCTTTATTCCATAGGAAAATCTTTGGAGGCTCAGGTTATGTCTGTTTCTTGGCCTTCCTTGCGGATGAGCAGTCCCAAGGTCCCAGACATTTCTGACCTGGGCACAGACCACAGGCTGTTCCTCACCACCAAAATGGTAACAGGATGGCACAACTTCACTGTTGAGCAAACAGTTAGAGCAGGCTTCCCATTCACCTTCTCTCCAACTGAGAAGTTATGTTGCATTTCACTCAGCATTCAGCCTGTGGACTTCATTTTTTGGCAAGCGATGCTCATTCTGACACAGCCTTGCTGTGTAAGTATACACCAGGTGAATACATATTGGCTTTAAAGCAAAGCCTTGGCTTAGAACAATATGTAGTGTGTTGGGCATGTAACCTATGAGGAGAAGTCTCATTGCTTTTTTAATAAAATCTGTAGGTTCAGGGAATATGTCTTCTTTACTAAGCCTTGTGTGGGAGGAGAAATTCTCCACAAAAGACTTCAGTAAGAAGTAACAATTCTTCCTTAACTTTTTTCACCCTTTCATTTCCTGTTCAGTACATGAGTATGATGTATTTCCCTAAACATGATCAGACAATGGAGGAAATAATTTAATCTACCACTAATAGAAAATGTTTTATTTCTTTATGCTGCACAAACTGCTCTTACCCTTGGCTAACCCCACTCCTATGAAATGAAGTTAGCAAATACCTACCACCTGCTTTTATATGTCTCTATCCTTTTTGTAATGGGGGGCTCTAAACTTTACTGTTATTGGAAACAGAAGCAGAAAGTAAGTAATACACACCAGTAAATGTCTGTATACACCCCAAAGAAGTTGGTTTTGCCTGTGCAACGATAGTCACTGAAACCTTTGCATTCAGATTTGATAACAGCAACAGTAACTGAGCAGCTGAGACTCAGATATGACCACTGTCAGATAATACTCCACGTGCCACTAATACATGCTAGTCATACAAAATGTCAATTATGTTTCTCCATTAAAAAATTATCATTACCTCATACAGAGAATACACATCAGAAAAATATTCTGGACCCACTCCTGTGTTGTACTTGAGCAGGATGACTTGCATTTGCCTAATGGAAGCCAAGCAAATCCTGGAGAAATGCAGTTCTTCACTCCATTACCAAGTCAGATTCATTGAGAATCATTAAATGGTTTATTTATCTAAGTGGCATTTTATTGGCAATAAAACTTTCAAGCTATAACTGATATATTAGTGTGTGTATTTCTTCTTATTTGTTCTTTGCTCAAACATAATGAGTCCAAACAGGTGTAGCAACAAAAACAGTACCTCTAATCCTTAAATTATTTTTAACTTTTATTTTGCTCTCAGCTTCTATTTAAAAGTATAAATAGAAGCTACCAATAAATGTTATAACATCCTTTCTGAAGTGAAGTGTCTTTTGCAGACTCACAGTCAACGTAACATCTTGATGCTAACAGGAACAACGAGCATACAGTGGGGTTCAACAAACAAGAGGGATGCAAACTGTCATCACATTCTTCTTGCCAGGACTGGCTAAAAAAAAATCACAGAGCCTTCTGTATCAGAAAATTCAGTTTACTAAGAATCACATTGTTTCCTGTGAATGCTCTGACTTTGATCAGATATTGTCAGCACATGGAATCCATTTTGTACCACAACAAAGTGTTTCATTCCGAATCCTCTGACAGCAGTTCTGAACCAACAGACATTCCATATAATGCTTGGGTAAGGCCATTATGAGTTTCTTGACCCTTTAAATCAATGAATATTTAACTCCCATTCCATAAGACTTTTCAAACTTGCTTGTGTTTTGGACTCTTGCAGAGTTCAGGAACTGCCTATGCACCAAAGCCTGTCTGCTTTTTTTTTTTTTTCAAAGGATTGGTTCTTCTAATCAAAGAAAGGGACAGCAAACCATTAAATAAGATGCTTACACGTGACATTACTCCATAACATGCATACCATCTCAGTGCTGTAATGAAGAGAACTTTATGTGTGCTAACTTTGCCACTGACGTCAGAACTAGCCCATGAGGCAATAAGTAATTTACCAGAATCAGAAGGGGGTTGCAGATATACTCAAACATTACACTGAGCAACACTCAAATCCATTTTGCAAGAGGAAATATATGCTGGCATATTAATATATGCTGGCAATGTCAGGTCTCTTTTTGCTCAAAATAACAAATGAGCTTTGAGTTTACAGTTCTCTCTTATCTGCATCTAAAGCATCCCTTGCATTACAAAATGTTTTCCTTTATGCCCTCCTTTATACCCTATGTACTTAATACTCCTCAGTACTAAATGGACTGTGACTACCATACCAGTAAAGTAAGAGTAGTCTAGAAGCCACCTGTGAAATGAATGAGTAGAACAACAGTACCAGCTTGGCCAGAGCCTCCTCTAAACCAAGGCTGCCACCACAGCCAGACTGCATCTCTGTCTATCCCTCCAACTTTGATAAGCCCACCATCCTCATAACCTCAGAGACCCCATCCGTCAGGCAGAGACTTTCACTTGCCATGAGATCCAGAAAGTGCCAGTGCTAATAAGGGATGTCCCTTTGCTCTACAGGTCACTGCTGAGGACCTGAGACACCCCTCCAGGCAAGCGGCTGGGAAGCTTCACCTGGCTGAGAGCCAGATCCATTAGAAAAGAGCAGGAGGTTGTCAGGGAGCATCCCTGGATCTCCAGCTGCAGTGAGGAATGAGCAGGAGTCGGGAAGGAAATCTCAAGCCTTATAATTCCACTGATATTTCCTCTTTTTAAGCATCATTGCCTGTCTCTTCCTCTTCACCCGCCGTGTGGCGGCATCGCTCACTGCAGGACCGGTTAAACCTCAGGGCTGGGACAGTGTCACTGCTAACGCTCAGGAAGAGAGGCTCTGCTTTTGGAAGCTTACTTAATGCCCATCCAGGCATTTATGTCATAACACCAAATCTGAGAAAACAATAACGCTCTCAGGAAGTCTATAACGAGCTGCTAAAAGCTGGTGATTTTGTACTTTATACTGATTTCCTCTGTTTTCCATTCCCTTATCTTCCCACTCCCCTCCTCTCTTCCCTGTCCACGTCTCTCTCACCACTACTTTGCCTTTCTCCCCCGCTCCTTTTCCCTTCCTTCCTCCTTCCCTCCCTCACTGACTCATGAAATCTGAAAATTCAGAAAACAAGAATCTGAGAAACACAAATTCCAAAGCAGTAAAAATAATTTTAAAAGCCAGAGTACTTAACAAGCTATTGAATTTTCCCACCTGCATGACAGGTGGGTTAATCACTTTGTGCTTTCAGAGGAGACTCCCAGTTTCAAACCCATCCTGCAGGAGGTTTCTGCGCTGTGACTTCCCCTGTTTTTTAACCCAGTCATGCATCCCAAATTCTCCTTCAGTTGTCTATGGACAGAATCAGACTAGTCCGTTTGGAGAAGCAGCAAATAACAGCACCAGAGTACATCTTGGAAATGCCGTTAAGTGGAGCCCCCTGTCTTTGCTAACTCTGTGCATAAGTCTGGTTCCATAATTTACCCTCCTGTTTAAAAGTCTCAAAGCTGTTTGATGCAGACACTTTCTTTTCTGGCTTTTCTTCCCATTTCCCTCTCTGCTTTTGGCATGCTGGGACTGGTCACATCTTGAATCTCAAGCTGCAGAAGTTTGTATCACTACACCTCACAAATTAGGATTTGCTCCAGCAGTACCTCACATTACTGTTCCTAAAATAGAACTTTCCATTTCATGGATGGTAACTATTCAGATAACATGAAATTGGAAGCATTAATGGATAGTTTATGGGGCAGGGTCTCTTCAATATCTCTACTGAAACAAGCTCAACTTAATGGGTTCTCTTAAATGCAACAACATTTTTTACTATGATTATTCCCAGATATATGTAATCTATCTACAAGGGTAGAATCTTATTTTTCTTCTATAGATTTATCTGGCTTGTATGCACTGCAGTCTGATTTTGATCAGAAACAGTTTGCTGACTTTTTTGTGTGTTTTTGTTTGATGCTATAAATGCAAACTATCCTGTGTATTCCCAAATAGGAGAAAGAAGTAATTTATATTTTAAAAAGTTCCTAACGGAAAACATTAATGATTTACCCTTTTACAGAAAAGGTAAGTTTTTTTAAAGGGTAAAGGTTGCTGTTAAGCTATTTTAAAACTGGACAAGTATTTTCTACTCCATTGTCTCATGATGTTTAATACAGTGAGATCTTCCATGCCAAAACAATTACTGTCCTCTGATAACCTGCTAAACATTACAGTGGGTACCAACCTTGTTAGAAAAGGGAAGGTAAAAATACAATGTTGAGTTACATGGGTTTAGCTTATTCAAAGCCAAAACATAGAATTATAAACTCATAGAATCAGTGAGGTTGGAAAAGCCCTCTAAGATCATCAAATCCAACTGTTAACACAGCACTGCCAAGCCCGCCACTAAACCATGTCCCCAGGTGCCACATCTAAAATTGTTAGTGACTCCACATTTTGAATGGATTATTCAGTTTACTTGTAAAGATATTCAGTCAGCCAATTGCAGGCTATGTGAGGTAGTGGGAAAGCTGCTTAGTACCGTATTTTGTAAACTATCTGGCAACATAATACACAAGAAAAGACAAATAACCTGCATATGTAGCAAAAAATACACTGGATTTTTTAAATAACACATGTGAAGATACATACTATAAATACTGCCTGACAGTTTGGCATGTACCACTAAATAATGGAGCCTAGGATTCCATAACACCTGAAGTGTCTAACACCGAAAATCCAGTAGTTCAAATCCTTGGTTCACATATAAGGGAATGTTGAAAAAAGGCATGGAAATACTCCAATTAATGCTATGATGAAATAGTCACTGTAATAATATCACCAGCAGGGTTTAGGCTCTTAAAAATATTAAAAAATATCTCTACTAGATTTCCTAGTTTCATGTTAGAAATCCTTTTCCAACCGTTGAAGTAAAGTGATCATTAAAGGTTTAGAACATGAAGAACTGGCATAGTCCTTCGTATCATGACTTAGAGGTTTAAAAATTGTTCATCAAACCTAAAATGCCAGGATATTTAAAAACAGTCTTAATCTGCAGGATTTAGCTGATATCCCTTTCTAACAGGGAAAAATACAAATAAGAAAACAACAAGCCCTTTGGCAATTGCAACTGATCACTAATCCAATTTTTGTTCTCAACCAAAGAAGGAAAATTTCACAATATGTTGTAATAACTTCACAGCTGCTCAGTGACTATTCATAAGGAAAAAGACTGTGGACATCTGCTTAAAGACATCAGGTATAAGAGACGTCTTCTATTCCAGTAATTTTGAGAGCTTCAACCAATCCATCAAGACTTTTTTCATACAGGTACATAATTCTACTTTTATGCAAGAACTCTCCTCATCCAAATACATGTTGGACCAGACTTTCCTCTTTAGCCTTTCTAAAAAACAAAACAAAACAGATATGTTCTAACTGCCCAGGGTAAATGAAAGCGTACATAACTGGATTCATTAGGATGAGATCCAGTGAAACTAATCAGGTCTACCTAGGAGAAAGTTCTGTATCATAAAATGTTTCATGTGTCAGAAGTTAGTTTGTTGCACATTTGAATGAAATCCAGGGGATTTTATGATTTCTAAAGCATATTAATGAAAAACAGACAGGAACAGCTGCAAGGTTTTGCATGATTGATACAATTAAGTTTAAATTTAAATGTGGGTTTTTTCAGAGTAGGATTTCAAGCAATAAATGAGCCAGTTTACACTTCCAAACAACTAAAGCATGTCCTACACAGCAGACATTCTCTAAGTTCCCTGTTCCTTACTAAGTTTAGATAAGTGATTGTTATAAAGATTACAGTAACACTTTGCCATGCTTTCAAAATGCCTGAAAATTATGAAATGAAGAATGATCAGTGTGCTAATGAGAATAAAATAAATGAGTGGGAAAGACAGGTTTATTCAAAAAAGGTCTGGAGATTTTACGGCAAAACATGCTACTACCTTCCTTGAGTCATCCTCGTGTAACCCACATGATTACCAAAACAAAGTTTTTAGGGGTAGTGCACAATAACTGCATAACATGCTTACTGTTCCTACCCTGACACGGAGCATCAGTGAAGCAAAATCTAACAAAGAGGGTAACAAAGAGAGGAAACCTGATATCACTTTGTGATTAGGTGCTGTGAAATGGTCAACAACATGACATCTGTAGTTAAAAGTGTTAGGGCAGCCCAAAGGTGATATATCTGGAAAAGAAGGAAATTATTCTTATTTATGAATATAATATCATCTGAAGGAGTAAAAAATTATGAACACGAGAAATTTGAATACTTTGAATTCAGAAATAATAATTTATCAAAAAATTAGTTTATAAGAAGGATGGGTATCACTACAAGGAGAACAATATAGATATAGAAAAATATATTAAAAGTTTGTATTATTTACACTGAGTTTTCATTCAAAGTTTAATTTTAAACAAATTTGCTTATCCAATGACTCAGTTTAGAGATTTTGTACTAGTTCATAACCCATTTCAATTTCCACCAGCCTTCTCACTAGCAGCAGTCCAGTTCCGGACCAGCTTCTCCTCACACCATTTTTCTCCTCCAGCCAACTGGTTTTTTTCATAGAAGACATAGGTTCTGATCATCCTTAACTCTCACTGCTTTATGGCACTGTCCATAAATAGCAATCTTTCCAGGGAAAACACTTTGGGTCTCTGCTCTAGGGAATATAAATCTCTGTGCCTCTATTAACTCCAGTGTAACCACTGAGATTTACATCTGCCCAGAGTGTATGTGTATGAATTTCAGTGCACTTTAAATGCCACCTCAGAGCATGGATATGTATCCATTTAAATATGTGGCAGCAGTTAATTGGTGAGGAGTCAAGTTTGAAATAGGTATCTGTTTTATTAGAAATTAAACAAGTTGGTTAAAATATCTGCATTCAGTTCTCAGCTGAGTTGACTATTCATGCCTTCAAGTGAATTCTGTGACATGAAGGAGAATACTTACATAAAAATATATGCTTCACACAGCATATTAGCCATGTAACATCAAAGAAATTGCATGTATTAATATATCATGCCGGTATCCCTTAATTTTAAGTTTGAAATAAATTACAATATACAAAATGCACTAAATATGACTGAGAATTTTTTTTTCTAACAGAGAATATTTATCCCAATTAAAAACAAACAAAAAAAAACATAACCAAAGGGAAAAAAAAAAAGAAAACCCCCTGCAATTAATTTTTTGGCATATCTGCTTCTGATGAAGCTAGATTTTCTTTTTCCTTCAGCCTGAGACACAGAAAAACTTGAATTCCTTGGATGTCGGTGGAGATATGTCAATTTAAGCAAGCTGCAGTTCAGCTATCCAGCCTCTACAGGGCTGCTTGAGAAGCACAGAGGAGTGAAGAAGTAATCTTAAAATACCAAGACTAGGTTTTTACAAATCAATCCACCTCGTATCATCAGGTCCTACTTAAAAGGACCACACAGATTTGGGGAAAACCTCTAACCAAACACAAGACAAATCAGCATGCCATCTAGCTATATTTGAGATGGAGAGCTATAAACAGTAAAATAGAGAAAGGTTGCTTAAAAGCCACAAACTAAGGAAAAGCGTGATCTTTGATGAGTAATGATAAAATAGTAATGCATGCACACAGATGTCACAGAAAATTAACAAAAATGAAACTGTATCTTCCATGCTTAGCCTTCTGCACTATAGGAAGGATCTTTTTCCCACAAAGTTTTGCTTCAGACATTTCTGTGAATTCAGGCAGAAAGCAGAACTGCTGTTCAAGACAGTCCCATCATTTTAGAGCCACTTGTCCAAAGACAGAAGTGTTGGCTCCCATTTCCCACTGACTGGTAAAACTTGCTCAAGAAGAACTTCAGAAGCTTCAGAAAGATATAGGAGAAAAAAAAGACTTACCTATCTCAGAGAAAAACATTTAAAATAGTTGCTGAAAATCAGAGTGAGGTAATGTACACCAGTTTCCTTTTTTAGATATTATCATAAGGTAAACAGACTTCAAGTAGGTATGTAAATCAGTGCTTTAAAATAAGCATGAATTTGAGGATTCAGAACCATTTTTTTCCTAATGTTTCATTGAAATAAGTCATTCCATAAAGCCACATACACTTCAATAGACTCTGTTGCAGCAGTTTATTAAAAGCTGCTCTCGTGGATTAACCCCCACAGCTCCACATAGCCACTCGCTTCCCTCAGCAGGCTGAGGAAGAGCATCCAAACAGCTAAAGTGGGAAAACTCATGCAAAATAAGGAATTTCATAGAATCATAGAATCACTAAGGTTGGAAAAAAATCTTTGAGATCATCAAGTCCATCTGCCAACCCAACATCACTATCATGTTCACCATGAAACCATGTCCTCATGTGCCATATTCACACATTTTTGGAACATTTTCAGAGATGGTGACTCCACAACTTCTGTGCACAGTCTGTTACTATGCTTTACAACTCTTTCCATTAAAAAAAATTTCCTAATATCCAGCCTAAACTTCCTCTGGCTCCACTTGAGGCCATTTCCTCTCATCCTGCCAATTGTTACCTGGGAGAAGAGCACGATACCCGCCTGACTACACCCATCTTTCAGGGAGTTGTAGAGAGAGAGAAGGTCTCCCTTCCCTAGGCTCCATTTCTCCAGGCTAATCCCCCCCAGCTCCTTCAGCTGCTTCTGATCACAGACGCTTCCCCAGCACCATTCCCTTCGCTGGACACAATCCAGAACTTCATGTCTTTCTGGTCATGAGGGGCCCAAAAGTGAAAGCAGGATTTGAGGTGTGGCCTCACCAGTGCTCAATACAGAACTGGAATATCCCCTGGGTCACCTGAGGTCAGCTGTGCCAGCTGTGGCACCTCCCAAATCCTTGTCCACTCCCAGCCTTCTTGCAGGTGGCAGAGAAGACCTGGACACTGCAAAAGCCACTCAGCAACAGCTAAGAATCCAGTTTATCAGCAAGACACTTCTGGTCACAAATCCAGCATACAGCACCATTTGAAAAACAATGAAGGAACTTGACTCTATCACAGAAAAAACCAGTAAACCTGCATAGACTGTCTAGGAAGCAGAGGCACATTTGTAAACCAATGGGAAAAAAACCCAACTTTTTGAAGAATAAGAAAGGGATCAATGTGAAATTTGCCTTAGAGTTAGGAGAGTGAGGTATTTAAAATACAACTTGCAAAGCTTAAAAAGTAAAGAACCCAAAAACCTCTACAGAGTAAATAATCAGAACTGCTCAAATGCACAGTACAAAATGGTATAACCTGCTAGAAGAAATTCAGGTAATTTAAAGACTTGTAATCCTTTAAAGCAGCTGGAGGGAAAAGATGAGCTCGAAGGACTCACTGACATGAAAAGTCTTTTGAGCTTTGTATGTATGGCTGGTGAGGTCTCTCTGGCAGTGCTGACACTGCCTGTTCTCAGCATCTTGTTCCTCTGTCACAAACCCCATGGCAGCCAGTGACCACCAGAGTGTTGTGAAACACTGCTCGAAAATTTTAAAGGTATCTCTCAGTTGCTGAGTATCGTGCTGTGCGAATGGACTGATGCTGCGTGTGGAATTAAATCCTGGAAAACTACTTTGGACTCAGAAATACCATGGAAATTTCTAGATCTAACTTCCCTTTTTATTTCACAAAGAATGCCTGTTTGACATCATGAGCTTTCACAAAGAAATTCATTAGTTCTTCAGTACCTGGTGGATGTTTTTTTCTCACAGAGCCCTCTGTCTTAATAATTGACATAACCAGAAATATCTTTTACCATTGGTGAAAATACCAGGCATTTAATTAATTGAAAGTAAAGTTGATAAAAAAAAGTTGGGATTCTTTTTTCAATTTATGCTTTTTCTTTTTGTTTATATTTAACATCCCATATAATTACAACAGGTTCAATAGCCATACGAAACTCAGATTTCCACCACAGATTCATTTAAATGTGAGCAAAGAATTACACAATATTATTCAATACAGGCTTAAATTTAATATGTGCTTCTTTTTCTCCTTCCTTCTTGTTTCTACTCCAAGCTCCCTCTGTGTTCCCTGCTTCTGAGGTTGCAGACAGCTTGTTTCTGGGGAACTTTCAGTCTTTTTCCATACATTCCACCAGATAGGCAAAGACTCATTGCTGGATGAACCAAAAAATCATAGCTTGCATAAACAACACACTGAATGAATTGTGCTAAACTGCAGTTGGATTAGTTGAACTGATATTTCTTATCCATTTCTTTTAAGAAATATCAAAAAAACCCCACAGTTTTCATTACGATGTAATGATAAGGCAGCATCTTAACATAATATGCATTGAGCAAGCAAATTAACATGGCATGATATACTTAAGTCTGATTTTTTTTCCAATTTTTCATTGTTTGACATAGTAGCAAAACACAGGTCTCTCAGTGGAGATTATTGGGTGGTGTCACTATTAACAACACAGGGTTTGTGTTCTTTCCAAGAAAAATTAAAAACTTTGGATATTGACACGTCCCAGCATCTTTCACTCACTTGTATTTAAACCTTATTATGCATGCAACATGTAAAATTCATCTGGTAGCAAAAGGATGCTTCTCAGTAACTGGGAACAGGAGAGTGCTCTCCCAGGTCAAGAAAAGCAGGGTGTTGAGTTTACATCCTAGATCTAAAGAATCTTCCTCTGTATCTGAGAAGAGGTACAACAATCATTTCACTCAAATTCTCTCTGAACAGCCTCTGGAACATCCCAGTAGAGGTACAATATGAGCATTACTATAAATTCTGCCCTTAGGTTATCTCTGTGCCATGATTACATAGCTCAGCTATTAAAAACTTCAGATAGACTGTGGAGTGACACAGAACAGAAGCACTAATCTGGCCCGAAAGCCTCTTCCTCTCTTAACAAGGGGTGTAATCCTCAAAGTAAAGAAATGTGGAGGGAACTGATGCCCTAAAGCTACCAGCTGCCCTTACAAACACAAACATACTAAATAGATGCTGAGAGTCTCTGCTCAAAGCAGTACTTTGACACTCAAAATTGTCTCAGTTTTCTGTGATCTAATACATTGTCGCATGTAAAATATTCTTCTTCCTCCCACCCTGGACACCAATCCACACACCCATTCATGCAACTCCCCTCTTCTCAGTTCCACAAGAGATATGGGCACTGCATGATCATCTACTAAGTCACATTTCTATTTTCATCAACATTAGTAAGATCATGCAAACTCATTTTTAATTTATCCACTGAAATTCTGAAGGTTACTGAAGGAAATATTTCAAAGTGAGTGGGTGATCCGTAGAGCACCAATCCAGTTTTATGTTGTTCAGACAATTACACATATATACAGTCCATAAGACAGAAGAACATTTCCAAGCTTGAAAAGTTAATGAGACTTAAGTTTGGATATGCCCCCAGTCCTGTCTCTGCAACCCATTTCTGTCCTTCACAGCTGTCGCTGGTATTCACAAAATCCGTCAGGCTTTCTTTAGCACCTATAACAAGATAATGACTTCAGAAAAATGGTGAAGCTGTGCTATGACCCCTAAAACACTCAAAATCTCCCATCAATTCATCATCCCACGCAATTTCTCAACTGTTTTCTCAATTTGAATTATTTTAAAGTACCAGTTATGGTTTCATTTTTGTTTTTTTCTAAGTCCTCACTAACTCAGTTTGAATCACTCACTTTACTCCTGATTTATTCACATGCAATTGGAGCAGAATTTTACCATGGGCACCTTTGACTTTTTGACAAAACAAAAATAAAACTTCAAAACAAAATAAACAAAAAAAAATCCAGGTGATAATGAAAACTTAAGCAGCTTTCATTGTAAAGATTGCATGCTAATTTAACCAGGATCTCTAGGCTGCAGCTAAAGGAGGCCTTCACAAATGCAACTGCAACATCTCTGTCTGTGGCTAGAAACAAAATCCATTTTTAAGCTTGTTTAAATAAAACAGTAAATTAATGGCTAACATATCTCTAGATGCTCCTGTCTATCTCCAGACTCTTCTTCCTTTCATGCCTCCCATCCTCCATTCCTTTCCTTTCTGGGATTTGGTACCCTTTAGCTTCTTACACAAAGAGCTACTTGTGCCTCAGGAGTCCTTGGGAGCTACCAGTCAGCTGCCAGAGGAAACCCCCAAGTTTCTTGATGAATTCACTCTCCTCTAGTTTTTATCAAGCCATCCAGTCCCCAAGGCTGCCTTTTCCTGCAGCAAGTAACTCTGCTACTTTCAAAGTTATACCAGAAAACAAACCTCCCCTCTACCACAAGCCCTGTCCCCTTCAGCACTATCTGTCTTTTAACTAAGTGCCCCTGGCTCCAGTCCTGAACCCAAGTTCTTCAGGATGTTTCTTCGTAGACATTTCCAAGGCAGAAATAGAGAGCATGCAATTCAACAGCCTTTTTTGTAATACTGCCCTTTCAGGGTGAAGACAATTCAAAATTAAACCAACTGGAGCTAGACTTGTCAGTCAAACCAGGTAGTGAAGAGTTGTGTTACTTGTCTGAGACATATCTATGCTATGCATCAGTACCAAAGAACATGAGCTGTCAAGGTAAGTGTGAAGCTCATGAGGATTTCAGATAAATTCACTCGCATGAAATCAGTCCACACGAGCAAATACACATCAGAGTCTCAATTCCATCTACACATTTAATTGTGTATGGCTTAGGGCTTTGTAACAGGCATAAACTTTACTTGTTTGCCTATATTTAGCATTTCTTAAGGCACAGCAGGTCAGCTTCTTAGCTGGTATCAAATATGCACAAGGTCAGAAGGGACTAGACCCTGGCCTGACTGCTTATGTAAGAAAACTTTGGATGCTTATCAGGTTGACAAAAGCACAGGGAAAACAGTCATTTCAAGTGTTGAAATTTTAAACTGCATATCACATACATATTTTAAAAGTGTATCAAACACTAGAATAACAACTAGCTAGGTGGAATGACCATGGAGAATATCCCACTGCCTGATCTTTCGAAACAGAGCAGTATTTTTCTATAACATATGCTCCAGTTCCAGTAAAAGTCATCAGGCTTGACACAGAAATCATCTGCTGAAATTCTGAGGTTCATTTTACATGGGCTCATTGCAATAATGGCTCCTTCTGGCCCTAAAATCTACAAAACTATTAAGTCCATGGAACTATGCCAGTTCATATCCAGCTGCTTATGTGAATTTGAAGGAGGCAGTCCTATAGTGGGTCTGCGCCTCATCAGCTGTAACAGTTTCTGTAGTGTGTTCATCATTTGGTAGATACAAACACAAACTCAGCTGCTCAACTTACTGCACAGGGAGTAACATTTTTTAGAGGGCTGCCTCAAAAAAAAAAAGTATGTGCTATTCTAAAATCAGATGTGAAAACATTAGAGGACAGAGCCTGACAGAAGGGGCAAGAACTATTCAGGCAGAAGACACATGGGAAAGAAAACAGTATTTTCAGAGGGTGTCTGTGGTTTCAGAAGAGCACTTTACATGAAGATGTGTAAACCCCTGCAAAAGTCCCCCAGCACATATGATGTGTCAGAAACCTCATTTCAGCATAGGTGAGCAACACAGAGTAACATGCTCAGCACAGCAAGAAAGAACCCTGTTCCCTTTGGCATGGAAGGGACTCAAACCCCAGATTGCTGTTTTTTGCTAGAAAGCAAAATGTGACATTTCAATAATTTCAATTTCTCCATCTTCTGCAAGCTGATTACACAATACACATTAATGAGCTCCTGCAACAAAATAACATGCAACAGTTTTTAACTTGTATTTGCTGAATAGAAAGCACTACAAATAAAAAATGGCATTCAGAGATGCATTGTTACATAATTCTTGTGACACTTGATGGTGCCTTTAATGCTATTCATATCCATGAAATGCACATAAAAGGAATGTGTTGTAAAGTAGATTCATGGTAGCCTGACTTCAATCAGCTCTGAATGACAAATTGGAGATTTGTTAAATGCAAGTAACTTCCATAACATGTAGTCTTAAGATGTAGAAAAAAAAACTACAAGCCTTAGTACAGTGCAAAGTAATTATACCTCAGCCTTCTTTTGTTTAAGGTCTTTGTGGCACCTGGTATTCTCAAACCTACCTTGACCCTTCTTAACAAGAAAGATATCACTCTCATCCTTTTATTCTTAATGACTTCATAAGAAGTGCTGCTCTACTACTACCACCATGGATAGACTTGAGCTACGTAACCATCTATTTTCTCATAGGCACTGAGCCTTTTATTATTTTGGAAACAGAGCTCAGTAGCCTTTAGAATGCTAAGCAATCCTGTTCTGCTCTTTGTAAGCACTCTGATACAGTGCATACACAATATTTAAGCATGATTTCACTCCACCTCTTTTTCAGCCATGAGACAGCTCTGCCCCACGCATACACTGCACTTAGTTCCTGAAAATAAAGGACACACAAGAGTTGGTTCTTGTCCAAGCTTGTGGAAGCTCATGTTCTGTAACTCTGCACATCTTTGAACAACTTAAAGCAAACATCTTCCCACAGTAATTTGACATATAATGGATATAATAAAATCCATCATTTGAAAGAGGATATGAGTTATGTGCTGAAAGGTTATAAATGAGGATTTTAATGATGTGAAGTGTAATATCTGAGCTTACAGGCATCAAAAGGTGCCTTTAATTGATGAAGTATTTATGATGTATCTAGCAACACTTTCTGAAAATGTTTTAATTTATGACTGACATAAAATCCAGCTTCCTAAATGGGTTACAACAACAGCTATTCTGTAAGAGATACTGTTACTGTCAATTCCTTTCTGCAGATTCAGCTGCAGGGTTTGCAGTCTGTTATTTTATCTCTTCTGACAGAAAACCAGAGTTATATTCTGATCCTCTCTTGAATCTGAGTAGTGCCAAGTTTAACCAGAGAAACTGTTGTATTATCTGTGCAAGTGATGTGACAGTGATGAGGAGACCATCTCTTAGTGCAAGGCATTCACACATTGCCATGTCCCAGACCTCTGGGAAGGCACTTATGAGGGCCACCAATTCCAGTTCTTCTAAATCACAGGCAGCAGCACAGAAGGTCCAAGAGAACATTCTAAAAAGCAGGCTCTAGCACCTGATGATCATAGCTGTAAGGCTGTGGAGGGTTCCCCTTGGTGAAAGGCCACACTCCCATACATTCAGGCCTGCAGTCATCCCCAGTAGAATAAGAGAAAATGGGACAAGAGAACCTGTGGGCCCAGGCAAATGCAGGGATATTGCTTGCGAGGTGCTGGTGCAGGTGAGTCAACCTCGACCTGTTGAAACTAAATGTCATTTACAGCTGGTTAAAACTGATTCAGGTTTTAGCAAAGACAAAACACACCCCAGCAGCTTTCTCCCGGGTCCTCCCCAGGGCCTGATTTCCTCCCCTCTCCCCAGCCCACACACCTGGAGCCCTGCAGGGATAGGTCACCCTCAGCCCTCACCTGTGCAGCTCCTTCCTCTCATGCTCTCCTCAGACTCAGAAAACACAGGGCTGCTTGGCAGCACCTGCCCCATTGTGCTCTTCCTCCTCCTGTCCTCTACTCACTTTTCCTCACTCCTCTGTTCACCCAGAGGCTCTGCTCTCACTTCCACACATTTTGGGAGTTGCGCCTGTGGCTGGAGCCTCTGCCAGGCTTGGCTATGGCTCCTCGGCACAGATGGACCTGCCTGCAGCTCCTGCCATGGGCAGCTCCTGGCCACAAAAGTTAACGTCCCAACTGCTCTTTCTCCTTAAATTGATCAGGAATGAACTTCTGGATTCTGAAGAAATCCTCCTGCTCTAACTGCAGTCCTGCAGGTCTGTGAGGAAGGAGTGGATATTCATAGCTGTGTCAGTACTCCAGCCAAAGCAGAGGCTCGCCAACAAATCATGGAAACAAAACATATACAACATGCAAAACACACAGAACATATAAAACACACAGCAACCACCCCTTTTCTATTATCTGCATCTTTCTCTGTGCCCTTCATATCTTATTTTGCCATTAAAACACTTTGGTCATTCCTGTGTTTGGATTATTCCTGAAAGTGGAGAAAGTTTTCATTTGCAAATACCACTTCATTTTTACCTTCCCTACACATGTTTTTTCCCCTTTTCCTTGTTCAGGTAACCACACTCCATCTTACTCCCTTCTCTCCAGCAGCAAAGTAGGGAATGTTGCTTGCCATGAGCTAGGTAATGAACCTGGCCTTGCGCTTGTCCGCCCTCTGTCTTTAAGGAGTTTGCCAGGGATGGGAAAAGCTGATCACCTGGGAACCTGTGTTCTGAAATGATTTAGTAAGCACAGTAATGCTGCAGAGGGAAAGAAAATTAGAACTAAATCTGACTTGCTATTCAATTATTAATCCTATTCATAAAGAATTTAGCCTCTCTTTTGTTTAGCAAATAGTTTTCTAAAATTCAAAATTAGCAAATAGTTTTCAATATTGTCATTCCTCCCCTATGAGAAGTGTTTGTTATTTGAAGGGTCTGAAAACTGTTTTTCAGACAGAATGTTTATCTGGACTTTCTTCCTTCATCATTGTTGAACCAATGTTTCCACTTGGTACAGGCAGCAATCAAGACCCCATAGCTGGCAAACCTTAAAAGGAATTACATCAGTGGGGCAGAGGAAATACACAAAAAAGTTTGTCAAGGTCTTTTTTTAAAATTGTCAGTCATGATGAAAAATAACAGTTGACTGAATTCATACATATTTTTCAGAAGTACAGTGCAGTGATTTTTATGTTTTTCAATAATATGTACTGGTTTTCAGAGCATTCAGAGTCATTGAAGCTGGAAGAGGGAAAGGGAATACCTAGATCAGCCTCCAGCTCACAACTCTGTCAGCATTAACTTCAGATTGACAGCTCAGGATCATGAAACATCCGGTTGTGTCTTGAAAACCTTCCGAGACAGAGATCTCACAGCCTCCTTGGGTCCCTGCTCATCTGCAAAACTGACCATACTGTGGTTGATTTTATGCTTTTTTCCAATCAGAATCTTCTCTTTTTCAGATTATAACCATTGCTGCTTAGTACAAATCAAATCCAAATAGATTTCCTCAGCAACAGGTATCACAAAACCACAAAAGCAGTCAGGTTGGAAGGGACCACAGTGGGTCATCTGATCCAACCTCCCTACTTAAGCAGGGTCATCCCAGAGCACATTTCACACGACGGTTCTTGAGTATCTCGAGTGAGGGAGACTCCACACCCTCTCTGAGCAATCTGTTCTGATGTTCAGTCAGTCGCATGCAAATTTCCCTCCATTCTGGCATTTTAAGAAGCTAAATTTACAAAGTGCTAATAAGAAAGAAGACTCCACATAATGGTGAGGCTTTTCAGAATATTTCTTGTTATTATATTTCATTACCCTAAGCTAGAACCCAACACTTGCCTGTTGCTGTGTCTTCTTTCCAAAAGTGTGCACACACATCCAACAAACCCACACATCCACAAGCTTTTCCACAGAGACAATAATAAACGAGCAACAGAAAGGAAGAGCAAGTAAATCACTTGCATGATACAATTAAACTCTTTGTGTGGGTAGAGATAATCAATTACATACATTAATTTAAGGAATTATTGACTAGTCAATAGTTCATAAAAAGGGACTTATTTTGTCTGGGAATGTATCAGCAAAGCAAAACGAGGAAGAGACATAGTGGATGAAACAAACCAAGTTGTCACAACAAAGCAGAGAAAACTTTATCTTGAAGCCTAAGAATTCAGGAAAAAAAAAAACCTGGCAAAAGTACGTATTACATAAAAATGGAAAAAATCAAAGTAATTTGAACTAGAGAACAGAATAACAGTCTTAAAGCAAGGAAAGCTCCAGAGTTCTATATAGTGAGTAATTACCTTAATCTGCATCATGATTTTGTGTTTTTTTCACCTGAACTTGGATAATTAGCTTTTATCCTGAAACATGAGGTGCATCTTGTCTCATAGTCTTGCCCTCCTTGTTAATGATCTTTAGCTAATTAGTAGCTGGAAAACTAGAAGCTGACAAGGTACTAAGAGACCAATTGACACAGAAGTCACCTACATGACTGGGAAAATAAGCCCAGGCTGGTCATAGCCTGTAAATCAGTCTCTTGCAGCAGTCAAGATAAACAATTATAGTTCACAAAACAACTGCTGCTTTGCTCCTCCTTCTGTCAGGAAGATAGTAGTCTATTTTACAAGCCTGGTATTACAACTTCTAGTTCAGCTTATCTCAGTGCAGACTGGACCCTCGTTCCCTTGCTGTTCCCAGCAGAGCCACACATGCAGAATCACATCCCTGGTTGGATGCATGCTCTGAAAAGCTGTCTTAAAGCCATAAACAATTTTTTCCACTGTTGAACATACTAATTTTCCTAGAAAAATGTCTTATATCAAATCTTTGGTCACTATTCCTATTAAAACCAATTCTGAGCATTTCCCCATTCAATCTATTTTCAATTAACTCTTTTTCTCACGCTTCCAAGTTTTTTTTGCTTCCTATATTTTGAAATACTAACCAAATAACCAAGGCATTCCAGTAATATGATACCATATGTCTAGATTAAGGAAAAGGTTATGAGGAAAACTGAACAGCAAAAGACATTCTCAGCCAACCAATTTATTTAAAATCAAAATCTGGACATCTTTTATAGAAAATGATAGCTATGAAGATCCTTCTGTATTATAGTCTCTAAAAGCTGATTTCCACAAATGCTGTCATAAGGTTATGCCCAAAAAAGTCAAACTCATCTGCTGCACATACTGCAACTCGCTTAACAATATACAGTGAAACTCTAATCACTCATCTGTCAGAATAGGGCAAAACAATGAAGCAGAAAGTGGCTTCACGCAGTCTGCCTTTGGGCATGGAAATCAGGAAGCCAGACTAATGGGTAGCTAAATCGTTAACTCAGTGATGGAGAACAGGATTCCTCCTTACTCATTAAAGTATATTCATAGTCCTGCAGTTTTTCCCTCCCCACTTGGACACTGAGCATGAAAGCAGTCTCATAAAATCTCTGAAGTCTTGGGAATAGAATAGCAACAATGTCCTCTGCAATTCCTTCAGGCATTATGGTCACTAAAAAAGAAAAACTAAGAAACAAAACTAAACAAAACATACCAACACCCAAATTATGACTTTTTCACCCAAGTACTTGCTGCTTTTTCCCCTGAGGCAGCACGAAGGTAATCAAAAGATGCAGAAAGGTGGAAATTAATCTCTGACTGCTGGTCACAATTATTCTCAGGCATTTTATGTCTTCTTTTGCAACCCTTTTTTAAGCTGGTGAATATTTATTTTACCAGTACTTCTGATGAGTTCTCTCCCCTTCCGGGTGTGAGGGAGTTGCTGTCCCTGCCCATTCTGGAAATGCAAAGTGGGGAGGGTCTGTCTGATGGGTCACACAGTTGCTTGGACAACCTGAGCTTCACCTTGTGTGTGTATTCAGCAGCAAAAACACAGAACCTGTAATATCAAATACTCATCAAAGAAAAAAAATGGCTAGGGAAAGAATATTTTCAATAACAGATATCAATTTTCATTGCCTGTTTTGTTTCAATTCTATTAGACTTTATTCTGCTCAAGCTATACACATGTTTAACATATTAACTGTATCAGCACTGTTAATCATCAATGAAGAGTGTAAAAGGTTGTCATGCCTCATATATCATGATAAATAAAGATAAGCTAAGCAATTGTGGCATAAAACATATGATTTATGCAGTTTTAAGATTGTCTTAATTGCATCTAATTCAAATTAATTTCTAAAGTCTGTGAAATCAAAATCATACCTCATCTAAATCTTAACAAAGTGTAGTTTCTAAGCAAATGGTACCTTTTCCTAGAACACTGACTTAATAAAGCTCAGACTCAGTCAACTCTATTCAGTAAAACTGCAGCATATTTGGAAGGTGTATCTTATGGTTATGGAACAATAATAGTGTATACTCCCAAGCGTACGCAACAGTAATTTAATACCTTGAGTTTTACTCAGTAAAAACATGCATCAGAGATCAGTAAAACCTTCATGTCACATGAGCACAACTGATCAGACTTTTTGAAACCTGGAACAGTCTTAAGAAGACATTGCAGGCTCTTATTCATGAAAGACTTGTGCAAAAACAACATGGAGAGATCTCAGGTGGTGTGAACCCTCAGTTGTGGCCATCCATACATCCAAAAATGTTCTCTTTTTTTCTGAAACCACCACTGGTCAGAAGCAGAACAAAAGCCCTGCCATGAAAAAGCTCATAACAACCAGCACACCAGAAATTAGCATCTCTTAGTAAAGTTGGCTTAAGGCTGTTAATAAAAGCAATTCCTGTGCAAAAGGATGCACATAAAATTCCAATACCTTCTTCACTCTGGGAGACAAGCTCCCGATGAGGAAGAACAAGAGCGATTATACCGGATGTCTCTGACATGATAAACACTGACTTATTTTTTCCAAAGAAGATGTAAAAAGACATGAAAAACAGACAGGAAAATTAAAATAATTCTTTAGAAAAAGCCCAAACAGTGAGAAATACAATGTTATTCATTTGCTTTAATTCAGTTACAGTGTGAATTTATTAATCTGAACTTATCAGGAGCCAAAGACAGAATCACACAAGGACCATTTGCTTTATTTTTTTTTTTTGTAAACTATCAGTTTTTATGAGTTAACTTGTCATTCATGAACATAATTTATGCAGAAGGCCACAGATGGAAGAACATATTCAGCTATTAATAAATTCAAAAATAAAATGTTCTTCATTTTCATGGCTGCTATATCCAGCTCAGTTCAAGCTAATAGAAATAGTACTATCACTGCTACTTGACCTTGAAACTGTTTCATTAAAAACTGGATTAATATTGAACTCATAAGTGATGGTCTGTCAGAAATAATAGCATCTTTTCTGTCGATCTTTAAAACAGATGACAAAATAAGGCCCCTCCAGAACAAAAATTACGGATTCTTAATAAGAGGAAAATATACACAGTTAGTATTACTGAAAAACTGAAAATTATTTTGCCAGATTTTTAGCTAAGAATAGTTGTGCTGGCTTATGAAACTGGGAAGAAAATATTTAAAACACAAAGTTAAAACGGTTTTCATACTTTCTGTAGTCAAACAGTTTTTTGAGTGATGAAAGTAATACTTTTTTTCATCATTATTATCTAGCATAGTACAGATGAATAGACTTTAAATCTGAATCACTAAGCTCTTGCCATAGGTTCTCATGGGAGGAGATACACAGCTACAAAAAAAATGATGAAGGGGGGGGGAAAGTCCTGTTGTGATTAACTGCTGTGATTTACTTCATCTCCCTCTACACAGATCTCCTGTGATCTTGATTCAGCACTCACCAGTTGTTTTATGGTGATCATTAGAGTCACATTTTTCAAAGCCAGACCTAGGTTTTAACTAGAGCTACATGGCTAATGTGCAGATCTAGGAAAGGGGTTATAAAAGGAAAAGGTTTTTCTTCCAGTTCATGCAGTGAAGGATTGTAGACAGAGGCAGTTAACATAATGATGACATCTGAAAAGTGTTAGCCTGCTTAAAACAGTGTATAGATGGTATGTGAGTCAGCAATGGTCCCTGAAAGGAAGAAATTATTACCTGGACTTTAAATTCAATATTTCTACTATTGTTGCACAATTGCTTAGGTGACATTTCTGCCAGACAGGGTATCCTGAATGTAGATTGCTGCTAATGCTTCAGGGAAACCAAATTTTATACTTATTTACCTCGTAATTTTTCAGTGGGCTGGCACAGGTCCACTTCAAAGAATGCTCTGAACTCAGGCTTTGTCGAGTCTGGGAGAGAAGGAGAGGATTATCCCAAACAGATGGAGGTGACAAGGGCCACACAACAATCTGAAGGAGCTTGGCAATGTATTGATTAACTCGTACTGAAGGTCCAGGAGTCACGTGCATCAAAACTACCCTATATCCTAGTTTATAATTTGTTTTACACACTTTCCCAAACCTAAAGACAATGTTCTCTGCAAAATACATCCTTTGTGTAAGCAGAGTTTTTTAACCAGGCTTAGTTTTTTAAAAACTACATACTGTTAAGAGCAATTGTGGATGCTGTAAGTACCATTAGCACATTCATTCACACACTTGTATGTTAGTCAAGCTCACAATTTGCTAAGCAGAAATTTTCTTTTTTCCTCTCCTGTTGTTTTTTAAGGTCTTATTGAATGGGAAAAAAGTGGAAGAAAAGACATGAAAAATTCTGCAGCTGTTTATGGAAACCTTTTTTTTTTTTTTTTCCATGAGGGTTCCTCTTTCATTTCTATGGATAGATCAGCAATCAGCTGATAAACATTTGAGATATTAACCCTGAATTGAGTAAGTAGCCCAGGGAAATAAAAGATTTTTCTTTGCTATCCACATCTTAATCTTGGGGAGGCTGTGCACAGTATTTCTAAGGGATTGTGCCTCTGTAGTGTTCTCTAAGAGCACAGAAGAAAATAGATAGTGATTAGACTGGTTCCTTATACTGAAAGTCAAAATTATTTCTAAATAATCTACACCATCATCTGGCTACTAGAACTATCAATCTGACCACAGAAAGAACACAGAAGGAAATTACATACAAGGGGAAATTACAGCCCAAAAGGCATCTTGGGAAAAAAAGTTATGCTTTTGCAATGCTATGGCTATTTTAAATCTAAAGTTATTTTAGAGTTTCATCCAATTTGTGTAAACTTGATTTAGAAGTGCAGCTCTAGGTCAAAGAAGACTGACAGTATTGTAATAAGTTGGCTAACTTTTGTCCGTAAAAAAATTATAAGTAACTAGTTAGAGTTATACAATAACCGTTTCTTTAATAGCTTAATCCTTCAAAGAAGTAATTCCTGGAAACACCTAGACCTCAATAAACATTCATTAACATACATATCTAAAGACTTACTGGAAACCAAGAAGACAGACAGCTGCAGATAATAAGAAGAGATAAACCGAAGCTGAAAGGATACAAAAGACCAGAGAAAAAGACAATCAGGGCTGTTAGCCATGGGGCTAACCAGCCCCACGTGTGGACTTTTACTTATTTACCACTTGTTAATAAATTTTACCTTTTTTTATTTATAAATTGGCGCTTTAAATTTATTTGGCCATTTAGTAACTTATAACAGTATCAAACCAACAAGTGATTAAATACATTATACTTTTCAAGTTGTCTTATATAAGAAGGTATGCCTAGCAAAAGTAAAAATAAGGGGGTGAAAACACAACAGCTCAACCCAAAATCTAGATACATCACATTCCACCTGACATACAATATATTTCTGAAGAAGCTTTCAAATCTTAAAGCATCACATTGTCTCCATGATTTTGCTGTGAGGGAGAATAATTGCACACACCTCATGTAATGTGATCCTTTTTAGACCTTGTCCTACTACACATCTAGCCACAAGGGAGGGAAACAGAAAGAAAACGTCAGTTATGAATGACTTGGATCTCACTGGAGCAACACTCCATTACAGTCCTAGAGAAAAGGCTGATATAAATGTATTTTTTGTCTCAAGATAATGTTCCAGCTTTGGACTCAAGAAAGCAATAGCTGAATGCTACATACTTGATGCCACGATTCTATTAACTGTTTTTTCACTCTGTTTTTTCAGGTATTTTCCAAAGGTTTCGATAGCCCAAAGTGACACATTTCCCAAAGCAGGTAAATGGTTCATCAGAAGAGCTTAAAGGTATAGCATAGCCTGATCTGGAATGAAAAGGCTAAAGAGTTCTCATTATTATTCAAATTTTGATGTTTCTTGTTTAAATTTTCATTACATTATCATCTGTTTGCCTTCCCTGTGCATTTTTTGGCATACATCTAGTAATTCAACTGTCCAGGTTTTCTGACTATACTAATTTGTAACTTAACGTTCCACCCATCCAAAAAAATATTAAATATTAAACCAAAGTAGGATTTAATTTATCATCATTGAATATATTTTCAATCTCACTGGAATTCTGTAAGTGAGGAAGCCTCTTAATCTCAGAAATGCCCTTCCACAGGAACCTCCTTGTTTCTCGATATGACTTTGTTCGTATTTGAAATGAAAAAATGTATTTAAATTCTGGTGTCCTGAAAATTCCACATATCATTTCTGCTGGAAATACGAGCACAAAACATTTCTATTTCTTCAGCTGTTCCCTTTGTAAGATTCTAGAGGCATAGAAAGACTGGAAATCTTTCATAAGGTAAGAAAATTGTTTACATTAAATCTGTAGGAAAAAAGTATGAGAGTGACATTAATTGTTACTTCTCCTCTGTGTCTTTGGAGTTATGTCTGTGTACCCTAACCTTTGAATTAAATGATATAGGGAGAAAAAGAGGATTCATAAACATAAATTCTCCCTACCCTATTTTCCAGCTTTGTCTATTTTAGAACACAGATCTCTTGCAAGCACATCCACAAAACAGAAACAGGCCTGCTTTTGCACAACCAATCTCTTGAGTGTTACCATCTCTGTACACACTCTTCACTTCTCAGTCAGCCAGTTTACTGGAGTTGGAGGCACTTCTCAAGATAATTGTTGGATGTTCTTGTTGTCCAGAAGCTTGCAACTTCTTTGCAAATCTAGAGGATCAAAAGTGCTTGGTTGAATGGGCCTAACGAAAGCTTGAGAGGCTGAATGCATAGTGTTTCAAAACTGCATCTGTTTCCAATGAAAAGAAAGTGCAAGGCAAAGTAAGTTCATGTTTATCACATCATGCAGAACCAAGGAATTAAGCCTAGGGAAGAAAAGTGATCCCTGAAGTCATTCAGAAAGAAGGACAAAGGCAGATCAGTGGGAGAAGCAAAGAACATCTTCCTTTTCAACTGACGAGGTGTTCAGCAAATACCTGCATCATGTTATTACTTCATGTTCTTTCAGCACTTGCCCAGCCACAGTAGCATCCAAGGGTATCTGTGCTAATGCCTAGGAAAAAATACTTCCTTGTGCCTGCTTGTACTGCTGAAATATTAAACGCCCTGCAGCTTGTAGGAGAATAAGTAAGGGAACTACTATGCTTTTATCATTTAACTTGCATGCTGCAGTAAGAAACCTTCCCTAGTTTGACACCAGTTATCTCTGTGACTGGAAATTGATGTTCTCATCTGAATGAAACAGTGCATAAAACTTTGATAGTTTTGATAGTAGTGCAGTATGACTTACCGTGTTTTGAGATTCTTATTTCCCTCCCACTTGAATAAGTAAAACCAGCTCTGTTTTTTGTCATACTATGCCATGCGGGACTTACAGTCTTGGCCAAAAACATAAATTAAAATTACTATTCTGTTCAATCAGAGCAAGATCTCTCATAGGTAAAATGACCTTCTAAGAGTGACTGTTAGTTACACTATTTATTAGAATGTAATTAAATTGTAAACAGTATTCCAGTAAAAACTGGTATTTTCTCTCTTATGTCATGGTGCTAAATCTCAGTGTATTAGCAAATAATTGCAGTAGAAATCAGATTCTTCTATTCAACTCAATTTTATCCATTTTTAATAGGCAAGAAGAGTACTACTTATTAAACATGTAGATGTATGTAATCTTTTGATATTGCACGTATCTCTCATTGGAAAACTACAATGTGGTATCACAAAAATTGTATATATTTAGGTAAAAAGTAGTTACTATTCTGGAACTTGTAACCATCTTCCCACTATCAAAAAAACTCCCTTGAAGTTGTTCTTTTAACTGACACTCTCACTTTTCAAGTGAGTTGATAAATAATAGTCATTTAATTTGGACATTGTGTAATTAGGGGTCTGGGGAGAATTTCATGCAGCTCTCTACCAATTTCCATGAAAAAATTTCAAGCAGTACTCCTTTGCTGAGACCAATCTCAGCTGACAAGCAACAATTTAACCCCTCCTGACAACACACTGCGACTCCCAAACAAGCAATATGAATACTATCTCTCCCCTCATCCTAGGAATAAGATTTTTGGATTCTTTCCCCTATTCTTCTCCACTCTTTCCTTCTAATCTCTGGACAAAGTTCTTTGCAGTAACTTCCTAATTTTTGTTATGATCTTGTGAGTTTCTTTAAGGAAACTGCAATTTGGTTGTCACCAGACAAAATTGTTACACAGGGGGCAAACATTTATCCAGGGGATTTTCCCTGTGACCAGAGGGACATCAGATTTTACTGTGAGCTGTGTATTCCACTCCTTTGAAAATTCAGTCCTATATGCAAGTTAAAGAAAATTAAAACTTCCCATGCTAAATGTGTGTTATATTCTCACGCGCGCACACACACACACAGATAGATGCCTGCATCAGACAGAACTCCTGGCTGTACACAGACACATTTCCCAACAACAGGACACCAGTAAAGACTAAATTATGCAAATCAGGCCAGATTTACACAATTTCAAAGGAAACTTATCCAGAGCCTAAAAGCTGCTTGCTGAAAGCTTTCACAATAGAACTTTAATTTTAATAACTGTTATTTCACTATATAAGGCAAAACCTATGTACCTGAAATGTCCTGTAAGAGATGAAAATAAAGCTCTTTATGAATTCAAACAGCTTATAGCACTGAACTGTTAAAGTGCACAATTCAGAATCATGAACTTCTGTGTGAATTCACCTGGATCTCACGAAAATTCATGGATGTTTTTTTTGAAATGACAGAAAGCAGGTTCAGAACTATGGGAGAGAAGAGCACTAGGTACAGTGTTGCTGTGTGTCCCTACAGAAGGCGTAGTAACAGAGATCTGTTAGAGATATGTAGAGATACAAATATTCCTGGGCCTACTCCAACACAGTTGGAGGCACAAAACTTACCCAAAGGCACAAAAGTGGCCTTTCAGAGGGGTAGCAGAGATACAATCCACTGACCAATCCCAGGCAAACAAAGATGTTTCGCCCTCTTACTTTTTGCCCTCTGGTCCCCCTTCTTTTATACTATAATGTTGGCCCTTCCCACAGGAGTGGAACAATCATGTATTATGGATGAGATAGTGGTGAGTGTGGTGTGAAAATTAATACACAAAGCAGGTTCAAGAGAGCCTTGATTACTTTTGGTGGGAATTTCTAGCTGATACAAAAGGTAAAATAAACTCTTCGATCCTCCTCCACCTGCTGAGGCAGGAGCAGAAGCTCTCTGACCTTCAGCAGAGTCTTTGCATGCATCCTTATCTCCTTAATGAACCAGATTTATAACAAGGCCTGTTTCTCCTGGTGGGACTGAGGCCAATGGCTGGTGCAGAGCTCAGGATGCTCTCCTGTGCCTTCCTGAAATATCAGCCAGCCTTGAGGACTCTGCCTCACTCCAGGCACCATTCAGTCTTTAGGCCTTGCACAAGCCAGGTGCAAGATAAGCAAGGTGTCCAGCTCATGTTATTCTCAACAGCTTCGTCAATTCTTCATTGACTTAAGGCAACTCTGAAGCAAATCTGACAATTTACCACAACCTGACAGCTGTTGTATAGCACAGCCATTCAAGATTCATTATTTAAATATTCTTTTTTACTTAATTACTTGATTATGTTTAAACTTACTTCAAGGTTTTTACCTCTAAAGTAAATCGTTTTCAAAACAAGGATTGACTCATACAATGTTTAGTCCATGGAAGGACAGTTTACCCAGTGTAAAGCAGTGGGGGGTTAATTTTGTAGGCTATAGATATTGAAAGAAACTCAGAGCATTAGAAGAAAACAGTTACTTGAAACTGCAATAATTATTAGCAGTGCTACAGAAAAGTTATTGAACTTGTATTACTGAAATCATTTAAGAACAAGTTAAAATAACAGTTTTAAAGGACAATATGGGTATGCTTGCTCATGCCTCAGGAGAAGCAAGTAGCTTAGATAAATGTGAGATAATGTGTTGAGAGAGATCACTGTTTTCTAGGATTCAGCAAAAAACAGGATTATCATAGTTCTAAAACTGTGGTATTTTGGTAGGTTGCCAAAACATGAGATATACAAATACTCAGACTTAAAATAGAGCTATATTTCCAGTTTTCCTGTCTAAAAGGTTTTCAGACATGTAACTTTCATTAGAAATTACACAGATGGAATAAGGGAAGTACAAAGTAATCCCTCCTGGGATTAAAGAAAGAAAACACCTGTTTGCCCTTATGAGGCTGCGAGCTGTGCTGGCGGTGGCTTATGCCTCCGGTAGGGTCTCCCTTGCCAGACAGG
>JAWMRA010000042.1:7389139-7419187 GCA_035584735.1 Pseudotriccus pelzelni
GGTGGTCGTGCCGGCTCTGTGCGGGGTGCCCGGGCCGGGCCGTGCCCGCCGAGCCGCCGTGAGCCGCGGCCGCCCCGGCGCGGGGTTAAGTAGCGGCTCCGAGAGGCTTCGCGCGTTGCCGCGGAGACGCCACGCCCCGTAAACATCCTCCGGCCGCGCCATTGGCCCGCGCGTTGCCATGGGGACGGGGCGGGAGTTTGGGGGGGATGAGGGGAGTGGTACCCGGGGATGCTGGGGGGGGACCCCCACGGCCCGGGGCACAGCCAGCAGCGCCAGCCCCAGGATGATGAGGAGGCTCCGGGGTGACCTTACGGCGGGTTTTCAGTGCCTGGAGGGGAGCGACGAGGAAATGGAGCGGGACTTTTGGCAAGGGCACGTAGTGATAGGGCAAGGGGGAATGGCTTCAAACTGAAAGGGAGTAGGTTTGGATTAGGTAATGGTAAGAAATTCTCTGCTGTGAAGGTGTTGGAACAGGTTGTCCAGAAAAACTGTGGCTGCCCCATCCCTGGAAGTGTCCAAAGCCGGGTTGGATGGGGCTCAGAGCAACTCGGTCTAAGTGGAAGGTGTTCCTGCCCACAACAGGAGCAAGTTGGAAAGAGCTGATCTTTAACATCTTTCTAACGCAAACCATTCTGTGATTCTATGAAAACCTGTGTCCTGTCCCACAGCAGAAACCCCAGCCCTTTTCCTCCTACCTGTGCTCCCATCCTGCTCCTGGCTCCCAGTGCACCCACAGCGATGAGGCCAAAGCTGAAGGGGCACTGCCAAACCCAAAAAATAAAGGATGGAGTATGCCTTTATTTAATTCAAAAAATCACAGCCAGAGGCTTCTGTAAGAAAACCCTGCCCATGCCCCCTGCCATCCCAAGGGCTTTAACAGAGACCAGGGAGGGACCCCTTTGCAGGATCTGACCATCTGCAACGTCTCCCTGCAGCTTGTTTGGTCACAGGTTGGACTCGATGACCTCAGAGGTTTTTTCCAATCTGATTGATTCTGATTTGGATTCTGATTCAGCTGCAAGGTGCTTCTCCCCACAGTCATCAGCCCCCCTATTAAACCCAAATTATAACCCCTCTCATAGCCCTCCTCATCTTCAAGACTTCAGCTCCCAGCACAAGTTTTCTTCCCCAGCACTGGAGGGGTTTCTCTTGCATGAAATCCCAGCCTACTAGTGCTCCTCTTCTCCAGAAGTTCCCTCTGGGCGATCTCATCTGTCCCAGCAGTGCCAGGGGCCACCCACACCCTGTACCAGGAAGATGCCTCTACCCCAGGTCAGACTCTTCCTGCAGAGGTTTTTGCATTTGTCCTTTCTCCATCCTGGGCTCAGAGGCGGCAAGATTTAGGATGGATTGGGAATTCAGGTTCAAAGGGACCTTGGGAAGTGTTTTAGGACATTTGAAGCAGCTGGGCTGGTATTGGGGAGGTGTCTGGGTGACATGTAGGTGGACACTTCCATCCAAAAAGGGTTTCCACCCACCAAGCCCCCCCAGACCCCAACTGCCCTCAGCCTGCAACACCAAAATGACTCCAGACACTTTGTCAACATAAGATTTTATTAAACGTATTCTCAAAACCCAAAACATGCTTAAAGCAAAGTCATAAGCAGCAATCTGGTTTCCTTCCTTAAATCCCTGACTGGTGGATGACTGGAACAAGGGGCTGCCCTGTGAGACAAGGGGCTGTTGCCTTTCCCCCCACACTGCGCTGGCAGCTCCTGCCCGTCCCTTGTCCCTTCTGGGGTGTCACCCACGCCCAAATCCCGTCTCTCCTGTGCCACCCAGAGGATGGATTCTTTGCTCACAGCCAGGCAGCAGCACTTTGCTCAGCCACAGCATCCTCCTGGCTCCTCTCCATCGCCACGGGCTCACTGCCAGCCACGGTCGCTCAGTGCCCACCCACACTGAGGGGCAGTGCCCACCCACAGCCACTCGGGTCTGCAGCCACCCCATGAGCTTCTTTGGCCACTCCTGCAGCCTTGGGGACACACAGCTCGGAGCAGCCAGAAAACCCAGCCAGTCCCAGGACCTGCTTGCTCTGCCCTGACCTGCTGGCAGCTACCAGCACCATCACAGCCCTGTGCCAGGGTGCCAGGCCAGCTCTCCTTGTCCCCTTGGAAACCACAAGGAAGGTTGGGCTGTGGTAGATGAGCCACTCCTGGAGCATCAGCCTGATTTTCCTGCCCCTGCCCACACTGGAAGGTTATGGAAGACGTGGCCTCCCTGGTTTTCTCAGCTCACCTTTGGAGGTGGTGAACCTCCAAAGCTCTCCTTGTGCCCAGTGCTCTGCTGGTGGCTCCTTGGGGCTGGGACACCCAAACCCGTGTCCCCACAGGGGGATGCAGCCTGTCCCCAGATGGGACACAGGGCTTGTCCCCACCACTGGAGCCTTCCCTGCTGTTTGCAGCTCCCATCCCATATCCCACAGGATGGCATTTTGGAGATGTCACTTCACATCAAGGACCCAGCCCTGAGTTCCCGGGGAGGAATCTGGGAGCAGTTGAGCTTCCAGGAGATATGACAGAGTGCCAGCCCAGAGAAGGGAGCAGTGGGATGGCTGACTCCAAACCCACCTCTGGCAGGACCCACATCGGGGCCATGGACTGAGCAGTTCCCTGGCAGAGAAAACACCTCTCACCCGCCAAAGGGTTTCTTTCCCCTTTAGGAGCCACAGCCACCAGCACAGCCCACGGTCTGACGTGGGGATTGGCAGTGGGGACCTGCTTCCCACACACACCCCACAGCGATGTTGCTTTCAGTGCATGAACATCTCTGTCCTAAGGTGGCTCTGAACTGCAGCTTCCTCCTGCAAAGAGGAGGGGGCCTTTGCTATCACACCTGCACGACAAAAACAAGTGGGGAAAAGGGAGGCTCAAATTCCTATCCTGGGCTGCCCCAAACAGATCCAGAGCTTGGGAGATTGAGTCTGATGCTCCTCAGAGTGGCTTCTGACTGTCCCTGGTGCTCTCTGGAGTGAAGCCTGGCCTCTGCCAACAGGCCCATCAGGTCCCCGAGGTCTGTGGCTTCATCCCTACCCCTCTGCTGTCCCTGTGGGTCTGTCCCCTGGAGCAAAACCCGCTTATGCTGCTGGCCCAACCCCGGCCAGAGGGATGGGGATGGAGGGATGAGGGCGCAGCTCCCACACCCTCATCCACCCCCTGCTACAAAGTGCGCTGAGGAGGACGGGACGGGTGGGATGGGGGTGACACTTTTGGCACTTGTTCCAGAGAGAGGGCACAGCCCCAAGCCCTGAGCTCACAGCAGGGCGGAAGACAGTGAGGGTAAGTTAGCAATGCCCCAGGGGCTGGTGACCATGCTGGGGGTGGTACAAGGTGCCCTGCCCACCCCTGCCACCCTGCTCCATCTCCTGGGGAAAAGAGACCTCACGGGCCAGGCCCTGGAGCCCACGTGCTGCTCAGGAGGAGGGTGGAGGGAGGGGAGATTGGGGGGCACCATCACTGTCAGTGCATTAATGGGGACATCCCATGGCAGGGGGACAACCCACACCATGGCAGGGGCATGGGCCAGCAAACTTGTGGGAGGGGCAACCCCCCATGAAGGTCACCAGCTCACGCACTGAGGATGCCAATGCCAACACTCATCCTGAACCCACACCCCTGAGCACCATCCTCCCATCATCCCCACCCATCCACACCCCAGGACGCCTTTTGTGGGCTGACCCCGTCCCATCTGCTCCACACGCTGGAGGAGAGGAGCCCGGGGGTGTGAGATGGCCGGGGGCAGCAGGGGACCCCAGCCCGCCCCTGTCAGGGCTGGAGAACAGGAAGGTGCTACTGAGTGGCTCCGAAGCGACATGGCTTTAGCCCCCAGGGAAAAGTCGAGGTTACCGTCTTCTCTTTTGAAAGTCAGTCCTGGTGCAGCCGAGGGGTAGAGGTGGTGGCGCTCATGGCACCCGGACACCAGGGTCCCTCTGGGTGGGCAGGGGGGTCCGTGCCCCTGCCGAGGCTGAGCCCTCACACGGGCAGGGTGGCCGCTGCCTGCTCCAGGTCTCGGGTGCCGGGGAGGCGGTGGGGCCGGGGCATCTGCTGCAGCCGCACGTTGTTGTTGGCGGCCTCTGGGCCTGGGGGGAGAAAACGGGGGGTCAGGGGCTCTCGAAACCCGCCGGCGCACTCTGCTCATCTTTCCACGGGGGATGCAGTTTAATCTCCCAAGTAACACCCACCTCCCCAGCCCCGCTTTGGGTTTTGGCTGCAGTGAGGGCTGGCACTGAGCGCCTGCACTTACCTCTTGAGCCCCTGGTTTCTCGGGAGTGCCGAGGGCCAAACAAGAAATCACAGCGTGACCGTGGCTGGGTTTGAATAACCCAAACGAAGGGGGCTGCCTCTGCCTGCCCTGCCCTGCCCTGCCCAGCCAGAGGGCACGTGCAGACGCCCTGTGGGACTGCAGGTTGGGCACGAAGGGATGTCACCGTGGCCCGGACAGCGAGGGGGTTGCCAGCAATGCCGGAACAAGGGGCGCCAACCCAGCGCCAACTCCCACCCACCCCCAGGGTGACGGGGCGCGAGGCGGGCGCAGGCTCTGGGGGGTCTCATACCTATTCCTCAATGTTAATGGGGCAGGAGTCCGGCACAGCGGCTGCGTGGCAGGAGAGACCAGAAGGCACATGGTGAAGGCGGGAGAGGAGGCAGCAGCGCGGGGACATGCACGCGAGTGAGCAACCTGGGGGGGCCAGGCGGGACCGGGGGTCTCGCCACCCCATTGAGGCAGGGAGCTGCCACCCGGCACGGCCTGAGGGGTCCCTCATGCATGGGGCCTCCTGGGGTTTCGTGCCAAGGAGAACCGAGGGGTGGGCATGCTCGTGGCGCGGGGCCCCCGCATGGCTCCTCTCCGGCTGCAGGCTCCCTCCAGTTCAGGCAGCACCCTCCAGTTGGGACAGGGTGAGGGCAGAGGCCTGTGTCCCACCACCAAACCCACCAGGGGCTTAGGACGCGGGTGTGCCCCTAAAGCAGGGGGCTGCACCCACCAGCGAGGTTAAACCCTGCGCCCAGAGCAACTCTCAGCCAGAGGGACCATGTGAGGGCACGTTAAGGCCAAGGGCTGAGGCTTTCCCAGAAAAGGAGGCAACAAAATCCTGCTGCCCGCTGATTTATGGGAGGTGACAGCTGCCATTTCGACTGGCTTTTCATGGCGAGCTCAGAGCTGGAGAGCGAGGCATATTAAGTCTGCAGATCCCGGAGGGAATGGATAATTAAACAGGACCACATGTACATGCACACCAAAATCCCATTAAGAGCTTGATATTGCCTAAGTCACTGCAGAGCTCCAGTGCAGAGACCCAGCTCAGCTCAGTGCACCCTTGGCAGTCTGCTGAGGGGCAGGGCTGGGGCAGCAGGACAGGGTCTGGCCCTGAAGCAGGGTATCAGCCCCACGCCCACCCCTTGGGCTGCAGGAGGGGTTTCCCCTGCCATCAGCAGCCAGCAAACCTGTCTTGGGCAGCTCCTAAATCCCATCACCGTGAAACCCAACCAGCTCCCTCGGCCTGCTGCAGGATCACTCGGAGCATCACTGGCTTTAAATCAGCAAAAGCCCTCGGGGGATTTCAGGTCTTCTGAAATCTCAGCTCCCCAGTCCTCCCACCTTGGTGCCAACCTTTTCAGCAGGAGCTTTCCCCCAGTTTCTTTTTCCAAAGCTGTTTTTGCCACCCTGTCCCCCAACTGTGGCCACAGCCAAAGGATGCTGTGAGCCTTGGGGACAGCCCCTGCAACCTGCTCCACACCCCATGGCTCTGCAGGATCCATTCAGGACACAGATCTGTATGTTTTAGTTAAACCTTGTGTCCTAAAATCCCTGGCACGTGGCCTTTCGCCTCCTCCCAAAGCCCTTCCCCACCAGATTGAAATCTGCAGAGATTTCACAACAGCTTTGAGGAACCACATCTCCATTACAGAGAAGGCAAAAATATAATTATCAAATCTCAACATCATTCCGTGGGCTTGGAGACTTCCCTAGATGTGGCCTCTCAAACAGCACAGATCTCAAAGGCCAAGGTGTAACTGTCTTCAAAGGTCCCCCAAAATTGGTGAACGGGGTTGTCACACACTGGGTACAAGTCCTTAGAACTTTTGTGAACAATACAGCCAAAGCAAAACCACAAGATATGGAACACCCCCAGTCTGTCTCACCGTGAACCTGAAGGACTGTAAATCGAAAGATACAAAACCGGTCTTATCTCCTCACGATATAGAATCTGACTGTGTCCTAGGGGGTTTATAAGTGCCCCCAAAACTACTCCAAAACCTATAACATTTCCCCGAATGTTTCACTGGCCAGACCATATGATGTCAAATTGGCTGGACAACAACAAATATTGTTTCACCCTGGTTCCTTAAAGAGAGCAGAAATGTCCACGCAGACCAATGCTTCTACTATCAGATCAAAACGTTCACCTTTGACAGGTACCTCCTCCACTGGATGGTTTTCCTGGCTAAACCAGAGGCCACCACCTCTCACATCTAACTGGTATATTGGGAACTGCAATAGGGATATTGAACAATATCGATCTGGAAACTCTGGCTAATAAATTGGGCACAACCATTAATGATTTGAGCACAACCATTAATGATTTGAGCACTACAGAGCAACCCTGAAGGTCTTCCTTACCTTCTCTTTGAAACACACAATGGTCACATTCAACTACCTTTTCTGCTTCAGGAAAATATCAAAATGCTAACAACCAACTGGCTGATGCTCTGGGAATTGCTCAGGGCAAAGTGCCTTTACACTCAGCTGTATCCCAGCTCAGTTGTGGCCACACTCTACCACTGCTGTGAGAATCAGAGAAAGGAAAAAAGGACTTTTATTTTGAATTTAACTGAAATTCCAAAGGTAATTTTAGATAATGCCACTGCATTCGGACGGGAATTTCAATCCTGGTGGTCTTTAAACAGATTTTATCTCCCCATTTCTAATAAGGCCACAGCTTGTGTCCTAGCAATATGCAATGCTTCAGTCTATACCATACACCCAATCCTTGTGCTCATGGTGGAACCAGATACACAAAAACATCAAGCATGGGCTTTCAAGAACAATCATACACACACATGGCAAACCACTGATGTAGATGCTTGTGTGGTGAGAGAATGATGGGGAGTTAATATGTGAAAGTAATACTTGGAAAGCCCAAGATGCCTGTTTGGACACAGAGCTGTGTCTGCAATTTTGAAATGCCTCCTGACACTGATCCTGAATCCATCCCAGTACCCACAGAACAAGGGTGTGTATGTCTAAGAACCCCTTGTGATAATTTAACAGTGGATGACACAAAGCTTTGTAACCACTCGATTCTATATAGCTGTAACTTTAACTATAGAGCAGGACTTTACTTCAACTACTCCCTACCAAAAACTGTGTACCAGAGCACATGTGGCAACATCATGTTACGTGACACTTTCCCTCCAACCACTCCTGGGATGGACATTGCCCTGGTTAAAAACTGTTGGAACATCCTGATCTACACAGACTGGTACAACATCCTAAAAGGGAAAGTTGTAAAACATTAATCACTGCCCATCACGATGTGGAAAAAACACATCATGTCCTACAGTGAGCGTAAAGGAACGGAGAACATCACCGGTGTTCTTCCCACTGGGCCCTCTGCCATCCTCGGGGGACCACGGGCAGCCCCAAAGCTCCCACACTGCACCTCCTCTGCCCCTGGTCCTGGCGTGAGTGGCAATTCCCTGCTCTTCCCCGCAAACGCCGAGGCTGGATTGCCCCTCATGCTGGCGGCAGGGCAGCTCCATGCCGAGGGCTCCAAGCAGCGCAGCCGCCGGACGCACGGACAAGCGCAGTGGCCAAAGGATGGAGACTCCATCCTTGGCTGGGCTCGTCCCAGGAGCCAGATCCTGCACCCCAGCCCAGGCTGGGGACACGGCCAGCGCACTCCTCACAGCAGAGCAGGAATCTGACCCTGTGCTGGAGCCGTTTGGGCTGCAAAGCTCCCCCTTCCTCATCCTCCCCCCGGCACAACCAAGGGGGATGCAGTCAAGGATGGCCTTGGCTGGTGCCACAGCCAAGGGATGCTTTGCCAGGCTCCCCAGCAAGGCAGAGGTGTTGCTGGGATACCCCCCCAGCTTCCTCCCCAGCCCTCCTGGGCTGGCAGGGCTCAGGCAGCTGCTTCCAGAGGGTGATGGAGGGGACATAGGACTTTTGTGGCATAAGCCTGTTCCTCCCCAAGAGCCTCAGCTGTGTTTCTCCAGCACAGAAACCACCAGGAACAGGCAAGGCAGCAGGAGAGGAGGCTTTTCCAAAGGAGTAGGGGGGAAAAAAGGATTTCCCTTCCCTCCAGTGGGTTTCACCCACCCTCTCAGCTCTCCAGCACCTGCTGCAGGTTTGGGACCTGCCACAAAGTTAGGCAAAGGGGCAAGGCAAGGGCAGAGTTGCTTTCAGCTAGTCCACAAATGTATTGATGGAGACCCCTCAGAGGGCTTTGTCTTGTTTTTTTGCCCCATTTCTCCACCCACAGGCTGAGGAAGAGTCCCCAGCCCACTGCTGCCTTTGGCCCGTGTGGGGACCAGGGGTCACCAATACATTTGTCACCTTTGTGCAACTCTGGGCAGGGAGGGGACACAAGCGTGGGTGGAGAGAACCGTGTTGGCACAGAGCGAACATGAACTTTCACACGGACGGAGGAGCCTGAGGGGAAGGAAGAAGAGAGAAAAAGAGATGGAGAGAGGTCGGGAGGAAACAGAACCAGAAGGAAACTGGGAGAGAAAGCATGAAGAAATGGGAAAGAGGGACGAACGTGGGGCTCTGTAGAAAGATGACCCGACCTGACATGCCCCATCTCCCTGGCCTTGGAGAAGAGGAGGAAGAGGAGGAAGAGGCAGGCAGCTCCTGATGTAAAGCTGGACTGGCTGTGGATCACATCCCAATGCAAATAGTGCTGCTCCCACCACAAGCCTGGACCAGGCTACAGTTGTGCCACCTTCCCAGGTGCCCCCCAGGGTGCCAGCAGCCTCCTGGCCAAGGGACAGAGCATCCCACCAAAGCAGGTCTGCAGCCCCCTGGGGAACATTCCAGTGGGGACAGGCCACCCTGACCTACAGGGGGTGACATGCCTGGTGCTCGGCCCTGCAGCGAGATGGGTGGTGGGGTGCACTGAAGACAACCTGGCAGGGATGGTGGTGGCTGGGATGGTGGGAATGACGGTGAGGGGAAAGGAGGGATGGACGCAAAGGGCTGGGGGGATGCAGGGAAGAGTGGGACTGTCCCCCCCCACCCCAAGTTCATGTTCAGCAGACGGCCACTCACCAGGTAAGCAGGCCTCAGAGCACAGTTTATTGTCCAGCGCTTTCACGTGTGCGATGCCCATGTCATTGTTATTGTCACACCTCAGACCGAGGAAAGCGCCTGTCCTCGGGCCTGGAAGGGAGTTAAGGCAGTTAACGGTGCTGGGGCTCCACGCTGCCTTTTTAGCACCGGGGGGGTGGGGTTTCTGGGGTTTTTCCTCTCCCCTTCCCCAGCCTCTTTCCAAAAAAAAAAAAGGAAAAAAAAAAGTAGATAAGAACAACGCATCTAGGTGGGAGCGAGTGAAGAGCGGACAATAACTCCTGGGCACAGCCCGAGCTGCTCCTTCCCTCACACCGGAGGGCAGCGGGACAGCGACGATGCGGCGATGGGCGCACGCGTGAACCTGCCCGGGGTTCAGCCAAACCTTCCCCCCCCAGCACAGCTGAGCGGTCCCTGGTCGGTAGAGCCAGGCCGTGGTGGCATCAGTCACCTCCTGCCAGAGCCTCTCCCAGCACCATGGGTGCGTGTGAGAGCCGTGGGGATGCCGGGAGGAGGCAGCAGCTGGATGCGTGGGGCAAAAGAAGCCGTAGCCAAGCTTTTGCAGGGAAATGGAGGCTTTTGGGGCTGAGGGAGGTTAACTCTGCTTCTTAGCGTCACCTGTACGAGAGACCAGCTCCCAGGTCCTTGCCTGCATCCATCAGATGCAGGTGACTGAACCTCAGGAGGGATGTTCCCAAATAAGCCCTGCTGAGAACGGGAGCAGGACCGTGTCCTAAGGAGAAAGGCCATCCTGCTCCCAGAGTCATTGGGATGCCTGTGGATGTTCACCACAGCCCCTAGTTGTCCCTACTTGTCATATTTGAATCTCCCATCAGCAGGAGCCTCTCTGCAGGGCAGAGGCTGCATTTTGGGGATGGGTGGTTCCTGCTTTCCAGCTTGGCTGAGTGTCTGGGTTGGACAGGAAAACAGTTTTGGCATATTTTTGCTAACAAGAAACTTGCAAATACAGAGGAAAGCATCCCAAGGGGAACAGCTTGGCAGCCTCTTTCCTATGGGAGTCAGCCCAGACATTAATCCCTACAGGGGAGGCTTTCAGAGATGTGAGGAAAACCTTGCTGAGGGGGAAAACACAGAGAAGCCTCTTTCCCACTTGGCTCGTTGGAAAAACCACTAGATCCTGCACATCAACCATCACCTGCTCCATGTCCTGCACTGAGCTCACTGGGGTCCCCCACAGCCACCTGGCTCCCCCACCCACCGGTGTTCAACCCACCCGTGGGTGGCCCCGCTATGATTGATGTTTCCTTGGCTCTGGTGCCTGTGGAGTCACCCAGGGCTGTCCCTGATGGCAGGGAGGGGAGCTGGGAACAACACAGCACCCGCCACTCGTGGCTGCCCGCTGGTGACAGTGACCTGAACGTGAAGGGACAACAACAAGCCAGGGCCTTTTACCGTCTTCCTGCGTGGGAGAGGCGTCCTCATCCTCCAGCACGTCGTTTCCCTGCAGCACAGGCGAGAGGCAGCGTTAGCCAGGGGCTGCTCCCAGGTGCCCTCGGGGGAATGTCCCTGGCCCCAGGGGGTTCCACGGACTAGGAAGGATGACCACGGCCAGGGGACATCCCCACTGTCCCATCCATCCCCAGGGCAGCCCGCAGGCACACGGATGTGTCGGCAGCTCCTTCCCCAGCCCAGCCCCAGGGGAATGTGGTGCCAGCTGCCCAGCTTCTCCCTCCGTGGGCACCCGGAGACGGATGCAACTGGGATCCCCCCTCCACACTGGGGGTCACCACAGCTCCCAATCCCTCGTGGGTGGTTACAGTTACCTCGGCATCGCGCTCCTCGGCAGAGATGCTGACAAAGTTTGCATCCGGGGACTCCACAGGCGTCGACTGCAGGAAGAAAGGGGGAAAGATGGAAGGACAAACAAATCAAAAAGTCTGGTGCCAGTGGGTTTGGGGGAGAGTTACATCCCATGGGAAAGCTCTCCAACCTGGGGGTGATGGGCACCATCAACAACCCCCCAGCCCCTACCTCTCCATCAGAAGCTGTGGCGCTTGCGGCCACGGGCGAGGGGAGCACGTCCCCCTCCTCCTCCTCCTCCTCCTCTTCCTCCTCTGTGCCAGGAGCAACGTAGGAGCCAGACATGGAGGACACGGTGTCGGTGCTGAGCTGGGAGTGCTGGCTCTGGGAGGAGGCCATGGACATGACGGACTGAGCCAGGCTGCTGCTGACGGGCTCTGGGGGAGAGCAGGGGCTGAGCGGGGCCTCTGGACCTCCCCAGCCCCTCAGGGCAAATCACAGCACAGGACCCGCTAATTAAAGAGGGGGCTAACGAGGAGAAAGGACTGCCTTGCATGCCATGGAGGTGGGATAGGTGCAAAGCTGCCGGCAGTGGGTCCTGGGGCTCACAGCCCCCCATTTCTGTGGGATGGCAAAGCAGACGTGACTGGTGCTTCCATGAGCCCCATCGCCAGGTCTACGAGTGACAAAGCAGAGGTGACGCCCTGGGTCTCCATGCAATGTCTGTGGCAGGGTGGGAAGGGCCATGGCAACCCACTCTGCGTCCCCCTGCAGTGGGACGGTCCCAACACCACGATGTCACTCTCCTGCCTTGCCAGCACCCACGAGCCCCACCCCTGGGGGGGACCCCATCTGTACCTTCTGGGGACGAGATGGTGGAGGAGAGGGGTGTCCCAGTGCACGAGGACTGGTCAATGGCTCCTGATGATGACAGGGTGAAGTTTTCGCTCTCCGGTGTCGCGCCACACTCCTGGAAGAGCAGCCCATGGGAAGGGTGGGATAGATATTCAGTGTGGATCAACCGCCTCACCCAGGCATCCTCAAACCCCAGCCACTCCCTCTGGTCCCAAGCATCCCCAAACCTGCTGCCCCTCCAGTGCCTTGGCTCACCACCAACACTCACCTCCTCACACCGGGCTGGGGATCTCCTCCTGGACACCCTCGACTCCGACTCGGTGCACGACTTCTCGTCCTCCTCTTCAGGCAGGATGGAGGAGTTCTGCGAGATGGACCTGGCCAGAGAGGGCAAAGCAGAGGGCTTCACCCCTGCCCACAGACCCCCTGGGCCCTCCCAGACCCCTGTGCCCACCCTGGTACCCACTTGGAGATGCTCTTCTTCAGCTTGAGCCCCGGGGGGCCGCAGTCGGGCAGGCGCTGGAGGGGCGAGAGGGCCCTCAGGGCGGGCAGGGGGCCGTCACTGCCGTAGGATGGGAGGGTCCCCACGCCCGGGGGGTCCCCCAGGGCCCGCAGGGGCAGAGCAGCCGGCGAGGGCGTCAGTGGCCCGTTGAGGGCCTCCAGCAGCGACACCACCTCATAGCCAGGTGGGATGTTCTCTGAGGACTAGGGAGAGGGAAGAGACAGGGTGAGGATCCTCCCTGGGCCATTTTGCTGCATTCCCTCGCTCCCAGCAGGACGAAGGTGTCCCAGGGAGAAGACAAACCCAGAGAACAGACACCCAGCCAAACGCCCATTCTTTATGCAACACCAACCCTGCGTTTGGGTCCATTTGCATTAAACAAATAAGCCTTTTCCCTGGGAAGCGCATGGCTCCCCAGACATCTCCACCCTGATCTCAGCAGGGTGGAAGGGACGGGGGGGTCCTGCATTCAGCCAGGCACTGACCGAGTGCTCCTCGGAGTCCGAGGTCTGCGAGGCGATGATGGGGTTGAAGCTGGTGGGCGAGAGGGGACCCAGCCTCTTCCTCATGGCTCGGATTTGAAGCAGGGCTCGGAAAGCTGCGGCAGCAAGGGAGAAGGCGGAGGGGGAGTGAAAACCAGATGTTGAGAGGAGACCCCTCAAAAAAAAACACCACCACCCCGTTTCCCAAGGGGGGCATCCCCACTCTGCAGGGCGTCACCACCCGTGGGGCTGGAAGGGACGGCAGAATGAAGGATGGGAGACGCCAGCCCCTTCCCAGAGGTGCCAGCCACCCCACCCAAGGCAGCAGCCCCCGGCCCTTACGCAGCCTGCAGATGGGGCAGTTGTTGGCCTGGTAGCGCAGGGTGTCGGCGCAGGTGTTGCACAGGCAGAGGTGTCGGCAGGGCAGGATGAGGGTGTCGCGCACGTCCGACAGGCAGACCACGCATTCGGCGCTGTTGTCGCTCACCTCGTCCTCAGCCACCTGCCCCGAGGAAAGGACGGGAACTGCTCAGGGCCCTCGGGGTCCCCAGCCCACGTGGCATGAGGGTGGGGTGCTCTGAAATACAGCCTGGGCGCTCGGAGTGCTCACTCTGAGGTCCTGCCTGTGTCCATGGGCTGCCTGCTCTTGAAATACACCCCTGGACCTTATTCCTCCCCTGCTGGAGGCTGGGAAATGGGGCCAGAGGCAAGAGGAACCCCATAGGGAGATGCAACCTTCACCCCAACTTTTACATGTATAGAACAGAGCACGAGGTACATCCCATTCCTTGAGCCCCACACTCTGTCTAAGCCAGCAAGATCCCGCCATCACCTTCCCACAGGACCACAAGGGATGGGGGGAAAAGCTCAATCCTTCAACTTTCTGCCTCCAGCAGCCTCGATGCCAACACAAAGTGCCCCCAACTACCAGCAACTCTGTGCTGTGCTGGCAACTCTTGCGCTGAGCATGTTTTAGGGACTGGACCTGAGCTAGAGGAAGGGAAGAGGGGATGAGGGAAGACCTACAGGATGCAGGGACATACCTTGGAATCCTGTGTGTTGTACTTGTTCTCGATGCCGTAGATCTCCTGCAGGAGGTAGCTCACACCATCCACCTGCAATCCCACGGGGAAGGGTGAGGAGCAGAGACATGCATCGATTCTCTTTGCATTGACACACTCAAAATTGCACCCAAAAGGCTCCCCAGGAGGCAGGGGCAGGGCAGGGGCTCCCCAAAAACCCCTCAACACCTCCCCTCCAGGGTGTGCAGAGGATGCCACCCCCTCAGGGGACACCCAGGCACTCACCACTTGCTTCTGCTTGAGGGGCTTCACACAGAAGGTGCCATCACTGTGCTGGAAGGGGGAGAGAACACATGGGTGGGCACCCAGGGGCTGCTGTGCTGGAGCACCCACCCACCCCGTGGCTGTCACTGCTCCCTCCTCACTCCCAACCCGTCCATTTGGCAGGAATTCTCGCTTTTCCTGACACCCCAGTACCAGGTAGCTGTGGGATGTCACAGGCATTGCAAAGCTGGAGACTTGTTGGAGGAAGGAAGATGGAGTTGAGCCCAAATGCCACTAAACTGGGTGCTTAAACTGAGGGAATAGTGCCAGAATTTGAGGAGCAGCCCTAAAACAGCAGAACCATCCCGAGGCCCTCAGGGATCCTCCAGGCTCTTACACCCGGTGAGTGAGGGGGCAGGAGGGGGAAGATGGCCTCAGCTTGGCACTTACCTTCTCAAAGGTGGCCAGCAGCACATGGCAGTGCCCAATGTGCTCTGCAAGACACAAAGGGACACGCAGGGCTCAGGGGACAGGCAGGGGGACAAACAGCCACAGTGGCAGTGAGGAAAAGCAGGAGGCTCTGCCCAGTTGCCATCACAATGCCAGCAACTGGGAAAGCCTGTCCCAACAAGGAACCCCCTCCTCACCCTCTCCTTCATCCACCACTGCCTGCACCACCATGGGATACACCTCCCGGTCCAGGTCGAAGCCCAGCTGGAGAGAGACAGGAGAGGAGGATTGGTGAGATGGAGGTGGGATGAAGCCTCTGTCACTGCCACATCACCATACTCGGCCCCACAGTGGACGCTGGGGCTGGGGGGACCCACCTCCTCCTCGCTCCACTCAGAGGGGTCGATGGTATGGGAGGGCACACAGAACTGCTGGCACACCCCCCGCTTGTAGTGCACTGTCTCCGACTGCAGGCTGTTGTCCCTGGGGATGTAGCTGTCCCATGGAGAGAGGACAGAGTCAGGGTACCACAGGTGTCCCCACACTCCCCCTGGTCCCCCCAGATCATGGAGACATCAGGAAGATGGGAGTGGGGGGGAGGTCACTCCTCCCCTCCCCTCCCAGATGCTTCTCGAGGCTGAGGTAAGAAGTCCTAAAAAGGGCTAAAATAATCCACAGGGCTAAAATAAACACAGGGCAGCCAACACAGCACAGGAGGGGACCTGGAGAGGACTGGGAGGGACAATGATTTCTCCCAGTCTCCCTTCTGACCTGAAGGTAAAGAGAGGGAGCAGGATAGGATGGGGAAGAAGGTAGCAGGGGCTGGCAGGGAACGGGTGGTGGCACACGGGGAGGAGAGAAGAGCCCCCCTCCATCCTCAGCACTGCAAGCAGCTGTCTTGTGCCCTGAAGAGATGATCCAGGAGGGAGAGGCTCCAGGTCCATCAGCCAGGGGCACACACTGGGCTTGGGGGAACACAGACCAGCCTAGAGGGGAACATGGGCCAGGCTGGAGGCTCCTCACCTGGCCACCCCGTTGTGAAACTCCTCGGTTGCCTGGTAGTAGATGGTGATGGCCACGCGGGTGTCGGTGTCGAAGGTGAACTCCACGTTGTAGTGCACCTTGGCTTTGCTGACTTCTTCCCCGGGGGTCTTCACCTCCTCCGAGCACCTGGGGAGCACAGAGGGTCCAGGAGAGGGGCACCCCTCAGGAACGGCTCGGGGTGCTCCAGGACTGGGCCCCTCAGCCCTGATGGCCCCAAAAAGGGGCTGCTGCCCTCCCTCTGGGGAAACCCAGGCGCGCCAGGAGGGCCCGGCACGCCCAAGGTCAAGCCTACAGGCTGGGAAGTGCCGCAGACAGATTTCAGCCTAATCCCGAACCTCACAGCCCTGCCGCAATCCCCAGCCTCCCTCCAGCAAAGCCTTTGGAAGGTGGGGGAAGGAAGAAGAAGCAAAGCACTTCAAAGGCAGCGCTAAGCTCCTTTAATCCTGCGGCAGTGCCTGTGCCGGCATGCGGGAACCAAGAAGGGAAGGGCACGTTCGGAGAGGCAAGGCTCATCCCTTCTACCTGCCCGTGCTGAAAGCAGAGCAGCCCCGTGCACGCCATCCCCCGGGAGCAGCCAGCCAGCCCCTTCCCTCCCCCTGGCTCAGGGCCGCGGGGTGCCCGCACTCACTTGACGAGGCGCAGCGTGTCCTTGCGGATATTGATTAAGCTCCTGAGGGTCTTCACGGGTTCCTGAGGAGGTGGAGCAGCGTAAGGGAACTAGGATGAGAGAGACACCGGTGAAGGCAGACGCACACGGGGGGTTACGGTGGCTGCGGACCCACCAGCGACCCAGACCAACACCCTGTGGAGGGAATTGGGGTGGGCAGGGCTGCTCCCGCTGGCACAGGCAGCACGGCGAGGAGGATATCCCTTGGCAAACAGCAATCCCGAAAAAACCCTCTGCAGGGACAATTTCACCGGGGAGGGATCACGTGGAGAGGAGTTCCTTGTCCCTTCGGCTGGAGGATGAGGAGGATTTAGGGCACAGGCAGGCAACTGCTGATGGATTTTTAGGCTGCTGGATGAGGCTGGGCAGGGGGAGGCTGAAGCTCCCTCCCCGCCCACCAGCCAAGGAACCGGCACAAATGTCTCTGTTTCCTCCCTGGGATGGGTGGGATTTGGGTAGTGGGATCCCTTCCAGCCCCATGCCCCGAGCAGGGAGCCAGTGGGGCAGCTGGGCAGGACCAGGCAGGCAGCAGCACCTGTCCTCCAAGGTGACATTGTCCTTCCCAGTCTTTCCTGTTCACCTGCACAGGGGCTACAGAGAAGAGGGAAGACAGTGGCACCCAGGGGACACCCTCTCCTTGGCACTACAGCCACCCAAAGGAGCTCATGGGCACTGGGGAAGGGATGCAGGACCCACCTCCCCCCTGTCAATCTCCATCTCCCACGCAGGTTGAGGTCCAGGAGGGATCAGCCCCAATTAAGGCCCAGCTTGTTGCCCAGCTGTCATTACATGCCAGGGGACAGCCAGGAGAGTGTCAGGTGCCACTGGGGAGGGCAGATGCTCAAAGAGCCTCAACTGCTGCTTTAGGAGAGGGAACAGCACCCCACTGTCCCCCCACACCACCCCCAGCCCAGAGAGGAGGGACAGCAAGGCACCCACTGCACCCAGTACTGAGGGGACAGGACCAAATTGCAGGTGGCACTTGGGGACAGCCTGCAGCCATCCAGGTGCCCCTTCCCCATGTCCCTGGTACCCTCACATGGGAAATCCATAGTCACCTAACCTGTCCCCAAAGCTATCATCTCCTTCCCTGCCCCCAAAGCCCTGCAGAACAGGATGGATGGGGCTGAGGGACGGGTGCTGGGCTCAGAGGGACAGGATGGGACAGGCAGCTGGCAGAACCCAGCAGTGCAGGCACAGCTCTGCCCCCTCCCTCCTCCACCATCCCAGCATTACAACATCCAACCACCCCACGGCTCCGATCCCACTGGGGCCATCCAAAGGCAGATTGCAGCCTAGGCCGGATGCAGCGTGGCTGACGGCACCAGAGGCTTTGAAAATGAATTTCCAGCACCATGGAACTGCGTGCCACTCCTCTTGTCCCCTCCAGGAGGGCAGAAGGGCAGCAGAGTCATCAGCCTGGTGCTAATGAACTTTTGAATGAGTCGCTAAACGTGCACCTGCAGAACTGTGCACCTGCAGAGTCACCCATGGCAGCTGGAAAGGAGAAAGTGAGAAAAGGCCTCCGGGCTGGAGCTGAGCCACTGACACGTCGTGCCATGTTGCGATACACCCCCTGCTATTCAAATCAGAGAACTAATTAAATCTTGCTCGTTGGTGCCTCTGCCCAGCCAAGCCATACCCTAACCAGCCGTACCCTAACCACCCTTGGGTGCAAACCCCCTCCTGCTGCAGCACCTGGGGGTGGGTGGCAGAGGAGGGAGGGGACAGCCGGGTCCCCTGGGTGCCCCCCACCAGGGGCCGTTGGGCTGGGCAGGATGGGGAAGTGCCACAGGCAAATTCTGTGCTGCAGAAACTGCTTCGGGCTCTTTCACACCCACGTGTGAGCAGCTCTTTTTTGGAGGTGGCTGGGATTTTTTTTTTTCTTGATTTGTTTTTTTTTCCCCCCAAGTTAAATTTTGCAAGCCGGATTTGCACATCAGAAAGGGGCCGTTCACGGGACGTTTTGCGTCTCAGTCACTTTAAATCAAGCTGAAACACAACAGAAAAAAAAAGTGGGCAACGGTTGTGGTGAAGAACATCATCCATGTGTCTGTAGCAACATTTGTTCCAGGCCAGCTTCTGTTGGAGCGAAAAAAAAACTACCCTCAAAAAAATCTTTCTTGGGGTTTTTCTACCAGCAGACCCTGGCAGGTTTGCGTGGGCAGGGAAACCCAGTGCCACGATTCAACGGTCCCCCCGGCTTCCCCTGTGCTCTCTGGGTGCCACCAGCAGCTTCTCTGCTCCTCAGCCCCTGCATGGTGGCTGCTGCTTAAACCTGCAACACCCTTCCCGTCCCCTTTGGAACCTGTTCACAGCTGGAAAATCCAGATTATCATGCATCCATGGAAGGGAGAAGCTGCACAGCCTCCAGGTGCTCTGCACACCCCTGTGGCAGCGGTGCTGTTCGTAGCTCAGACAAAGTGCTCTGCTCAGAGAGGACCTGGGACACAATTTTTCCAAGACCTCCTGACCCTTGATCCTCACAGAAACCAAAATAAATCCCCCACCAAAAAAATAAAGCAGTGGCCATCTCCAACGTTTACAGCCCAACCAGGGCTCTCACAGGAGTCCAGAACATGAAAGCATCTCAGCCGAGAACCATCAGGACAGGATGCCCAAGCGTTGCCTGGAGACAGGCTTGGACCACAACCAACAGGGATCCTCTTTAAGACCTCCCTGAGCCCCCAAAACTGGCTGTGCCCAAAAGCCCGGCCCCAAAGCTCCCCCTGCTCCCCAGGGAGAGGGATCCTGGTCCCAGCTTGGCAGCCCGGGGCCATCAGTAGTTAAGCCGGAGCAGTGAAATTTAGCTCGTGACGCCGTATTAATTCTCTCTGCTGTTTCCAAGCTGTTCCTTTACCTTCCCTGCTGCTCTGCTGTCGGAGCCACTGACTCGGCAACTGCTCACTGGGCAGTTTAGAGGCTTTTACCATAATCAAGAGGATTTCTCAGCAGTCACTGCTGGAGAGAGACCCCGAGTGCTGACTTCTCATTTTCCAGGAAAGCACAGAAGATGGAGAGAAAGGCTCTGCCTTTGCCCACCCAATGCTCACGGGATTCAGGGGCGCTCCTGCCCTTGGCTCTGCCAGGATCCCCAGGGCTGGACACTTCCCCACTGAAGGACTGGCACAGTGATGCCAAAACGCTGCCAAAGCCAATTCCAAAGAGGAAACAGGAACCTGGCTGGCAGCAGCCTCACCAGCCCAACGTGGAATAGGCAGCACTTGAGAGCTGAGCCAAAGCACCAGGCAAGTTTATCTCGACGCAACAGAAAAGCTTTAGAGCTTTTTAATTCCCCACCTCGAATTTTTTTAATACTTCACCCCCCCCCCCAACTGCTGCAGCTGATGCTGGTGAGCTGCCCTGCTGAGATGGAGCCGGGGACGTCACTGCCACGGCTGAACCCTGTTCTCATTTCCTCCCTTTCCAAAGGCAGCAAGCACAAAAAAAAATCTCCAGGGTTGCAGGTTCCCCCACGTCCTGAGACCAGTTGGAGCTGGCAGCGCCCAGCATTGTGAAACCCATCAGTGCTGCCCACAGCACTCACCAAACCCCCCCCCTCCATTTTTCCCCCCTCTTCTTCCCCTTTTTTTGCTAGAGCTTGGGAAATGCTTTCAACTTTTCCTGTCCAAGGTACTCCACCCTGCACCATGACAGCACTGCCCCAGCACGCTCCCCACTCTGTGCCCTCTGGGCCAACCCTTATATTACACACCAGAAAATCCACTCAGGCTACCCCAAGCATGCTTGGCTGGCTCTGCCCTTGGAGGGGGACAGCCAGCAGCCTTACACCATGCACCCCATGACAAACACAGCCACTGCCATTTTAGGAAGGGGTGTGCCTGTGCTCCAGATCCCCCCCCCAGCCCCGTGTCCCCTCCGGTACCCACCACCACGGGCCGGTTCCCCAGGAAGTTGAGGTCGCTGTTCTCCCCGAAGAGATACCCCTCGGGGTGCGTGGAGTCGAACTTCTCGCCTCCCATGATGAAGTGGTTGGCAAAGTAGCTCCCTGGAAATGAAAACACAGCGAGTGCCTCAGCAGAGGGGGAGGAGGGGGCTTCAGCTGGGCGATGGAGCGGCACAAAGCCACCAGATCGATGGCTCCAGGGAGACTTTGTCCCCAGGGTCACCTTGCTGGGAGCCTTTCGGGTTGAGCTCACGCACTGACAGCCTCCAGGCAGGCAGAGGAGAGGGGGGAGCTGGCCAAGACTACACAGCATCCCCTCTTCTCCCTGCTCACATCAGCCACCACGGCCAAAATCCGGGCAGACAGAGCCAGGATGGGGAGAGGCTTGTGCAGGGGTCTATTCCCATGGCAGCACCAGACCCAGGGGCTCCTCCACCCTGTGGGATTTAACAGGAGCAGATTCACATCCCAGAGATTCAGCAGCTGCAGCACCTGCTCCCCTTTCCCATCCCAGGAAACCCTGTGAGCCCCAGCGTGGCCTGAGCCACCCAAGGTCATCCCAACCTTCAGCCATCCCTGCACTGGCAGGGGCAGCCAGATCCTGGTCTGTGAGGAGAAAGAAGAGACAGCTCCTAAGGTGGCAGAGCAGGAGAGCAGTTCCTTGCTAATCCTTGGCATAAACAGCAGCTCATGCCCCGAGGAGGCAGGAGAGGCAGCAGCGCAGCCTGACCTGCCAGAGAACCCAGAACCCTGCAAGTCCCAGAGGAGCCAGACCAGCTCCCACATCCCCAGGGATGCTGCCAGGAAGGGGCAGGACGGACCACGCACGCAGCCCTCAAAACAGCCAGGGTTGATCCTGCCCAGAGCCTGGTGACATGGACCTCGTGTGCCACCCAAGACAGCGTGTCCACAGCCAGACACATGCACAGATTTGCTGCAGCTGCCACCGGGACGGTGCACAAAGCACAACTGAACAGAGTTCTCTCCGTTCTCAGCTTGCAGCCTTCCCTAGGAAGGGCTCACCCGCAGGAGGGAGGATTTTGGGGGGGGCTGCAGACCCTCCAGGAGCTCAAAAATGCCCTTGCAAAGTGCTCCACATTGCCTTGATGAACACTGGGCAATGACCAGTGTCCCTTCTTCCCCTGCAGGGTAAACCAGTTCCCTAAGCTGGGAGCAGCCCCCAGGTCAGGTATTTCTCCACTGCAAGGGATTTTCCTCCCAGCCCAGACAGGAGCTGACTGGTGCCTGCTCCTTGTCCATGAGATCTGGAGTGCCTGGGGAAAGCACGTTGTGGCAAAGGGTCCAGCTGGGCAAGAGGGTCGGGAACTGAGGTGGGAAAAGAAGGGAAAGGGGGAGGTGGACAGGGATGGGGCAGCAGCGAGGTGTGAGCATGGGAGTCAGGAGAGGCAGTGGATGTAGGAGGGACAGGGTGTCCTGCCTCCTGACGGCCACGGGGACAGAGTCTGGCTTCTAAAAACCCCAAACCCAACAGCATAGATCCATCCACAGCCCCCCTGGGGACACCCCAAAACTAAACCATCGGGGTCCACACAAAGGAGCTCAAGCCTGGGCTGCAGCTCTGCTGGTGAGGACTGCAGTCAGAGGCTTTCCGCAGATGCAGGGACTGTCCAGAGCTGGATCAGGCTTTAATACTGCATTTAAAAACCAAAGCCAAGCCCAAACCCCAAGGGGAGGAGGAGCAGGGATGTAACACCAGGGCAGGAGGGGTGAGGGGGACCACAGAGCTTGGCCCCGAGGCCCCATGGCACCAGGACGCCCGGATGCAGCGTGCCCGTTAGCAAACGTCGACCATCAATTATTGATGCCTGCTGCTTTCAGGTCCCATTTTCCATGTACATAATTTATAGGCAGCTCGCCTGGAAGGACGCGGCCACGTGGAAAAAAAAACAAGCCCGAGAGCAAAGTGCCTTCAGAGCTACCTGAAACAGCACAGCTGGGGGAGAACGGGGCCATCAGGAGCTTTTCCTGGCACTGACTTGGAGCAAGAGCAGGAGATGGTAAAAAAAGATAATATTTAAACCTGAAGAAAAGCTGCCCCAGCACCAGGAGAAAGCTGGAAAATGGAGCACAGGCTCTCTGTGATGGCCCCAGCCATAGTTTGATGGGTGCTGGGGGTTCCTGTAGGATGGGCAGAGAGGGCAAGTGCCACGCTGCTGCCACCCAGTCTCCCTGCCAGGGATTGGGAGCATCCCTGCAGGTTCCCAGCACAGCCCCAAGAGGCTTCAGCCTCCCTTTCACAGCAAAGAGCAGCAGCCCGGTGCTCCCTCCCAGGGAGAGTCCTCCAAACCCCTTGTCATTAAACAAAAGCCTTGAGTTGTTCCAGGCTCTTCCAGGGAAGCACCAGCACGGGAAAGCCCAGGGCACTGGCACAGGAGCGTGACGGTGACTCCATAGGCACTGGCAGGTGACAGAGGAGGGAAGCACCTTCCCAGGGACAGCCTCCTTATTATCAGCTAATTGTAAATCCTTACCCAACGCCTACTCCCCGGGGAAGGAGAGCCCGTCAAGGACGGTCACATCTCAGGAAGGGCTGCTGGAAAGGAGGAACAAACCCAAACTGACTGATGTTCCTGGCAAAAAAAAAGGGTGTCCTGCACATCTGCCAGCACCAGCACACAGGACACGTCTGGCAGCAGCTGTCAAGCCCTTTTCCCCACGAGTGCCAGGGATGCCACCCTGCTCAGGTGCACAGAGAAGGGCGAGGACCCCCCGGGCACAGACCCCAGTGTGTGCTGTGGCTGTGCCCGTGGCTCTGGCATGCAGTGGCACGTCCTGCACTGTCCCCTGAGCCCTGATGGGGCCTTGCTCAGCTCTGGTACTGCAGTCTCTGGCTCTCCAACGTTACAGCCTCACTCTCCAAAGCAGCTAAAATAGAACAGCTCGTTCCCAGCCCATCCACACGCTCCCAGGGAGGGAAGCACCAGGTTGGCACAGCCTGCGGTCAGCCCAGCCGGATGGCCATGGCACAGTGCTGGCACAGGGATGCCCTGCGGCAGCGGGTGCCAGCACAGGGTGCTGTGATGGTTAAAAGGCTCTGGGTGCCCCTGGGCAGCCCATTATTTAATTCAGTGCTCTAAAGCAGGCAAACAGGACCAGCAGCAGATGGAGGTGATGCCAAACCCTGTCTGCAGCACTGCTGCGTCAGCCCTTGCCCGCCCTGGCAGTGCCACCACCAAGTGCCCCAGGACAGGGGGTGTCACTGCTGGGTTAATCCCTGCGCTCCTGTGCCCAGACAGGGCCCTACTCATGGTCCCACGTGCCCCAGGGGACCTCAGTGCCGACCACATCCAGTGACAGGGGCTGCAAGCTGGGGACTAGCCCCACAGCCGTCGCACTAGCCAGGCAGTGGGCTCCATAAACAGCCCCCACTGGCTCTCCCTCCTATTGCCTTCACCAGCCACTGAAGTAAACCCGAGCCTTTGTTTCAAAATTCTGGCTTAATTAATCCCATTTACACCTTGCCTGGAGGGGATGGGACCCCCAGGATGGGGAGATGTTTAACTGGGACAAGACACAGCTGCCCTATTCCCACGGGCTGCACTGGCCATCCCAAGTGAGCCTGCAGCCCGACGGACAAAGCCACATCCACGGAGAGAGGGACGTGCCCCAGGGTCCCGTGAGATCCCACTCCAGGGCCACGGCTTCCAAAGCCAGCGGCGGTTTCCAGCCGGCATTCGAGGCGTGAGAAGCGCTGCCGCCACGGAGGAATCGGCTCCGCCGCCCGCCACGTCCCCCCCTCTTCAGGCTGCCGGCAGCGCTGAAGGCAAATCCCACTCGGATTAAAGGCAAACCAGCCATAATCTCCCACTGCCACCAGCCTGCCCTCGTCCCAGTGCAGATGGCCACGTCACCTGGGCACCTCCTGCCCCTCTCGCCAAGCAGCACCGGGACCGTCCCCCATCTCTGCCCAGGCCCCACCAGTGGGACCAGCCCAGCTGAGCACATCCAGGGGCCCCAGTTTCTCTCTAGAAGCTGGACTTAAGCATCGTCCTGGTGACCTCTGCCAGCTGAGATGAGTTTGGAAGTTCTCAGTTGGGTGCACCTGCTCCGTCAGAACAGGGCACAGGATTTGCACCCTCCACCCTTTCATATTTCAAGAGCCCCTAAAGAAGATGGGGTCAAAAGGAAAAAAACCTTCATTAATGGAGCCACAGCCCCTGCAAAGAGCAAACCCGTGCATGGGGTGGTTCAGCTTCATCTGGCATCAAGGTGACAGAGGCCTTGAAACTACATAAAAGAGGGAGCTGGGGAAGCCCCCCAGGAGGCCAGGCTGCCAAGGACCGGCCATCTCCAGCCAGCTGTGCAACCTATTTTAGGTTAAAATGGAAAAGAAAAAGAAAAAAGAAAAAAAAAAAGAAAAAGACAAGCGCAGCTTTCCAGGACAAGCGCAGGGTTTGTGTTGGCTGTAATTCTTCCTAAGGAGGTCTTTAGTTGTAATTAGCGAGCAATTTGTCACAGCGCTAACGATCCAAGCATTTACCTTATCCTATTAACTACCAAAATAGTTGCCTATTAATAATATTCAGTGCCGCAAGGATCCTGTGGCAATCCCCCCCCCCCCCCATGCACACACAGGCAGCTCCGGGGCATCATTCCCTGATGCCGCTGTTTTTGCGGCTCTGAAGCGCTGCCGGACCCCATCGCCTCCCCGCGCCGTGCCCCCCACACGGCTCCCCCCGGACACCCGCTCAGCCCGGCCCTTGCAGGGAAAAGTGAGGCATGGAGGGGAGGGACGGATTTTCCAAGGTCACGCACAAGGTTTGAGACAGGGCCAGATTCGGGAGCAGGAGATGCATCATCACCGAACCTCCAGGCAGGGAGAGGAGCCGGGAAGGCAGAGGCTGGGGTGCTGCTGTGGGGCAGAGCCCTGGGAAGGAGGGATCCCCCGCCAATCCCTCCCACCCCAGCCTCCCTCATCCTCCCGGGAATTTAAACCCAGGATTTTCCCGAGCAGCCAGCAACGGATCGACAGGCTATAAATATAAAAAGCGCCTTCGGAGCCCGGTGCCGCAGACCACGGGTACAGAAATAATTACAATAATAATGTCATTAAAGTCGCGTCAACTCAGACAAGTTTGGGAACCGGGCTGGGCTGGCAAAGGGGCGCCCGGAGCGGGGTGACCCCATCCCTGCTCGCACCCGGGGTGTCCCGCACCAGACCCAGATGTTTAGGGTGCCCCCCACCCCGCGCGTCAGGGTTTGCTTTGGGGTGCGCAGGGACACCCCGGAGCGGAGCAAGGTCGTGCCCGGTGCCTGCCCGGCTCGCTCCCCTCTCCCCCTCCCCACCGACGGCACCAGGACGCGGGGACCCCCGGGGGGCTCACCGGATTTCGGGGGGTATCTGTAGACGGAATTAGCGGGGATATCCACTTCCTCCACCCCTGCGTTCTGCCGGCTGGTCAGAGCCCCCATGGCCGGGCTGGGGCTCAGCGGGCGGGGGGCGGCGGGGCGTCCTCCCGCCCGGGACCGGGACGGGGGCCGGGACCGGGGCTGGCGGCGACCCCCGCCCGCAGCATCCTCCGCTCCGCTCCGCTCTGCGCCGCGCCCGGCACCGCCTCCGCGGCACCGCGGGGCTGCGACACGCGGGGCGGGGCCGGGAGCGGCGACACGCCCCGACCCGCCCCGGAGCGGTCCGGCTCGGCCGCGGGGATGAGGGGACGGGACGCTGCCCCTGCCCCCCCCGGTGTCCCCCCACCCCACCCGCTCAGGTGCCACTTACCTGTCCCCCGCGGTGGTACACGCGTGCCCACAGTGCCACCCTCTGTGTCACACAGATGCCTCCAGTACTGCTCAGTGGTCCCTCTCACCATTACCTGCCACTCCCAGTCACACCACCCAGTGACCCCTGCCCACCCCGGTATCCCCCCGCTCCTTGCCCCCATTCCCACCAGTGACACTGGGCAGCACCCCCAGCCCAGGGACCCCCAGGGACAGCCTGGGCCCCTGAGGCTGGTTCAGGGCATGACACCTCTCTGTTCCTGTGCCCTCCGCTGCTCGGGTGGCCCCTGGGAGAAGGACAAGCCCCCCACTTTTCCCAGCAGGTCACGGGGGGAAGGAGTCGGTGCAGCTGTTGTCACAGGGGCTGATCCCCTCCAGCAGCATCCCAGGGCTGCACAGCGCTGGGGGATGGAAGGGGGCAGGTTAAAAGCCCCCCTCCAGTGCACACCTCTGTTTTCCCCATCCTTCCCAGTTCTGCTCCGCACCAGGGGCGGCTGCATCTGCCAGGCACAGCCTCTGGAGGCAGGAGCTGCCTGTCCGCTCCAGTGCACCCCAACAGATCCCCCAGTTCTCCCAACGTTAAGTTACTGGGAAGCACTGGGCAGCTCCTCATTTTCCCCTTGGAACCGAAGGGGAAGGATGGACCCTTCGACTGGTTGCTTAAGCCCACCGGTGATTAATTAGTCCAGCAGCGCAAGTTAGTGGAGCATCACATGATTTTGATTTGAGTTGATAACACGAGTGCTATAAATATCAGACGGGAGATGTGCAGAGAGGCGGATCAGATGCCTCGATGGCCTCGGCTACTCAGCGGTGATGAGCAAAGGCTGTCCCCGGGGCTCCCCCCTTCGTCCCCTCCCCGCATAGGGGCACACGGATCCCCCTCCCCGACTGCTTCCTACATGCACAGCCCCAAAGGCCGCTGAGAGAAGACAAAACAAAGAGCAGCCAATGCCACGGGAAGCCCAGGGATGGCTTTGTACCCTGTTTGTCAGCCTGTCACTGTCACACCGGGAGCCACAGCCCCAGCAGTGACACCGTGTCTGTGCTGTGGGATGTCACACCTGGGCTGGGTGCCAGCAGGAGCATCGGCCAAAGAAAAGGACTTGGACTTCATGATCTTAAAGGTCTTTTCCAACCTAAATACTTCTATGAGGGGCAGAGGGTGACACCAACACTGGGAGCCTGCTCCAGCTCTCAGTGCTGGCACCCAGCTGGGAACCCCGAGACCCAGGGGCTGATCCCCGCTCACCCCAACACACATTTTGGGGAGCCTGTTTTGGACAAGAATCATTTACAAACCCAGCACAGCCCTGCACTGCTGAGCTGCCAGCCCCGCTCCCCTGCCTCGCTCCAGCCAGCACCAACAGCGGGAAACACGAGCCTGGGAGAGGGAGCCAGAACATTTCATTACCGGCACACACCAGACTGCAGGGTTTTAGTGCAGACAATAATTCAAAGTTATCCCCGTGCAGATCCACAGCCCAGCAGTCATTACAGGCAGGGCTGCTGCCTGCACGCAGGGCTCGTGCTTTTTTTTCCCAGCGATTACTGCAGCAGAGGATTTTGTAGGACAGTGCCGCAGTGGAGCGCGGGAGCACTGGCAGGAGCTGGGTGGTGATACGGCTTCGAGGGCAGGTTCCCTCCCAGCTCTGCCCGGCCGTGTTCCCAGATCCCAGCATGCATAAAGCCGGGACAAACCCCAGCGGGGCAGACCCGGAGGGGGAACCCAGAGAAAACACAGCGTTTAACCCCAAAATGCACCTGCTGCTGCTGGAAAAGATGCAAGTCTGAAGCTTGCGCTGCCCCGCTGTGGGATTTGGGGTGCGCGTCTGGCAGGGAAGGAGGATCCTGCTCCTGCCTCCTTGTGCTGAGAGGGAACCTGAGTTGTGCCAGAGCACAGTGGTTAAGGTTAAAGAGAAGAGTGAGCGGCTCACCCCGGCAGCAAACGCTTGTCTGTACACCCAGTCCATTCCCAGTGCACTCCCAGTTCCCCCAGCAGTCACTGGCACATGCTGTGGAGCCACCAAGCCCTCTCCCCCGCTGGGTTGGTTCTGCTCCCAGCCTGTGCAGCCCCGCACGAGGCAATGGCTGGGGTGGGGGTGGCCCTCCATCAGTGGGTGCTGAGCCCACACTAGGGCTGCCGTGTCCTTGGCCCCCCAGCTCCTGGCTGGGAAGGTTTTGGGAGGCCACCCCCTGCCCGGAAGGGTGACGCCAGACCCCCGGGGATCCCAGCTGGGTGGCAGGGCAGCTGGAGGGATGGAAAAGCACCTGGGCAGGAAGGAGAGACAGCAAGTCCTGCCCTCGCTGCAAATGCTGCCCCAAAGAGGGGCTTAATTTTCGAGGACTGAAAGGTCCTGCTGACTTTTCCAAGTGTCACAAACATTGTTTTGTCACAGCCTTGGATGCCAAGGGCTCACGAGCAGCGTTCCCATGGGTTTCCCAGGCAGGCACTACATGAGGCTGGTTCCTCCCAGCTTTGCTAACTCAGCTCAAAGCTGTGCGTGAGTGGGTGGTTTTGGCAAGCAGCAGGTTCTGAGAGCTCTCCAGGGCTGCGTGCAGGAGGCAGGTGGATTTGGGATCCCGGCATCTGGAATTGCTCCTCTCACTCCTACACCTGCCTCAGGGCTGGCTTTGCCCCGGGAGGATGAAATCATCTCCGAATTCTCACCTGGGCAAGCAGGGCCCTCCATACCCAGTGCTGCATCCCGGTGAGTGGGATCCCCCTGAACATCCCAGGATGATATCCAGCCTGGGGAAACACACACTGGCATTGCTTCTCCATCACATCCCTTCCTGCTGGACCTCACCTCCACAGGACCACCAGGGCTTTGCAGAAGCCCCACATGGACCCTCACGCACCAACTGCTGGGGACAACTGGCTGCAGATGCTGCTTCAAGTTTCCATCCCTCCCCCTCCTCATTCCCTCCCCCTTGGCTGGCTGGTCACCACAGCCACATCCAAACCTGCAGTGGCTCTTTCCAGCTCAATCTATTCTCACACCATCCATTTGCAAAGTTCCTGGTTTGCTCGTTTGGGGTTTAAATGCCAGTTTTCCCTTTTTAATTAAAGCACTTCAAGGCATGTATCACACCGGTCCCACTCAGTCCCCAAACCCGGCAGGGGGGAACACACCAGGGGAGACCTCACCCTTGCAGGCTGAGACTGAAGCTCAGAGGCACCAGGATTTCAACCATTACCAAAAAATCCCAATGCCCCCAAAACCGGGAGGTTCCCTAAGCCCTTCATGCCGTGGCCTTCACGGGGGAAGGGCACGCGGATGAACTGAGGGTGGGTCCTCCCTCCTGCCCCCCAGCATTAGGTTGGGGTCCCTGTCCCAAGGGTAACCGAGAAGGAGGGCAGAGAGCGTGCTGGGAGAGCCTTGTTGAGGGAATGGGGGAGAGTTGCTGGGGGGAGCCAAGGCAGGGGGTTAAGGGGAAACACCCACGGGATCAGCCCCCCCCCGGCTGGGGTACCCACAGGGCAGCAGAGCCCCCCCTCAATAAACTCCCGCCTCAGTGAAGTCCCCCTTTAATCAACCCCCCTACAGTGAGACCCCCTCCCCTCAACGATGCTCCTTCTCAATGAACTTCCCCTACAGCGAAACCCCTCTGAATGAACCTCCCCCTCCACAACCCCCCTAACAACGGACCTCCCCTACAATGAGCCCCCTCCCACAACGAACTCCCCTCTCAACGAACTTCCCCTACAACGAGATCCCCCTCAGTGAACCCGCCCCTCAAAAACCCCTTTTACAATGAACCTCCCCCTACGATGACCTCCCACCCCCCCTCAATGAGCCCCTCCCGCGCCTCTCAATGAACCTCCGCAATGAACGTGACGTCACCAACGCCTCGCACTCACACACCGCCCCACCCCGCTCCCCACGCAGCCAATCAGCGCCCGCGCCGCTCCTTCTCCGCCTCCCGCGGGCCAATCGCGGCGCCGCCCGCAGCCAAAACACAGGCGGCGGCCAATGGGGGCGCGCCGGCGCAGCTGGAAGGTTCGAGCGGGGCGCGGGGCGGGGCGCGGGGCGCGGGCCCGGCCAATGGGCGCGGGGCCGGGG